>JAOPSE010000003.1:176827557-177427557 GCA_029449295.1 Zea luxurians | reverse complement strand
TAGCTCAACACCAGCTAGGATTCCATTCCCGGTCAGCGCCCATCCTCTCCCGACCATCGTTTTGTTCTCGCATGCTAATCATGCGAACCCATGCAACCAATGCCGCCGCGTTGTCTGGTGCCACCACCGACCGGAGCCCCTTGCCTCTCTTGCATGCAGTACAGCTACGGGTGCTAAAGTTTCAGTAAAAGGACTACTTTCAGTACGTTTCTTAATGCTTAGAATGCAATGTTCCAACATAAGATTGAGACTGATCTAATTCAAGGCTAGAAGAGAACCTTGTGCACTACATAGTTCATTTCTCTATCTTTTGTATTATGATTAGCAATATCTGATCTGCAGTAGTTTTTTGCGAACTTTTGTTTACCACTCTTGGTTTATTTTTAGGGAAGGGTCATGATGTATCCAAGAAATTTTGGAGGTAAAATACTAATCTATTTTCTTGATTTACATTAATTGAAGTGTTGCACATAAGTGCATGTGTACACTGAATGTATTTCTTTTCCTATCAATCACTGTATTTTGTTGTTTCTTTCAGCAACAAGGACCCTGAGCAGCAACCATTCACTATTTCACTTTCAACATTGGTCAGAGTTCAATGATCAAAGGTAACGATGACATAGATCATCAGCAGTTCATATAGAAACCTAATAACTTTTCCTCTTATTGTGATCTATCCAAGATTTTTTTGGAAGTATAAACTATCAATATATTTTTTGATTTTCACTGAAGTGTAGCACATCGGTGCACATGTACACTAAAAGTAGTTCTTTTCCTTTTAGTCATTGTGTCATACTGTCATGTTGTTTCTTTCATTACCAAGGACCCTGAGCAGAGCCACCATTGGTCAAGGTTTAGTGATCAAAGGTAATCATGCCATAGATCGTCAGCAGTTCATATATAGATCTAATAACTTTGCCTGTTAGTTACATTTGTTGCATTAATATCTTACTTTTACCAAAGTCTTCATTAACAAACTTTTGGAAACTATTGAGCAATCAATAGTCTACCAGAGTTACATATTTGTGCCACCATGATGAGCATTTAAAATTGAATTCCTTTCCAGTCTAAATTGTATAGTAGTGGTAAGCACAAACCATTAAACTTTGTCAGTTAAGATTTTCCTTTTAAACAAGATAGGCACTTAAATAAGGCTTATGCTAGATTCTATTGCACAAAACAACACTTTGAAGGTCATTTGCTAGATATATGATTAGAATTTTAAGGTATTGCCATTATTTTAATTTGAGCTAACGAACACTTGATGAGATATACATGGTTGCATTGTAATACTCAAAATTTTGTACCAAGAATAATAGAGAGATCTCCTCAATTCTATGTGCCTCATTTGCATCATACAAAGAGCATACTCAAAATTTAAGGGATTTACCAAAACAAATGATTCTAAAATAAATAAAGTGCATCATGTTGGAATTTTGTTTGTGCATTTAATCTAATCGCAATAAAATAAATGAAAATATAATATTGATAATGAGGTGGAGAATTAAAGGAAATGGGAAGAAAAGAGAAGAAAAGGAGAGTATATAATACAAAGAGAAACTATATTTTCAGAGTTGATGCTACTTAATTTTACAATATGATGAAGAATAAATTTATCACATGTTTGAATTCAAATTCGAAATTCAAATTTACACTTGGAAATAGAGAAAATGGGATAGAGAATAAAATAGAAAAAAAAATAAAAGACTCCATGGGCCAACGACCACCATTTTGGCCCACTTTCTGGTGTACTCGCGCGCAGCCCACCTCCTAGCCGCGGCGCCGACACCTGGGGCCCGGCTGTCAGACGCTGGCTCCGCGCGCGTTCTCTGCCGCGATGGGCCCACGCATCAGTCGCTGGCTTCGGCGCGCGCCCTCTGACGTGTGGGGCTCGTTTGTCAGCTCTAGCTCCACCGAATCCACGCGCAACTACCGCCGCGACTTCGCCGGAGACTTGATCGGCTCGCGCCCACTCCCCGGCCTCCCGAACGGGATACAAGTAGGTCGCGCACGCGCTCCTTTCCCCTCTCCCATCTTTATCCCCAACCTCTCGCCACCACCAGAACGCCGCCGCGCACCGCACGGGTGAGGCCTTCGACGCCGCCGGTCCAGTTTCGTGTACTCCGCCGTCGCGCCCACGAATTCGGGTCCATAGGCCTCGCCGTGCGTCGGGGTTTGATCCGGTGTCGTCTTGGCTGTGGATTGGTGGCCAGTGCTCCCGGAATTCGCCGCCGGGGCTGGGGCATCCGCCGTGGTCGTGCCGCCCGCGTCGACAGAGCTCTGCTGGGCGCCATCTGTGGTGAGAAACCCTCAATTGTGTATGTTTCGTTCCCAATTCTGCGCTGGCTCGGTGAATTGAAGTTTAGGGCGAGGTTTGGCCGGATTGCTTGCTCGCCGGCGTGTACGCCGCCGTGTCTTTGGGTGGGTTGGGTGAATGGATCGCTAGCCGTTGATCTGGCGGCCAACGGCCGAGATTAGAACCCGCGTAACGCTTCGGTCGGGAAATCTGACCCGTTCATATCTGATCGGATGGATCAGGAGACTCTAGTGTAAATAAAATCCACACCGTGGATTCCAGATCCTAGGGCATGCGTTGCGTACCGATTCGGGTGAAGCACAGATGTAATTTGGGCCGCAAACTGAAGATCCAACGGCTCAGATTCACCGGTACCCCTTCGCGGGTACATTTTGCTAAAGAGACCCTAGGGTATTTTATAATGAACCCGCCATCCACAGGGCCTGTTCTCTGTGTCTGCGGATTATTACCCCGAGACCCCTGTACTTTGCAGAAAATGAGGCCCAGTCCAGAACCCATTTAATTTGAATAAATGAAATAGAAAATGGATTTTTAATAGGAAAATAATTGCTAGAACTTCAATAATTCATGAAAAATGCATATGAACTCCAAATTAGTCCATTCCACTTTCTAAAATTTTGTAATTTTATTGTCTAACACTTAGAGCCTCTGTTTTGTCATAAAAACAATATTAAGACTTATTTCTCACTTAATCCTATTTCACCCACATAAAACCTTTGGAAATTCATATCTTAAGATCTATAACTCCAAAAATTATGATTCCTGTTCCTAAAATTTTATTTTAATGTGTAGATTATTACTGTGTATTTTTTTATATGTTTGGTGTAATGTTAATTTCTCTATATGCATTGTGCTTGTTTGTATTGTGGCGAGTAGAAGAGCCCGTTGCTGAGGATCCTGGTGAGCAGTAGGTTGAAGTAGCTGAGCAGGAGCTCATTGAAGGCAAGTTGTGCCCTTGACCACTTTTTACCTAATAATGTTCTTTAATATCACTTATCCATGCATAGGTTAATTTTGATGGGACCCAATAGGTCACCCTAGATTATTTATCTCATTACCTTGTTTACCCCTGATTCACTTGGGTAGTTTGCTATTGCTTTACCTGGTTTTGGGATAATCTTTTATTACCTCTATGTTCCAATTCTTTTTGTTGTTCTACTTATGTTCATGTTGAGATCATTAATGTTAATTGGAACATAGAGCTTAACTTGAGTAACACGTGCCACCACAAGGGTTTAATGGGACGCCCTTGGCTGATTAACTAGGAAAGCTAGTGGAGGTCTACCTTACCCGAAAGGGGCAAGTGCAGTAGGGGAGTGGTCAGTGTAGGGAGGTCCTTGGTTGATTTTGCTGCGATGGCGGTCAGACAAGAACCCTGCATTGGAACTTCCTATAAACTGTAGCGGGTTTTCTGAAGCTAGTGGAACTTTGTAAAGGCCTCGTAGTGTTACCCTGCCTCGCCTCCTCGGTAGAGGTGTATGGGAAGTCGCGATCCCTTGGTAGATGGGTAACATGACTTGTGGGTAAAGGGTACAACCTCTGCAGAGTGTAAAACTGGTATACTAGCCGTGCTCGCGGTCATGAGCAGCTCAGGACTCTCTGATGTTTAAATTATGGAACTTAAATTCAATTTTGTCATTTGCATTACATGGGATTATTATTAATTTTGTTCTATTACTTTACTTATGGTTTGGTATTTACTTACACTTAGTAATTGCTAATAAAATTTTGACTAACTACTTAAAAGCAATGCTCAGCTTTAACCCCTATCATTGATTAGCCTTACACATCACATGAACTCACACCTTTGTGAGTTTATGTCCACTGGTTCCCCACAACTTGTTGAGCTATGATCATGTGTGAGCTCACCCTTGCTGTCGCACTCCCCACCCACAGGAGAAGAGCAGGTGGTTCAGGAGGAGCCACAAGGCGAGGAGTATGATCTGATCTAGGTGGCGTTTCTCAGTTGACATTGGTGCTGACGATCCTTAGTTCATTTTATATTCATTATTTTATTTTGTAATAAGTCTTCCGCTATATAATAAATACTCTAATGTTTTATGACATTTATCTCTATACACTCTGTTATTATATATGTTGTCTTCTTGCAGCATGTATGAGATGCACCTGACTTTGTTCCTTAAAGCCGGGTGTGACAGAAGTGGTATCAGAGGAAATGTTGACTGTAGGACGAAACCTAGATAGAAATGGACAAAACCCTTACCTACTTGCCTTATTCTGATTCATTCTATACTCATCTCATCTTGATCTTGTCTCACCTTCTGCTACTCTACTCTGGTTAATCTTATCTTTTCTACTCTAAGACAAGATGGATTTCACACCTTGGAATCCTCCCACTATGATCTTTTTAAGAGATAGGGAACCCAAGACAAAATTTAAAACTATTTTCTTTAAAAATGTTGTTTGATTGTGCTGATGCTAAATGCCTGATTTGCTTCTTTGATTGATTGAATTATTATAGATGGACATCTTAGTATGTACCACCATAAGGTAATAAATTAGCTATGGTAGGTAAAATATTAATCCGCTTAGCTAATAAAATTCCCCAAAGTAACCTGATTTGTTAATACCTGCCTTATCTACTATTTTCTTACCATATGTATCGAACTCAGATGGTCAATACCAGGCGGGGTGGTGGAATTGATTTGCCTCCTAATCGACACACTCGATGGATATACAGACGACCCCAGCCACAGCCTGCAGAGATGAATCCTCCTAATCCTCCACCAGGCGGAGTTGACCCACTGGTTGCTGCTCAGATGGCGGTGATGCAGCAAATGGCGGATACTATGGCTGATATGCGTGCCCAGATGCAGCAAGAATGCCAGGAGATGCGTCAGGAAAGAGAAGATATACGACAGGAGTTGCGCCAGGAGCGAGAGGAGATACGCCAGGAAAGGAGGGCACAGCAACAGCAACTGCAACAACAAATGCAACAACAACAACAGCAATAGCAGCAACAAGTACCACTGCCTCCACCACCACCACCAGTTCCACCCCGTGATAAGCATAGAGAGTTCATGAGTCATAAGCCACCTACATTCGCTAGCTCACCTGATCCACTGGACGCGGATGATTGGCTGAAGTCTGTTGAGAAGATGTTGAATATTGCACAGTGCACGGACCGGGAGAAGGTTTTACATACTTCTGGACGTCTGACAGGACCTGCTGCTGACTGGTGGGATTCATATACTGCTGCCCATGATGCTACTGATACTATCAATTGGGCAGAGTTCAGTACACAGTTCTGGAATTATCATATACCAGCTGGATTGATGAAGATTAAGAAGAAGGAATTTCTGTCGCTGAAGCAAGGAAGTATGTCAGTCAGCGAGTACCGCGACAAGTTCATCCAGTTATCCAGATATGCCCCTGATGAAGTTGCTGAAGATGAGAGGAAGCAGGAGCATTTTATTGAAGGACTTAATGGACCACTGCAGTATGCTCTAGTGGCACACACATTTCCATCATTTCAGAGGCTACTTGATAAGACCCTGGCTATTGAACACAAGCGTGTTCAGCTGGGAGATTTGAAGAGAAAGGCTATATCTCAAGGACAAGGAAGCAGCAGTGTTCGTCCTCGCTACAGTTCACCTCAGGGTACACCAGTTCGCACTGGCGGAGGCCAGCGCCCAGTTCAGCAATCACCACTGAGGACTCCACCTTCTCGACAGGCTACCCCTACTGGCACCCCGACGAAGTTTTCAGGACAGAGTCCAGGCACTACTTGTTTCAAGTGTGGGAAGACTGGTCATTATGCAAATGTCTGCCCATAGAGGATTGCTACTACTCCAGTTCAGAACAGGCAGCAAACTCCAGGATCTGGCAAGGGATATTCTATTGCCAAAGTTAATCAAGTCAGCGTTGATGCTACTCCGGATGGTGGGGACCTCGTACTTGGTATGTTTTATGTTAATGCAATTCCTGCAACCATATTATTTGATTCTGGTGCTACACATTCATTCATGTCTGCTAGATATGCCAACACAAATGAAATACCACTGCTAAATATGAGAAAACCCATGATAGTAATTACACCTAAAGGGCCTGTTGAGGCGAATCAAATGACACGTAGATTGACATTGACCATTATGGGTAGAGAATTTGGAGCTACTGCTATAATATTAGAGTCAAGCAGTATAGATCTGATCCTTGGTATGTCATGGCTAAGAAAGGCAAAGGCCGTTATAGCATGTGGTAGAGGTACCGTAGAACTCACTACCACTAAAGGAGAAAGATTTCAAGTTAATATTGCAGTAACCTCCTCATCCATGCGTGCAATGTTCTTTATACCTGAGGGGTTTGTTGGTGACAACATCCAGGTGGTTAGAGATTTTCCGGATGTCTTTCCAGAGGAGTTACCAGGGATGCCACCTGATAGAGAAGTTGAGTTTGTTATTGATCTCCTACCTGGAACCGCCCCTATTTCTAAACGGCCATATAGGATGTCCGTAGAGGAGTTGAAGGAACTTAAGAAGCAGTTAACTGAGTTAAAAGAGGTTGGGTACATTCATCCGAGTTCCTCACCTTGGGGAGCACCGGTACTGTTTGTACAGAAGAAGGATGGATCACAAAGAATGTGTGTGGATTATAGATCTCTTAATGATGTTACTGTGAAGAACAAGTATCCGTTGCCCCGTATTGAGGATTTATTTGACCAGATGAGAGGTGCCAGAGTATTCTCGAAGATTGATCTCCGATCCGGTTACCATCAGATGAGGATTAGACCATCGGATATTCCCAAGACGGCTTTCTCGACTCGATATGGATTATATGAGTTTAATGTTATGTCGTTTGGATTAACCAATGCACCAGCTTATTTTATGAACTTGATGAATAAGGTGTTTATGGAGTATTTGGACAGATTCGTCGTGGTATTCATTGATGATATTCTTATCTATTCCAAGAGTGATAGTGATCACGAGGAACATCTAAGGTTGGTGCTACAGAAGCTACGAGATAACCAGCTATATGCCAAGTTTAGCAAGTGCGAGTTTTGGATTGGCGAGGTGCCATTTCTTGGTCATATTATTTCTAATGGAGGAATATCAGTGGATCCTGCTAAGGTTAAGGAGATAATGGAGTGGAGAGTACCCACTACAGTTACTGAGATTCGGAGTTTCTTAGGACTTGCTGGCTATTATCGGAGATTTATTGAAGGATTTTCTAAGATTGCTAAACCTATGACTTCACTTCTGGAGAAAGGAAGAGAATTTAAGTGGGACGAGAAGTGCCAAGACAGCTTTGATCAATTGAAGAAAAGATTGATGTCGCCACCAGTATTGGTTATGCCAGACCTACAGAAAGGATTTGATATCTATTGTGATGCATGTGGCCAAGGCTTAGGATGTGTGCTCATGCAGGAAGGACATGTGATTACCTATGCTTCTCATCAGTTACGAAGACATGAATTGAACTACCCCACTCATGACTTGGAATTAGCAGCCGTTGTGCATGCGCTTAAGATTTGGAGACATTATATCATGGGGACCAAGTGCCAAGTATACACGGATCATAAGAGTCTGAAGTATATATTCACTCAGAAGGATCTCAACCTTAGGCAACGCCGTTGGTTGGAGCTTATTAAGGATTATGATTTGGAGATTCACTATCACCCGGGCAAGGCAAATTTGGTTGCAGATGCCTTGAGTCGCAAGGAGCATGTTCATTCAGCTATCGTTGCCCAGCTACCCGATGAGATTGTTGAGGATTTTAGGAGACTTAACTTGGGGATAGTTGCACATACAGAAGGAATTACCATTGAATTGGAACCTACCTTGGAGAAAGAAATTCGTAAAGGTCAGGTTGGTGATGCTAAGATTCAGGAGATCAAGGATCTGATAACGGAGGGTAGAGGCCCAGAATTCACGGAGGATGAGGAAGGCACGATATGGTTCAAGAATCGGATCTGTGTTCCCGATATTGATAGTCTTCAGGAAACTATATTGAAGGAAGCACATGACTCAGTTTATTCTATCCACCCTGGGAGTACTAAGATGTATTAGGATTTGAAGCAAAAATATTGGTGGTATGGATTGAAGAGAGATGTGGCTGCCCATGTGGCTATGTGCGATGTATGCCAAAGAGTTAAGGCTAAACACCAGAGGCCAGCTGGACTATTGCACCCACTGAAGATACCCGAGTGGAAGTGGGAAGAGATTGGTATGGATTTCATTACTGGATTGCCTCGCACCCAGAAAGGATACGATGCTATATGGGTGATTGTGGATAGATTGACTAAAGTGGCTCACTTTATTCCTGTAAAGACTACCTATAAAGGCTCTCAGCTAGCAGAGTTATATATGGCTCGGATTGTGTGTTTACATGGAGTACCAAAGAAGATCGTGTCTGATCGAGGTTCACAGTTTACCTCAAGATTTTGGAGAAGCTTTCATGAGAATATGAGTACGAAGTTGAATTTTAGTACAGCTTATCACCCTCAGACTGATGGACAGACTGAAAGGACTAATCAAGTATTGGAAGATATGTTGAGAGCTTGTGCACTTCCGCATGGAGGAAGTTGGGATAAAAGTCTACCGTATGCTGAGTTCTCGTATAATAATAGTTATCAGGCCAGTCTGAAGATGTCACCTTTTGAAGCTTTGTATGGGAGGAAGTGCAGGACTCCTTTGTATTGGGATCAGACTGGAGAAAGACAATTCTTTGGGCCTGAATTGATTCAAGAAGCAGAAGAACAAGTCCGTATAATACGAGAGAATTTGAGGGTAGCTCAAACCAGACAAAAGAGCTATGCTGATAATAGAAGGAGACCACTGGAATTTGAAGAAGGAGATTATGTGTACCTCAAGGTGTCACCACTTCGTGGAATGAGGAGATTCAAAGTTAAGGGCAAATTGTCCCCTCGCTACATTGGACCATTCCTGATCTTTAGAAGAGTTGGGGAGATGGCATACCAACTCGAGTTACCTGCTACCCTACCGGATGTGCATAATGTGTTTCACGTGTCTCAACTGAAGAAGTGTCTCCGTGTCCCTGAGGAACAGTTACCAATGGAAGAGCTTAGTGTTCAGGGTGATTTGACTTACACGGAATACCCGATCAAGATTTTGGATACTTTGACTCGAGTTACGAGAAATAAGGTGATAAAGATGTGCAAAGTGCAATGGAGTCACCACTGTGAAGATGAAGCAACTTGGGAGAGAGAAGAAGAGCTTCGCATAGATTTTCCCCACCTTTTCCCCTAGATCTTCTTAACTCTCAAGGACGAGATTATTTTTAAGGGGGGTAGGATTTGTAATACTCAAAATTTTGTATCAAGAATAATAGAGAGATCTCCTCAATTCTATGTGCCTCATTTGCATCATACAAAGAGCATACTCAAAATTTAAGGGATTTACCAAAACAAATTATTCTAAAATAAAATAAAGTGCATCATGTTGGAATTTTGTTTGTGCATTTAATCTAATCGCAATAAAATAAATGAAAATATAATATTGATAATGAGGTGGAGAATTAAAGGAAATGGGAAGAAAAGAGAAGAAAAGGAGAGTATATAATACAAAGAGAAACTATATTTTCAGAGTTGATGCTACTTAATTTTACAATATGATGAAGAATAAATTTATCACATGTTTGAATTCAAATTCGAAATTGAAATTTACACTTGGAAATAGAGAAAATGGGATAGAGAATAAAATAGAAAAAAATAAAAGACTCCATGGGCCAACGACCACCATTTTGGCCCACTTTCTGGTGTACTCGCGTGCAGCCCACCTCCTAGCCGCGGCGCCGACACCTGGGGCCCGGCTGTCAGTCGCTGGCTCCGCGCGCGTTCTCTGCCGCGATGGGCCCACGCATCAGTCGCTGGCTTTCGCGCGCGCCCTCTGACGTGTGGGGCTCGTTTGTCAGCTCTAGCTCCACTGAATCCACGCGCAACTACCGCCGCGACTTCGCTGGAGACTTGACCGGCTCGCGCCCACTCCCCGGCCTCCCAAACGGGATACAAGTAGGTCGCGCACGCGCTCCTTTCCCCTCTCCCATCTTTATCCCCAACCTCTCGCCACCACCAGAACGCCGCCGCGTACCGCACGGGTGAGGCCTTCGACGCCGCCGGTCCAGTTTCGTGTACTCCACCGTCACGCCCACGAATTCGGGTCCGTAGGCCTCGCCGTGCGTCGGGGTTTGATCCGGTGGTGTCTCGGCCGTGGATTGGTGGCCAGTGCTCCCGGAATTCGCCGCCGGGGCTGGGGCATTCGCCGTGGCCGTGCCGCCCGCGTCGACAGAGCTCTGCTGGGTGCCATCTGTGGTGAGAAACCCTCAACTGTGTATGTTTCGTTCCCAATTCTGCGCTGGCTCGGCGAATTGAAGTTTAGGGCGAGGTTTGGCCGGATTGCTTGCTCGCCGGCGTGTACGCCGCCGCGGTGCGGACGGCGCCGCCGTGTCTTTGGGTAGGTTGGGTGAATGGATCGCCAGCCGTTGATCTGGCGGCCAACGGCCGAGATTAGAACCCGCGTAATGCTTAGGTCGGGAAATCTGATCCGTTTGTATCTGATCGGATGGATCAGGAGACTCTAGTGTAAATAAAATCCACACCGTGGATTCCAGATCCTGGGGCCTGCGTTGCGTACTGATTCGGGTGAAGCACAGATGTAATCTGGGCCGCAAACTGGAGATCCAACGGCTCAGATTCACCGGTACCCCTTCGCGGGTACATTTTGCTAAAGAGACCCTAGGGTATTTTATAATGAACCCGCCATCCACAGGGCATGTTCTCTGTGTCTGCGGATTATTACCCCGAGACCCCTGTACTTTGCAGTAAATGAGGCCCAGTCCAGAACCCATTTAATTTGAATAAATGAAATAGAAAATGGAATTTTAATAGGAAAATAATTGCTAGAACTTCAATAATTCATGGAAAATGCATATGAACTCCAAATTAGTCCATTCCACTTTCTAAAATTTTGTAATTTTATTGTCTAACACTTAGAGCCTCTGTTTTGTCATAAAAACAATATTAAGACTCATTTCTCACTTAATCCTATTTCAACCACATAAAACCTTTGGAAATTCATATCTTAAGATCTATAACTCCAAAAATTATGATTCCTGTTCCTAGAATTTTATTTTAATGTGTAGATTATTACTGTGTATTTTGTTTATATGTTTGGTGTAATGTTAATTTCTCTATATGCATTGTGCTTGTTTGTATTGTGGCGAGTAGAAGAGCCCGTTGCTGAGGATCCTGGTGAGCAGCAGGTTGAAGTAGCTGAGCAGGAGCTCATTGAAGGCAAGTTGTGCCCTTGACCACTTTTTACCTAATAATGTTCTTTAATATCACTTATCCATGCATAGGTTAATTTTGATGGGACCCAATAGGTCACCCTAGATTGTTTATCTCATTACCTTGTTTACCCCTGATTCACTTGGGTAGTTTGCTATTGCTTTACCTGGTTTTGGGATAATCATTTATTACCTCTATGTTCCAATTATTTTTGTTATTCTACTTATGTTCATGTTGAGATCATTAATGTTAATTGGAACATAGATCTTAACTTGAGTAACACGTGCCACCACAAGGGTTTAATGGGACGCCCTTGTCTGATTAACTAGGATAGCTAGTGGAGGTCTACCTTACCCGAAAGGGGCAAGGGCAGTAGGGGAGTGGTCAGTGTAGGGAGGTCCTTGGTTGATTTTGCTGCGATGGCGGTCAGACAAGAACCCTGCATTGGAACTTCCTATAAACTGTAGCGGGTTTTCTGAAGCTAGTGGAACTTTGTAAAGGCCTCGTAGTGTTACCCTGCCTCGCCTCCTCGGTAGAGGTGTATGGGAAGTCGCGATCCCTTGGTAGATGGGTAACATGACTTGTGGGTAAAGGGTACAACCTCTGCAGAGTGTAAAACTGGTATACTAGCCGTGCTCGCGGTCATGAGCAGCTCAGGACTCTCTGATGTTTAAATTATGGAACTTAAAATCAATTTGGTCATTTGCATTACATGGGATTATTATTAATTTTGTTCTATTACTTTACTTATGGTTTGGTATTTACTTACACTTAGTAATTGCTAATAAAATTTTGACCAACTACTTAAAAGCAATGCTCAGCTTTAACCCCTATCATTGATTAGCCTTACACATCACATGAACTCACACCTTTGTGAGTTTATGTCCACTGGTTCCCCACAACTTGTTGAGCTATGATCATGTGTGAGCTCACCCTTGCTGTCTCACACCCCCCCCCACAGGAGAAGAGCAGGTGGTTCAGGAGGAGCCACAAGGCGAGGAGTATGATCTGATCTAGGTGGCGTTTCTCAGTTGACATTGGCGCCGATGATCCTTAGTTCGTTTTATATTCATTATTTTATTTTGTAATAAGTCTTCCGCTATATAATAAATACTCTGATGTTTTATGACATTTATCTCTATACACTCTGTTATTATATATGTTGTCTTCTTGGCGCATGTATGAGATGCACCTGACTTTGTTTCTTAAAGCCGGGTGTGACATGCATCAATAGTACCGAGTCCAAATGTTCCTAAGCAAACATTTATAAGTGAAACAGTGCTCAATGCCAGTGCTCAATGTTTTATTCTTTATCCTTTTGCTCTTGCACTAAACCTGTTACTCAGTTTTGGAACAACAAATGCTTGGATTCATCTCAACTAGAAGCTTTCAAATTATGTCAACCATTGATTTTATTCATGATGCATCAAGAATATTCTAAAAATTCTATGGATCAGAGCTATAACATGTAGATTATTGATCGAGCATCTTAAGATTATATTTTTTTGTGGTTTGTTTAGTAACCCGTTTGTTTGTTCACATTAATCTGCAATGATGTACATGTTTTTACTGTATTCAATTTTTTCATTCCTTGGACCTACACCAATTGTTCTTAACCTAATTTAGTTCAATCTATGCTATTTTGCTTTGTTTCTTTGCTTTACCAAATTGCAAAGCATTTCTCAACAGTTATGTTCGAATAAAGGGGGTTCTGAATAAGTTTGCCTTTTATAGATGGGAGTAATGGCTAACCCTCCTAAACCTGGAGATATCTCATATCAAAAGACTAAAGTTTAGTGCTGAAAGGTCAAACATACTGCCCCTCATAAGTTTTAGTCCGCGTCCAACTTCAGTAAAAAATGAACCTATGCAAGATATTGAACACTTATTTGTCTTTGTTTAGATTCATAAGTTTGATGTGGCCCAATATGATTATGATGTTGCAGCAAGTTCATCCTTGAATCTTTGAGGAGGAGAGCGCGCATGATGACAGAAGGTAACATGAAGATCCTAGATTTTGTTGGTATGCCGTGATTAGTGTGGTTTATTTGTGATTGGTTGTGTTGTTGCATGAGCTATGTACTCTTTCCCGCAAATACAATTGCCACCAAGAGCCATTGAGGCGAGAAAGAGAGCCGACAAAGCAACAGATGTTTTCTACTGCCTCAAGCTACTAGAGGCAACATGAAAGTTCACTGTTTCAAGCTCCATTTTTGGGCAAAAGGAAGGGTAAGTTTGGGTTTTTCTTTTGATATGGTGACTGTGGGGGACAGATATCCCCCGGGTCCACTAGAAGGCAAAAACCCTTGCATGGGGCCATGGACCAGTCGCCCCACAAGGTCATCTCGTCGTGTGCCGGACAAAGACTATAATTGAAATGGGCTGACCCAAGAAGGCAGTGGGTTCGTGCCCGGATCGTTCGTGGATTATGCCTAATCTTAAGGGAATCGTCCATTTTTCCCACGCCCGACGCCCTCAAAGGCCGGAGATAGATCGGGATGAAGTGGTCGGGTTTTCCTTAAGATAGGCTAAGTTATTTCGCTATTAGCTAGGAGATATGTTGAAAGAATGTCATCATCATATGCGTAGGGAGTGTCCCACGGTCATATATATAAGGCCCAGAGGGAACCCCATCATTTTCATCTCATTAGCACCTCTCCATTCGGGAAACACCACTATTAAAACATACCACACATACAAAGCCACCCAAGGAAGTAGGATATTATGTCTCTCAAAGCGGCCCAAACCTGCATAAAATCGCCCGTCTCTCTCTTTCTCTCTCTCACTCTCGTGCTCCTGGCACGAACCATTGTGCTATGATCAGCAACACCGTCCTACCCAAAAGCACCACGAGGGTATCCCTAGGTGTGCGGTCGGACACTAGACACCGACAGCTGGCGCGCCAGGTAGGGGGTGTGTTGTTGATCAAAGTTAGCTCAATGGTTGTCACCTTCAAGAACAAGACCACTCTCAGCCTAGGGGCTACGTTCCTCTTTGGAAGCATCTCATGTATAGCAGACGAAGAAGGGACTCTACACCGCATAGCGGATCCACCCGAGAAGAAGCCTTCCTCGGGAATCCCGAGAGAAGCTAGAGCAAGACTGCGGACTGCGCTTTCACTCACAGCTTGGCGGAAGATGGTCCCTTGCAGACCGAGATTCAGGAGCCCTCGGGAGAAGAAAGACCAATCGGTCAGGGTTTCACTAACCCGAAAAACTTCATTGTCCACCTCACCCACTAAGGAGTGGACACAGATCACTTGGAAGAAGGAAATAAACATCCCGAGTCAGGGAAGGAGAACACGTCAAGCCACCTTTCCAATACCTCCACCCTCAAAGGAGGATGGGAAGAAGAATACTGTCGTGCCGACTCCTTTCTACCCTTGACATCCTCTTCATCCAGGGGAGATTGGAGTCAGCGCCCATCTCCGACGATGAGCCTACCTTGCAAGGGGAGGAACCTCCACAGCGTGATGCCCGGTGACAGAGAAACAAGCGTCAGAACGTGCGTCGACATCATGAAGCCGGGGAACAGGATCCGACGCAGCCCGTGTCCTAGGACAAAGCCTCAGAAGTGGGAGAAACTCCCAATGAATGAGTACACCGAGAAAGACATAACTCCCACCGCCGTGATCGCCGACATGCTCAAGATCAGGAGAGAGAGCTAACCGAACAAGACGCTAGGCTCAGGCAAGAGAACCCTCTCCTCGCTCGAAACCTGTACTCCGATTTCGCTCAAGCACTAAACACGCCGAGTGAAGTTGGAGGAGTACAGGCACAGATAGCCGATGACCTCCCGTGAACTCCAGACGCGGAAGGTTATTGGTGGCTGCTTACTCAAGCGGCCAATCATCTTCTACCCCTTGCTCATCCTGCGAACGACCTGCGTCACGCCATCAACAGCCGACGAGACGCGCGGAGCACCATCAGCGCTTCGCGTGACCGACGGCATGAAAATGAGATAAGGCGCCGAGAGGAGTACGACCGAGATCATGGCGTACTGACGCGAAGTCGTGCCACTCGAGTTGAGTTGGCGGCAGCTTCAACCAGTGGCCCACCCCGGGATCAACGACATGAACATCAGTAGGAGGATATGTGCAGAGTTTCTACGCTTACTCCGCGTCTCCGGGCCATCCAGTGGCCTCACAACTTCAAAGTCTCCAACATCGACAAGTATGAGCCTAAGCAGGACCCAGGAGGCTGGTTGGCCGTCTATACGACCGCCGCCCGGGCTGCTGGGGCAACAGAGGACGTCATGACGGCGTACTTGCCCATTGTCCTAGGGCAAGACGTGCTGCAGTGGCTCCGACACCTACCTCAACACTGCATCGACGATTAGGGTGACTTCAGTCACCGGTTTATCATGAATTTCTAGTCTCTAGCTGATAAGCCGGCGGATCCATGGGACCTCAAATCCATTAGGCACCAGAATGATAAGACCCTCCGATCGTTCCTCAAAAGATTTCAAACAATGAGGAACCGCATCCCTGAAGTCGTTGAGGCGGCCGTAATTGAAGACTTCTATCGGGGATCCAACGACTCGGCCTTCGTCCGAGCCATACTCCAAAAGGCTCTAGCTACTTCCGCACAATTGTTTGAGAGGCGGACATCTACATCACCACGGATGAGCAAGCCCAGGACCTCATCGGAGGCACAAAATCTGCGCCACCCGTGCCACTGCAGGATACGAACTAGCAGCCGGACAAGCGCTGGGGAAAAGGCCTCGTGAGGAGGTAAACACAACCGGGCCGCCTGCCGCTCGAGCCCGTGGCGCACCCCATGGAGGAGTGCGGACACTAGACGAAATCCTTGACTCCTAGTGTCCGTATTACAAGGACATGTGCCACACCCTGTGAAACTGTAGAGACTTCAAACATTCCATCGTGCATGGCCGACCGTTCCAACCACTACCACCTCCCCCGCCATGAGGAGAGCCTGGCGAGCCCAGGAAGCCTCAGCAGTAGGCAGAGGGGAGAGGTGGAGCTTTCCCACGCATTGACAGGAAGGTCAATGTTATCTTCGGAGGCCATGGGGCACAAGAAAATAGGAGGAAACCAAAGCTCAACGATCGACAGGTCTTGGTGGCCACGGCCAGTGCACTGGCCCATTACCGATGGTTGGAACACACGATAACCTTCAGCTGAGCTGATCAATGGCTTAACTTTGATCACTCTGGCAAATATCCGCTACTCATTTATCCGGTGATCCGAGAAAGTGGGGTAAAGAAAGTATTGGTGGACGTGGTAAGCAGCATCAACGTCACCTTCCCCTGGATGCTCCAGGCCATGGGTTCACCATCGAAGACCTCACTAAGTCGGATACACCCTTCTTCAGCATCGTGTCGACCGAAGGGGAATACCCACTCGGACACATCTACCTGTCCGCCACCTTTGGAACCCCAGAGAACTATATAACCGAGTTCTTAAGGTTCGAGGTGGCATGCTTCGACTATGGGTACAACACCATCATTGGGAGACCAGGACTGGCGAAATTCATGGCTATTCTGCACTACCCATACATGATACTCAAGATGCCAGGACCTCAGGGGATTATCACCGTGCGTGCTGACTTCCAAGGTGTCGTGGAATGCTTTCGGGGCGCCATCCAAATGACTCTCACTGTCGGGCCCCTGGTAGCCCTTCCCACACAAGCGAACGACATACTGAAGGATGAAAATCTCACGATCCCGTCGAATCAAGCTCAGGCTGTGACCTCTATGTGGCTGACTAAAGAAACTAAACGGATCAATCCAGGATTCTCGGGTGAATGCAAGACTGCAATCATCAGCTCCAGCCTCGACGGCAAATAGGAAAGCATGCTCATCCAGTACCTGCAAGACAACCGGGATGTATTTGCGTGGAAACCTGTGGACATGTCAGGAGTCCCGAGAGAACTGGCTGAGAACAATCTTATAGTATATCCTCAAGCGAGACCAATCCGACAGAAGTTGCGTCATTTCACGCCCGATAAAAGAGAAGCCATTCGTGTAGAGTTAGCTCGCCTAGTGTTGGCAGGATTTATTAGAGAAGTACTACACCTAGAGTGGCTAGCAAACCCTGTTCTTGTACTAAAAAAGAATAAAGTTGATTGGCACATGTGCGTCGACTATACTGATCTCAATAAGCACTGCCCGAAGGATTCCTTCGGACTTCCTAGGATAGATCAGGTAGTTGACTCAACCGCTAGCTGCTCTATACTCTCCCTCCTAGAGTGCTACTCCGGGTATCATTAGATCAGTCTGGCAAAGGAAGACAAGGAGAAGACTACATTCATCACACCGTTCGGAGCCTTTTGATATACCTCCATGTCGTTTGGCCTCAAGAACGCTGGAGCAACTTACCAAAGGGCTATCCAGACATGCTTAGCTGACCACTAGGGCAAGAAAGTGGAAGCTTATGTTGATGATGTGGTTATCAAGACAGAAAACTCAGAAAACTTCATCGAGGATCTGCAACAAGTCTTTAACAGCTTGAGACGCTACCGATGGAAGCTAAACATAGAGAAATGCGTATTCGGACTGCTAGCAGGAAAACTACTTGGGTTTATCGTTAGTTGTAACACCCCTGGTGTTTATATTCCGCACGACAACGAGTATGGATTTAAGCACGAAATATCAGTAGATAAAACGAATGCTAAATTTTAATCATCTTCGTCTATCGCGATTTTAATGTCGTATTATCTAGACTCTTCCTAAAGTTTTCGCAAAGTTTGGAATGTAATTGTTCCGAAAATTGGCAAGTCTGGTAATTATTTAAAATTCATCGATCGCGCAAAGATGAATTTAAAAATTTAGTTCAGTCCTCTGAGTTCATCCCAAATAATAATTAGGACTCGACGACAAAAGTATTAATATAAAATTAAATTGGACCGAGATGATTAGAGCCGAAATTGAATAATTCTTAATCAATTTGGTTTCAACTAAAATCAACCACAGACTAAGATATTGAAGGCAATGTCGTTTAGTATGGTCTATGAACATCTCACCTGAACCAATTTCTAGGACACGTATTTATCCGTATGTTTTCATAAAAAAAGAACGGTTGTTCTTTTTCTCTTTTATCCAAACACAATTGCTACGTGGCAAATCTATAGCTCGACATTATCCTATCCTATTAAATGTTGTAGCCTGAGATGGATGGATCGTTGTCGGCATGTATCTCGTTCCTTATCCTGAATTCACTTTTCTTTGTAAAATTCTTTCTCTACTGATATTTCTACCGCTACCCCGGACTGGTCTCTATCACGCACAGATTTTTGCCGCCGTCCTGATCTTTTCTCGCCGCGCTAGTGCAGTCAGCCTTATCCCGTCGCTTGATATTTCTGAGATAGCAAACACACAGAGCTTTCACCAGTCTGTCTTCAACTTCATCGCTCCCTATTGGCTGGAGCACGCCATGGAGGCTGGCCGTCGCTACCATTCTCTGGTGCTTGCTCGGCCTCCTCCCCATCTCCTTCTTCACCATCTCCCATGGCGCCCAACCCAGCTCGGACTGCGCCCTGCTCGCCCTCTGCTGTGCGCTACTCCCTGCGCCCGTCTCCTTTTCCCGCGGTCCCTGACTTCCCATGGATGGAGCTCCCTGCTCGGCGTCCCTCTCTGCTCGCCGAGGGGACTCTTTCCCTGCTCCCCTGCCATGGCCGATGTGCCTCGCTCAGACCGCGCCCAGCCTCTAGTTCGCCCCGGCCTCTGCTCCTCCGTGCCCCAGCTCGGATCTCCTTCCCATGGAGCTCGCCCGCGACACCCGGCATCCTGTTTGTTCTGCTCACCCGCGCCTGTGGCTCACCGATACTCCAGCTCGTCGGCTCCCTCCCATGGCACGCTTTGCTTCCTGCGCGCTGGCCGTCGCGTCATAGCGCTTGGCTCCTGTCATGGCCGCGCAGTCAGGTTCCCTGCTGCGCTCGCCCAGGTCCCGCCGTCCGTGCTCTGCTCGCTGCGCGCGACTTCCTTTGCTGCTCGCCGTGCTCCTCCCTGCCGTGCGCTCGCCCAAGTTCCGCTGTGAGCTTGCCCCTCTGCGCGCCCAGGTGCCTACTTGTCGGCGTTTCGAGACCGAGGGGTCCCTAAGCCGACGAGTGAGTGTGCCGCGTGCCCCAGCCCAGATGGGTCGAGCGCGTGGACGAGCGCGAAGGAGGGAAAGCGAGGTGGCCGGAGCCGAGTCGTGAGGGAGGTGAAGATCCCGCGGCCTTCGTGTTTGTCCCGTGCCCAGGTCGGGTGCGCTTGCAGTAGGGGGTTACAAGCGTCCACGCGGGTGAGGGAAGCGAGCGGCCCCAAGAGAGCGCCTGCCCCTGCCCTCGTTCCCGCGGGGCCAACCTTCTCTAAGAAGGCTCTGGTCCTTCCTTTTATAGGCGTAAGGAGAGGATCCAGGTGTACAATGGGGGTGCAGCAGAGTGCTACGTGTCTAGCGGGGGAGAGCTAGCGCCCTAGGTACATGCCAATGTGGCAGCCGGAGAAAACTTGGCACCCAGCTGGTGTGGTGTCGTGGCTGTCGGAGGAGTAACGGAGCCTGGTGGAGGGACAGCTGTCGGAACAGTTGGGCTCTTGCTGACGTCCCCCTGCTTCCGTAAGGGAGCTGAGAGCCGCCGTCGTCATGGGTCTAGTGGGGCGCCATCATTGCCTATCTGGCGGAGCTAGCCAGATGGGACGTCGGTCTTGTTCTCTGCGGCCCAAGTCGGCTCGGGGTAGGGTGATGATGGTGCTTCCTGTTGACGTGGCGGACTTGTGCCCTAGGTCGGGCGACGTGGAGGCTCCTCCGAGGCCGAGGTCGAGTCTGTCTTCCATGGCCGAGGCCGAGCCCGAGCTCCTGGGTCGGGCGAGGCGGAGGTCGTTCGGTAGAGGCCAGGGCGGAGTCCGACCCCAGGGGTCGGGCGAAGCGGAGTTCGCCGTCTTCCGGGGCCTTAGCCCGAGTCCGAGCCCTGAGTCGGGCGGAGCGGAGTTCGCCGTCTTCCGGGGCCTTAGCCCGAGTCCGAGCCCTGGGTCGGGCGGAGCGGAGTTCACCGTCTTCCGGGGCCTTAGCCCGAATCCGAGCCCTGGGTCGGGCGGAGCGGAGTTCGCCGTCTTCCGGGGCCTTAGCCCGAGTCCGAGCCCTGGGTCGGGCGGAGCGGAGTTCGCCGTCTTCCGGGGCCTTAGCCCGAGTCCGAGCCCTAGGTCGAGCGGAGCGGAGTTCGCCGTCTTCCGGGGCCTTAGCCCGAGTCCGAGCCCTGGGTCGGGCGGAGCTTCCTATGGCGTCTTTGGCAAGGCCTGGCTGCCTGTCAGTCTCACTCTATCAAGTGGCACCGCAGTCGGGACGGCGCAGGCGGCGCTGTCCTTTTGTCAGACCGGTCAGTGGAGCGGCGAAGTGACGGCGGTCACTTCGGCTCTGCCAGGGGGCGCGCGTCAGGATAAAGGTGCCAGGCTACCTTTGCGTTAAATGCCCCTGTGACTTGGTCGGTCGGCGCGGCGATTTAGTCAGGATTGCTTCTTAACGAAGGCAAGGCCTCGGGCGAGCCGGAGATGCGTCTGCCGTAAAAAAGGGGGCCTCGGGTGAGACGGAAACACCTCAGGGTCGGCTGCCCTCGCCCGAGGCTAGGCTCGGGCGAGGCGTGATCGAGTCGCTCGTATGGACTGATCCCTGACTTAATCGCACCCATCAGGCCTCTGCAGCTTTATGCTGATGGGGGTTACCAGCTGAAAATTAGGCGTCTTGAGGGTACCCCTAATTATGGTCCCCGACAGTAGCCCTCGAGCCTCGAAGGGAGTGTTAGCACTCGCTTGGAGGCTTTCGTCGCACTTTTTTGCAAGGGGACCAGCCTTTCTCGGTTGCATTTTGTTCCGGTGGGTGCGCGCGAGCGCACCCGCCGGGTGTAGCCCCCGAGGCCTCGGAGGAGTGGTTTCACTCCTTCGAGGTCTTAATGCCTTGCGTAATGCTTCGGCTGGTCTGGTGGTTCCCTCATGCGAACTGGCCGTAGCCCGGGTGCACTGTCGGGGCCCAAGTTCTCGGGCTGGTATGTTGACGCTGTCAACGGTTTGGCCGGAGCCGGGTTTGCGAGAGCAGCCCCCGAGCCTCCGTACAGGGCGAGAGGGCGATCAGGGACAGACCCGGCTTTTTTACATACGCCCCTACGTCGCCTTTCCGCAAGGAGGAGGGGGGGAGAGCGCCATGTTACCCTCGATGGGCACCGAACATGGTGTCTCCGGTGAGCTGCAAGCGGGTAATCCGAGTGGACGTCCGTGCCCCGTTCGTTGAGGGTCGGCTAGGGGCCCGGAGGCACGCCCAAAAGTACCTGCGGGTGATCTGCCGGACCCGGTCCCCTGGCGACGGGGTCCGAGGGCTCGATGCCTCCCTCCGATGGGATTCCGTTACAGGATCGTTCCAGCTGGTCTCGGAAATTTCCTAGGGTACCTCGGGAGCGCAGCCCGAGCCTCGGTTATGTATCGAACGTACCCCTGGTCATCCCTCGCTCGGTGTCTGAGGCGACTGTGAACCCTTTGGGGGGCCAGCCTTCGAACCCCTGATCAGTAATGGGCGCGGAGCCCGAGTAGCCTGAGGCGGCCGTGGAACCTTTCGGGGGGCCGACCTTCGAACCTCTGACCAGTAGTGGGTGTCGGGCCCACGCGATCTGAGGCGGCTGTTGAACCCTTCGGGGGGCCAGCCTTCGAACCCCTAATCAGTAAGGAGGCTCGGAGCCTAGTTCCTTCACGGGGAAGGATCCCTTTAGGGGTATCCCCTTTCCCGGTCCCTGTTGCAAGAGATAGAGAAAGAGGAAAAAGGAAAAAGGATACGAAATTGAACGACGCGGCGTACCTTTTTTGGCGCGGTTGTTTTGGCAAAGGCGAAGCGTCGCCAGCTGCTCCTGCCAGAAGCGCCGCCTGTCCAGCCGCGGAGTTAATGCGATGGGGCGAGTAGTTGGCGAGGCTGCCGTTGCGCGTGCGCAAGCCGTTCGAGGAACGGGTCACGGGCGCGTCGTCTTCACGCCGTGAGAGGGGGTTCTCTCGCTGCCTCCGGATGGGACGTGAGCTTGGCTGACGGCGTGACCGCTGCTCCCGCGTGCCTGCCACCGTCATTACTGCCAGCCCACTTTTGACCGCGTTTGACCGCTGCGTCAGGCTGGCGCTGCTGGGTCGCGCGCTGGGTCGCCTCGGGTCACGGTATCGGTTCCGCAATCGAGGAGGTGCGGTGGTGGCGCAAGTGGTACAGTTGCTTGCATGCAGCATCCGGCGCGCCGGTCGCGCGACGCGTGGGCTTGGGCCTTCGTGCTGGCATGTCAGGAGTCGGAGAGGCGCGTCCACTTGGCGCGTTTGCGTGCCGCCTGCATGGCTGCCTGCCCCTTTCGCCCGTTGGTCTGGGCAAAAGTGGAGGGTCACTTGTAACCGTTGGGTGGTTGCGTGCGCCGTGCGCGGCGGTTTGGCTTCTTCTGCTCGGAGCCGGTCTGCATGACATGCGGGACCCAGCCCCCGCGCCGCAGGGGAGGGCTTTGGAGGCATGTTGGAGAAGACTCAGCCCGTGACGGTTGGGGGCGCAAGCAGGGAGAGTCGCCTTTAAGAGGAGGGCGACCCCTTCCGTAAGGCGACCACGTCTTCTTTCTCCCTTATGCACTGTGTCTTTCCACCTTCCGAGCCCCCGGATGGGGGAAACCGCCGTCTTTTCGCCTCATCGTTTGAGGAACGCAACTCCGTGGGAGTTGGTACCTTTCAGCCATCGTTCGGCTTCAAGGATTTTCATCATGCAGCCCGGCTGCTTCCCTCTGCTGGTGGTCACCCGAGATGGTGACCTCCGGCTTGATGGTGGGGGAAAGCGAGCCGGGCTGCGGCCTCTGCCCCTTCCTCGGCCTCAAGGACTTTCGTCATCCAAGCCAAGATGGAGGACGAGGCGAGTCAGGGGGCTGCCTCCGTGTGGGTCGGTTGCCCTCTTCTTCCCCGGGCGTCTGGGGGAGAACGGCATCCTCCAGCTTCACGGAGACTTCCTCCAGCCATGCCGGAAGAGGCGGGTCGTCGTCACACAGTCAGGGCGCAGCGCCGCGTCCTCCGTCTGGACGACGATTGCGCCGCGCACCACGAGGGCAGTGCCCACGCCCTGGACGGCCCCAGCAAGGGCGAAGACCTGCCGGCGCGCTCCGAGGCATCGGCGGACGGAGGTGGCTTCTCTACCGATGAGATTGCCAACTCCGTCAGTAGCCCCGGGTCTCCGTCTCCTGGCCTGAATGGCTGCCTCTCGTCCTCGGGGGGTGAAAGTCCTTCCGCCACCCCGCATGCCCGCCCCTATCGAGTGGGGTTGCTCGTACCTGCGGGGGGGGGAACCGGAGTTCCGTTTGTAATGGCACTTTGAATGCCAGGGTTTTTTGTTCATTTCGGCTTTTGGGGCCTGAACATATATGTAATTACGGCACGGAGCCGTGTTTTTTTCCTCGTTCTTGAGCGCTAAGACTCGTCTGTTGACTATCTGAACCGCTTCACCAAGTATGAGTCACCCCGTGTCAAGGTGACGAGTGAGGTATCCATATCCCGGAGGCGTGGGAGTCCCTCGGCTCGGTCGGCCTTGCCGCTTACGCGCACTTTTACTCGTCCATGAGGCCCTATCACCGACTCGGTCGAGAAGGCTCGAAGAATTGCTTCGGCAGAAGGGCTTCCGAACGTAAAGACTTGTTCGATCCGCGGAGTCACTTTATCCGAACGCGAGTTACTTATCGCAGAAGGTGACGAGTGAGGTATCCGTATCCCAGAGGCGTAGGAGTCCCTCGGCTCGGTCAGCCTTGGCTGCTTACGTGTACTCCATCGTTTCCAGGACCCACTTTTCGAAGTAGTCAAAAAGCACGAAAGATTGAGAAAATTTTGACGCAGAGGGGGTTTCCCCCCTTTTAGCCCCCGAGGGAGGGTCGGGCTTTGCCGAGGCGAGGCCGACCCTTCCTTGTTGACTAAACTTTGCGTGAGTGCGGGGTATATGAACAACTTGGAAACATCTTAAGGGTAGAAGCGACGTAGCTGTTGGATGTTCCATGCGTTGTCGTAGACCTCGCCTTGGCTGTTGGCTAGCTTGTACGTTCCGGGCTTCAGGACTTTGGCGATGACGAATGGCCCTTCCCAGGGGGCGTGAGCTTGTGCCTCCCTCGGGCGTCTTGCCGCAGTCGAAGCACCAGGTCGCCCACCTGGAGGTCTCGGGGTCGGACCCCTCGGGCGTGGTAGCGTCGCAGGGACTGCTGATACCGCGCCGAGTGTAGTAAGGCCCTGTCCCGAGCCTCTTCCAGCTGGTCCAGCGAGTCTTCTCGGCTGGCTTGGTTGCTTTGATCGTCGTAGGCTCTCGTCCTCGGGGAGCCATATTCCAGGTCCGTGGGCAAGACGGCCTTGGCCCCGTAGACCAGGAAGAACGGCGTGAAACCCGTGGCTCGGCTTGGCGTCGTCCTCAGGCTCCAGACCACCGAGGGGAGTTCCTTCATCCATCGCTTGCCGAACTTGTTGAGGTCGTTGTAAATCCGAGGCTTGAGCCCTTGTAGAATCGTGCCATTGGCACGCTCTACTTGCCCATTCGACATGGGATGAGCTACGGCAGCCCAGTCCACCCGGATGTTGTGATCCTCGCAAAAATCCAAGAATTTTTTGCCGGTGAACTGGGTGCCGTTGTCGGTGATGATGGAGTTTGGGACCCCGAAGCGATGGATGATGTTGGTGAAGAACGCCACCGCCTGCTCGGACATGATGCCGTTTAGGGGTCGGACCTCGATCCACTTGGAAAACTTGTCGACGGCGACCAGCAGGTGCGTGTAGCCCCCGGGCGCCTTCTGCAGAGGGCCGACGAGGTCCAGCCCCCACACAGCGAAGGGCCAGGTGATGGGTATTGTCTGCAGATCCTGAGCGGGCAGGTGGGTCTGCTTTGCATAGAATTGACACCCTCTGCAGGTGCGGACGATTCTAGTGGCGTCAGCCACCGCCGTTGGCCAGTAGAAGCCTTGCCGGAAAGCGTTCCCGACAAGGGCTCGAGGCGCTGCGTGATGGCCGCAAGCCCCCGAGTGTATCTCTTGCAGGAGTTCCTGACCTTCGGCGATGGAGATGCACCGCTGGAGGATGCCCGAGGGGCTGCGGTGGTAGAGCTCCTTCTCATCGCCCAGCAAGACGAACGACTTGGCGCGTCGCGCTACCCACCGTGCCTCGGCCTGGTCGAGGGGTAGCTCTCCTTGGCGGAGATATTGCAGGTACGGGGCCTGCCAATCTTGATCAGGCGTGACCCCGCCCCGCTCCTCCTCGATGCGTAGCGCCTCGCCCTCGGGAGCTGAGGGTTCCTCGGGCTGAACCGAGGACGGCTCGGGCTGGGCCGAGGTTACCTCGGACGGGGCCGAGGGCTCCTCGGGCTCGGGCGTGTCGCTGATCTTGACGGAGGGTTGGTGCAGATCCCGGGAGAAGACGTCCGGGGGAACCGTCGTTCGCCCCGAGGCTATCTTTGCCAGCTCGTCCGCAGTCTCGTTGTAGCGCCGGGCGATGTGGTTAAGCTCGAGCCCGTAGAACTTGTCTTCCAGGCGTCGAACCTCATCACAGTAGGCCTCCATCTTCGGGTCGCGGCAGTGGGAGTTCTTCATGACCTGGTCGATGACGAGCTGCGAGTCGCCGCGAGCGTCGAGGCGTCGGACCCCTAGCTCGATGGTGATTCGCAATCCGTTGATCAGAGCTTCGTACTCAGCCACATTGTTGGACGCCGGGAAATGGAGGCGCAGCACGTAGCGCAAGTGTTTCCCGAGGGGCGAGACGAAGAGCAGGCCCGCGCTGGCTCCCGTCTTCATCAGCGACCCGTCGAAAAACATGGTCCAGAGCTCCGGTTGGATCGGAGCCGTCGGCAACTGTGTGTCGACCCATTCGGCTACGAAGTCCGCCAGTACCTGGGACTTGATGGCCTTCCGAGGGGCGAACGAGATTGTCTCGCCCATGATTTCCACCGCCCACTTTGCGATCCGTCCCGAGGCCTCTCGGCACCGGATGATCTCCCCCAGGGGGAAGGATGACACCACAGTTACCGGATGAGACTCGAAGTAATGTCGCAACTTTCGCCTCGTTAGGATCACTGCATACAGCAGCTTCTGAACTTGTGGGTAGCGGATCTTGGTTTCGGACAGCACCTCGCTGACGAAGTAAACTGGCCTCTGAATGGGCAATGCATGCCCCTCTTCTTGCCTTTCGACCACGATCGCGGCGCTAACCACCTGAGTGGTAGCGGCGACGTAGACCAAGAGGGCTTCTCCATCAGCTGGGGGTACCAAGACGGGCGCCTGGGTGAGGAGCGCCTTCAGGTTCCCGAGAGCTTCCTCGGCCTCGGGGGTCCAAGTGAAGCACTCGGCCTTCCTTAAGAGACGGTACAGAGGCAGGCCTCTTTCGCCGAGGCGCGAGATGAAACGGCTCAAGGCCGCGAGACATCCCATGACCCTCTGTACGCCCTTTAAGTCCTTGATGGGCCCCATGCTGGTGATGGCTGCGATCTTCTCCGGGTTGGCTTCGATGCCCCGCTCGGAGACGATGAATCCCAGGAGCATGCCTCGGGGCACCCTGAAGACACACTTCTCGGGATTGAGCTTGACGTCCTTTGCCTTGAGACACCGGAATGTCACTTCAAGGTCGGAGAGAAGGTCGGAGGCTTTCCTTGTCTTGACTACGATGTCATCGACGTAGGCCTCGACCGTGCGACCGATGTGTCCGCCGAACACATGGTTCATGCACCGCTGGTACGTTGCACCCGCGTTCCTCAAACCGAATGGCATGGTGACATAGCAGTACATGCCGAAGGGCGTGATGAAAGAAGTCGCGAGCTGGTCAGACTCTTTCATCTTGATTTGATGATACCCTGAGTAGGCATCGAGGAAAGACAGGGTTTCGCACCCAGCAGTGGAATCCACGATTTGATCGATGCGAGGTAGAGGGTAGGGAACCTTCGGACATGCTTTGTTGAGACCAGTGTAGTCTACACACATCCGCCATTTCCCCCCTTTCTTCCTCACAAGCACAGGGTTGGCAAGCCATTCGGGATGGAATACCTCTTTGATGAACCCTGCTGCCATTAGCTTGTGGATCTCCTCGCCTATCACCCTGCGCCTTTCCTCGTCGAATCGGCGCAGAGGCTGCCTGACCGGTCGGGCTCCGACCCGAATATCCAGCGAGTGCTCGGCGACATCCCTCGGTATGCCGGGCATGTCCGAGGGACTCCACGCAAAGACGTCGGCGTTTGCGCGGAGAAAGTCGACGAGCACTGCTTCCTATTTGGGGTCGAGCCCGGAACCGATCCGGATCTGCTTGGAGGTGTCGCCACTGGGGTCGAGAGGGACGGCCTTAACCGTCTCCGCTGGCTCGAAGTTGACGGCGTGTCGCTTCACGTCCGGCACCTCTCGGGAGAGGTTTTCCAGGTCGGCGATGAGGGCCTCGGACTCGGCGAGGGCCTCGGCGTACTCCACGCACTCCACATCGCATTCGAACGCGTGTTTGTACGTGGGGCCGACGGTGATGACCCCGTTGGGGCCCGGCATCTTGAGCTTCAGGTAGGTGTAGTTGGGGATGGCCATGAACTTCGCGTAGCATGGCCTCCCCAATACTGCGTGGTAGGTTCCTCGGAACCCGACCACCTCGAACGTCAAAGTCTCCCTTCGGAAGTTGGAGGGCGTTCCGAAGCAGACGGGAAGGTCGAGTCGTCCGAGGGGCTGGACGCGCTTCCCAGGAATGATCTCGTGGAAGGGCGCAGCGCCTGCTCGGACGGAGGACAGATCGACGCGCAGGAGCCTGAGGGTCTCGGCGTAGATGATATTGAGGCAGCTGCCCTCATCCATCAGGACCTTGGTGAGCCTAACGTCGCCGATGATGGGGTCGACGACGAGCGGGTACTTCCCCGGGCTCGGCTCGTGGTCGGGGTGGTCATCTTGGTCGAAGGTGATGGGCTTGTCGGACCAGTCTAGGTAGACTGGCGCCGCCACCTTCACCGAGCAGACCTCCCGACGCTCTCGCTTACGATACCGAGCCGAGGCATTCGCCGCATGCCCTCCGCAGATCATGAAGCAGTCGCGGACCTCGGGGAACTCTCCTGCTTGGTGATCTTCCTTTTTGTCGTCGTCGCGGGCCCTGCCACCCTCTGCGGGTGGCCCGGCCTTGTGGAAGTGGCGCCGAAGCATGACGCATTCCTCGAGGGTGTGCTTGATGGGCCCCTGATGGTAAGGGCACGTCTCCTTGAGCATCTTGTCGAAGAGGTTAGCCCCTCCGGGGGGCTTCCGAGGGTTCTTGTACTCGGTGGCGGCAACAATGTCCGTGTTGGCGGCGTCGCGTTTCGCTTGCGACTTCCTCCTGCCTTTCTTCTTGGCGCCGAGCGGAGTAGACGCCTCGGGAGCATCCTCCGACGGGCGGCCCTGGGGCTGCTTGTCCTTTCGGAAGATGGCCTCGACCGCCTCCTGGCCAGAGGCGAACTTGGTGGCGATGTCCATCAGCTCGCTCGCCCTGGTGGGGGTCTTGGGACCCAACTTGCTCACCAGGTCACGGCAAGTGGTGCCGGCAAGGAACGCGCCGATGACATCTGAGTCGGTGATGTTGGGCAGCTCGGTGCGCTGCTTCGAGAACCGCCGGATGTAGTCTCGAAGAGACTCTCCCGGCTGTTACCGGTAGCTTCAGAGGTCCCAGGAATTCCCGGGACGCACGTACGTGCCCTGGAAGTTGCCGGCGAAAGCTTGGACCAAATCCTCCCAGTTGGAAATCTGCCCCGGAGGCAGGTGCTCCAACCAAGCGCGAGCAGTGTCGGAGAGGAACAGGGGGAGGTTGCGGATGATGAGGTTGTCGTCGTTCGTTCCACCCAGTTGACAGGTCAGGCGGTAGTCTGCGAGCCACAATTCCGGTCTTGTTTCCCCCGAGTACTTTGTGATAGTAGTCGGGGGTCGGAATCGGGCCGGAAACGGCGCCCGCCGGATGGCCCGGCTGAAGACCTACGGACCGGGAGGTTCGGGCGAGGGACTCCGATCCTCCCCGCTGTCGTAGCGTCCCCCACGCTTGGGGTGATAGCCTCGGCGCACCCTTTTGTCGAGGCGGGCCTGACGGTCGCGATGAGGTTGCTCGTCGCCGAGGTGGCCCGGAGCCGCAGGCGCGGTGTTGCGCGTGTGCTCGGTGTAGACCGAGGCTTCCCGCATGAGTCGAGAAGTCGCGGCACGAGGTTCCGAGGGGTACCCCTGCCTTCGGGAGGCAGAGCTCTCGGCCCGCCGGGCCGCAGCGCCTTCCAGGAGATGCTTGAGCTCTCCCTGGATTCGCCGACCCTCGGTGGTTGATGACTCCGGCATCGCGCGGAGGAGCATCGCTGCGGCTGCCAGGTCCTGACCGGTCCCGCTGGATGCGGGTGGCGGCCTGTCCCTGGCATCGTTGGCGATGCGGTGCTGGAGACCCTGGGGCAGGTGACGTATTTCTCCGGCCGGGGGCTGGCCCGCCCATACCTGCCCGACGTCCCGGTGGATCGACTCGAGCGCTCCTGCCCCCTCGTCGAGCCCGGCCTGCGCCCCGCGGACTTGCTCGAGCTGTGGGTCGTGACCCCCCGCCGGAACGGGGACCACAGCTAGCTCCCGCGGGATGTCGGCGCGAGGCACTGGCCTAGGGAGATCACCATCCTCCGGCATGCCGAGACGGTTGCCTCCGGAGGGATCCCCTAGCTCGACGTGGAAACATTCGCGGCTCGGGCCGCAGTCCTTGTCGTCAAGGCTGCGGCTGCCGTCGGAACAGTCGGAGAGGCAGTAGTTGCATGCGGTCATGAAGTCCCGCATGGCACTGGGGTTGCCAGATCCAGAGAAATCCCAGCAGATGCTGGGGTCGTCATCTTCCTCGGACCCAGAGGGCCCGTAGGTCGAGACGCCCGTCAATCGGTCCCAAGGCGACCGCACACGAAGCCCAAGAGAGGTTGCACTCGCCTCAACGTGAGCGCCCACCAGAGCGAGGTCGCTAGGCGGGTTGAGGTAGAGTCGAAATGACGAAGGATGGGAATCAGTCGGTACCTTTTGGTCGACGAGGAGCGACGAAGTCACATCGGGGACTGATCGCGCCGTCGTCCTGGGTACGAGGGCGACGTCCTGCAGGCCCTCCGTTAGCGTGCTGGCGTCGTCCACTTGCTCGAGGTTGGCGTGTTGCGGGGGGACGGCGCTCGCCTTCGCCTCAAACGCGAGGGTGACGCCCGACGCGTCCTCCGTTGGGGCGCTGGGGATGTCGATTCGCTCGACAGCCGACGGAGCGCAGCCTCCCGCTCGGCCCTGGTTGCCCCGCCTCCTCCTCCGATGGCGAGGGAGAGGATGGGGCGAGCTCGAATGTTGTTCTTCCCCCACGCAGGGAAGACGTCGTCGATTCCGCCGCCGGCGGGCGGGCTGTCGGCCACCATTGTCGCCGTCGCGCGGCGGTGGAAGGAGTATCATGTCGTAGCTGCCGTCGAAAGACATGAACTCGAGACTCCCAAAACGGAGCACCGTCCCGGGTTGGAGAGGTCGTTGGAGACTGCCCATCTGGAGCTTGACGGGAAACTGCTCGTCAACACGCAGCAGGCCCCTACCTGGCGCGCCAACTGTCGGCGTTTCGATACTGGGGGGTCCCTAAGCCGACGAGTGAGTGTGCCGCGTGCCCCAGCCCAGATGGGTCGAGCGCGTGGGCGAGCGCGAAGGGGGGAAAGCGAGGTGGCCGGAGCCGAGTCGTGAGGGAGGTGGAGATCCTGCGGCCTTCGTGTTCGTCCCGTGCCCAGGTCGGGTGCGCTTGCAGTAGGGGGTTACAAGCGTCCACGCGGGTGAGGGAAGAGAGCGGCCCCAAGAGAGCGCCTGCCCCTGCCCTCGTTCCCACGGGGCCAACCTTCTCTAAGAAGGCCCTGGTCCTTCCTTTTATAGGCGTAAGGAGAGGATCCAGGTGTACAATGGGGGTGCAGCAGAGTGCTACGTGTCTAGCGGGGGAGAGCTAGCGCCCTAGGTACATGCCAATGTGGCAGCCGGAGAAAACTTGGCACCCAGCTGGTGTGGTGTCGTGGCTGTCGGAGGAGTAACGGAGCCTGGTGGAGGGACAGCTGTCGGAACAGTTGGGCTCTTGCTGACGTCCCCCTGCTTCCGTAAGGGAGCTGAGAGCCGCCGTCGTCATGGGTCTAGTGGGGCGCCATCATTGCCTATCTGGCGGAGCTAGCCAGATGGGACGTCGGTCTTGTTCTCTGCGGCCCAAGTCGGCTCGGGGTAGGGTGATGATGGTGCTTCCTGTTGACGTGGCGGACTTGTGCCCTAGGTCGGGCGACGTGGAGGCTCCTCCGAGGCCGAGGTCGAGTCTGTCTTCCATGGCCGAGGCCGAGCCCGAGCTCCTGGGTCGGGCGAGGCGGAGGTCGTTCGGCAGAGGCCAGGGCGGAGTCCGACCCCAGGGGTCGGGCGAAGCGGAGTTCGCCGTCTTCCGGGGCCTTAGCCCGAGTCCGAGCCCTGGGTCGAGCGGAGCGGAGTTCGCCGTCTTCCGGGGCCTTAGCCCGAGTCCGAGCCCTGGGTCGGGCGGAGCGGAGTTCGCCGTCTTCCGGGGCCTTAGCCCGAGTCCGAGCCCTGGGTCGGGCGGAGCTTCCTATGGCGCCTTTGGCAAGGCCTGGCTGCCTGTCAGTCTCACTCTGTCAAGTGGCACCGCAGTCGGGACGGCGCAGGCGGCGCTGTCCTTTTGTCAGACCGGTCAGTGGAGCGGCGAAGTGACGGCGGTCACTTCGGCTCTGCCAGGGGGCGTGCGTCAGGATAATGGTGCCAGGCTACCTTTGCGTTAAATGCCCCTGTGACTTGGTCGGTCGGCGCGGCGATTTAGTCAGGGTTGCTTCTTAACGAAGGCAAGGCCTCGGGCGAGCCGGAGATGCGTCTGCCGTAAAAAAGTGGGCCTCGGGCGAGACGGAAACACCTCAGGGTCGGCTGCCCTCGCCCGAGGCTAGGCTCGGGCGAGGCTTGATCGAGTCGCTCGTATGGACTAATCCCTGACTTAATCGCACCCATCAGGCCTCTGCAGCTTTATGCTGATGGGGGTTACCAGCTGAGAATTAGGCGTCTTGAGGGTACCCCTAATTATGGTCCCCGACACTACTCATGCCCAACTCCTTTCTCAGCCGCTCCCTCCTTGTTACTCCTTTCTCCCTGCGTGTGTCGCGCTCGGGCTCGGATTCCAGTCCCAACTGTGAGCTCCCCTGCCGCTCGTCCCTATCCTCCATGGCCGATGATTCCCCAGCTCCCTTGCTCATCCAACTCGGCCGACTGTTCCTGCTCGCCCCTATGCTGCACGCCCTAGTTCTTTCCCCTGCGTGCAGCTGTGCCCTCTGCTTGGATTCCAGTTGGCCGCGCCCCCTGTTCCTTCGGGCCGGTCAAGTTCTTTCCGGCCGCGAGCTCTCTCGTGTGCGCGTTTAGCCGAGGCCCATCCCCTGCTGTGACCCTGCAGTGGATTGTCCTGCGCGCGCGTGTCTCCTTGCGCATGCATCACCGTCGAGTCTCTGGTGTTTGTGCACCGTGAAGTTCCTCCAGCGCAGTGGCTTCCCAGTTCCTTCTAGTCGCGCGCACGAATTTTCTTCGCTTGGCTTTAATTCCCATCGCATCGTCGATCTTGCCGGTTCTCATCGTTCGCCGTCGAACCTCGTTCTTCCTTGCTCAATCTCGTCCAACCCCAAATCCCAAACGTTAGGCAAAAATAAGCGAAGTCCATGTGCATCGCTTATCAAGTGCTCGGTCGAAGACTTCAATCGAAGGTCGTCTTCGTTCCGCGCGTCATCAAGAAATCCCAGGCGTCGGGTGAAGACGAAGCTAGCAGAGTGATATTCACCAAGTGATCGACAAAAAGCTCGAACAAGTCGTCGATCGTCATCCTCGTCTACGCCAAGATCCGAGAAGGTTAGGCGCAGAAGAAAATAAATCTGTACACGACTGGAGAATTTTCGATGTGGACAAAGAAGAAGCACGATTCGACGCAGCACTCACCCTATTTTCGGTGAAATGCTGAGCTGAAAGGCGTCGTCGATTTTGTGGTTTCAAGTCGGATGTCATAAGGGTAAGTTGATTCATATTCCAGTCAACTAGGTCTATAAATAGATTAAATATAATTGTTGGTCACAATAAATGTTATTAATTTAGCATGCGTATATTGTGATGATCGATTTAGATAGATCGGTAAATCAAGTAATTAAGATACATAGTTAAAGAGTTAATAAAAAGCTAGGAATAAAAATAGATTTTCTAGTGTTATTATGTCAATTTGGTTAATGGATGAAGTCGATGCCCTGCTTAATTAGTCAGCTTATTCTAGGTTTGGTGTTTAATTCGTCGTCGTATAAGTATTATTTAGGTTTGCGATATTCCTCATTATATGCATACATGTGCATTATGCATATCATTCAGGTACGTTAAATAATCACGTGATGCGGAAGATGAGCCAAGTCTACCCCAAGCGCGGGCTACTCTGCATGGTGATGTTAAAGAACGAACCCGCCTGATCAAGTGCTAGGGCAAGAATGATCGTCAAGTGGACATCGCCTAACAAACACTAACCTAGTGTTATTCAGGCAAGCCCCGGTGCATTCACCACCTCCTTGATGTTTTAAAAATCTTTATCACCTTGTTTGATGCATTAGGTGATAGGAGTTGTGTACTAAACCGTTGATGCATTTCCTTCCTTGAAAAATTGATTACCCTTCCTTAATATCCTTTTTGAAAAGAATTTTCTGATGCTTAGCCTTGCTTTAGTAAACAAAAATGTTTTGTTTTAAAACAAAGGTGATGCTTCAGTGGGTGGGAATGTTTTCAAAAATAAAAACTTGATGGTGGATCCATCATGGCCATGATGGGTTCAACATCGGAAAAGATGTACCTCTGCCAGGTACCAAACTTTGGGTTTGAAATAATAAAGCTGAGACCGGGTGGGTGACTTGCACGAGCAGAGAGTCTCGGTGTAGTGTCTACGTCTAAGTCGATTAAGGACCTTCTCGATGTAGGCTTGCTGATCGAGGACCCTTTAACTGGTCACATGCCTCATCATGGGTATGCTTTGCCTCGGGCAAACTAATACCAGAATAAGATAACACGCAATGGGAGTGGAGAGATGGCAAGAGTAGCGTGTACCCTCCGTGGCAAGAGGCTGGATGGTGGTGTATCTGTGCTCTCGGTTGGCGTGAACCTGATCTGGTCTTAAGAACCCCGGTGGTGAGTTGACATATGCAAGGGTTAAGTGCTACATATGTCGTGTGATTGGAGATCCTCAGCTGAGTATTAATTGATTCGGATCGCCATTACTTCTCGGATATGAAGACTTGGTCACTGCCCTACACGTAGCAATCCAGTGAACTAAAGGGATGATGAAAAGACGGCTAGTATAGGCCAAGTGCTTGAACTAGGGTAGAAAGAACTCTAGATGCAGGTAACTTTACTTAACCTGATAATTAAAACTGGATTTTTAAGGATCCACTCATAGTAAGCTTTCCTGCAAATAGAGTCTTTGATTCTTGATAAGCCATTCCTTGAATCCTTTTAGAGCTAGCATACCCTTGAGAGTCTTTTCTTTAGTTGGGTAAGTCTTGCTGAGTAATTCCATACTCAAGGTTTTATTCCCTGTTGTTTTTTAGGTTCTAACTTTGTGCTGCTGTTGGTGGTGTTAAGTACCGGTGGGCTCGGCCTTCTTATAAGTCTAAGTAACTCTTCTTTACTTCTTATTGAGGATGGTCACTTGAGCTAGCATATATTTCAAAACTATAAATAATTTATAACCATTCAAAGTTTACTTCTTTGAATCACTATTGTAATCACTCCGATAAAATAATGTAGAATTTTTGTAACTTGTAAAATTTTGTAATAAGATTTCCGCTGCAAAAATATTGGTGTGTGTGATTTGTGTCACTTAATCATGCGATCCTGGTTGTTCATGGTTTATCCGATGTCTTTGGGGCAATCAGACGGATCCTGTTAAGTTATCTGGTGCACATGCATAGCAGTCTGAGGTCTTTGAGACAAGGACAGGTGCATGTGGGCCCAATATCTTGGGAGGTTCTGCCACAGCTGGTACCAGAGCATGATTAAGTATAATACGGTCACATACGTATTTTTAAAACAAAAGTTTTGGTTTCGAAAAACCTATTTTCAACTAAACATATTATTTGGTTTTGAAAAACAGTTTTGAAAAACTATAATGCTAGCGACATCCTCTATTAGGCCCTAAATTAAGGACTATAAGGTGGCTTAGTTGAAAACCATAACTGGGTGGATATTGCATACATGTGTATTATTATTTTTGAAGCCATTCAGTTTTGAATGGATCGACACCCAAGGTAAGGTGAGATGTGAGAGCATGACCGAACAAACATCATTCTAGGGAAGTGCTTAATTGTGGCGCTTGATTATATACATGTTCCACATATGTATATATGAAGGCTGCGAGGTGGAGTAATTACTTTTCTGGGAATTCAGTACCCCATGGATGTGTAGGGGTATACAGACATGGGAATACTAAGAAGTGTAATGTACTTGTAACGACGCACCTACGCTTAGGTAAGCAGGTGAGTTCCCATAATGAGTTGCCCTATGGTTAAAGTGTGGCAACAACGCCTATGCGTGGCTCGACGCTTAATGATGAGGTAGCCTCCATATAGCAATATATGGAGTATAAACTGTGATAAACTATCATGTGTGAATTGCATCATGAGAAATTGGGCTGTGATGGAATCTTCTGCAGGTACACTAACTTTGCAACGTATGTGTAGCTGACGACTAGCAAAATACCGTGAGAGTCGTAAGTATGCCACCGATATAGAACGTTATTGCCACATTATGTTGGCAAAAATTTGTGAGGACGTATAGGACGAGCATGCATCCTGATTATTGCATCATGTTTGTCACCTATACATCAAAATGCTTCTCTCATCTTTATTCCAATAAACAGTGATTGTGGATAATGTGGTGTAATGCTGAATTATGAACTTCGATGAAATAGCTGTCCTCCGTTCTTTAGGTAATATATTTAGATGTTATATGTGTTTGCTCTTGTGCTTGATGTGTCGATACAAGGTTAGTGACTTGTTTGCCTAAACCCAAAACTAGGCCATGTTCTTATTTAGGGAACCATGACCCGACCCAAAGTTGAATTTTCCGTTATCACTCCATGACCAAACACATACAAATGAATGCTTGGATAACTTCTTTGTTAGACATAAAATGTACCCAAGCTTAAAACAAGGATCTCAAGTCATGTCTCCTTCTAGAACCATTCCCTTGTTTGATTTGTGCAAGCTGATGTCTCTATTCCAGTTTGCCTGTTCTTGAAGATCGCCATGTTGCTTTATCAACCTAACCTAGGAAAGTTATGCCTGACCATTTTCCTTAATTTGATGCCTTTGGTTTCCCCATATCTACCGAAGGCATACCAACTTAATCTTATGATTGTTTTCCCCTATATCTAGTCAGATACTGATCCTTGACCTTGTGATCTCTACGATGGGCATAGAAATATGCTTGGGGCTGAATCAACAGTCTCCCATAGTACTCATTCATCAATAAGTTTAGGTTATGGCCATGCCTTGTTCATTTCATCGGGCCATGATCTATTTGGCTCTCTACTTGTAACTGTTTTGACAGCCTTGGAGCTTTTTAGTGTTGGAAAATAGCTGATTAGCTCTCAAAATGGAGATTGGATTTCCCTTGCTGCTGAGATGCAGGAGTTGGTTCATTCGCTCCCTTATCTAATCCATGTATTTCCTAACCAAGTGGATAATTCATCTCGCATGAGGAAACGGATGAACAACATGACCAAATGGATTTCTACCCAAATGCATGACCTTTTGCTAGCAAATGTGAACTCTCAACCCTTGGCTTACCGATGGTACTAGGAGGACTTGCTTAATGTCAAAAGTAGTTTAACAAGTTGGTTTTTACTAACTTGTAACTGCTTTGTGAACAAAGGTTGAGTTTAGAGATCGTTTTATCGAGTTGTCTAAACTCACTTTGGTTCGACCCATCCTAAGGAAGTGTTTATTGGAATCGAGATTAAGTCGGCCAATAACCACCTAATCATTGCTCTAGTCATGCCTCGATCACCTTACTTGTGCTTTTCCAGCATGTGTGATCAAGTCGAGCCATGCATAGTGCTTGATAAAAATGGATTAGACACAAAGTCCGCATCTACAGATCCCTGCACTGGTGATTTTCTCGAATCTATATCACCTTTCATGGACTTGAATTCTTTGGCTAACACGAGTTAACTGTGATGTTATTTGACATTCACACCCGTCTCGTGTGCTATGAACTTACCGTGACCACTTGTTGATAAACCTCCTTCTGTGTGTTTTACCCAAGATGGTGCATCTGATTCTGCTTGGGTAAAATCGTGTATTTGCCGCTCGCTCAACAGACTCAGATAGTACAGTGTCATCAGAAAAGGCAAACTACGCACCTGGAACTTGACGTGTTCTTGTGGCAAACATTGTCTCTTTTGTTGGACATCTCTAAATTAGCTTATGGCAATACATGTTATGTCCACTAGAGAAACAACATTCTGAGACACTCACCTTTGCTTGGAACTGTTTTATGATTATCGCTGATATGGACATAGGTTACATGCTTCTCTACTCTTAGAAGTCTTTCGTTCTGAATCTCAGGACGAGATTCTTTTAAGGGGGAGGGCTGTAACACCCCTGGTGTTTATATTCCGCACGACAACGAGTATGGATTTAAGCACAAAATATCAGTAGATAAAACGAATGCTAAATTTTAATCATCTTTGTCTATCGCGATTTTAATGTCGCATTGTCTAGACTCTTCCTAAAGTTTTCGCAAAGTTCGGAATGTAATTGTTCCGAAAATTGGCGAGTCTGGTAATTATTTAAAATTCATCGATCGCGCAAAGATGAATTTAAAAATTTAGTTCAGCCTTCTGAGTTCATCCCAAATAATAATTAGGACTCGACGACAAAAGTATTAATGTAAAATTAAATTAGACCGAGATGATTAGAGCCGAAATTGAATAATTTTTAATCAATTTGGTTTCAACTGAAATCAACCACAGACTAAAATATTAAAGGCAATGTCGTTTAGTATGGTTTATGAACATCTCACCTGAACCAATTTCTAGGACACATATTTATCCGTATGTTTTTATAAAAAAAGAAGAGAAGAAAAATTTATTTTCTATACGGTTGTTCTTTTTCTCTTTTATCCAAACACAATTGCTACGTGGCAAATCTATAGCTCGACATTATCCTATCCTATCAAATGTTGTAGCCTGAGATGGATGGATGGTTGTCGGCATGTATCTCGTTCCTTATCTTGAATTCACTTTTCTTTGCAAAATTCTTTCTCTACTGATATTTCTACCGCTACCGCGGACTGATCTCTATCGCGCACATATTTTTGCCGCCGTCCTGATCTTTTCTCGCCGCGCTAGTGCAGTCAGCCTTATCCCGTCGCTTGATATTTCTGAGACAGCAAACGCACAGAGCTTTCACCGGCCTGTCTTCTACTTCATCGCTCCCTGGTGGCTGGATAACGCCATGGAGGCTGGCCGTCGATACCATTCTCTGGTGCTTGCTCGGCCTCCTCCCCATCTCCTCCTTCACCATCTCCCATGGCGCCCGGCCCAGCTCGGACTGCGCCCTGCTCACCCTCTGCTGTGCGCTACTCCCTTCGCCCGTCTCCCTTTCCCATGGTCCCTGATTTCCCATGGTCGGAGCTGCCTGCTTGGCGTCCCTCTCTGCTCGCCGGGGGGACTCTTTCCCTGCTCCCCTGCCATGGCCGATGTGCCTCGCTCAGACCGCGCCCAGCCTCCAGTTCACCCCGGCCTCTGCTCCTCCCTGCCCTAGCTCGGATCTCCCTCCCATGGAGCTCGCCCGCGACGCCCGACGTCCTGTTTGTTCTGCTCACCCGTGCCTGTGGCTCACCGATACTCCAGCTCGTCGGCTCCCTCCCATGGCGCGCTTTGCTTACTACGCGGTTGGCCACCGTGTCCCAGCACTTGGCTCCTGTCATGGCCGTGCGGTCAGGTTCCCTGCTGCGCTCGCCTAGGTCCTGCCGTCCACGCTGTGCTCCCTGCGTGCGACTTCCTTTGCTGCTCGCTGCGCTCCTCCCTGCCGTGCGCTCACCCAAGTCCCGCTGTGAGGTCGCCCCTCTGCGCGCCCAGGTGCCTGCTCACGTCCAGCTCCTTCCCTAGCCGCTCCCTCCCTGCTACTCCTTTCTCCCTGCGTGTGCCGCACTCGGGCTTGGATTCTAGTCCTAGCTGCGAGCTTCCCTGCCGCTCGTCCCAATCCTCCATGGCCGACGATTTCCTAGCTCCCTTGCTCCTCTAGCTCAGCCGACTGTTCCTGCTCGCCCTTGTGCCGCATGCCCTAGTTCTTTCCCCTGCACGCAGCTGTGCCCTCTACTCGGATTCCAGTTGGCCACGCCCCCTATTCCTCTGGATCGGTCAAGTTCTTTCTGGCCGCGAGCTCTCTTGTGTGCGCGTTCAGCCGAGGCCCCATCCCCTGCTGTGACCCCGTCGTGGATTTTCCTGCCCGCGCGTGTCTCCTTGTGCACGCGTCGCCGTCGAGCTCTCTGGTGTTTGTGCACCGTGAAGTTCCTCCAGTGCTGTGGCTTCCCAGTTCCTTCTAGTCGCGCGCGCGAATTTTCTTCGCTTGGCTTTAATTCCCATCGTGTCGTCGATCTTGCCGGTTATCATCGTTCGCCGTCGAACCTTGTTCTTCCTTGCTCAATCTCGTCCAACCCCGAATCCCGGATGTTAGGCAAAAATAAGCAAAGTCCGTGTGCATCGCTTATCAAGTGCTCGGTCGAAGACTTCAATCGAAGGTCATCGTCGTTCCGTGCGTCATTAAGAAATCCCAAGCGTCGGGTGAAGACGAAGCTAGCAGAGTGATATTCACCAAGTGATCGACAAAAAGCTCAAACAAGTCGTCGATCGTCATCCTCGTCTACGCCAAGATCCGAGAAGGTTAGGCGCAGAAGAAAATAAATCAGTACACGGCCGGAGAATTTTCGATGTGGACAAAGAAGAAGCGCGATTCGACGCAGCACTCACCCTATTTTCCGTGAAATGCTGAGCTGAAAGGCGTCGTCGATTTCGTGGTTTCAAGTCGGATGTCATAAGGGTAAGTTGATTCGTATTCCAGTCAACTAGGTCTATAAATAGATTAAATATAATTGTTGGTCAAAATAAATGTTATTAATTTAGCATGCGTATATTGTGATGATCGATTTAGATAGATCGGTAAATCAAGTAATTAAGATACATAGTTAAAGAGTTAATAAAAAGCTAGGAATAAAAATAGATTTTCTAGTGTTATTATGTCAATTTGGTTAATGGATGAAGTCGATGCCCTGCTTAATTAGTCAGCTTATTCTAGGTTTGGTGTTTAATTCGCTATCGTATAAGTATTATTTAGGTTTGCGATATTCCTCCTTATATGCATACATGTGCATTATGCATATCATTCAGGTACGTTAAATAATCACGTGATGCGGAAGATGAGCCAAGTCGACCCCAAGCGCGGGCTACTCCGCATGGTGATGTTAAAGAACGAACCCGCCTGATCAAGTGCTAGGGCAAGGATGATCGTCAAGTGGTCATCATCTAACATGGTGCATTCGCCACCTCCTTGATGTTTTAAAAATCTTTATCACCTTGTTTGATGCATTAGGTGATAGGAGTTGTGTACTAAACCGTAGATGCATTCCTTCCTTGAAAAATTGATTACCCTTCCTTAATACCCTTTTCGAAAAGAATTTTCTGATGCTTAGCCTTGCTTTAGTAAACAAAAATGTTTTGTTTTAAAACAAAGGTGATGCTTCAGTGGGTGGGAATGTTTTCAAAAATAAAAACTTGATGGTGGATCCATCATGGCCATGATGGGTTCAACATCAAAAAAGATGTACCTCTGCCAGGTACCAAACTTTGGGTTTGAAATGATAAAGCTGAGACCGGGCGGGTGACTTGCACGAGAAGAGAGTCTCGGTGTAGTGTCTCCATCTTAGTCGATTAAGGACCTTCTCGATGTAGGCTTGCTGATCGAGGACCCTTTAACTGGTCACATGCCTCATCATGGGTAAGCTTTGCCTCGGGTAGACTAATACCAGAATAAGATAACACGCAATGGGAGTGGAGAGATGGCGAGAGTAGCGTGTACCCTCCTTGGCAAGAGGTTGGACGGTGGTGTATCTGTGCTCTCGGTTGGCGTGAACCTGATCTGGTCTTAAGAACCCCGGTGGCGAGTTGACATATGCAAGGGTTAAGTGCTACATATGTCGTGTGATTGGAGATCCTCAGCTGAGGATTAATCGATTCGGATCGCCGTTACTTCTTGGATATGGAGACTTGGTCACTGCCCTACACGTAGCAATCCAGTGAACTAAAGGGATGATGAAAAGACGGCTAGTATAGGCCAAGTGCTTGAACTAGGGTAGAAAGAACTCTAGATGCAGGTAACTTTACTTAACCTGATAATTAAAACTGGATTTTTAAGGATCCATTCATAGTAAGCTTTTCTGCAAATAGAGTCTTTGATTCTTGATAAGCCATTCCTTGAATCCTTTCAGAGCCAGCATACCCTTGAGAGTCTTTTCTTTAGTCGGGTAAGTCTTGCTGAGTAATTCCATACTCAGGGTTTTATTCCCTGTTGTTTTTCAGGTTCTAACTTTGTGCTGCTGTTGATGGTGTTAAGTGCCGGTGGGCTCGACCTTCTTATAAGTCTAAGTAACTCTTCTTTACTTCTTATTGAGGATGGTCACTTGAGGTAGCATATATTTCAAAACTATAAATAATTTATAACCATTCAAAGTTTACTTCTTTGAATATCACTCCGATAAAATAATGTAGAATTTTTGTAACTTGTAAAATTTGGTAATAAAATTTCCGCTGCAAAAATATTGGTGTGTGTGATTTGTGTTACTTAATCCTGCGATCCTGGTTGTTTGTGGTTTATCCGATGTCCTTGGGGCAATCGGATGGATCCTGTTATGTTATCTGGTGCACATGCATAGCAGTCTGAGGTCTTTGAGACAAGGGCAGGTGCATGTGGGCCCAATAACTTGGGAGGTTCTGCCACATTAGTCATTGGGGACTAGAAGCAAATATAGAGAACATTGAGGCCATTATGAGGATGGAACCACCACAATCCCAGAAGAAGGTACAAAGGCTCACTGGATGCATGACAACACTGAGCTGATTCATATCGAGGCTAGGCGAGAAAGGAATGCCATTCTATAAATTGCTCAAGAAGGTGGACAAACTTCAGTGGACCATGGAAGTGCAGGAGGCTCTGGATGCACTAAAGAAGTTCTTGACCACTCTACCAGTACTCAAGCCACTATGTCGAGTTATGTTCGGTCAGCCGGCAGAAGATTTGCTACTATATATTTCCTGCTCGACTCACGTGGTAAGCACCGCGTTAGTAGTCGAGCGGGCAGAAGAAAGGCATGTGTACCTAGTGCAGCATCTGGTTTACTTCATAAGCGAAGTCCTCAGACACTCAAAGACAACGTACCCTCAAGTTCAGAAGCTATTGTACGCGGTGCTTACCACGTGAGTCAAACTGCGTTAGTAGTCAAGCGGGCAGAAAAAGGGCACGCGTACCCAGTGCAGCATCTGGTTTACTTCATCAGCGAAGTCCTTGGACCCTCAAAGATAAGGTACCCTCAAGTTTAGAAGCTATTGTATGCGGTACTTCTAACCGCTCGCAAGCTCCGACACTACTTTGACGACCATAAAGTCATAGTAGTCATAGGATTTCCAATAGACGATATTCTTCACAACAAGGAAGCTATTGGGAGAACAACCAAGTGGGCATGCGAGCTCGGAGCTCATGATATAGAGTTCCGACCTAGCACAGCAATAAAGACTCAGACACTTGTCGACTTCATATCAGAGTGGACTGAGCACTAGGTCCTGGAAAGCCCAAAAGTCGCTGAAATATGGAGAATGTACTTCGGTGGTTCGTTGATACTGCAAGGAGCAGGGGCAGGGATTCTCTTTATCGCTCCCGGAGGTGAACAACTCAAGTATGCACTCTAGCTCTTGTTTCTAGCATCCAATGATGTCGTAGAGTACGAGGCGCTAGTCCATGGACTAAGCATCACTGTTTCACTCGGCATCAAGAGATTAATGGTGTACGACGACTCACTGGTGGTCATAAGCCAAGTAAACAAAGACTAGGATTGCTCGACCGATTCAATGAACAAATATTGCGCAGCGGTGCAAAAGCTGGAGGACAAATTTGAAGGATTAGAATTCCACCATGTGGAAAGGGATCGCAATGCAGCGGCTGACGCACTATCAAAGCTGGGGTCCAGTTGGGCCCAAGTTCCACCTAGGGTTTTCGTCCAATACAACAACTGAGTGTCACCGCAGATCAGATGGAGGAATGCCACATTCTGAGTCAGGCAGAGGTAGATCCCAATGACTAGAGAGAGCTAATCATCAGATACATAAAAAACGAGGAAGAACCAGATAACAAGGTTGTGGTGGAATGCATCATAAGACAGTTGGCCCACTATACCATTATAGGGGGCCTACTGTATAGAAGAGGTGTAGGAGGAGTCCTCATGAAGTGCATTCACTCGGCTACTAGGAAGCAGATGTTAGATGAGATTCATGCCAGGTAATGTGGCGTACATGCAGCGTCACGGACTTTGGTAAGGAAAGCTTTCACGTCTAGGTTTTACTGGCCAACGACGAAGAATGATGCAGCCGAGTTAGTCCAGAAGTGCGAGGCATGCCAATTCTTATCAAAGCATCAGCATCTACCCGCACAACAGTTGTAGACTATTCCTGTGACCTGGCCGTTTGCATGCTAGGGGCTGCACATGATCGGGCCCTTCAAGAAAGCTCAAGGGGGGTATACTCACATACTAGTTGCCATTGACAAATTCACAAAGTGGATAGAATACAAGCCCTTCGCCTCTTTGACCTCAGCAAAGGCAGTGGAGTTCATTCAAGAAATAATTTTTAGGTTTGGAATACCTAACAACATCATTACAGACCTAAGATCTAATTTCACCATTTCAGAGTTCTTTGACTTTTGCTAGCAGAGGAGCATCCAGATCAAGTATGCATCAGTGGCACACCCAAGGGCTAAGGGGCAGGTGGAAAGAGCCAACGGGATGATACTCGATGCACTTAGGAAAAAAGTGATTGTCAAGAGTGAGAAGCTCGTAGGAAAATGGATCAGGGAACTACCATACGTAGTATGGAGCCTGCAAACCCAACCCAGTCGAGCTGTACATGGAAACACCCCATTCTTCATGGTATATGGATAAGAGGCAGTGTTACCAGCATATCTGATCTTTGGAGCACCTAGATTTACATTGAGAGCATAGCAGAAGCAGAAGCAACTAGGTTGGAGGACATCGAAGTACTAGAAGAAGAACGACTAAATGTGGTCATTCAGTCTGCCAGATACCAGCAGACCCTGAGGCGCTGTCACGACGAAGCAGTACGACATCGATCCTGAAAGTCGCCTAGAGTGGGGGGTGAATAGCCGAAACCTGTAATTTATAAACTTAAACACAGACTAAGGCTGGGGTTAGCATCAGAATTAAATCCGAGTGTGGAAGATTGTTTCTCTTGCTATGAGTTGCTCAATTAATGCGGATGACATTTGGGAGCAAACTCAAATCAATATTAGCAAGGAAACTTTAGAGAGAGGAAAGAGGGAAAACAAATCAAATGGAAATCAACACAAGTGAACGTGGTGATTTGTTTTATCAAGGTTCGGTTCCAAAGAACCTAGTCCCCATTGAGGATGCCACAAAGGCCGGGTCTATTCCAACCCTTTCCCTCTCTCAAACGGTCACTTAGACCGGATGAGCCTTCTCCTTAATCAATCGGGTCACTAAGACCCCGCATGGAGCACCACAGACTTAGGTGTCTCTTGCTAGCTTTACAAAGCACTTAGAGAATAAGAATGGGGAAGGAGAAAGGCAATCCAGGCAACAAGAGCACAAATGAACACAAAAACTCTCTCTCTCTCAAGTCACTAAGTAGTTGAGTTGATTTTTCTCTTGTATTGAATAGGAACTTCAGAAAACTTGGATACCATTGAAGAAGGTGGCTAGGGGTATTTATAGCCTCCAACCACTTCCTAGCCGTTGGCTGAGTTTGTTGGCGATGGGCACACCAATAGTCCGGTGGTGCACTGGATAGGTACTGTTCACTGTTCGGTGCGCGCCACGTCAGCACACCCGTTGGGGTTTGGAGCAAGTCGACTGTTGGAGCCGTTGCACCAGATATTAAGTGAAACTATACCAATTGAAATTTTTCATACTAATTGAAGTTTTGAAATCTAATAAGAAACCAACCAAAAAATCTTGAGATACCGAATGAGATACCAGTTGATAATTTTGGGATACCAAATGAAAATATTGAGATGAACTCAAATACCAATTTGAAATAAACATTTTTTAAATTTGGTGGTGCGGTCCTTTTGCTTTGGGCTTAATACTTTCTCCCCATTTGGCATTAATTGCCAAAAACGGAGAACTTGAGAGCCCTTTTACACTTTCTCCCCCTTTGGGACCTAATACTTTCTCCTCATTGGTAAAAGAAATATGAGTGTTGGTCATACCAATTTAGAGTTACATGAGTAACGGCATAGGATAAATGATATCGTCAGAGTTGGAGTGGAAGCCATGTCTTTGCTGAATACTCCATTTCCCTTTCAATCTAAGACTAACCATAGAGATATACTTGAAAGCACATTAGTCTTTGCCTTGGCACAAGAAGAATAAGAAATATGCATTTGTACCAAATGAAAGAGACATGATCAAAGGTATATATACTAGCTATGTATGCAATGTTTCAATCAAAGTTCCGAGAAACTAGTATATTTAGCTCATTCCTATGTTTGCTAAAAGTCTTTTCATCTAGTGGCTTGGTAAAGATATTGGCTAATTGGTTGTGGGTGCTCACATAAGCAATTTCGATATCCCCCTTTTGTTGGTGATCTCTCAAAAAGTGATACCGGATGTCTATGTGCTTAGTGCGGCTATGTTCAACGAGATTATCCGCCATGCGGATTGCACTCTCATTATCACATAGGAGAGGGAATTTTCTCAATTTGTAGCCATAGTCCCTAAGGGTTTGCCTCATCAAAAGTAATTATGCACAACAATGGCCTGCAGCAATATACTCGGCTTTGGCGGTGGATAGCTACTAAGTTTTGTTTCTTTGAAGCCCAAGACACTAGGGATCTTCTTAAAACTGACAAGTCCCTGATGTGCTCTTCCTGTCAATTTTACATCTAGCATAATCAACATCGGAATACCCAATTAAATCAAAGGTAGATCCCTTGGGGTACCAAAGCCCAAACTTAGGAGTGTAAACTAAATACCTCATGATTCTTTTCACAGCCCTAAGGTGAACTTCCTTAGGATTTGCCTGGAACCTTGCACACATGCATACTGAAAGCATAATGTCTGGTCGAGATGCACATAAGTAGAGTAAAGAACCTATCATCGACCAGTATACCTTTTGATCTACGGATTTACCTCCCGTGTCGCGGTCAAGTTGCCCATTTGTTCCCATGGGTGTGTTGATGGGTTTGCCATTCTTAATTCCAAACTTCTTGAGTATATCTTGAATGTACTTAGTTTGCCTGATGAATGTGCCCTCTTGGAGTTGCTTGATTTGAAATCCAAGGAAATACTTCAAATCCCCCATCATGGACATCTCAAATTTCTATATCATAATCCTACTAAACTCTTCACAAGATTGTGACACCCCAGTGTCACCTAGGGTTCCTTCCTTAAGCTAACTTAAACCATTATCACATGTGAACCAAATAGAGACATGAACATCAAAAACTAATAATCAAGGTTTAAAGTGAGTCTTTTCATCTTAAGAAATTCTCCTAATCATATCATGAATATCAAGGTAAGAAGAACTCTCAAACCCTAATTAACCCAAAGTGAACCATTAAGCACATAAAAGGGAAAATGGGAAAAGACTTGGGAAAAATACAAGATTTTGGTAAGAACCAAATAACAGAGTTTTAATACACTAAATGACCAACAAAACATAGTAAGAAAGTTTGGCATTTGGTTTTTCCAAAATCCCCAAATCAGCCCTTGAACCAAGTGTTAGAAATATGCCCTAGAGATGATCATAGAGATGAGCATATTTCTTTGTATCCATGATATATATATTGCTTAATTGAATATCCATGGAAGGCACCTTGTATTGATTAGCAATTATGTGAATTGTTTGTGAGATTCTTTACATATATGGTTATTCTAAATGATGTCCCTAGTCAGAGTCGATGACTAGCACATGTATTAGTTGATGACTACATTTCACAAGTCATGAACATGGAGATGTTAAACTAATAACGTGGGCGCATGTATGACATGAGGCTGGACTGACCCAACGTGAGATATTGTAATATAGTTCTCTTTTTGCAACATGAATACTGTATCCTTAGACCTGAGATTGTCACATGTTCTCAAGATGTGAATTGACTTACTTAGGGACTATCAAACGCTATTCCGTAACTGGGTAGTTATAAAGGTAGTTTTGGGTTTGTCAGGAAGCATGCTGTGAGGCATGGTCAGTCAAGATGGAATTTGTCCCTCTCTTTGTGAGAGAGATATCTCTGGGCCCCTCGAGTGATTGGATCAAGAAATGCATGGTCGTGCTAGGGTTAAGAGTTAACCATTGAAAGGATTCCAATTCACAGTATCGAGAAAGAGAGGTCAGCTTAGAGCCAGACCAAATATCGTGAGACAAAGGGAACAACATGTACGTAATGTTGCAATGGTTCGTCTGATATGATCCTTACGTGCACATAGGAGTTGACATGTCTTGCTAGAGGCCGCTGTCAATTATTGGGCCAAGTAAGAGTACTCGGGCTATGTCTATTTGTACGTGAACCTATAGGGTCACACACTTAAGGGGAAGGAAGCCTAACTCGAATTAGATCCGAAATTAGACTGGGCTTTAGGGTTACTGATGGGCCTCGGTGTCAGAAGCCCACCATAACGCCTATATAATGAGGGGCGGGGGCGCGGTTAGGCTAACCCTAATTGGCCACCAGCAAACGAGTAGCTGCTCACCTCTCGCCCTCGCCAAGCCGCCGTCGCGAACCTAGCAGTTCGGTACGCGACGCTTCCTCCCTGTACATGTGGATACCTCGGAGGTGCTACATCTGGAGCACTAGGACGAACCGTGCGAGGACGTGAAGGACGCCGACAACTGCACGACACTGCTCGACGCGTTCGTCTACATCGAGACGTCTTCCGCTGCTCTGCGCGTCTAGTGGTAATTCCATGACCTATAACCGCAGTAGTTCTTGGTTTTATGGGGTTGAAAATTTTGTTTTGCGCTAGCGTAGCCTCCCCGTAATCCTTCACCAAGGTCCTATGGGGAAATTCAGAATTCATAATTCTGAATTTCAGAACCCTTTTTCAAGATCAAATGCGTTCCCTGTTTTCCAAAACTCGAAACCAAAAAGTCCAAATATCAAAGTAGTGCCAAATTTCCTTGAACACGCTCTGGAAAATTTTGAACTCAAACCAAATTCGTTTGGCACGGTTTTGGCACCGTTTGACCTCGGGACCGCCGTGGCTATCTGCTGTAGTGGCGAACATATAGAAACGTGTTTGTCTAACATGTTTTTGCAGGACATCTTGTGATCGGTATGGCTATTGTGTGTATATGATGCATATTAATGAATTATTCATGACCTACGTGTCGTCACCAGGGCAATACGGCTGGAGCCACATGTATTGTCCAAATTTAATGTAATGACCTGCGTGTCAACATGTGATGATCCAAAACATATATGTAATTTGTTTACCAACATACGTTAGATAGGTCTTGAAGGAGTCATCACCTGAAGGATGGCATACCTATATCATGGAGATGGAGATCATCGTGATGGACAGATTATTGGAGATGGGGATCACCATGTGATAGCAAGCCATACCGAATCACAACTATTGTGTGAATGCCATTCTTAATGTTCTACTTGTTCATATTGCATATATGTCCTTGCGTGCGATGATATAAGTAGGACAATCCCTCATAAATGTTTAAGCTTAAATGCCTCTCCAAACCTTGCACTATCATAAGTCTTGTACAATTGGTGGTGGGTCTATGAAATTAGGGTGCCACCAGTTTTCCTTGACTAGATAGGTTTGTATTGGATACGAACTGCAGAAAGGGTTGGTTAACTTAAACAAAGTCAGCTTAATGGTTAAGGACTTTGGGGCATAAGGTTGGGAGCCGAGACATAGAGATGTCACCCAACAACAGAAGTCATATATATGATATGATTAGCAAGGAGTTGCTTACCGATCTACCTTGTCTTCTAGCGGTGATGCTAAAGCTCACTACTAGACTTGTTAGTTGTGGGTTCTGAATCACTAAGTATCAATCGAGGGATATTGATTTTGAGTGGGAGTAGACTATTAAATGTTTAATATGATTTACTCTGTCATGGATATTTTTGTCTTAGTATTTTGCATTATTTTGTTGTAGATAAATGGCACCTAGCACACCAACATTTACTTTGCGATCAATTATTGAAAAGGATAAGTTAAATGGAACAAACTATACGGATTGGATCCATAACCTGAGAATTGTTCTCAGGGCTGAAAAAAGGAAGACGTTCTAGACACCCCACTGCCAGAGGATCCTGGTGAAAATGCAACTGCTGCAGCTAAAACCGCTTACAAGAAAGCAATGGATGCTAATCTTGGAGTGAGTTGCCTAATGCTTGCTTGCATGGAGCCTGAGCTACAGATGCAGTTTGAGACAAACCATGAGGCGCACGATATGATCGTGGCGCTCAAGGATATGTTCCAGACTCAGGCTAGGACTAAAAGGTTCAATGTGTCCAAAGCCTTTCTGGAATGTAAGCTAGCAGAAGGCGCAGCAGTTGGGCCACACGTAATCAAAATGGTTGGTTACAGTCAGAGGTTGGAGAAGCTAGGCTTCCCAATAAGCCAAGAGTTGGCCACTGACTTCATTTTGGCATCTCTTCCGCCCAGTTATGGAAACTTCATTACGAACTACCATATGCATGGGGCGGAGAGAGGCCTCAATGAACTATGTGGCATGCTGAAAACAGCAGAGGCGGACATAAAGAAAAGCGCTGGCAGCAGCGGCCATGTGATGGTGGTCCAAAACAAACCCAACTTTAAGAAGAAGGGTAAATCTCAAAAGAAGAAGGGCAAGGCAAAGGATACAGTATCCAAGACAAATCAAAAGCCCAAGGCTGGACCAGCTGCAGATACAGAGTGCTTTTATTGCAAAGAACTTGGTCACTGGAAAAGGAATTGCAAGCAGTACTTGGCCTCTATTAAGGATCGCGACGGTAAGGGTACAGCCGCAGCAGGTACACTTGCTATTCACATTACAGAAATTTTTCTTGCTGATTCTTATATTAATTCTTGGGTATTTGATATCGGATCGGTTGCCCATATTTGCAATTCGATGCAGGGAATGATAAGAAGTAGAAGCGTGAAAAGAGGAGAAGTTGATTTCCGGGTAGGTAATAATGCAAGAGTTGCTGCGTTGACCGTCGGGACGATGCAACTCCACCTCCCATCATGATTTATTTTGGAGTTAAATAATTGTTATCTAGTTCCTAGTATGAGTCAAAACATTATGTCTCCTTCATGTTTGATGAAGGATGGTTATTCATTTGCGAGTGAAAACAATGGTTGTGTGATCTCTAAGAATGGCATGTTTGAGGCTTTTGCATCCATTATGAATGGGTTATTCATTTTAAATCATGATGATGCACCTATCTGTAATATTAGTGCTAAAAGGCCTCGGCCTAATGATTTAACTCCTACCTACTTGTGGCACTGTCGTTCGGGTCATATAAGTGAGAATCGCATGAAGAAGCTTCATTCTGATGGGCTTTTAACTTTGTTTGATTTTGAATCATACGAGACATGTGAAGCTTGCTTACTTGGTAAGATGACCAAGGCGCCCTTCACGGGTTTACCAGAGAGGACATTAGATTTATTGGAACTCATACATACTGATGTGTGCGGACCAATGAGTACGACAGCTAGGGGAGGATTCCAATACTTCATAACCTTCACTGATGATTTTAGTAGATATGGGTATGTCTACTTAATGAAACACAAGTCTGAATCCTTAGAAAAGTTCAAAGAGTTTCAGAATGAAGTAGAAAATCAGCGTGGAAAGAAAATTAAAGCACTGCGATCGGATCGTGGAGGTGAATATTTGAGTCATGAGTTTAGCAATCATCTAAGGAGTTGTGGAATTGTTCCACAGCTTACGCCGCCTGGAACGCCTCAGAGGAATGGCGTGCCTGAGCGACGTAATCAGACTTTATTGGATATGGTTCGATCAATGATGAGCCAGTCGGACCTACCTTTGTCGTTTTGGGGATACGCTCTAGAAACATCAGCTTTCACACTAAATAGGGTACCGTCTAAGTCCGTAGTTAAGACACCATATGAGATGTGGACTGGGAAGACTCCCAGTTTGTCTTTTCTGAAGATTTGGGGTTGTGAGGTTTACGTCAAGCGACTTCAGTCGGATAAACTCACTCCAAAATCGGACAAGTGCATGTTCGTGGGATATCCAAAGGAAACTTTAGGATATTACTTTTACCACCGGTCAGAGGGCAAAGTGTTTGTCGCCCGGAACGGTGTGTTCTTAGAGAAAGAGTTTCTCAAAAGAGAGAAAAGTAAACAAAAGGTGTATCTTGAAGAAGTTCAGGATGAGCCAGTGGGACAAGATTCAACAAGTGATGCTAATGTAGCAGAACAAGTTGAGACGTCTATGGCAAGAGAATCAACACCACAACCACGAAGGTCAGCAAGGCTTCACGAGGCACGAGGAGAAGTGCTATTGTTGGGCAATGGGGAAGTGTTGTTGTTAGACAACGACGAACCTGCAACATATGCAGAAGTGATGATGGACCCAGATTCTGAGAAATGGCAAGTCGCCATGAGATCCGAGATAGATTCCATGAGAGAAAATCAAGTTTGGAACTTGGTTGACCCGCCTGATGGTGTTAGACCCATAGAATGCAAGTGGATCTATAAGAAGAAGAAAGACATGGATGGAAATGTTCACATCTATAAGGCTCGACTTGTTGCAAAGGGTTTTCGACAAGTTCAAGGAGTTGACTATGACGAGACATTCTCGCCAGTAGCGATCCTTAAATCTATTCGGATCATTCTAGCTATTGCCACATATTTCGATTATGAGATTTGGCAGATGGATGTCAAAACAGCTTTCCTTAATGGAAACCTAGATGAGGACGTGTATATGATATAGCTCGAGGGTTTTGTCGATCCGATCAATGCTGGAAAGATATGCAAACTTCAGAAATCCATTTATGGGTTGAAGCAAGCATCTCGGAGTTGGAACATTCGTTTTGATGAAGTGGTCAAAGGGCTTGGTTTTCATCAGAATGAAGAAGAAGCTTGTGTTTACAAGAAGGAAAGTGGGAGCGCTGTTGTATTTCTGATCTTGTATGTGGATGACATATTATTGATTGGGAATGACATTCCTATGCTGGAGTCCGTCAAGGCTTCACTGAAAAAGAGTTTTTCTATGAAGGACTTAGGGGAAGCAACATATATTTTGGGCATAAGGATCTATAAAGATAGGTCGAAGAGGCTTATAGGATTAAGTCAAGATACGTACATTGACAAAGTTTTGAAACGGTTCAACATGGAACAGTCCAAGAAAGGGTTCTTACCTATGTCACATGGTATACACCTTAGCCAGATGCAATGTCCTGCGACGGCTAATGAGCGGGAGCGCATGAGTAAGGTACCATACGCCTCAGCAATTGGATCAATCATGTATGCCATGATAAGTACACGCCCAGATGTTTCATACGCTATAAGTGCTACGAGTAGGTACCAGGCTGATCCAGGTGAGGGTCACTGGACAGCGGTAAAAGGCATTCTTAAGTACTTAAGAAGGACTAAAGATATGTTCCTCGTATATGGGGGTAAGGAGGAGCTCGTTGTAATTGGTTACACCGATGCTGGCTTCCAAACTGACCCAGACGAGTTAAAATCGCAATCAGGTTTTGTGTCCACAATAAATGGTGGTGCTGTTAGTTGGAAGAATTCCAAACAGGAGACTGTGACTGATTCTACAACAGAAGCCGAGTACATTGCAGCTTCTGAATCTACGAAGGAAGGTGTTTGGATAAGGAAGTTCCTCATCGAGCTTGGTGTGTTTCCTAATGCATCTAGTCCATTGAACCTCTACTGTGACAACAATGGGGCTATTGCGCAAGCTAAGGAGCCAAGAAACCACCAGAAAAGCAAACACGTACTGCGGAAGTTTCACCTCATACGGGAATTCGTTAGGCGGGGTGAGATAAAGATATGCAAAATACATACGGATTTGAATGTTGCTGATCCTTTGACAAAACCTCTTCCACAAAGTAAGCATGAGACACACATGAGATCTATGGGTATTAGATATCTTCTAGATTAACTCTAGTGCAAGTGGGAGACTGTTAGAAATATGCCCTAGAGATAATCATAGAGATGAGCATATTTCTTTGTATCCATGAAATATATATTGCTTAATTGAATATCCATGAAAGGCACCTTGTATTGATTAGCAATTATGTGAATTGTTTGTGAGATTCTTTACTTATATGGTTATTGTAAATGATGTCCCTAGTCAGAGTCGATGACTAGCACATGTATTAGTTGATGACTACATTTCACAAGTCATGAACATGGAGATGTTAAACTAATAATGTGGGCGCATGTATGACATGAGGCTGGACCGACCCAACGTGAGATATTGTAATATAGTTCTCTTTTTGCAACATGAATACTGTATCCTTAGACCTGAGATTGTCGCATGTTCTCAAGATGTGAATTGACTTACTTAGGGACTATCAAACGCTATTCCGTAACTGGGTAGTTATAAAGGTAGTTTTGGGTTTGTTAGGAAGCATGCTGTGAGGCATGGTCAGTCAAGATGGAATTTGTCCCTCTCTTTGTGAGAGAGATATCTCTGGGCCCCTCGAGTGATTGGATCAAGAAATGCATGGCCGTGCTAGGGTTAAGAGTTAACCATTGAAAGGATTCCAATTCACAGTATCGAGAAAGAGAGGTCTGCTTAGAGCCAGACCAAATATCGTGAGACAAAGGGAACAGCATGTACGTAATGTTGCAATAGTTCGTCTGATATGATCTTTACGTGCGCATAGGAGTTGACATGTCTTGCTAGAGGCCGCTGTCAATTATTGGGCCAAGTAAGAGTACTCGGGCTATGTCTATTTGTACGTGAACCTATAGGGTCACACACTTAAGGGGAAGGAAGCCTAACTCGGATTAGATCCGAAATTAGACTGGGATTTAGGGTTACTGATGGGCCTCGGTGTCAGAAGCCCACCATAACGCCTATATAATGAGGGGCAGGGGCGCGGTTAGGCTAACCCTAATTGGCCACCAGCAAACGAGTAGCCGCTCGCCTCTCGCCCTCGCCAAGCCACCGTCGCGAACCTAGCAGTTCGGTACGCGGCGCTTCCTCCCTGTACGTGTGGATACCTCGGAGGTGCTACATCTGGAGCACTAGGACGAACCGTGCGAGGACGTGAAGGACGCCGACAACTGCACGGCACTGCTCGACGCATTCGTCTACATCGAGACGTCTTCCGCTGCTCTGCGCATCTAGTGGTAATTCCATGACCTATAACCGCAGTAGTTCTTGGTTTTATGGGGTTGAAAATTTTGTTTTGCGCTAGCGTAGCCTCCCCGTAATCCTTCACCAAGGTCCTATGGGGAAATTCAGAATTCTGAGTTCTGAATTTCAGAACCCTTTTTCAAGATCAAATGCGTTCCCTGTTTTCCAAAACTCAAAACCAAAAAGTCCAAATATCAAAGTAGTGCCAAATTTCCTTGAACACGCTCTGGAAAATTTTGAACTCAAACCAAATTCGTTTGGCACGGTTTTGGCACCGTTTGACCTTGGGACCCAGCTATTTGACACTTCCATCTTGGTGACGCTACAACTCTCTGTCCCTAGCCTAAAACCGCGCGACGTCCACACATAAATGATAAAGCACAATCAGGGGAACAAATCCTTCATAGCAATCATGCCCAAATTCACGAAGATTTGCGCCCAATCGGCGTTAGAACTCGGGCAGAAGCAACGGTTCCACGTGTTTGATCGTGGCTAACACACCCGGTTCACACCCGTTCGCGCACCCACGCTCCGCAGTGCACGCCCACGCGCGCTCGCCGGTCCACGATCGCCCATGCACCGCGCCGTGCCTATAAAGCCACCCCAGGCCTCGGCCGTACCTCCCCGCGCGAGCCAAAGTTCACCAGACTTCGCCTCGAGCACGCCGCGCCACCGCCCGCCATCACACCCCGAGCCTCGGCCACCGTGGCCAGCTCCCTCTAGTCACTTCCAAGCCACGCCAGCCACTCGGTTAGCTTCGCCAATAGCCTGTGAAGCTTTCCAAGTCCTCTTACCCAGCAGAACTTCACTGGAGACCCGAGATCGTCCTCACCGGACTTTGGTCGCCCGCGGCCGCGCGTAGACTGAGCAATCCGGTAAGTCATTCTCCGATTCCTTGCACTCACACCTTCCTTGATCTCTGGTGAAGCTCCCTGACCCATTCAATCGAATTATGCCATCGTGAGCAGGTCGGATTCCTCGCTGCCGATGAGCTCCCCCGCCTGCGCACGCGGACCAACCTACTCCGACCATCCCCGACGGCGACCTGCACATCGTCGTGACCCTCAGGATCTCCCCTACACCCTCGACCACCTCACTGGAGCAGTCTCGCCGCCGGTAAGCCTCTCCGCCCCTTTCTTCCTCTGCGACCACTGTTCCATTTGGGAAGGACCACGGGTTCGATTTCAAGAAACGCTAGGGGGTTTTCTGCAGAACCGTAGACTCATGTGAATAGTGCACGGAGGACCTATCTGTAATTCACTTAAGATCTTTTGCCAGGGACCCCAACGCAAAATTGTTTTTCCTTTATCCATTTCTATTTAACCTTTTTAAATTCAGCAGAGAACTTAGAGAATTTATATCTTGAGTTATATTCAACCAAATTTAACCAAACCAATTTTGCTGGATTCAAAATATTATGGACTATCAATTAAAAATACTGAACCCTATACTTTATGTTTTAAATTTTAGAGTTTGAAATTGATTAATGAAAATGACCAAACCTTATTAAATTAAAGAAAATTAGCTATGCTTACATGCTAAACTTAAGAAAATTTGTAGATGTTCAAACCCCATTTAGACACTGTTTAAAAATATGGAACACCCCAGTATTGAAGATTTAAGTAGGGTTATTTATTAATAGCCATTTTTGCCCAAAACTAAGGAAAATCAGAAAGGCATTAGAAAATAATGAACAGTGAATGCAATTATTTTTCCTAGTCTACTTAAGTAACAGAGAACCTAGGAAAAATAAAGGGACCTCTAGTCCAGAACAGATTCAAAGTGAAATTTTTATTTAAGCACTAACCAAACTAGAAAAACAATTATTAGAATTATGAAAACAATTTCAAAATTGTTAATAAAAATCCAGTGAACTTGTAACCACTAGAACCCCACTACAAAAATGATAAACACCTCAGTCCATCATTTTAAGTAGGGTAAACAAATAGAACTTGATATTGAGCCATATGTTAATTAAATCATAAGTAAGCCAAAAAGTGTGCAACAGTGGTCAAATAAATTTTTACTAGATCAATAAGGAAATAGGCCACCAGAAAAAAATGCAAAACCCAATTGAGAGCTGCAAAATAATACCCATTGCCAATACTTAATGAAAAAGGCCATTTAATCCAAATAATTCCTACCCCCTTCCCTTAAGCAAAAAGTTGCCAAACTTCAGAATGATTGCTGTTGCACAAAGAAGAAGGTAGGGAAAAATTATAAATCTATTGTTTGATATTTTTCAAGTATAGTGGTAGTAGAAAGCACCCCTTTGGCTAGAAACTTTAGAAAATCATAGTGTTGGGGACTTGTTCTCAAGTGCTATGAATTAAGAACAAGGCAACACAAAAAGGTTAATGATTAATGCCCCTCGTCCTTCAGAGCATTATCTCCCTTAGGATATAATGATCTCCAGACGAAGGTCATGAAGGACGTACCTTCGACATTACAATATATCTCAATGAAAGGAGAAGCATATGAGACATGAGAAATAACATGAATAATCATATGTCATCATTAATATCATTTAATCATATAGTCATGAATGCATTTGAACAATATTGAATTACATTTTTACCTTCGGCTTGACAGAAGGCAAAAGTCCAAGCGTGACGCGCGAGTGAATACAAGTCAGCGTGAACAGTACGGGGGTACTGTTCACCTATTTATAGACACAGGACACAGCTTGTGACGAATTACAATTATGCCCCTCATAAAAGTTTACAGCATTGACTCAGACCTTCATGGATTAAAAGGTCATTCTATCTCTATGTCAGTTTGTAATGCCGAAGCTTCATGAAAAGGAACCTTCGGTCATCTCCTGGGGACAACTTCAGCCGAAGTTGCTTCTTCCCGTAAGACCTTCGGCGCAACGAAGCATGGCCCCAACAGTAGCCCCTTTCGCGGCGCTAGATCGTTTTTTCGTAACGAGCTTGATCCGTGAAAAAAGCCTCTTAAGCTTCGGAAAGCCGAAGGTCCAAAAAACACCTTCCCTAAGCTCGTTGTCGAGAAACGATCCAGTTTCCGAGCGCGTGCCAGGCCCACCCTGCAGAGTTACTGTTTGGTCTCTGCGGTCCACCGCGCAGCGAGGGCTAGTGACTGTCCGCCTGGTGTAAAAATCCTGGCGCTTCGCCTTCTTACCTGCAGCACTATATAAACAGACAGGTAGGTGTGAAGTTACCACGGCATTCATTGCTATTTGCACTGTTTTGCTGCCAAAATTTTTAACCATAGCCGAAGCTTGACTCTCGGAATTGAACGAAGGTCCAACTCGAAGTCTGCTTCGTCAGAGGGAAAGGCTTCGGGAGAAAAAAGTATTCAATTTCCACAAACTCAGAATCAAATGGCCAGGGTGCGATCTACCGCCAGAGTTGAGCGTGAAGGAGACGAAGCTGAAGGTTCGGAGACTGTTCCCATCTCCGAAGCAATGCAACGATCCGGACTGGTAACTGCGGAAGAAATCCCCGCTGCTGAAGCAGACCCGACAACTGCCGAAGGAGAAGAAGAGAACATTGAAGAAACTGATCCCGAAGATGATTATCGCATTGCCATGCCCAGTAAGCCCAGCCACTTGGACTTCGGAAAGTCGACCGTTTCGAAGGCTGATCTCTCCAAGATGGTAAAATCAGGTTATTTCAGTGAAAATCAGAAGAAACTACTTCGCTTCGGGGGAGAAGAGACTACCCCGAAGCCAGAGAAGGACGAGATAGTTATTTTCAAGAGCTTTTTAAAGGCTGGGCTGAGATTCCCCCTTCATGGAATTATTGCAGATGTATTGAAGAAGTTTGGTATTTACTTTCATCAATTGACTCCTAACGCTATCGTTAGGCTTAATGTTTATATCTGGGCCCTCCGAAGCCAGGCGGTAGAGCCGTTTGCCGATAGTTTTTGTCGAGTTCATGAGTTGCATTACCAGACAAAAGCCAGAAAAGATGGATTACATGATAACTTTGGTTGCTACAATTTTGCCTACCGGAAAACCACAAAGTTTCCTGTTATTAGCTACCGAAGCAAATGGCCGGCAGGCTGGAAGTCTGAGTGGTTTTATGTGAAAGTTGACGAAGACAAAGAGAAATTGGTACAAAGCCCACTTGAATTAATCTTCAGAGAAACAAGACCGCGATGCCACATGACATTAGAAGGTCCCACCTGGGCTGCACTGGGTGAGTTTAAAATTATTTCAGAGCATATCAGTACCAGGGATCTGGTTCAAGAGTTCTTGGCGTTCAGGGTTTTCCCTACTCTAAAAGAATGGGAAATGCCAAAGCTAGAGGGGGAGAAGAAGAAGGGGGAACTTGTCCGGCTTCCTTACCATTTCAAGTTCAAGAAATACTTTAAAAAACCTTGCCAAGAGTGGCTGGACACAGTTGAGGTAATGTGTAATGAGATTCTTGGGAATTATTCGAAAAAAGAAGATCAACTGATGACTGCGGCCTTCGGCACCCGTCCGAAGCGAAGGCTGAACCGAGTGTTTGATGCCCTGGGTTTCGAGTACCCTGACTATGAACGGTTGAATAAGGGTGCTAAGGGCCAAAAAAGGAAAAGAGTGGCCGAGACTTTGAACAAAGATGAGGAAGAACCACCAAAAGAGAAGAAAATTCCAAAGAAGAGAAAAATATCATCTCCAAAGCGAAAATTATCCGATGAAGAGGGGACTCCCGCACCACCCTCTACCAGCGACGTGGAGGAAATCTTAAAGGTAATGACTGAACCCCTGCCCGCGAAGCTAAGTCCATTAGGGCCTCAACTGACGAAGCTTTTTCGAAAGGTGGAGAAGCCGGAAAAAAGGAAGACAACCAAAACAAAGAGGCAAAGAATTATTGCAGTGACCGAAGTTATTGACAAGACGCCACCGAGGGCTTCAACTCGGACAACGCCAGCGGTTGAGGGCACAACAAATGTCGAAGTTGCACCTTCGGAGGTCGCGGCTACCGAAGCCGCTTCAGCCGAAGATTTGAACTTGGAAACTACAATTGAAGACATCGACAAAATTTTGCTAGACATGGTCGCAGAAGAAGCTGCCACTGCTGCTGAAGAAACCATGGCCACAGTTCCTGGAAAGGGAAAAGAAATAGCCGAAGATACTTCGGAAGACGAAGCCTACATATTTCAAAATTTAGTTGGGCAAGAACTGTCGAAGGCCGAAATAGAAGAACTTAAAGACTATGCCAAATCTTGCGGATATAAGCCAGGAGCTCTTCTTTTCGGAGGTGTCGAGGATGAAAAATTAGGCTGCATCCGAGATCAAACTGGAGCTAAGGTCATCGGTACTCTATCAAAGAGTATCGGTTTTCCGAAGCTAGAAACAGATATCAGCCGCTACCGACGACAACATATCGTCGGTAGTTTATTTTATTCCAATTTCAAGGTAAACAACTTTTCTCTGACTTATATTGTTTTTAATAATGGAAATATTCCTAACGAAGGTTGTTTATGTGCAGAGCATGCTACTAAGCAAAGCTTTGAAGATGCAGCAAGATCTAGAGGATAAAAAACACGAAGCTATAATTGAAAATCTGGAGAGCAAAATAAAAGAGCAATCAGCTATTATTGAAAAGAAAGACTTCGAACTCCAAACAACTGAAGGCTTGTTGGCAGAAACTGAAGCTAAAGTAGCAGAATTGAATTCGAAGCTTATCTGCCAATCAAAACAATTTGAACAAGAGAAGCTAGAGCTTAATTCAAAACTTGAGGCCGAAGTCCAAACCAACTCAGATTTGAAGAAATCATTAACAAGCCTTCAAGACAAATGTTTGAAATTTAGTAACAACTGTATTCAACAATTAAAGAGGATCTTTTACTCAGTTGGAGCCAGCAGTGGAAAATTCACCCCTGCTGCTGAAAATTTGCCAAGAGCCTTCGAACATATTGAAGCTGAAATTGAAGAGCTTGACGAAGTTATAGCCAGGCACGGTGACTTCTGTGCCTGGGTAGCTTCTCGGGGCACTGCTGCAGCGTTCCTGAAGGCCGGCTGTGATCATGGAAAAATCGTCAACAGGCCCAATTTCACTCTATCTTCGTCAATGCTAGACGATATTCCTGACCTCGCCCGAAGCATTTCAAACAGATTTATAAAAATGATATGGACAAAAGGCGGGCGAGAGAAGGCTGGAGACGAAGCTCGAAGTCATCTTGAACCAGTAAGAAATGATACCTTGTGCTTACCTTCTCCTTCACACTTGATTTTTACTCGCAATACCTTGATTCATGTAGGATGACGAAGCTGAAACTGATACTTAAAGAATATGCCGCCGAAGCTGAAGCCTGACGAAGATTAGTAGGAGTAGACTAGAAAAACTCAAGAGACTTTTGTAACAACTTTTGTAAATACAGCTAAACTGTTCTTAATGAACTTTGTTCATACCTTGTAATATATCCTTACCCTTCCATTGAGGTGCTTTGATGTGGACGAAATTAATATTTTGAGCCGAAGGCGAAAAAACACCTTCCCTTCTTTTCGTACACAACGAAGCATAAAAGACCGCCTCTTCTTTTTTGCCGAAACCGTTCTTTTTTATACACAACGAAGCATAAAAGACCGCTTCTTCTTTTTTTGCCGAAACAACCACTTATGCCATGAATGAATGTTTATGAATGCAAATGCTATGATGTAATGTGATGTGCAAATGAATGTCCAAACACATATTCGAAGCCATAACCTCAGCCATTATTTCCTTAGAAACAATCACACATTAGCTCTGCATTCCCTTAGGAACGACTTTGGAGCTTCTTCGCCTTTTACTTTCGGCGGTATCAGCGTTGACTTTTCGCTGTAAGCTCTGCATCCCCTTAGGAACGACTTTGGAGCTTCTTCGCCTTTTACTTTCGGCGATATCAGCGTTGACTTTTCGCTGTAAGCTCTGCATTCCCTTAGGAACGTCTTTGGAGCTTCTTGGCTTTTTCAGTTTCGGCACTCGATGGTGCGTTCTCAGCTTTTACATTTACATTCGTTGGGGGATTTTGCTCTTATAAAACTAAAAAGGAAATTACATATGATGGCCCCATTAAAAACCTTTCTCCCCCTTTAGAAAGGAAAAGGGTGCCATGAAAAAGAAAAAAAAAACATAAAAAGTTACATCAAGTTATACATAATATCGCCGAAGCTCATCCGCATTCCAAGATCTTGGAATTTCGTTGTCGTCCATGTCCTTCAATCTGTACGAACCAGGCCTTGACGAAGATACTACTAAGAAAGGTCCTTCCCATTTCAACTGTAACTTGCCCACTGTGTCTGGGTTGGCCACTCTCCGACGCACCAAGTGTCTCGGCTCAATATTTTTTAGCCGGACCTTTCTATCTCGCCATTTGACTGTTTCAGCTTGGTATTTATTGATATTCTCCACAGCTTGAAGCCTGATCCCTTCTAAAGCATCTTTTTCCACAAAACAGGCATCTTCAGGACCTGATTCTGCCGAAGCTACTACTCTTATTGATCCAGCTTTAGCTTCTTCCGGAGTTATTGCTTCGTCACCGAACAATAACTTGAATGGAGTAAAGCCTGTAGATCTTGATGTTGTTGTATTGTGGCTCCACACCACTTTGGTTAACTGATCTGGCCACTTTCCCCTGGGTTGATTGAAGATTAACTTCATTATTCCTGTCATTATAATGCCGTTGGCTCTTTCAACGAGCCCATTTGACTCCGGATGGCTGACTGATGCAAAATGGATCTTCGTACCAATTTGATCACAGAAATTTCTGAAAGCTTCGGAGTCGAACTGTGTTCCATTATCCACAGTGATGGCCTTCGGTACCCCGAAACGACAAACAATATTCTGCCAGAAAAACTTTTGGACAGTGGCCGAAGTTATTGTGGCTAATGGCTTCGCCTCAATCCATTTAGAAAAATACTCCACAGCCACTATAACATATTTTAGATTCCCTTGAGCCGGTGGTAATGGACCTAACAAGTCAAGGCCCCACCTTTGCAATGGCCAGATGGGTTGTATCAGCTGTGTCAAAGACGAAGGTTGCTTTTGATCTCTTGCACATTTCTGACAACCTTCGCACTTTTGAACTAACTCCGCTGCATCCGAAGCTGCCTTCGGCCAATAAAACCCTTGGCGGAAAACTTTTCCGAGTAACGGCCTAGATCCAATGTGGGATCCACACAGGCCTGCATGTATTTCTTTCATCAACTCTATACCTTCGGTTCTAGATAAACACTTGAGCAGCGGAGCACAAACTCCATGTTTGTATAACTCCCCTTCTATCATGACATATGGACGAGCTCTTGCCTCTATCCTTTTATTATAAGCTTCGTCATCTGAAAGGAACTTACCCTGAAGGTAAGAGATGATTTCAGTTCTCCAATCTTCGCTATAAACAGGAGATATGTTGAGGACTGCTCTTTCAAGAAGCTCCACTGAAGGTGCCTTTATTGTTTCAAAGAATACATCCGAAGGTAACGGCAGCCCCTGTGCTGCTGACTTAGCTAACAAATCAGCATGCTCATTTTGTCCTCGAGGGATATTTTTGACAGAAAATCCTTCGAAGGAAGCTTCGATTCTTCGGACCGTGTCTAGATATTTTTCAAGCTTCGGATCTTTAGCCTTGCAACTTTTGTCGATATGGCCCGAAACAACCTGGGAATCAGTTTTAAGAATCGCCCTTCTGATCCCCATTGCCTTTAATTTCCAAAGGCCCAGGAGCAGGGCTTCGTACTCAGTAATATTGTTTGTACAGCTGAAATCAAGTCTTGCCGCATAACAAGTTTTAACCTTGGAAGGTGAGATCAACACAGCAGCCGCTCCTGCTCCGAAGGTTCCCCAAGAGCCATCACAGAATAATGTCCACACTTCGACATCTTTATTTGCTTCTTCGTCCTGAGCCCCTGGCGTCCAATCGGCAATGAAATCTGCCAACGCTTGAGACTGGATCGAGGATCTATGCACATAATCAATGTAAAATTCATTGAGCTCTGCAGCCCATCCATTTTCCAATCCGTCCAGTAGCTTCTCTATTTCTCATGATATCCTTCAACGGCTGCAAAGAAGGAACAACAATATTGTATGCTTGAAAATAATGCCGAAGCTTCCTGGATGCCATTAAGACGGCATATAATACCTTCTCCAGTTCCGTATAATTTTTCTTTGATACACTAAGGACTTCAGATACAAAATATACTGGAACCTGCTTCTTGACTTGGCCATCAAGCTTCTCCTGGACAAGTGCTGCACTTACTGCCGAGTGCGAAGCTGCCACATATAACAACAAAGGAGCCCCTGGCGTTGGTGGAGTTAATGTTGTTAGATCTATCAAATATTGCTTCAGCTCTTCGAAGGCTTTTTGTTGGCTTGGTCCCCATTGAAAGACTTCAGCTAACTTCAGCACCTCGAAGAATGGTAAATTTCTTTCTGCTGATCTGGATATGAACCTATTGAGAGATGCCAGCCTTCCTGTCAATCTTTGGGCCCCCTTTCTTGTAGTTGGTGGCTCCATTCGGAGTATAGCTTCAATTTTATTTGGATTAGCTTCAATTCCCTTTGTTGAAACCAAGCATCCAAGAAATTTCCCCTTCTTTACTCCGAAGACACATTTTTCTGGATTCAACTTCAAACCAGCTTGTCTGAAACTAGCGAAGGTCTCCTGCAAATCAGCAATATGATTTTCCTGCTTCGTGCTTTTTACAATGATGTCATCAACATAAGTTAGCACATTTCTGCGTATCTGAGACTGGAGGACCTTCGCAGTCATTCTGCTGAAACTTCCTCCAGCGTTTTTGAGCCCCTCAGGCATCCGAAGATAGCAATATGTGCCACTTGGGGTTATGAAGCTAGTCTTCGGCTCATCTTCCTTCTTCATCCAGATTTGGTGATAGCCTGAGTAACAATCTAGCAGACTCATGAGCTCTGAAGAAGCTGCTGCATCAACTAAAGAGTCTATTCTTGGCAATGGGAATTCGTCCTTCGGACAAGCCTTGTTGAGATCTGTGAAATCGATACACATTCTCCACTTACCATTGGCTTTCTTTACCATAACAGTGTTAGCTAGCCATTCTGGATACTTTACTTCTCTGATAACTCCTGCACTGAGGAGTCTTTTTACTTCATTGCGAGCCCCTTCGGCCTTGTCATCAGACATTTTCCGAAGCCTTTGCTTTCGGGGTCTGAAGGATGGGTCAACATTGAGCGAGTGTTCAATAACATCCCGATTTACTCCACAGAGATCATTAGCTGACCATGCAAAAACATCTTTGTTGTTGAACAAAAACCTTATCAAGGTTTTCTCCTGCTCTTCGGATAATTGAGAACCCAACAGCACCTTCTGCTCTGCTATGTCCTCACACAAGAGCATGGGCTTCGGCTGATCTGCTGAAGCTGCTTTCTCCCTTCTGAATTTGTACTGTTCACAAGCTTCAGCTCCATCGATGTTATGGATTGCTTTGGAGTCAGTCCAGCTTCCTTCGGCCCTTCTAGCAGCTTCCTGGCTTCCATGAACAGCGATAGGCCCTTGGTCCGAAGGTATCTTCATGCAGAGGTAAGCTGGGTGAAGAATTGCTTCGAAGGCATTGAGAGTACCGCGACCAATGATAGCATTGTAAGGATACTCCATGTCAACAATATCAAACACAATTTGCTCAGTCCTTGTGTTGTTAACAAATCCGAAGGTTACTGGCATGGTAATCTTCCTAAGTGCTGCAATCTGCCGTCCTCCGAAGCCACAAAGAGGGTGCGTAGCAACATGGACCTTGTCTTCGGGCTCTTGCATTTGTCTGAAGGCCTTAGCAAATATGATATCAGCTGCACTGCCTGTATCAACTAAGACATTGTGGACCAGAAATCCTTTGATCACACAAGAGATAACCATGGCATCATTGTGAGGATAATCCTTAAGCTGAAGGTCTTCCTGAGAGAAAGTGATTAGAATGTGGGACCATTTTGACTTGATGAAGGGTCCCTGTACTCCAACATGCTGCACCCTTCTCTGAGCCTCCTTCTTTTGCTTCTTGTTAGCCGGCTCTGAGCAAGAACCGCCTGTTATCGGGAGCACCAGCTTCGAAGCCGAAGCAGCTTCAGCTTGATTGTTGAACGAAGCCATCAGCTCAGAAAAGTGGAAGTGAGTTCACCGGAGGTGGGCGCCAATGTTGGGGACTTGTTCTCAAGTGCTATGAATTAAGAACAAGGCAACACAAAAAGGTTAATGATTAATGCCCCTCGTCCTTCAGAGCATTATCTCCCTTAGGATATAATGATCTTCAGACGAAGGTCATGAAGGACGTACCTTCGACATTACAATATATCTCAATGAAAGGAGAAGCATATGAGACATGAGAAATAACATGAATAATCATATGTCATCATTAATATCATTTAATCATATAGTCATGAATGCATTTGAACAATATTGAATTACATTTTTACCTTCGGCTTGACAGAAGGCAAAAGTCCAAGCGTGACGCGCGAGTGAATACAAGTCAGCGTGAATAGTACGGGGGTACTGTTCACCTATTTATAGACACAGGACACAGCCTGTGACGAATTACAATTATGCCCCTCATAAAAGTTTACAGCATTGACTCAGACCTTCATGGATTAAAAGGTCATTCTATCTCTATGTCGGTTTGTAATGCCGAAGCTTCATGAAAAGGAACCTTCGGTCATCTCCTGGGGACAACTTCAGCCGAAGTTGCTTCTTCCCGTAAGACCTTCGGCGCAACGAAGCATGGCCCCAACACATAGTAAAATAACTAATAAGTATTAGTGGCTAAAAATATGTACAAAGTCATGTTATAACATCTAAATGCCAGCAAAAATATGTCTTAGAGAATAACCCACTGTTAAAAAGGAGTTGTAGTTCAAAACACCCCCTCTGCCCTAATATTTGATAATTTTATCCAGAGAGAGCCACTCACTTTTTAAGCCCCAAATTTTTAGACAGAAACGTATACACCAGTAAGAAGCCACTGTAATTTTTGTACAATTTTTGGAAATTTATTAAGCTAGCTTGTAGTTCAAACCCCACATTAAAAGCATAAAAGAAATAGAAAGGAAGAGAGGAAAAATAAACCTCGCTCCAATAAGTTCAACTAGAAATCTTGATAAATTCTCGCTAAGACATTGAAAGGAAATCAGTGGAACACCAAAATAGACTTACCACTTAGTTTAACTAAGCTTGACCCTAAATTGCTAAGTATACCCTAAGAATCTTCAAGTAGCAAGGTTGAGCCCCTACCTTATTAAATTGATCATTCTTTGCCCAAATTTAATTGCTAAATTGCATATCATACCATGCATGTATCTTACTCATTGCATTCATTAGATTGCAATCTCGCTGACGGAGAGTACGTGCTCATCCCCGAGCAAGGAGCTGTCCATGAGAAAGACCAGGAGCAAGCTCCCGAGACTGCCTGCGAGGATCTCCCCGCAGCCCTAGCTATTGAAGGCAAGCCCCGGTTTTATGCATAACCGTATCTATTTATGCTACTTTACTACACTTAATGTTTGTAGGATTGTAATGTGCACTTAAGTGTAGGAGTTGCTTGAAACCTCTAGTTGCATGAACTTAGGATTCCTTTATGAGATGGATACTAGTATGATAGGTCGAGTAGCTGCTTTGCTAATCAGGATCTCGGTAGAAGTCGAGTGATTTTTCTAGCACTCACGAGAGGTCAGGAATTGATTGTATTCATCTTGATAACGGGATCTATAATGGTCTTTGGACTTGGATCCAGGGAGGATGCCTTGTCCATGAGACGGGAAAAAGGAATTAAGGATTAATGTGTGGATACCTGAGTCAAGCTTTTGAACGGACTAAACACATATCGGGAAATATGGTAACCGGTAAACCTAGTACCTGAGTGAAGCCGGGCGTGGACTTTATCCCTCATGCGACCTGAGACTAGGTCTCCCATGCTAGCTATGGTGGGTACAAGTGCGGTCACTGCACGGCGGCGGCCAAGGTCAGTGGAGCATTGTATGCCAAGGCGGTGAGGCCTGGCCGCGAACGGGGAATCGATGGGGACGGTTGACATGTGTGGGGACGGAGCGCCCTGACATGTCATGTGTTTAGGTTTACCTTGCAAGGTTAAAACTCGATTCGAATCGTCTGCTTCTCGCAGCTAATGAGACTGCTTGACCCCTTGTACTACATTGAGTAAGAAGTGAAATGAGGTTACATGAGATAACTTGTTGTATGTACTAAATGCTTGGTACCATGTATGCTTAGAAGGAGCAAACTTAGTTAAGATGATGATGCTAGAATTTGAAAAGCTAAAAATTGATTTTAGATACAGCTAGTGCTTTTGGCAAACCAAACCCCTCAGCCAAACAGCTGCATGGTCTAGAGGTAGAGGAGTAGTTTCCTCACACCGGGTAAGTCTAGCTGAGTATTAGTATACTCAGCCTTGCTTGTGGCATAATTTTTGTAGGTACGCTTTAGGACATGGTTGATGGTGTGACTTGGCTTACCACCCTGCCACCGGGTTGGACAGTCGAGTGGGATGCTGCTCCAACAGGAGAGGAGCAGGAGGAGTAGTGGGCTAGGCCTTGCCCAATTCCTCGATACTGATGACATCGATTATCCGCTGCATCTTATGTAAGTACTTCAATTTATGTAATAATTTAGTACTTCAATTTGAGGTTTCCTGTTTTATTGTGTTTCTTCTGTGACTCACCTTCGAGTGAGTATGTGGTATTTGATCCTGGTTAAGTGGCTTTATCAGACTAGATCTGAGGGACTGATGGGTTATTCCGATTTAAGTGTGTTACGGCCCTTGAGGCGTGACTTGGGCACTTAAGCTAGAATAATTCAGGCGGTTCTGCCACAGCTGGTATCGGAGCAAATACCGCCACAGAGAAGGACAATAAACCATGAATACCAATTTTCAAAAATTTAAAACTTGCTTAGAAACTAGTGAATCGTCAGGACTAGAACGCTAGATCTAGAACGAAAGGCCTTAGGGATAGAGGGAGAAATAGGTGGCTAATTAAGTAGGACCTGTGGGCTAGTATTTAGATTTTTAAAGGATGCCCTAGGAGCACCCTTTTATTCGGAGAGGAGACGTTATTTTCAGCATGCATGCATTACAAAATTAAAAGGATTAAGAACTAAAGAAGTAAAAATTTGAGCTAATCCGCTTCCTTTTTAAACCACTCAGGCTCTTTTATTTTCTTCCTTCCACCATAATTTTACATCTGATACCCTTCCGCAGATGACATCACCCACCTCCGTCAGTGGAGGAGACACTCATTTCAGCTCTGACTTCCTTTCTCACGATGGCTTCCCTTCCATCTTGTGGGAAGTGCTTAACTCCGCCGGTTACCCTACGCCCCCTTTGTACACGGTGTAGTTGTACGGGGAGCATCGGGTACCTCGTTGCCGAGTCTGGCTGACTTTGGAGGCTCATCCCCTTCAGCCGGGTTGGCGTGCTCTTGACTCCAAGACGATTGGATTTAGGACGGACGACACCACTGAAGCAGCAGCCATGAAGACTCTGACGACTTTCTGTGGCTACCATTCTCTGGAGATGGTGATGCACCCCTTAGGACTCTTCCCTGCTGAGAAGAAGGATGACCCCATGTGGTGTAACCGTGTGAGCCATGTGAAGGATGTGTGGGCAATGTATCCTGACTTGGTTGGGAGGGTCACTGTTCAGTGCATGAGTGCGTTGTACCGCCTTCAGGCCCTGCAGAGCGACGCTATGGACACATCTTGCTAACATCGTTCAAACCACCAAACTCACCCTCGACAGCCAAGAAGACTTTGTGGTCAACTTGTCCTCCGAGTTGGTGGAGAAGGACCTACAGGTGGAGAGGCTGAGCCAGCGCATTGCCACCTTGGAGCAGCAGGTGGAGATCCGAGACAACACCATTGATGTCTTGGAGAACCAGCTCCATGATGTGCAGCGGGAACTCGAAGAAGCTAATGACCACCTGGACATGCACCACTTAGAGATGGAGGCCAATGAGGCCAGAAGCGAGGGAGAAGAGGCTCCCGAGGAGTTAGGACCAGCCCCTGGTGCCAATGGGACTACCTCCGCAATGCCCCCTTCACCCGCATCCAGTGTCGCTTCCACCACTTAGGGTTGATCAGTCGTTTTGACGCTTTAGGTGGATAGAAACCTACGCAAGCTTAGTAATGACAGATTTTGGACTAGGCTTACGGGTACTTTCCCCTAATTGATGTAACCCTTGAGAACTTTTGAGATCTGTGGGATGTTGTAACCATGTTATCTTCATTCGAACTTAATGTAAGATTATGACATTTTCTTCCATATGGGATAATAACATGTTGTTCGAATATTGTGATAACAATGGCAACGATCTCTATTTCCATATGGTAGCTAGGCAGCGTCACGGGCATAACTAGCAAGTTCCCCCGCCACCTCCTCCAGCTCCCACAGTGCAGGAGCTAATGGCCAAGCAGAATGAGATTCTGCGATAGCTCTTGCAGCGCTAGCCCCACCCTCAGCAGTATGGTGGAGGCCAGCCGCAGCGACCTCCGATAGCAGCAACCTACCAAGAGTTCCTGAGCACGCAGCCGCCCTTGTTCACCAAGGCAGAGGATCCGTTGGATGCCGACATGTGGCTACACATCGTGGAATCCAAGTTTCCCCTCCTCACAGGAGACTGCCCTGATGATACCAAGGCTCGCTTCGCCGCGCAGCAGCTTCGTGGCCCTGCTCGGACTTGGTGGGACCACTTCCGTGCTATGCTACCCGCTGATCGTGAAGTGTCTTGGGAGGAATTCAAGAATGCTTTTAGAGGACACCACATCCCAGCTGGAATCCTTGACTGCAAGATGAATGAGTTTCTGGCACTCAATCAAGGAACCTGCACAGTATTGCAGTACGCTCAGGCCTTCAATGACCTGTGCTAGTATGCAGGTTATCATGCTTATTCCGACGAGAAGAAGAGAGACCGCTTTCGCAGGGGTCTCAACACCAAGATGCGGGAACGTCTCAACATTGTCTTGGCTGAGAGCTTCAATGAGTTGGTCAACCTAGCCATCTCCCAGGAGGATTGTATTGTAGCTCACCAGGCAGAGAAGAAGAGAAAGGCACCAATGGCAACACCATCCGCTCAGGCCAGAGGTTTAGGATTGTTTCTCACAATCAGAGGAGGGGATTTCAGCAGCAGATAGGCAGATGGGTGATCATGCCACCTCAGCAGCAGCAGCCGGCACCCACTCGTTTTCCAGCTCCCGCTCTAAGGAACAATCAGCCTCCGTAGCAGCAGCAGTTCCACCAGGGCAATGGGAGCAAGTGCTTTACTTGTGGCAATGTGGGCCACTATGCCAAGAATTGCCCAAGAAATCAGCAGAGGCAGATGCCAGCACCAAATCAAGACAAGGGAAGAAAGCAGAAGGTACAAGTCAGGAAAGGGAAGCTCAACTTCACTGCTCTAGAGGAGTTACCTAAGGGAGCCCCCATCATGACTAGTATCTTTTCAGTTTATAATCAACCTGCTTTAATTCTGTTTGATTATGGTGGATCTCATAGTTTCATTAGCCAAAAGTTCAGTGCTAAATGTCAACTGCCTTTCTATCACATAAAAGGGTCATTTATGATAGCCACACCTGGAGGTAAAATTGCAACTAATCAATTAAACCAAAGTGTGCCTATTCAACTAGGGAGCCACATTATCAAAACCACCCTTCTTGTTTTGGGTTTGGAAAATATGGATATTATTCTGGGAGCTAATTGGATGACCCTACACCAAGTAGTGCTTGATGTAACCATCCGCATCGTGGAAATCAATTCCCCAATCTGTGGGAGTTTCACCTTGTTTCTACCCAGTCAAGACTCTACTCAGTCATGTGCTTTTGCTATGACGGAGTTACCTCTGAAGAAGATTCCAGTGGTCTGTGAGTATGCAGATGTCTTTCCTGATGAATTGTCAGGAATGCCACCAGACCGGGATATTGAATTCGCCATCGAGTTGCAACCGGGAACGTCGCCTATTTCCAAGAGGCCTTACCGGATGCCACCCGCTGAGTTGGTAGAATTGAAGAAGAAATTGCAAGAATTGCTGGACAAAGGCTTTATTCGCCCAAGTACTTCGCCTTGGGGATGTCCAGCCTTGTTTGTAAAGAAGAAAGATAAAAGCTTGAGGCTATGCATAGATTACCGCCCCCTTAATGCGGTGACTATCAAGAACAAGTATCCTTTGCCTCGTATTGATGTTCTTTTTGATCAGTTGGTCGGAGCCAAAGTGTTTTCCAAGATAGACCTTCGCTTCGGCTACCATCAGATCAAGATACGAGCAAGCGATATTCCAAAGACTGCTTTCTCAACCATATATGAGCTATATGAATTCTTAGTGATGTCTTTTGGGCTGACTAATGCACCAGCATATTTCATGTATTTGATGAATTCTGTTTTCATGCCTAAACTGGACAAATTAGTAGTGGTTTTCATCAATGATATCTTGGTGTACTCGAAGAACGAAGAAGAACATGTCGGGCAATTGCATGTAGTACTTCAACGTCTGCGAGAGCACCATCTTTATGCCAAATTGTCAAAATGTGATTTTTGGCTAAAGGAGATCAAATTCTTGGGTCACACTATCTCTCAGGCAGGTATAGCTATTGATCCCGATAAGGTGCAAGAGGTGATGAACTAGAAGCCACCAACGACTGTCCGTTAGATTCGAAGTTTTCTGGGATTAGCTAGTTATTACTGAAGGTTCATTCCGGATTTCTCTCGAATTGCGAAGCCCATAACTGAATTGCTGAAGATAGAAGCCAAGTTTGTTTGGGGTCAGAAGTGCAAAGATGCCTTCCATGCATTGAGGCAACATCTGACCACCATGCTAGTGTTAGCGCAACCTGACAGCAGCAAGCCATTTGATGTGTATTGTGATGCCTCTGGCATTGGACTAGGTTGTGTCTTGATGCAAGACAACCAAGTCATTGCTTACGCATCAAGAGCCCTCAGGCCTCATGAGCAGAATTATCCCACTCATGACCTGGAGTTGGCAGCCATGGTCCATGCATTGAAAATGTGGAGACACTATTTGATGGGAACCCACTGCAACATCTTCACTGATCATAAGAGCCTTAAGTATATCTTTACTCAGGCTGATCTCAACATGAGACAGAGAAGATGGCTAGAGCTGATCAAGGACTATGACCTAGAGGTACATTATCACCTAGGAAAGGCCAATGTGGTAGCAGATGCCTTGAGTCGGAAGTTGCAATGCAACTGTGTTATGATGGATTCTCGCATTGACACCTTGTGTGATGAGTTGAGCAAGATGAAGATTGAAGTGATTCCTTCTAGTGCTTTGTCTCACATTTCCATTGAGCCAGCTTTTCAAGACCAGATCATCATGGCCCAACTCAGTGACAAGGGATTGCAAATTATTAAGGAGAATCTCCATCAGAAGACCGAGAAGTATAAATGTTTCTGCCAAGATGGAAAGGGTATATTGTGGTTTGAGAACAGATTGGTGGTTCCTAAGAATAAGGATCTCAAGAAGAAAATCTTGGATGAGGCTCATCTCTCCAAATTCTCCATGCATCCAGGGAGCACCAAAATGTACCATGATATGATGCCCTTGTATTGGTGGACCAGAATGAAGAGGGAGATAGCCCAATATGTATCGGAATGTGACACCTGTCAGAGGATAAAGGCAAGCCACTTGAAATCAGCTAGAGCTTTGCAACCCCTATCTATACCTTCGTGGAAATGGGATGACATCAGCATGGATTTCATTGTGGGTCTGCCCAACACCTCTCATCATCATGATTCGATTTGGGTAATTGTGGACTGACTAACGAAAGTGGCACATTTTCTCCCAGTGCACACCACTAATAAGGCTCAAAAGTATGCAGAGTTGTACATTGACCGGATCGTGTGTTTGCATGGATTGCCCCGGACCATTATTTTTGATCGAGGAGCCCAATTTGTTGCCAGATTTTGGGAGCAACTACAAGAGTCTTTGGGAACCAAGCTAATCAGAAGTTTAGCTTATCACCCACAACCTGATGGTCAGACTGAGAGGGTGAATCAAATTCTTGAAGATATGCTGAGAGCTTGTGCGATCGATTGTGGCAAGAACTAGGATAAGCACCTCTCCTTGGCAGAGTTTGCTTATAATAACAATTATCAATCCAGCCTAAGGATGTCACCCTTCGAAGCTCTCTATGGGAGAAGGTGTAGAACACCCCTCAATTGGTCTCAGCCTGGAGAAAGAGAAGTTTTCGGACCTGACTTAGTGACTGAAGCCGAAAGGAAGGTCAAACTAATGAGGAAGAATCTAGAAGCTGCTCAGGCCAGGCAGAAGAGTTACCATGATAAAAGAAGGAAATCTCTCTAGTTCGAGGTGGGAGATTTCGTATACCTAAAGGTATCACCCACCAAGGGAGTGCAGAGGTTTGGAATCAAAGGCAAGTTAGCCCCTCGTTACATTGGACCTTATGAGATCATAGAAGCATGTGGACCCATGGCATACAAATTGAAGTTACCTCCAAAAATGTCTACCGTCCACAATGTGTTCCATGTATCCCAGCTGAAGAAGTGTGTTCGATTGCCGACTAAGATCATAGCGGAACCAGAATAGGAGATAGAGCTAGATCTATCGTACCAAGAGTACCCTTCCAAGATTCTGGATTGCAAAGAAAGATCAACTCGGGCTAAATCGATCAAGATGTATAAGATCCAATGGAGTAATCACTCAGAGGAAGAGGCTACTTGGGAGACTGAGGAATTCCTACGTTCCAACTTCCCCAATTGCCTACCTAAGGAAATTGGTACGCAATCATGCCCAACCCCTCCCCCCGCCCTTCGAATCTAGATTTCAGTAAAATAATCTTGAATAGGAAAGAGTAAATTGTAAAACAAGAATTAAAAGTACTTCCTTCTGAAGTTGCAAAGAGAATGACATTCGAAGAGCAACTTGTCTTAATAAATAAAGCACCCACTTCAAGCAAGTCTCAACTTCGCTTCACCCCGGGAGGACTCCGACCCGAATCTCGAGACGAGATTTCTTTAAGGGGGGAAGGCTGTGACACCCTAGTGTCACCTAGGGTTCCTTCCTTAAGCTAACTTAAACCATTATCACATGTGAACCAAATAGAGGCATGAACATCAAAAACAAATAATCAAGGTTTAAAGTGAGTCTTTTCATCTTAAGAAATTCTCCTAATCATATCATGAATCTCAAGGTAAGAAGAACTCTCAAACCCTAATTAACCCAAAGTGAACCATTAAGCACATAAAAGGGAATTTGGGAAAAGACTTGGGCAAAATACAAGATTTTGGTAAGAACCAAATAACAAAGTTTTAATACACTAAATGACCAACAAAACATAGTAAGAAAGTTTGGCCATTTGGTTTTTCCAAAATCCCCAAATCAGCCCTTGAACCAAGGTCCTATGGGGAAATTCAGAATTTTGAATTTCAGAACCCTTTTTCAAGATCAAATGCGTTCCCTGTTTTCCAAAACTCGAAACGGAAAAGTCCAAATATCAAAGTAGTGCCAAATTTCCTTGAACATGCTCTGGAAAAATTTGAACTCAAATAAAATTCGTTTGGCACGGTTTTGGCACCGTTTGACCTCGGGACCCGGCTATCTGACACTGCCATCTTGGTGACGCTACAACTCTCTGTCCCTTGCCTAAAACTGCGTGACTTCCACACATAAACGACAAAGCACAGTCAGGGGAACAAATCCTTCACAACGATCTTGCCCAAATTCGTGAAGATTTGCGCCCAATCAACGTTAGAACTCGGGCAGAAGCAACAGTTCCACATGTTGGACCATGGCTGACACACCCGGTTCACGCCCGTTCGCACACCCGCGCTCCACAGTGCACGCCCGCGCGCGCTCGCTGGTCCACGACCGCCCATGCACCGTGCCGTGCCTATAAAGCTGCCCCAGGCCTCGGTCGTACCTCCCCGCGCTCTCTCAAGTCCTGCCCGAGCCAAAGTTCACCGGACTTTGCCTCGAGCACGCCGCGCCACTGCCCGCCATCACCACCCGAGCCTCGGCCACCATGGACAGCTCTCTCCAGTCACTTCCAAGTCGTGCCAGCCACTCGGTTAGGTTCGCCAATATCCCGTGAAGCTTTCCAAGTCCTTGGACCCGACAGAACTTCACCAGAGACCCGAGATCGTCCTCACCGGACTTCGATCGCCCGCGGCCGTGCATAGATCGAGCAATCCGGTAAGTCATTCTCTGATTCCTTGCACTCACGCCTTCCTTGATCTCTAGTGAAGCTCCCTGACCCATTCAATCGAATTATGGCGTCGTGAGCAGGCCGGATTCCTCGCCGCCGACGAGCTCCCCCGCTTGCGTACGCGGACCAACCTACTCCGACCATCCCCGACGGTGACCCGCACATCACCGTGACCCTCAAGACCTCCCCTACACCCTCGACCATCTCACCGGAGCAGTCTCGCTGCCGGTAAGCCCCTCCGCCCCTTTCTTCCTTCACGTCCACTGTTCTATTAGGGAAGGACTGTGGGTTCGATTTCAAGAAACCCTAGGGTGTTTTCTGTAGAACCATAGACTCATGTGAATAGTGCACTGAGGACCTATCTGTAATTCACTTAAGATCTTTCGCCAGGGACCCCAGCGCAAAACTGTTTTTCCTTTATCCATTTCTATTTAACCTTTTCAAATTTAGTAGAGAACTTAGAGAATTTATATCTTGAGTTATATTCAACCAAATTTAACCAAACCAATTTTGCTAGATTCAAAATATTATGGACTATCAATTAAAAATACAGAACCCTATACTTTCTATTTTAAATTTTAGAGTTTGAAATCTATTAAGGAAAATAACCAAACCTTATTAAATTAATGAAAATTAGCTATGCTTCCGTGCTGAACTTAAGAAAATTTGTAGATGTTCAAACCCCATTTTAGACACTGTTTAAAAATATGGAACACCCCAGTATTGAAGATTTAAGTAGGGTTATTTATTAAAAGCCATTTTTACCCAAAACTTAGGAAAATCATAAAGGCATTAGAAAATAATGAACAATGAATGCAATTATTTTTCCTAGTCTACTTTAGTAACAAAGAATCTAGGAAAAATAAAGGGACCCCTAGTCCAGAACAGATTCAAAGTGAAATGTTTATTTAAGCACTAACCAAACTAGAAAAAAAATTATTAGAATTATGAAAACAATTTCAAAATTGTTAATAAAAATCCAGTGAACTTGTAACCACTAGAACCCCACTACAAAAATGATAAACACCTCAGTCCATCATTTTAAGTAGGGTAAACAAATATAACTTGATATTGAGCCATATTTCAATTAAATCATAAGTAAGCCAAAAAGTGTGCAACAATGGGCAAATAAATTTTTACTAGATCAATAATGAAATAGGCCACCAGAGAAAAATGCAAACCCAATTGAAAGCTGCAAAATAATACCCATTGCCAATACTTCATGAAAAAGGCCATTCAATCCAAATAATTCCTACCCCCTTCCCTTAAGCAAAAAGTTGCCAAACTTCAGAATGATTGCTCTTGCACAAAGAAGAAGGTAGGAAAAATTAGAAATATGTTGTTTGATATTTTTCAAGTATAGTGGTAGTAGAAAGCACCCCTTTGGCTAGAAACTTTAGAAAATCATAGTAAAATAACTAATAAGTATTAGTGGCTAAAAATTTGTACAAAGTCATGTTATAACATTTAAATGCCAGAAAAATATGTCTTAGAGAATAATTGTAAACCCTAAAACTGAGCTAAGAGTTGGGTATTCCTTTTATGTCTTTTATGAGGAATAATACTACGAAGTTGAGTAAACATAAAATATGAATACCTTCAATCTAGTAGAACAAGTTATTCTCCGCAAGAAATTTAAAGAATGCCCTTAAATATATTCAAGATTAAGTGATTCTTGGTAAAAGAGAATACATTATTTTCCCCTGAACAAGTAAGATAATGAGTATTAATTTTAGTTAGCTTGAAATTTGATCACATACTAAAAAAAATTAATATCTTTCCTAAAATAAAATGTGTGCATTGAGCCTTTGCCCAAACCAAGGAATAAAATAATCTAGGTAAATATATAAAAATACATACACTTTGTATTCATGCCGAGTATTTCTTTGATTGTGCATATAGCTAGACTCCAGATCTTCACTCAAATATGATTTGGGATTCAAATTTTGAATTTGGAGTTGAAAGTAGAAAAGAAAAAGAAATAGGAATGAACAAAAGAAAAGGAAAACAATTTTTCCATAGCTTGGGCTGTCTCCCTTGTCTGTCGGCCCATGTAACCTTCAGTCGCGCAGCCCACCAGTGCGCCTCGTGCTCACGCTCATGTACCATGGATGACGCGCGGGCCCCACATGCAGTCCCTCCCACATTGCACTCGCGCTGTCCTTCCTCTGTGACCGCCGCATGGGCCCCTCACGCTAGAGAAACTTGGTGTGTGCGGTAGCCGTTCCGCCGCCAGCCATTTCCCTACCCGACTGATTCGCGGGGCCCATTGACCAGTTCCTCCTGGTACCTCGGAACAGAATCGCCCCGTTGTACCGATCTCCTCCTTCTCCGCCGGCTGTTCGTAGCAGGAGCCACGCGCATCTCGCTCCTCGCTGACTGCTTCTCCCCCTAAAGTCGGGCTCCACCCTGAGATAAAATCAAAGGCTAGCCCTCCCTGTTCCCCATGGAAAGTTCCTCCGTCGTGCCCCTACCCTCTGCTCAACTCCAGTCACGCGCCTCTCCTCCGGATTGCACCCTACTTTTGTCTAGCCTGTTTGTAGCTCGCCGTCGACCTCCCCGTCTCGTCCCCCCCTCGCCTTGGCGCCGCTGCGGACTTGACCGGCGGCTGGGGGTGGTGGATACCTCGCCGGGGTGCGGTGCTGCTGCCAAGCCGACGCTCCCATGGCTGTGGTGAGCTCTGGCATATCCACCGTCAGTGAACCTGGGGGCACTGTTGTCGTTCCTCGCTGCCATCCCAGCTCGGAATTCACAGTGTGATCCCAGGCGAACTGACGGAGGTGTAGATCGGGAGCAGGGGAGTAATCGAGCTCGCGCATCCTCGGTGCGGCGAGGATTTCTCGCTGAAATCCTTTCACCGTCGCGGTCAGATCCCGCGTGCGTCGCATACAATCCTTCGATGGGTGGTCGGGGACATTCGCTGCATCTCCTGCGATGTTCCCATGACTGCGCCGTGGGGAAATCGACCGTTGGGGCGCCCCGATTGCTCGTCGTCATTCAAATCTGGCCACGGGCCACCATTCACCGTGGGGAACCTTCTCTTCATCTCCTCCTCCGGTAAGAAGACCCCCTCTATGTCCGCCTTGCCCTCCTCTTCACGTAGGACCGGATAGTGCCGTAGGAGTGAAGACCATGTCGCTGGCCCACATGCCCTGACGACAGCGCCGCCGTAGCTCCAATGTGCCACCGTCGAACTGGGTGGAGGGAAGAAGGCGAGCCCAGGGCCATCGATCTTGTGATGAACGGTTGGGATTAGAAGAGGTAGTGTGGGGTAATCTAGACCGTAGGATTTTAAATGAGCGTTCGTGATTAGATCCTAGATACTGGTTCGGTCAAACCCACCTGAGGCGTTGGATTGTGATCGGGCAGTTTAGCGCGCGCGCTGGATCATAATGGGCGAGATCTGATCCTGGTCGTCAGTGTAATCCAACGGCTACGATCGAGTGGTACCCTTTCGCGATGACATTATGCTAAACAGACCCTGTACTTGGGTATAATCAACCCGCCATCCTACGCGGTGAATACTGAGTCTAGGGAATTTTCTGAGTTAGCCCCTGCGTTTCAGTTTAATTGAGGCGCAGTCCAGTGAATAGGAAAATCATAGAAATTGATTGAGAAAATGATTTTTAATACAAAAATAATTATAGAAACTTGTTTAATTTCTAGAAAATACATTTTAGCTCCTTTTTAGTCCATTCCAGTTTCTATAATTTTTCAATATTATGATTTATAATCTAGTGCCACTGATTTGATATGAAAGCCACTCTAAAATTTATTTCCTAATTAATCTTATATTAAATACATAAAACCTTAGAAAATTCATAACTTCCCCATTTTAATTCTGAATTGACTCGTTCCAGTTGCGTTAGTCTTGTATAAATATTTACTATGCAATAATAATATTTATTGTACCATGTTTTATTCTTTTATAACTGGACTTTTATTTAATTTAAGTTGGTTAGTCTTGTTAATCTACTTATTATAATCTACTAAAATAGGATCCATAGTCAATTTATAAGTTAGACTAAAGTTAAGATAATTATTTATAGTATAACCTCTCCTATGATTTATACTAACCAATTTATATATAGTTTACTATTTTAAATCACATAGACCTTTTATAAATCACAACTCCTTAGTGGTAACTCCGACATTAGTAGTTTTAGATCCCACGATCTCATAGCGATGCGTAGATTATTATTATACAGTTTGTTATTATGTTTGGTATGATGTTAATTTTGTCTATACCATGTTTGTTTGTATTGCTACGACTAGCGTGAGGTTACGAGGATCTGAAGAATCACCCTGGTAACCGGAATCTCAAGTGTCAGGCAAGTTGTGCCCTTGATCCACTTTTGTTACCCAATAATGTTCTTTATTATCACTTATCAATGCATAGGTTTAATTTTGATGGGACCCAATAGGTCACCCTAGTCTGTTTATCCTGGTTACCTTGTTTACCCCTGATTCACTTGGGTAGTTATGCTATTGCATTATGTGGTTTTGGAATAATATTTTATTATATCCATGTTCCAATTATTCTGTTATGTTATTTATGTTCATGATAAGATCATTATTTTAATTGGAACATGGAGCGACCACCCGGGAAAACAGTGCTACCACAAGGGTTTAATGGGACGCCCTTGGCTGATTAACTAGGAAAGCTAGTGGATGACTACCTTACCCGAAAGGGGCAAGGGCAGTAGGGGAGTGATCAGTGTAGGGAGGTCCTTGGGTTGATTTTGCTGCGATGGCAGTCAGGCGAGGGATTCCTGCACTGGAGCTTCCTATAAATTGTAGCGGGTTTTCTAAAGCTAGTAGAACTTTGTAAAGGTCTCATAGTGTTACCCTGCCTCGCTTCCTTGGTAGAGGTGTATGAGATTCATGACCCCTTGGCAGATGGGTAACATGGCTTGTGGGTAAAGATGCGCAACATCTGCAGAGTGTAAAACTAGTATACTAGCCGTGCTCACGGTCATGAGCGGCTCGGACCCTCACATGATTAATTTATGGAACCTAAATTCAATTTGTCATGTGCATTTGCATGGGATTATTTATTAATTTTGGTCTATTATTTATTATGGTTTGGTATTTACTTACACCTAGTAATTTCTAATAAAATTTTGACCAACTTTAAAAGCATTGCTCAGCTTTAACCATTCTCTTTGTTAAGCCTTACACTTCATGAGCTCCCACCTTTGGTGAGTTCATGCCACATTATTCCCCACAACTTGTTGAGCTATGATCATGTGTGAGCTCACCCTTGCTGTCTCACACCCCCCACAAGAGAAGAACAGGTGGTTCAAGAGGAGCCACACAATGAGGAGTTCGATTCGATTTAGGTGGTGTCTCCCAGTTGACTTTCTGGCGCCAAGGATGGATTTTAGATCCTGCTATATTTATCTTTTATTTTGTAAGACTTCCGCTATGTATTAAGTACTCTGATTTTATTGTGACATTTATCTCTATACACTCTGTTATTATATATGTTGTCTTCTTTGGCGCATGTATGAGATGCACCCGGCTTTGTCCCTTTAAAGCCCGGGGTGTTACAGAGTGGTATCAGAGGAATGTTGACTGTAGGACGAAACCTAGATAGAAATGGACAAAATACTTACCTTCTTACCTTACTCTGATTCTTTTCTACACTTATCTTGATCTTTCCTCATCTATTTCCGCTTCACTCTGATTATTCTCACCTTTTCTCTTCTAAAGACAAATGTGGATTTTACACTTTGAAATCCTTTACCTAAAGTGATTTTAGGAATAGGAGACCTACTCTTAGGAACAAAAAAAAAACAAAACTATTTTTATAGGTATCTATAAGCTTGAGTGCTTGTTCTTATGATACTTGTTTGATTTGGATCTTTGATTGAGTGTGATGAGTTGTGGAGTAATGTCCACAATTAAATCTACATATACATATTTGCATGAATATAAATAAATAAAATTTATGAGATAACTAAATAACTTAGATTATCCCCCATTAAAATGTATCTATTTCATAGAGATCCCTCTTATCTTAAAAGACTCTCTCTTATCTTAAATGATCCATCTTATCTTAAAAGATACTCTCTTACCTTAGACTCATCTCATCTCGAAAGGATTCTCATCTTATCCTAATAGATCTAACTAATCTCAAAAGATTCTACCCTGATCTCAGAGACTCATCTTGACCTAACAAGCGTACTTATCCCAACCACTTTGCTTATCGCATAATAGTGCAACAAACATGATCTATTCCAAAATAAATTAAGTAGATCTTATCTGATTACAACAATTTAATTCTGATCCCATCTAATTTGATCAGATCTAACCTAATGGACAACCATGTTAGATAATACTGGTAAAATAAGATCGGATCCTACTTTTATAAATACATTTTAATCCAAGTTGGACTAAGATTCCAATCTAGACTAGACCACATACAACAACCTGGCCATATGCAACCATTCTATGGTTGCATAACTCCTCTATTTTAATTTAAACGGAAAATTCTGAGCTACCTCAAGTATTAACTAAACCATCTTCATACGAATGGATTCTAAACCTAAACTGGTGTCTTAAGACAACTCGATCGGGAATCCACGACCTAACCTATGTTATAGGTGACCAACCCATTTATCCAAGAAAGCAAAACTCTGTTTAACCTACCTTACCCCAAGTACCCTTGTTTCTATACCACACCTGCTAATGGCAAAAAAAAAGAATTTCGGGTGTATAAAAAAATACTAGAATTTCATAAAGGTAAAGTCTGTTGGATATGCTCAACTACATGGTATTCTTAAATAGGATTATAGAATCTAAGATGATCTAATCTAATGTGGTCTACTTAAACAGACCAGTGATATTGGTAGAAGAGATTAGACCCTTCTAGCCATGTGATAATTTAGCATATAAGATCAACTCAACCATGAGCATAAGAGTTAACCCAACCCATAGAGTCGTGATGAATGGTATAATCTATCTGTCCCCACCAAATGTCAAACAAGTTTTTGACCTACGCCATGTAGTTTAACTCATCTTGACAAATTCTATTTTAAACTTGGATATTCACCTTATACAACTAGTTACCTCAAGCTGAATATAAAACAACAGATTAAACCCTGCCAAAGAATCTTCAGTTCATGATCAATTGTTAGCCTATTCATTCTGCCTTGCAAACTGTTTTTATCATATGTCTCTAACTTCGATGGTCAATAACAGGAGGAAAGATTATCAGGTAGCAACAAACAGAAATGAATCCTTCAAATTCTCCACCTGTTGAAATCGATCAAGTGGTTGCCGCCCAAAGGCTGGTAATACAACAATTGACAGACCTGGTGACCGAAATGCAAAATCAGATAAGACAAGAACGCAAGGAAATACGTCTGGTCTGTCTGGAGATACGTCAAGAAATAAGGCAATCACGGTTGGAGAGACAACGGCAACAACAACGCCCACAACCTCCACCACCACCACCAGCTCCACCAAGCTACATAAACATATATATAAATTACTACTATTTGTAAGATCTAAATGTTACTTTAGTTAGTAAATGGTATGTTACTATTTTAAGAAGAATAATAAGGTCTAGTTGACCCCATGTGTTGCTAATAAATTATGCATCATGCCGAGATTTTTCTTTGTGCATATGTTTTGAGATAACTTGGTTATATACCCTGTTCTTGCAAATCTCGAGGACGAGATTTCTGTTAAGGGGGGTAGGATTTGTAAACCCTAAAACTGAGCTAAGAGTTGGGTATTCCTTTTATGTCTTTTATGAGGAATAATACTATGAAGTTGAGTAAACATAAAATATGAATACCTTCAATCTAGTAGAACAAGTTATTCTTGTGGCGGAACCACCCGAATTATTCCAGCTTAAGTGCCATAGTAACGCCTCAGGGGTCGTAACGCACTCAAATCGGAATAACCCGTCGGTCCCTCAGATCTAGCCTGATGGAGCCACTTAACCAGGATCAAATTCCACAATCTCACACGAAGGTGAGTCACAGAAGCAATACAATAAAACGGGAATCCATAAATTAAGTACTGAGTTATTACATAAGTCGGAGTTTTTGAGTAGCAATTAAGAGTTCACAAAGTAAAGTGCAGCGGATAATCGATGTCGTCGGTATCGAGGAATTAGGCAAGGCCTAGCCCACTACTCCTGGTGCTCCTCTCCTGCTGGAGCAACATCCCACTCGACCGTCCAACCCGGTGGCAGGGTGGTAGGCCAAGTCACACCATCAACCATTTCCTGAATGGTACCTGCAAAAATTGTGCCACAAGCAAGGCTGAGTATACTAATACTCAGCTAGACTTACCCGGTGTGAGGAATCTACTCCTCTACCTCTAGACTATGCAGCTGTTTGGCTGAGGGGTTTGGTTTGTGAAAAGCACTAGCTGTTTCTAAAATCAACTTTTAGCTTTTCAAATTCTACCATCATTACTTAGCTAGATTTACTTCTTCTAAGCATACATGGTAACAAGCATTTAGATCAATCAACAAGTTATCTCATGTAACCTCATTTCACTTCTTACTCGATGCAGTACAAGGAATCAAGCAGTCTCATTAGCTGCGAGAAGTAGACGATTCGAATCGAGTTTTTAACCTTGCAAGGTAAACCTAAACACACGACATGTCAGGGTACTCCGACCCTGCACATGACAACCGTCCCCATCGATTCCCCGTTCGCGTCCAGGCCTCACCGCCTTGGCATACAATGCTCCACTGACCCCGGCTGCCGCCGTGCAGTGACCGCACTTGTACCCACCATAGCTAGCATGGGAGACCCAGTCTCAGGTCGCATGAGGGATAAAGTCTGTGCCCGGCTTCACTTAGGTACTAGGTTTACCGGTTACCATATTTCCCGGCATGTGCTTAGTACGTTCAAAAGCTTGACTCAGGTATCCACACATTAATCCTTAATTCTTTTTCCTGTCTCATGGACAAGACATCCTCCCTGGATCCAAGTCCATAGACCAACATATACCCCGTTATCAAGATGAATATAATCAATTCCTGACCTCGCGCGAGTGCTGGAAAAATCACTCGACTTCTACCGAGATCCTGATTAGCAAAGCAGCTACTCGACCTAGCATACTAGTATTCATCTCAAAAAGGAATCCTAAGTTCATGCAACTAGAGGTTTCAAGCAACTCCTACACTTAAGTGCACATTACAAACCTACAAACATTTAGCGTAGTAAAGTAGCATATATAAATGGTTATGCATAAAACCGGGACTTGCCTTCGATTGCTGGGGCTGCGGGGAGATCCTCGATAGCAGCCTTTGAAGCCTGCTCCTGGTCCTCCTCTTGGACAGGTCCTTGCTCGGGGACGAGCACGTACTCTCCGTCGGCAAGATTACAATCTAATGAATGCAATGCGTAAGATATATGTATAATATGATATGTGCTTTTAGAAATTATAACTTTTGACGGTGTATGACCTGTTTGAGTTAAACAAGGTTAACTTTACCTATGTAAGACCCTTGGGTGGTATACTTGGTATTTTAAGTTAAACATAGCTAAGGCAAGTGGTAGGTTTTGTTTTCTGGGGGTTCCACTGAATTCTTTTTAAGTCTTGGTGAGAGTTAATAAGTATTCAAGATAGGCTTGTTGGGGTGAGTTTTATTTCTTCTTTCCTTTTTTTTCTCTTAAAGGTTTTGGGAGTAGGTTTGAACTACAAGTTGCTTTTATAAAATTCCAAAAATTCTGCAAAAATTACAGTGGCTTGGTACTGGGGTATGTTTCTTTGTTTCAAAATTTGGGGATCAGAAAGTGAATAGTTTTCCCTGGACAAAAATTATTAAATTCTGGGGTAGAAGGGTTGCTTGAACTACAACTATTATTTAACAGTGGGTAATTCTCTAAAACTTATTTTTGGTGGATTTTAGGTGTTATAACATGACTTGATACAATTTTCTAGCCATTAATACCTTTTAGTTATTTTACTATGGTTTTCTCAAGTTTCTAGCCAAATAGGTGCTTTCTACTACCACTATATTTGAAAAATATCAAACAACAGAGTTCTTATTTTTCTTAGTTATTGTTTTGTGCAAGAGCAATCATTCTGAAGTTTGGCATCTTTTTGCTTAAGGAAAGGGGTGGTATGCATTATTTGAATCAAGTGGCCTTTCTCATAAAATACTAGCAACAGGTATGAGTTTCCTTCTTTTTCATGGGTTTGCATTTTTCTATGGTAGTTCATCCCACTATGGACTTAGCAAAATTTTGGTTGCCCATTATTGCATCATTAGGGGTTATTCAAGAATTATTTGGAAAATGCCTTATTATCACTTTATATTTATTTTTCTTACTTAAAAAGTTGGGCTGAGGTGTTCTTTATTTTTGTAGTGGGGCTCTGGTGGTTGTAAGTCCACTGGATTTTTACTACTCATTTTAGTTATAGTTTTGCTACTCTAATAATTGATTTTCAGTCCATATAAGGTTAAATAAAACATTTTAATTTAAAACTGGTCCAAATTAATGGTCTTTGTATTTTTCCTAGGTTCTCTGTTACATAAGTAAACTAGGAAAAATAATCCTAATCACTGTTCATTAATTTCTAATGTCTTTTTGATTTTTCTTAAGTTTTGGGCAAAATAGCTTTAAATGAATAAGCACATCATAATTTCTAATGCTGGGGTTCCTACTATTTTTAAACAGTGTCTAAATAAGGTTTGAATACCTACAAATTTTCTTAAGTTCAGCACAGAAGAAAAACTAATTTTCCTTAATTAAACAAGGTTTGTTGGGTTTCTGTTTTTAATTTTAAACTCTAAAATTTAGAACAGAAAGCATAGGGTTTATCATTTTTAAATGATAGTTCATAATATTCAGGAGCTAGCAAAATTAGTTTGACAACTTTTTATGAAAAATTCATCAAGTTATGGATTTTCTAAGTTCTCTGGTCAATTAAAAAGAATAACATAATTGGTTTAATGGAAATCCACTTTGCACTGGGGTCCCTGGTGGGTTTTTAAGTTTTCCTCGCGAATCAGTCCTTAAGCTACTATTCACATGAGTCACTGACGTTACAGAAAACCCCTCGGGTTCTACAAATCCTAACCCGAGGTCCTTCTTCTAAGTTAAACAGTAACCGCGGCGGAAGAAAGGGCAGAGGGGCTTACCGGTGGCGAGATTGCTCCGGTGAAGTGGTCAAGGACGTAGGGGAGGTCTCGGGGATCACAACGAGGTGCGGGTCGCCGTCGGGGATGGCCGGAGTCGGTCGGTCCACGCGCGCAGGCGGGGATGCTCGTCGGCGGCGAGGGGTCCGGCCTGGTCACGGCGAGATAGACCAATTGGATGGGTCAGAGGGGTTCACATGATGCCAGAGAAGATATGGGTGCAAGGAATCGGTCGGAGACTCACTGGATAGCTCGGTCCACGCGCGGCGGCGGAAGACCGAAGTCCGGTGAGGTCGATCTCGGGCCTCCGGTGAAGTGTGGCCGGGTCCGAGGGCTTGGCAAGCTTCACGGGCTACTAGCGGAGCTAGCCGAAGCACTGGCTCGGCTTGAGGATGGCTGGAGTGGGCTGGCCACGGTGGCCGAAGCTCTGGCGGCAATGGCGGGCGGAATTGAGCTCGCCGGAGCTAAGGAGAGGGGGCTGGCCGGTGAGGGTGAGTGCGGGGCGAAGTGAGGTGCGCCCGGGGAGGCTTTATAGGCGCAGGCGGGCACGGCCGAGGGCGTGGTCGCGCGGCGGACTTGACCGGACGCCGGGGCGAGCGCGCGCGCGGGTTGGGCGAGCTCTGGCGTGCCGACCAGGGTCGAACACGTGTGCCCGTGCGTTCTGCCCAAGTTCTGGCGCGTGTGGTCGCTCATCCGAGCCTGCTCTCGCCTTGGTCAGTGCACAAAACCTCTTCTCCTCCCTACAAGCTACCATTCTTGTGTGGGGGTCATAGGATTTTGCCTACTGGTTGCAGAGATATGGAGCCAGGAAATCCGGTCTGTCTCCCTGCCCAAACCCGAGGCAAATCCAAGGTTTTGTCGTGTCTAGGGCTCGCATCCCAATGCCATCTTCTGGCACACGACAGAGGGGTTAGTTAGACACAATTTTGTCAATGGGGCCATTAGGATTCGAGTTGGGGATCAAGGTGAACATCCCTGATCTTTAGCTCAAGGTCTGAATTTCAGAATTCTGAAATTCAGAATTCCCATTAAGTCCCCACATGAGAAGCTTGATTTGGGGTTTTACTTGAGTTATTTTGGCTAAGCTTTCTCAACCTTTCTTGTTGCTCATTAAATATACTTCAATTTTTATAATTGGCTCAAGTCATAATTTTAAACTTTTCATCCCCTTTTTTTTATTTTCTTGAATTTTGCTCATGGGGCTCACTTAGGGTTTTCATTAGGGTTGCACATTCTTATCTTTTTAAAAGACTCAATTGCTTTGATCATGATACTTTTAAGTATATACTTGGTGAATCCTTTAGTACTTAAGTTATTTTGATGCTCATTCTTACTTTGGTTCACATAAAATGATAGTTCTTGGTTTGGCATTATAAGAGAAGCCCTAAGTGACACTGGGGTGTCACAGCCTTCCCCCCTTAAAGGAATCTCGTCCCGAGATTTGGGCCAGAGTCCTCCCGGGGTGAAGCGAAGAGTGAGACTTATAGGAAATGGGTGATTACTGTTATTATTAGGGTAAAACTGCTCTTCGAATGTCATTCTCTTTGCAACTTCAGAAGGAAGTCCTTTTTAAGTTTTTCTTCATAGTTACTTCATTCTGAATTAAGATCATATTTTTGAAAATTAGATTCGAAGGGCAGGAGGAGGGGTCGGGTGATTACGTACCAGCTTCCTTGGGTAGGCAATCGGGGAAGTTGGATCTCAGGAATTCCTCGGTTTCCCAAGTAGCTTCCTCCTCTGAGTGATTACTCCACTGGACCTTGTCCATCTTGATCGATTTAGCCCGAGTTGATCTCTCCTTGCAATCCAGAATCTTGGAGGGGTACTCTTGGTACGATAGATCCAACTCTATCTCCAATTCTGGCTCTGCTAAGATCTCAGTCGGCAATCGAACACACTTCTTCAGCTGAGATACATGGAATACATCATGAATGGCAGACATTTTTGAAGGTAACTTCAGCTTGTATGCCACGGGTCCACATGCCTCTATGATCTCATAAGGTCCAATGTAACGAGGGGCTAGCCTACCTTTGATCCCAAACCTCTGCATTCCCTTGGTGGGTGATACCTTGAGGTATACAAAACTTCCCACCTCGAACTGGAGAGGTTTCTTTCTTTTATCATGGTAACTCTTCTGCCTGGCCTGAGCAGCTTCTAGATTCTTCCTGATTAGTTTGACCCTCCTTTCGGCTTCAGTCACTAAATCAGGTCCAAAAACTTCTCTTTCTCCAGGTTGAGACCAATTGAGTGGTGTCCTGCACCTTCTTCCATAGAGAGCTTCAAAAGGTGCCATCTTTAGGCTGGATTGATAACTATTGTTATAAGCAAACTCTGCTAAGGAGAGGTGCTTATCCCAGTTCTTGCCACAATCGATCGCACAAGCTCTTAGCATATCCTCCAGAATTTGGTTTACCCTTTCCGTCTGACCATCAGTCTGTGGGTGGTAAGCTGAACTTCTAATTAGCTTAGTTCCCAGAGACTCTTGCAATTGTTCCCAAAATCTGGCAACAAATTGGGCTCCTCGGTCTGAAACAATGGTCCGAGGCAGTCCGTGCAAACACATGATCCGGTCAATATACAATTCTGCATACTTCCGAGCCTTATCAATGGTGTGCACAAGAAGAAAATGTGCCACTTTCGTCAATCGGTCCACAATAACCCAAATTGAATCATGATGACGAGAGGTGTTGGGCAGACCCACAATGAAATCCATGCTGATGTCATCCCACTTCCATGAAGGTGTGGACAGGGGTTGCAAAGCTCCAGCTGACTTCAAGTGGCTTGCCTTTACCCTCTGAAAGGTGTCACATTCTGATACATACTGGGCTATCTCCCTCTTCATTCTGGTCCACCAGTACAAAGGCTTCAGATCATGGTACATCTTGGTGCTTCCCGGATGCATAGAGAATTTGGAGAGATGAGCCTCGTCCAAGATTTTCCTCTTGAGATCCTGGTCCTTAGGAATCACCAATCTGCTTTTAAACCATAACACACCCTTTTCATCCTGGCGGAAACAATTATACTTCTTGACCTTCTGATGGAGATTCTTCTTGATAATCTGCACTCCCTTGTCACTGAGCTGGGCCATAACAATCTAGTCTTGCAAAGCTGGCTCAACAGAAATGTGAGACAAAGAACCAGAAGGAATCACTTCAATTTGCATCTTGCTCAACTCATCACACAAGGTGTTAATGCGAGAATCCATCAGAATACAATTGCACTGCATCTTCCGGCTCAAGGCATCTGCTACCACATTAGCTTTTCCTGGGTGGTAATGTACCTCCAGGTCATAATCCTTGATCAGCTCTAGCCATCTTCTCTGCCTCATGTTGAGATCAGCCTGAGTGAAAATGTACTTAAGGCTCTTATGATCAGTGAAGATGTTGCAGTGGGTCCCCATTAGGTAATGCCTCCACATCTTCAATGCATGAACCACTGCTGCTAGCTCAAGGTCATGAGTGGGATAGTTCTGCTCATGAGGCCTGAGTCCTCTTGAGGCATAAGCAATGACTCGGTTGTCTTGCATCAAGACACAACCTAGCCCTGTGCCAGAGGCATCGCAATATACATCAAAAGGCTTGCTGTTGTCAGGCTGTGCCAACACTGGTGCGGTGGTCAGATGCTGCCTTAATGCATGGAAGGCATCTTCGCACTTCTGACTCCAGACAAATTTGACTTCTTTCTTCAGCAACTCAGTTATAGGCTTTGCAATTCGAGAGAAGTCCGGAATAAATCTTCGGTAATAACCAGCTAATCCCAGAAAACTCCGAATCTGACGAACAGTTGTTGGTGGCTTCCAGTTCATCACCTCTTGCACTTTATCAGGATCAACAACTATTCCAGCCTGAGAGATAGTGTGACCCAAGAATTTGATTTCCTTTAGCCAAAAATCACACTTGGATAACTTGGCATAAAGGTGGTGCTCTCACAGACGTTGAAGAACTACATGCAAATGCCCGGCATGTTCTTCTTCGCTCTTTGAGTACACCAAGATGTCATCGATGAAAACCACCACGAACTTGTCCAATTCAGGCATGAAAACAGAATTCATCAGATACATGAAATATGCTGGTGCATTTGTTAGCCCGAATGACATCACCAAGAATTCATATAACCCGTATCTGGTTGAGAATGCCGTCTTCGGAATATCACTTGCTCGTATCTTGATCTGATGGTAGCCAGAGCGAAGGTCTATCTTGGAAAATACCTTGGCCCTGACCAATTGGTCAAAAAGAACATCAATACGAGGCAAAGGATACTTGTTCTTGATAGTTACCGCATTAAGAGGGCGGTAATCTATACACAACCTCAAGCTTTCATCCTTCTTCTTCACAAATAGTGCTGGACATCCCCAAGGCGAAGTGCTTGGGCGAATAAATCCTTTATCCAGCAACTCTTGCAATTGCTTCTTCAACTCTGCCAACTCAGCGGGTGGCATTCGGTAGGGCCTCTTGGAAATTGGGGCTGTTCCCGGTTGCAACTCGATGGCGAATTCAATGTCCCGGTCCGGTGGCATTCCTAGCAATTCATCAGGGAAGACATATGCATACTCACAGACCACTGGGATTTTCTTCAAAGGTAACTCCGTCATAGTGAAAGCACATGACTGAGTAGGACCTTGACGGGGCAGAATTAAAGTGAAGTTCCCACAGAACGGAGAATTAACTTCCACGGTATGACTGGCTATATCAAGCACAACTTGGTGCAAGGTCATCCAATTAGCTCCTAGAATAATGTCCACATTTTCCAATCCCAACACAAGAAGAGTGGTTTTGACAATGTGGCTTCCCAGTTGAATAGGCACACTTTGGTTTAATTGATTAGTTGCAATTTTACCCCCAGGTGTGACTATCATGAATGACCCTCTAGAGTGAGAGAATGGCAGTTTGCATCTAGCACTGAACTTTTGGCTAATGAAACTATGAGATGCACCAGAATCAAACAGAATTAAAGCATGTTGATTATAAACTGAAAAGATACCAGTCATGATAGGAGCTCCTTCAGGTATTTCCTCCAGAGTGGTGAAGTTGAGCTTCCCCTGCCTGACTTGCACCTTCTGCTTTCTTCTCTTGTCTTGATTTGGTGCTGGCATCTGCCTCTGCTGGTTCCTGGGACAATTCTTGGCATAGTGGCCCACATTGCCACAAGTGAAACACTTGTTCCCATTGCCCTGGCGGAACTGTTGCTGCTGCGGCTGGTTGTTTCTTGGAGCGGGAGCTGGAAAGAGATTGGGTGCCGGCTGCTGCTGCTGAGGTAGCCTGATCACCCATCTGCCTGCCTGCTGCCGAAAACCCCTGCTCTGATTGTGAGAAACAATCCGGAACCTTTGAGCCTGAGCGGATGGTGCTGCCATTGGTGCCTTTCTCTTCTTCTCTGCCCGGTGAGCAACAATGCAATCCTCCTGGGAGATGGCCATGTTGACCAACTCATTGAAGCTATCAGCCCGGACAGTGTTGAGTCGTTCCCGCAGCTTGGTATTGAGACCCCTGCGGAAGCGATCCCTCTTCTTCTCATCAGAATCAGCATGGTACCCTGCATACTGGCATAAGTCGTTGAAAGCTTGCGCATACTGCAGTACCAAGTGGGTTCCTTGATTAAGGGCCAGAAATTCATTCAACTTCCGATCAAGAATGCCAGCTGGGATGTGGTGTCCTCTGAAGGCAGTCTTGAATTCCTCCCAAGACACTTCACGATCAGCGGGGAGCATAGCACGGAAGTGATCCCACCAAGTCCGAGCAGATCCGCAAAGCTGTTGCGTGGCGAAGCGGGTCTTGGTAGCATCAGGGCAGTCTCCCGTGAGGAGGGGAAACTTGGACTCGACGACGCGAAGCCATACGTCGGCGTCCAACGGATCCTCTGCCTTGGTGAACAAGGGCGGCTGCGTGCTCAGAAACTCCTGGTAAGTGGCCATTGCCGGGGGTCGCTGAGGCTGGCCTCCACCATGCTGCTGGGGGTGGGGCTGGCGCTGCAAGAGCTGTCGCAGAATCTCATTCTGCTAGGCCATCAGCTCCTGCACTGTGGGAGCTGGAGGAGGTGGCGGGGGAACCTGCTCGTTATGCCCGCGACGCTGCCTAGCTGCCATCTGAAAACAGAGATTGCCGCCATTGTTATCCCAACTCACAGTTTCGAACGACAAGATATCATCTCATATGGAAGGAAAAATGACATAATCATAATATTAGGTTCGAAATGAAAATAACATGGTGACAAATATCCCACAGATTTCAAAAGTTCACAGGGTTACATCAATTAGGAGGAAAGTACCCATAAGCCTAGTCCAAAATGTGATATTACTAAGCTCGCATAGGTTTCTATCCGCCTAAAAGTGTCGAAGCGACTGCTTAACCCTGAGCGGTGGAAGCGACACTAGATACGGGTGAAGGAGGCATCGCGGAGGTAGTCCCATTGGCACCAGGGGCTGGTCCTAGCTCCTCGGGAGCCTCTTCTCCCTCGCTTCCTGCTTCATTAGCCTCCATCTCCAGGTGGTGCATGTCCAAGTGGTCATTCGCTTCTTCGAGTTCCCTCTGCACATCGTGGAGCTGGTTCTCCAAGACATCAATAGTGTTGTCTCGGATCTCCACCTGCTGCTCCAAGGTGGTGATGCGCTGGCTCAGCCTCTCCACCTGCTGATCCTTCTCCACCAACTCAGTGGATAGGTCGACCACAAAATCTTCTCGACTGTCGAGAGTGAGCTTGGCAGTCTGAGCGGTGTTAGCAAGGAGTGCCATAGCATCGCTCTGAAGGGCCTGAAGGCGGTACAGCGCACTCATGCACTGGACAGTGACCCTCCCAACCAAGTCAGGATACATTGCCCACACATCCTTCACATGGCTCACGCGGTTACGCCACATGGGATCATCCTTCCTCTCAGTAGGGAAGAGTCCCAAAGGGTGCATCACCATCTCCAGGGGATGGTAGCCACAGAAAGTCGTCAGAGTCTTCATGGCTGCTGCTTCGACGGTGTCGTCCGTCCTGAGTCCAATCGTCTCAGAATCAAGAGAACGCCAACCCGGCTGAAGGGGATGAGCCTCCAAAGTCAGCCAGACCCGACAACGAGGTACCCGATGCTCCTCATACAACTGCACCGTGTACAAAGGGGGCGTAGGGTAACCGGCGGAGTTAAGCACTTCCCACAAGATGGAAGGAAAACCATCGCGAGAAAGGAAGTCAGAACTGAAACGAGAGTCTCCTCCACTGGCGGGGGTGGGTGAATTCATCTGCGAAAGGGAATCAAAGGTAAAGATTATGGTGGAAGGAAAAAGAAAAAGAGAGCCTGGATGGTTCTAAAGAAAGTGGGTTAGCTCAAATTTTTAATTCCTCTTTGTGTTTTTTTTAATGCATGCATGCTGGAAGAAACGTTGCCTCTCAAAAGAAAATAGGGTGCTTTTTTAGGGCATCCTTAAAAATATAAGTACTGGCCCACGGGGCCTAATTAATTAGGCACCTATTTCTCCCTCTATGCCCGAGGCCTTTCGTCCTAGGTCTAACGGTCTAGTCCTGACGATCCTTAGCAGTTTCTAGGCAAGTTTTAGATTTTGAAAATTGGTATTCGTGGTTTATTGTCCTGCTCTGTGGTGGAATTTGCTCCGATACCAGCTGTGGCGGAACCACCTGAATTATTCCAGCTTAAGTGCCTTAGTCACGCCTCAGGGGTCGTAACGCACTCAAATCGGAATAACCCGTCGGTCCCTCAGATCTAGTCTGATGGAGCCACTTAACCAGGATCAAATTCCACAGTCTCACACGAAGGTGAGTCACAGAAGCAATACAATAAAACGGGAATCCATAAATTAAGTACTGAGTTATTACATAAGTCGGAGTTTTTGAGTAGCAATTAAGAGTTCACAAAGTAAAGTGCAGCGGATAATCGATGTTGTCGGTATCGAGGAATTGGGCAAGGCCTAGCCCACTACTCCTCGTGCTCCTCTCCTGCCGGAGCAACATCCCACTCGACCGTCCAACCCGGTGGCAGGGTGGTAGGCCAAGTCACACCATCAACCATTTCCTGAATGGTACCTGCAAAAATTGTGCCACAAGCAAGGCTGAGTATACTAATACTCAGCTAGACTTACTCGGTGTGAGGAATCTACTCCTCTACCTCTAGACTATGCAGCTGTTTGGCTGAGGGGTTTGGTTTGCCAAAAGCACTAGCTGTTTCTAAAATCAACTTTTAGCTTTTGAAATTCTACCATCATTACTTAGCTAGATTTACTTCTTCTAAGCATACATGGTAACAAGCATTTAGATCAATCAACAAGTTATCTCATGTAACCTCATTTCACTTCTTACTCGATGCAGTACAAGGAATCAAGCAGTCTCATTAGCTGCGAGAAGCAGACGATTCGAATCGAGTTTTTAACCTTGCAAGGTAAACCTAAACACATGGCATGTCAGGGTACTCCGACCTTGCACATGACAACCGTCCCCATCGATTCCCCGTTCGCATCCAGGCCTCACCGCCTTGGCATACAATGCTCCACTGACCCCGGCTGCCGCCGTGCAGTGACCGCACTTGTACCCACCATAGCTAGCATGGGAGACCCAGTCTCAGGTCGCATGAGGGATAAAGTCCGCGCCCGGCTTCACTCAGGTACTAGGTTTACCGGTTACCATATTTCCCGGCATGTGCTTAGTACGTTCAAAAGCTTGACTCAGGTATCCACACATTAATCCTTAATTCTTTTTCCCGTCTCATGGACAAGACATCCTCCCTGGATCCAAGTCCATAGACCAACATATACCCCGTTATCAAGATGAATACAATCAATTCCTGACCTCGCGCGAGTGCTGGAAAAATCACTCGACTTCTACCGAGATCCTGATTAGCAAAGCAGCTACTCGACCTAGCATACTAGTATTCATCTCAAAAAGGAATCCTAAGTTCATGCAACTAGAGGTTTCAAGCAACTCCTACACTTAAGTGCACATTACAAACCTACAAACATTAAGTGTAGTAAAGTAGCATATATAAACGGTTATGCATAAAACCGGAGCTTGCCTTCAATTGCTGGGGCTGCGGGGAGATCCTCGATAGCAGCCTCTGAAGCCTGCTCCTAGTCCTCCTCTTGGACAGGTCCTTGCTCGGGGACGAGCACGTACTCTCCGTCGGCAAGATTACAATCTAATGAATGCAATGCGTAAGATATATGTATAATATGATATGTGCTTTTAGAAATTACAACTTTTGACGGTGTATGACCTATTTGAGTTAAACAAGGTTAACTTTACCTATGTAAGACCCTTGGGTGGTATACTTGGTATTTTAAGTTAAACTTAGCTAAGGCAAGTGGTAGGTTTTGTTTTCTGGGGGTTCCACTGAATTCTTTTTAAGTCTTGGTGAGAGTTAATAAGTATTCAAGATAGGCTTGGGGTGAGTTTTATTTCTTCTTTCCTTTTTTTCTCTTAAAGGTTTTGGGAGTAGGTTTGAACTACAAGTTGCTTTTATAAAATTCCAAAAATTCTGCAAAAATTACAGTGGCTTGGTACTGGGGTATGTTTCTTTGTTTCAAAATTTGGGGATCAGAAAGTGAATAGTTTTCCCTGGACAAAAATTATTAAATTCTGGGGCAGAAGGGGTGCTTGAACTACAACTATTATTTAACAGTGGGTAATTCTCTAAAACTTATTTTTGTTGGCTTTTAGGTGTTATAACATGACTTGATACAATTTTCTAGTCATTAATACCTTTTAGTTATTTTACTATGGTTTTCTCAAGTTTCTAGCCAAATAGGTGCTTTCTACTACCACTATATTTGAAAAATATCAAACAACAGAGTTCTTATTTTTCTTAGTTATTGTTTTGTGCAAGAGCAATCATTCTGAAGTTTGGCATCTTTTTGCTTAAGGAAGGGGTGGTATGCATTATTTGAATCAAGTGGCCTTTCTCATAAAATACTAGCAACAGGTATGAGTTTGCTTCTTTTTCATGGGTTTGCATTTTTCTATGGTAGTTCATCCTACTATGGACTTAGCAAAATTTTGGTTGCCCATTATTGCATCATTAGGGGTTATTCAAGAATTATTTGGAAAATGCCTTATTATCACTTTATATTTATTTTCCTTACTTAAAAAGTTGGGCTGAGGTGTTCTTTATTTTTGTAGTGGGGCTCTGGTGGTTGTAAGTCCACTGGATTTTTACTACTCATTTTAGTTATAATTTTGCTACTCTAATAATTGATTTTCAGTCCATATAAGGTTAAATAAAACATTATAATTTAAAACAGGTCCAAATTAATGGTCTCTATATTAGGTTCTCTGTTACATAAGTAAACTAGGAAAAATAATCCTAATCACTGTTCATTAATTTCTAATGCCTTTCTGATTTTTCCTAAGTTTTGGGCAAAATAGCTTTAAATGAATAAGCACATCATAATTTCTAATGCTGGGGTTCCTACTATTTTTAAACAGTGTCTAAATGAGGTTTGAATACCTACAAATTTTCTTAAGTTCAGCACAGAAGAAAAACTAATTTTCCTTAATTAAACAAGGTTTGGTGGGTTTCTGTTTTAAATTTTAAACTCTAAAATTTAGAACAGAAAGCATAGGGTTTATCATTTTAAATGATAGTTCATAATATTCAGGAGCTAGCAAAATTAGTTTGACAACTTTTTATGAAAAATTCATCAAGTTATGGATTTTCTAAGTTCTCTAGTCAATTAAAAAGAATAACAGAATTGGTTTAATGGAAATCCACTTTGCACTGGGGTCCCTGGTGGGTTTTTAAGTTTTCCGCGCGAATCAGTCCTTAAGCTACTATTCACATGAGTCACTGACGTTACAGAAAACCCCTCGGGTTCTACAAATCCTAACCCGAGGTCCTTCTTCTAAGTTAAACAGTAACCGCGGCGGAAGAAAGGGCGGAGGGGCTTACCGGCGGCGAGATTGCTCCGGTGAAGTGGTCGAGGACGTAGGGGAGGTCTCGGCGATCACAACGAGGTGCGGGTCGCTGTCGGGGATGGCTGGAGTCGGTCGGTCCACGCGCGCAGGCGGGGATGCTCGTCGGCGGCGAGGGGTCCGGCCTGGTCATGGCGAGATAGACCAATTGGATGGGTCAGAGGGGTTCACATGATGCCAGAGAAGATATGGGTGCAAGGAATCGGTCGGAGACTCACTGGATAGCTCGGTCCACACGCGGCGGCGGAAGACCGAAGTCCGGTGAGGTCGATCTCGGGCCTCCGGTGAAGTCTGGCCGGGTCCGAGGGCTTGGCAAGCTTCACGGGCTACTAGCGGAGCTAGCCGAAGCACTGGCTCGACTTGAGGATGGCTGGAGTGGGCTGGCCACGGTGGCCGAAGCTCTGGCGGCAATGGCGGGCGGAATTGAGCTCGCCGGAGCTAAAGAGAGGGGGCTGGCCGGTGAGGGTGAGTGCGGGGCGAAGTGAGGTGCGCCCGGGGAGGCTTTATAGGCGCGGGCGGGCACGACCGAGGGCGTGGGCGCGCGGTGGACTTGACCGGACGCCGGGGCGAGCGCGCGCGCGGGTTGGGCAAGCTCTAGCGTGCCGACCAGGGTCGAACACGTGTGCCCGTGCGTTCTGCCCAAGTTCTGGCGCGTGTGGTCGCTCATCCGAGCCTGCTCTCGCCTTGGTCAGTGCACAAAACCTCTTCTCCTCCCTACAAGCTACCATTCTTGTGTGGGGGTCATAGGATTTTGCCTACTGGTTGCAGAGATATGGAGCCAGGAAATCCGGTCTGTCTCCCTGCCCAAACCCGAGGCAAATCCAAGGTTTTGTCGTGTCTAGGGCTCACGTCCCAATGCCATCTTCTGGCACACGACAAAGGGGTTAGTTAGACACAATTTTGTCAATGGGGCCATTAGGATTCGAGTTGGGGATCAAGGTGAACATCCCTGATCTTTAGCTCAAGGTCTGAATTTCAGAATTCTGAAATTCAGAATTCCAATTAAGTCCCCACATGAGAAGCTTGATTTGGGGTTTTACTTGAGTTATTTTGGCTAAGCTTTCTCAACCTTTTTTGTTGCTCATCAAATATACTTCAATTTTTATAATTGGCTCAAGTCATAATTTTAAACTTTTCATCCCCTTTTTCTTATTTTCTTGAATTTTGCTCATGGGGCTCACTTAGGGTTTTCATTAGGGTTGCACATTCTTATCTTTTTAAAAGACTCAATTGCTTTGATCATGATACTTTTAAGTATATACTTGGTGAATCCTTTAGTACTTAAGTTATTTTGATGCTCATGCTTACTTTGGTTCACATAAAATGATGGTTCTTGGTTTGGCATTATAAGAGAAGCCCTAAGTGACACTGGGGTGTCACAATTCTCCGCAAGAAATTTAAAGAATGCCCTTAAATATATTCAAGATTAAGTGATTCTTGGTAAAATAGAATACATTATTTTCCCCTAAACAAGTAAGATAATGAGTATTAATTTTAGTTAGCTTGAAATTTGATCACATACTAAAAAATTAATATCTTCCCTAAAATAAAATGTGTGCATTGAGCCTTTGCCTAAACCAAGGAATAAAATAATCTAGGTAAATATATAAAAATACATACACTTTGTATTCATGCCAAGTATTTCTTTGATTGTGCATATAGCTAGACTCCAGATCTTCACTCAAATATGATTTGGGATTCAAATTTTGAATTTGGAGTTGAAAGTAGAAAAGAAAAAGAAATAGGAATGAACAAAAGAAAAGGAAAACAATTTTTCCATAGCTTGGGCTGTCTTTCTCGTCTGTCGGCCCATGTAACCTTCAGTCGCGCAGCCCACCAGTGCGCCTCGTGCTCACGCTCATGTACCATGGATGATGTGCGGGCCCCACATGCAGTCCCTCCCACATTGCACTCTCGCTGTCCTTCCTCTGTGACCGGCGCATGGGCCCCTCACGCCAGAGAAACTTGGTGTGTGCGGTAGCCGTTTCGCCGCCAGCCATTTCCCTACCCGACTGATTCGCGGGGCCCATTGACCAGTTCCTCCTGGTACCTCAGAACGGAATCGCCCAGTTCGTAGCGATCTCCTCCTTCTCCGCCGGTTATTCGCAGCAGGAGCCACGTGCATCTCGCTCCTCGCTGACTGCTTCTCCCCCTAAAGTCGGGCTCCACCCTGAGATAAAATCGAAGGCCAGCCCTCCCTGTTCCCCATGGAAAGTTCCTCCGTCGTGCCCCTGCCCTCTGCTCAACTCCAGTCACACGCCTCTCCTCCGGATTGCACCCTGCTTTTGTCTAGCCTGCTTGTAGCTCGCCGTCGACCTCCCCGTCTCGTCCCTCCCTCGCCTTGGCGCCGCTGCGGACTTGACCGGCGGCTGGGGGTGGTGGATACCTCGCTGGGGTGCGGTGCTGCTGCCAAGCCGACGCTCCCATGGCTGTGGTGAGCTCTAGCATATCCGCCGTCAGTGAACCTGGGGGCACTGTTGTCGTTCCTCGCTGCCATCCCAGCTCGGAATTCACGGTGTGATCCCAGGCGAACTGATGGAGGTGTAGATCGGGAGAAGGGGAGTAATCGAGCTCGCAAATCCTCGGTGCGGCGAGGATTTCTCGCTGAAATCCTTTCACTGTCGCGGAGGAGAAACGGATTTCGCCGCCGCGGTCAGATCCCGCGTGCGTCGCATACAATCCTTCGATGGGTGGTTGGGGACATTCGCTGCATCTCCTGCGATGCTCCCATGACTGCGCCGTGGGGAAATCGACTGTTGGGGCACCCCGATTGCTCGTCGCCATTCAAATCCGGCCACGGGCCGCCATTCACCGCGGGGAACCTTCTCTTCATCTCCTCCTCCGGTAAGAAGACCCCCTCTATGTCCGCCTTGCCCTCCTCTTCACGTAGGACCGGATAGTGTCGTAGGAGTGAAGACCATGTCGCTGGCCCACCTGCCCCAACGACAGCGCCGCCGTAGCTCCAATGCGCCACCGTCGAACTGGGTGGAGGGAAGAAGGCGAGCCTAGGGCCATCGATCTTGTGATGAACGGTTGGGATTAGAAGAGGTAGTGTGGGGGAATCTAGATGGTAGGATTTTAAATGAGTGTCCGTGATTAGATCCTAGATACTGGTTCGGTCAAACCCACCTGAGGCGTTGGATTGTGATCGGGCAGTTTAGCGCGCGCGCTAGATCATAATGGGCGAGATCTGATCCTGGCCGTCAGTGTAATCCAACGGCTACGATCTAGTGGTACCCTTTCACGATGACATTATGCTAAAGAGACCCTGTACTTGGGTATAATCAACCTGCCATCCTGCGCGGTGAATACTGAGTCTAGGGAATTTTCTGAGTTAGCCCCTGCGTTTCAGTTTAATTGAGGCGCAGTCCAGTGAATAGGAAAATAATAGAAATTGATTGAGAAAATGATTTTTAATACAAAAATAAATATAGAAACCTGTTTAATTTCTAGAAAATACATTTTAGCTCTTTTTAGTCCATTCCAGTTTCTATAATTTTTCAATATTATCATTTATCATCTAGTGCCACTGATTTGACATGAAAGCCACTCTAAAATTTATTTCCTAATTAATCTTATATTAAATACATAAAACCTGAGAAAATTCATAACTTCCCCATTTTAATTCTGAATTGACTCGTTCCAGTTGCGTTAGTCTTGTATAAATATTTACTATGCAATAATAATATTTATTGTACCATGTTTTCTTCTTTTATAACTGGACTTTTATTTAATTTAAGTTGGTTAGTCTTGTTAATCTACTTATTATAATATACTAAAATAGGATCCATAGTCAATTTATAAGTTAGACTAAAGTTAAGATAATTATTTATAGTATAACCTCTCTTATGATTTATACTAACTAATTTATATATAATTTACTATTTTAAATCACATAGACCTTTTATAAATCACAACTCCTTAGTGGTAACTCCGACCTTAGTAGTTTTTGATCCCACGATCTCGTAGCGATGCGTAGATTATTATTATACAGTTTGTTATTATGTTTGGTGTGATGTTAATTTTGTCTATACCATGTTTGTTTGTATTGCTACGACTAGCGTGAGGTTATGAGGATCTGAAGAATCACCCTGGTAACCGGAATCTCAAGTGCCAGGCAAGTTGTGCCCTTGATCCACTTTTGTTACCCAATAATGTTCTTTATTATCACTTATCAATGCATAGGTTTAATTTTGATGGGATCCAATAGGTCACCCTAGTCTGTTTATCCTGGTTACCTTGTTTACACCTGATTCACTTAGGTAGTTATGCTATTGCATTATGTGGTTTTGGGATAATATTTTATTATATCCATGTTCCAATTATTCTGTTATGTTATTTATGTTCATGATAAGATCATTATGTTAATTGGAACATGGAGCGACCACCCGGGAAAACAGTGCTACCACAAGGGTTTAATGGGACGCCCTTGGCTGATTAACTAGGAAAGCTAGTGGATGACTACCTTACCCGAAAGAGGCAAGGGCAGTAGGGGAGTGGTCAGTGTAGGGAGGTCCTTGGGTTGATTTTGCTGCGATGGCGGTCAGGCGAGGGATTCCTGCACTAGAGCTTCTTATAAACTGTAGCGGGTTTTCTGAAGCTAGTGGAACTTTGTAAAAGCCTTGTAGTGTTACCCTGCCTCGCTTCCTTGGTAGAGGTGTATGGGATTCATGACCCCTTGGCAGATGGGTAACATGGCTTGTGGGTAAAGATGCGCAACCTTTGCAGAGTGTAAAACTGGTATACTAGCCGTGCTCACGGTCATGAGCGGCTCGGACCCTCACAAGATTAATTTATGGAACCTAAATTCAATTTGTCATGTGCATTTGCATGGGATTATTTATTAATTTTGTTCTATTATTTATTATGGTTTGGTATTTACTTACACCTAGTAATTGCTAATAAAATTTTGACCAACTTTAAAAGCAATGCTCAGCTTTAACCATTCTCTTTGGTATGCCTTACACTTCATGAGCTCCCACCTTTGGTGAGTTCATGCCACATTATTCTTCACAACTTATTGAGCTATGATCATGTGTGAGCTCACCCTTGCTGTCTCACACCCCCCACGGGAGAAGAACAGGTGGTTCAAGAGGAGCCACACAACGAGGAGTTCGATTCGATCTAGGTGGCGTCTCCCAGTTGACTTTCTGGCGCCAAGGATGTATTTTAGATCCTGCTATATTTATCTTTTATTTTGTAAGACTTCCGCTATGTATTAAGTACTCTGGTTTTATTGTGACATTTATCTCTATACACTCTGTTATTATATATGTTGTCTTCTTTGGCGCATGTATGAGATGCACCCGGCTTTGTCCCTTTAAAGCCTGGGGTGTTAGAATAATCCACTGTTAAAAAGGAGTTGTAGTTCAAAACACCCCCTCTGCCCTAATATTTGATAATTTTATCCAGAGAGAACCACTCACTTTTTAAGCCCCAAATTTTTAGACAGAAACTTATACACCAGTAAGAAGCCACTGTAATTTTTGTAGAATTTTTGGAAATTTATTAAGCTAGCTTGTTGTTCAAACCCACCTTAAAAGCATAAAAGAAATAGAAAGGAAGAGAGGAAAATTAAACCTCGCTCCAATAAGTTCAACTAGAAATCTTGATAAATTCTCACTAAGACATTAAAAGGAAATCAGTGGAACACCAAAATGGACTTACCACTTAGTTTAACTAAGCTTGACCCTAAATTGCTAAGTGTTGGGGACTTGTTCTCAAATGCTATGAATTAAGAACAAGGCAACACAGAAAATGTTAAACGCTAAAGTCCTTCGTCCTTCGAAGCATTATTTCCCTTAGGATATAATGATCTTCGAACGATGGTTGTGAATGACATACCTTCAGCAGCATAACATATAATGATGAAGAAGGAATCATATGAAATATAAAATAACATAAACAATCATGTATCATTATCAACTCATTTCTATTTTTATTATTATGGTAAATAGAAATGATATCAAATTACAAATGTACCTTCTGCTTGAAAGAAGGTAAAAGTACAAGCGTGACGCAAAAGCAAATGCCAAGTTAGCGTGAACAGTACGAGAGCACTGTTCATCTATTTATAGGCACGGGATGCAGCCCATGTAGAATTACACCCATGCCCTTTACATATGCTAATGGCTCTATAGTAACCCATCGAGGTGTGAATAGCCTTTTCCTTTTTAAGTCGGTTTCCTTTTTTGCTATCATGCCGAAGCTCTCCTGCACATAGCTTCGGCTCTGCACCAACCTTCGTATTCTTTGTGCTTCTTCACACTGTGGTTCTGATCTGAGCCCGAAGGTACCTGTTCATGTATTATACTCCAGAAACATTGTTAAATCATGTTTTTGAGGACCTTCGGAAGCCAAAGGCCCCCAACAGTAGCCCCTCACAATATTAATTTGTTAGAATAATAAATTCAGATTGCGATACGGACGAAGGCCCTAAGCCGAAGGTCCGAAAAAACACCTTCCCTTTGCTAGAATAGCAACAGTCAATGACAAGCGGGGCCTTCCACACTGCAACGCACTAGGCGTATAAATAAGAGCACACCACGAGCTGATTTGGTATGCTTTTTGCCATCTGCTCTGCTTACTCAAATATTAGCTCTTGCCTACCAACGCTTGCTTGGTTTTTTAGATTTTCTAAGCTTCGGCTCTAAGAGCACATTTTCACCATTTCCGAAGAGATGTCTCAAGATAAGAAAGCTGTTGCTGAAACGAAGCTGAGCGAGGAGGAGAACCTTCTTAAGGAAAAAACCACTGGATTCATCGAGTCAATTACAAAGACCAACACAGAAAAGATTACAAAAGAAATTCTAGAAGGCTTATCTGAAGATACAGATGACAGCGATAGTTATGATGTGGAAAGTGGGGGCGAAGACTCCGAAGATTGGCCGTGGCGACCAAGTCAAACAGTCTTTGGAAAATCGACTATCAGGCAAAGTCATCTCGATAACATGAGAGGAAGATATTTTTGAGACATATCCATCGTGAGGGCTGACAACGGAGACAGGACTGCTCCTGCTCCTGAAGAGAATGAAGTCATAATCTATCGAAGCTTCTTCAAGGCTGGTCTTCGATTCCCCCTAAGCAGTTTTGTGGTTGATGTTTTAAAGATATACCAGATTTTTCTTCACCAGATTACTCCAGAAGCCATCATAAGAATGGGAATCTTCGTATGGGCTGTGAGGAGCCAAGGTTTAGAGCCAAGTGCAAAATGTTTCTACAGCATGCATGAACTTTCATATGAGACGAAGGCCTGGGGTAAGGAACAGTATCATAATAATTTTGGTTGCTATAGCTTCGTTGCTCGCTCAGGCTCAAGTTTCCCAATGCCAACATTTCGGAAAAAATGGCCCGGAGACTGGATGGAAGAATGGTTCTATGTGAAGAATGATTTAAAAGCGAGAGAAGATATTAAAGAAATCATTATGCGCCTCATCTGGTCCCGCTTCGGCTTTCGAAAACCGAAGGTAGAAATTGATGAAGCAGCCGAAGGTGGGTTGGTTCGACTGAGTCCAAGAGCACGTGGCCTACAGGATATGGCCATTGATAGTCAACTGGGAGATGCCAAAAGAAACTATCAGCAATCCCAATGAAGGTGGGTTGGTTCGACTGAAATATACCTTCAGGTTTGGAGACTAATTTATCGAACCAGACGATGACTGGCTGACGCGTATCGAAGCTACAAGTGATGAACTGCTTGGGCCATACTCCAAAGCGGAGGATAATGCGTTATCTGTGGCCTTCGGAAGCTGGAAAAAGAAAAGGCTAAATAGAGTTTTTGATGCTATTGGGTTCATGTACCCTGATTACCGCTACCCGCCACGGGGGCATAAGAGAAAGAGTGCAACTTCCAGGAAAGATGCTGCTTCAGCTGCTCCAAGCGAGCTCGCGCCGAAGAGGAAAAAGGTGAAGGTTCTTACCCACCGGCCGTGATATATTGAACCGGCCGTAGTGCCCGAATTTGGCGGTGAGACCTCTTCGGCTACTAAAGCCAAAGAGCCTGCGCCTACACAAAAGATTGAAGAACCGGCTGCAATACCGAAGACATCCTCAGCCAAATTAGCTGAGCCGAAGGCCGATAGTATAGGGGTCGAAGGAACAAAGGTATCAGAAATTACAAGCCCTTCGGCAGAAGTGACAGTGCCGAAGGCACAAAAAGGTCTTACAGTGACCCCTAAGAGGAAAAGAATGGTCAATGCACTAGATGCGCTGGAGACAATAAAGACAAGCTCTACTCCAAGGAAAACTGTCGAAGCTCCAAAGACGCAGTCTGAGACAAAAGTAACCGAAGCCGAGGCTGCAAAGAGCCAGATCGAGACCAAAGCTGGGCCTTCAGAGCCCGCCAAGGAGAAATCCTTGGAAACTGGAGAAGAAGAAACGGAAAAAGAAGCTGCAGAACAAATTTTGCCTGAAAAAACTGCCACTCCTACTCCCGAAGCATCTTCCGAAGCTCTTGATTATATTGTACGACACGCTTCGGTAAAAAGGTTGTCTGAAGAAGAAAAACAAGAAGCTCAATACTATGCCCAGAAACTAAAATATTCAAAGGGGGCATTAGTATTCAACGGCAGCGGAGAAGAAGATTTCTTATACTATCTCCCAGACAACAAGGAGATTTCTGTCTGCCGGGAGATGAGCAGAAGCTTCAGATTTCCAACACTGGAAGTCGGGCTTTCGGCACTATCAAAAGATGAATTGGCGGATAGCTTAGCATATAATAGTTTAAAGGTGTGAGAATAAATTTTTTTGTACTTGAAAACGAAAATTTTTGTTTATTTGCTTATGCTTAATACCGCACCTCTTTTGCAGGGCCTGATTCTTAGCAATGCCCTCAAGGTGCAGAAAAATGCCAAAGACGAAGGATGCACTATAGCTCTGAACAACCTTCGTTCCGAAGTAATTGAACTAAGGAACGAAGGTCTTGAAAAAGATAAGATATTAAACTCATTAGTGAACAAAATAAAAGAAGACGAAGCTACTTCCAAAGCCCAAGCTGAAGCCCAGAAATGCGAAATTGAGGACCTTCAGAAACAGCTAGCTGAAGCAAAATTAAAATGCGCTGTTGCCGAAGCTGAACGAGATGCCAGTGATTACTAGAAAAATTACTGGGAAAAAATAGTTGTAGAACTTTGGGCATCAAAAGAAAAATGTTATGAAAAATCTATAGAATGTGTGGAAAAGATAAAAACTAGCTTCGCCAATGTTGGCGTATATTCAAGTGAAGGCAACTTCGTACGGGGCGATCCCGAAGGGCCGATTGAGTGGATCATCAGCGAGGCCGAAGCCTTTGAGGAGATTTTGAATGGCCGTGGGGACGTCTATGCCTTCTTAGGTGCTAGGGGAATTGCAGCTATTTTGGAGACGTCAGGTTGCGATCATGTGAAAGCTTTGGCCCAAGCCGAAGCTACTTTATCTATTGACGACACGAAGGACCCCTCGGCCAAAGCGAGCTTAGTTGGTGGAAAATTCTTTACTGACATCTGGGAAAATGGCCGCCGAGGGATGGCTCACGAGATAATAAAAAAGAGCGAAAAAGATACTCACGATGCAAAGGAAGCAACGAAGGCAGCTGAAAAAACTGCTGAACTCGAAAGGCGGATAGGTATTGCCACTACACGACGGTTCACTTACAGCGACCTACGGTTGGTTGCTAAAACGACCTTCAGCGACCTACGGTTGGTCGCTAAAAACTTTTAGCGACCCATAAGGATGGTCGTTGTAAGTGCCGTCGCTAAAGGCTTTAGCGACCGACATCTTTTTAGCGACCGACCGTCCATTGCTAATATTGTATATTTAGCGATAAACCGTGGGTTGTTGTACTATACATATAGCAACCAACAGAAAGTTACCCCTAGTTATAGTCGTTAATAATGATAATATACCATTAATTAGCATTCAACAACTATTATATATACAAAAGCATCACAAATCACCAATTTTTATACACATAATCACATAGATATACAAATTTAATTAGCATTGCACAATGATAGATCCACATCACATAAACCATCAACAAGCACCACAACAAAATCATTCACAAAACCTACACATGTTATTATGTTTTGCACATATTTGCAAACACTTTACAAAATCATTCACAAAAGTACTAACGCTTAAAGTGATTCGCAAAGCCTTCACAAAAGCACTCCAACTTCTTGTATCCTCTTGTTTTAAGGCACAAGCTTGTAGGGGTCGTGATGTCGCCACTTACTTGATGCTAACAAGACATTTCCTTCACCAATGCCATCTTCAACACTTCGCCCATAAAAAAGATCAATTCTCTTTTTTAATTGCCTGTCTGCAAGACAAGTGATAATTGCAATAAGTAACATGATATGTTAACCAGAAGGTATGCTAGCACCAGAAACGACCAAAGAAGATGGTATGCTAGGAAAGATATTATGAAGAAGACATTCGCTCGGCTCAGGAAGGAATCGCTCCCCTAGTTTTCAATCAAAATCACTTACTAAAAAATTAAAACCGGAATCGGGAAAGGGTGTGGCCGGGGCCAGGGCTGGGACCGGGAAAATTAAACCCGGGAGCGCGCAGTGAGGACTGAAAAGGATGTGAATCTGATGCGGCAAGGAGGCGAAGCCGCCACGGATTCCATTCTGTTCCGTTGCACGGCGTACGTCACGGATTCCAGTGGCCGCAAATGTGGTATCATGGCGTGAAGGCATACAAAATTTACAGGTGCCTGCAAACCAAAAAATGAAGCATATGCAGATGTTAACTAGGTGCATGCATTTAAATACACTTAAAAAATGCTTTTGTTCAACAGCGTGAAAAGTAAACTAAAGAAGAAGCAAGTTTGTAACATAAAGCAATTATTTGCTTGTTGCACCAATACACGTGCAGAAATTAAGATTGCAGGTGAATAATGATGTCTGAAATAAACAGCACAAGGATTAACTTTATTTAATTGCATACCTAATTTAAACGTGCAAAAATGTGTTGCTCAGCCTCATTCATCTTAGCATAACTAATTTAATTGCATTAAAAGATGTCTGAAATATACAGCACAAGGATTAACTTTATTATACCCACCTGCAAAGAATTTGTAAAACTGTACAGCGGCGACACTGTCCAACATTGCTTAGCGCAGCTGGTTGATCGGCTCTAAATTGGAGTACCAGATGCAGCCTGAACTTGGAGCGCCAGATTGCAGATTGCAGACTGAACTTAGAGTGCCAGATTGAAGACTGAACTTGGAGTACCAGCTGTAGCCACTTACAGATAACCTTGGCAAAAGTTGATTGGTTAAGTACCAGTGGACATTTTGCCTTAACAAATGTGAACATTTATAGCAGACGCGTGGTATGCACTGCATAGTAGTTCAGACCTTGCTCTAAGATATAGAATGACGTAGTATGAAAATGTTGTACAGAACAATTGAACAAAGCAATTACCTGAGTTGCGAACACTGAAACCTCCCTAACTGCAAAGGAGGGTATGACACGCACACGCACGCCTGCCACTCTCTCTCTCTCATCATAGTTCCACGCGCACTGACCCACCCCGAGCCGTCTGACTGAATTAACAACGTACTACGCTCGTTGCGAAGGCGCTGATCGAGCTCTTGGCCAGCCAGCCTCCGAGCAAGTTGTGGCTTGGTAGGGCCAGCAGTAGCTGCTGGCTCCATATGTATGAGATGGGAAGAAACAAAAGAAAAATGTAGCGAGATGGCCGAAAGGCAACCGGCGGCAAGTTGCATGCGAGTAGGACTAGGACCTGCGGCGTGCGTGGGCGTGATGAGCGCGCCAGGTACGTGGTGGGAGGCGCCAACGACGGAGGAGCGAGGATACGTACGATGCAGAGATGAGTTGGGGGCGGAGGGGACGGGGCCGGGGCCATGAAGGAGACATTCGCCCAGGGCTTGACCGTCGGGGGAGGGCGGCTTGCCCTCGGTCGCTGCTGCTCGGTCGGGACAGAGAGGAGCGAGGCGAGGGAATGGAGGAGAGAGGTGAGGGGATAGAGAAGAGGGAAGGGAGAGATAGAGGCGGCGGTGGCTAGGAGAGAAGCCAGTGAGGGCGCGGCTGCTAGGGTTAGGTAGTTGGGCCTCTAATGGGCCTTAGGGTTAGGGAGGGTTTTCTTTTTTTATTTCGAAATGTATTTTTAAATTACTCAAAAATTCATAAAAAGATTACCAAATAAATAATAAACATTTGAATAAATTATTACGAATGCAAATAAACGTCTTTTAACTCGAATCTAATATCATATAAGCACAAAGAACATAGTTGCATACTATAGTCATGCCCATACATAAACAAACCATGAAATAAACATACAAGCAATATTAAAAAGAAATAAATCACCACGCAATTTAGCGATCAATGTTTACTTGTTTTAATTAATTTTTAGTCACTAACATCTACAGGTACGTTCAGGCTATAAGATTGATAGTGATCCTTACTCTATAGCGACCCACTGCTAGTCCCCGACGACATCTATAGCGACCAACCATAAGTTGTTAAATTTCTAGACTTTTAGCGACCAACCGACCGTTGCTATAAAAGGATTTAGCGACTGACCATTGGTCCCTAACCTTTAGCAACCAATAGTTGGTACCTAATAAGGGTCGCTAAAGATCAACCGTCGTGTAGTGTGCTTAATAGCTTTTAACTTTATTTTTTATTTTTGTGACTTCGAATTTATTTACGTTTTCTACCGCAGCCGAACTATCTCCTCCCCAGAGCCCTTCGAGTCATTGGTCAAGCCAGAGCCGAAGGAATCCGCAGAAATCATTAACATGGCCGAAAGTATTTTGGACGAAGTCGTTACACAACTGCTGGCCGAAGCTGCAGGTGAAGTTTTGAAGGAAGAATAATAGATATTGTAAAAACATTGCTAGAAAAATTAATGTAACATTTGCTGGACTATGCTTGTAATATTTGGTGCTTATGAACTTTTAATGTAATGTATAAATGGCTTTGTAATTCATTTCTTTGCGATGCATGAAACTTTTATTGTACATACCGTTTTTGAGCCTTCGGCGAAAAAACACCTTCCCTTCTTTTCATGCTTCGTAAAGAAGAGTTTTTATGCTTCGTAAAAAATCCTCCAATCATCGCAGAAACATTAATGCTTCGTCAACAATAAACTTTTTCCTCCACTTGAGCTGATAAAGCTATATCTCTTCGAAACTTATTTTGTGCCTTAGCACAATTTCACTTTTTCGAAGCATTCTCCGAAGGTCAACATTGTATCCCCTTCTTGTGCCATTGATGCAATATGATGTATGATGTTATGTTATGCGAATGATGTGATGATGTTATGCTATGCAAAATGGTATTTGTGCCGAAGATACACACACATACCCACTGTAGGATACACAATCTCTTTGCCGTTTATTTTTCGGCTTCACTACTTAATTTTCGGTGTATCAACGTTGACTTTTCATTGTAAGTTCTGCATTCCCTTAGGAACATCTTTTGAACTTCTTTGCCTTCTATTTCGGCGGTATTCGCGTTGACTTTTCGCGCTTTGCCTTATATTTCGGCGGAATCAGCATTGACTTTCCGCTGTAAGCTCTGCATTCCCCTTGGAATGACTTTTGAGCAGAAAACTTACACTGCACTCCTTTAGGAACGACTTTTTGTAGCTTTGACAAACTTACGCTGCGTTCCATAGAACGACTTTTTGTAGCTTCGGAAATTCTTGTGATGTACTTTTTTAGCCACGCGTTGTCTTAGGAATGACTTTTTGTGCTTCGGCAATTTTTTAGACTCCGTAAGTCTGTGGAGAAAACATATTTTCACTATGGCAAAAACGAATCTATTACAAGGAATTGAGAACAACGAGAAAACTATGTTTTCAACAATTGTTCCTTAGTAAGAAAGAAAATGACAATAACTGTAAAAACGGTTTTAGGGGTAGGATATCTCTTTAGTAGATATGCTTCGATTCTGGCACAGTACTATTGACTGTGCGAGCTTCGGACTCCTCCCTGAAGTCTCTCTGCTGATGGGTCTGTTGACTCCCTTCTGGCTGTTGACCGCGTGAATATGCAGGTTGTGGTGGTGGCGGAGGTGGGAGTTGTGGCCAGGATATCTGTGGCTGACTAGCCGAAGAAACAGACGCTGCAGGATGATTACCTACATACTCTGGTATGTAGGGTGAGTGATACGAAGCAGTATCATGACCTGCTTCGGCTGGTTCTGCTGAGCTGCAGCTTCTGCTATTTCCTTCTGTTTCTGAATGGTGACATGGCACATCCTTGTAGTATGGCCCTTGTCCTCACCGCAGAATAAGCAATAAATTTTCCTGGGCTGATCCCCAAACCTTCCTCCGAAGCCCCTGGCGCCTCTACCCCTTGGAGCTGGCGGCCGAGGATAGCTTTGTTGCCGCCCCGAAGCTTGCGAGGAATATTGTGGCCTCTGTTGCTGACTTCCTCTGTTGTCATTCTTGGTGGAATGAATTGATCTGACGTGCCTTGGGTGGATTCTCCCTCCGAAGCCCCTGGTCATCTCGGAGAACCTGTAAGCTTCCTCCCTTCTTTGACGAAAGTCATTATCAGCGCGGATGTATTCATCCATCTTTTGAAGCAATTTCTCTAGGGTCTGAGGGGGTTTCCTGGCGAAGTATTGGGCCATAGGTCCTGGCCGAAGCCCCTTGATCATGGCCTCATTGACATTTTCATTGGGCACTATTGGTGCTTGTGCCATCAGACGCAAGAACCTTCGGACATACGCCTGGAGGTATTCTTTGTGATCTTGCGTGCACTGGAACAAAGCTTGAGCGGTAACCGGCTTCGTCTGAAACCCTTGGAAACTGGTGATCAGCATGTCCTTTAGCTTCTGCCATGATGTAATTGTTCCTGGCCGAAGAGAGGAGTACCAGGTTTGCGCAACATTCTAGACTGCCATGATGAAAGATTTCGCCATGACTACAGTATTGCCTCCATATGAAGATATGGTTGCTTCGTAGCTCATCAGAAACTGCTTCGGATCTGAGTGCCCGTCATACATGGGGAGCTAGGGTGGCTTGTAGGACGGGGGCCAAGGTGTAGCCTGCAATTCTGCTGATAGAGGAGAAGCATTATCAAAAGCAAAATTTCCATGACTGAAATCCTCATACCATTCATCCTCGTTGAAGAAGCCCTCTTGGTGAAACTCCCTATGTTGGGGCCTTTGCTCTTGCTCATCTTGAGCAAGATGGCGTACTTCTTCAGTGGCTTCGTCAATCTGCCTTTGAAGGTTGTCTAGTCGGGCCATCTTCTCCTTCTTCCTTTGTACTTGTTGATGAAGCATCTCCATGTTTTTGATTTCTTGGTCCAACTCGTCCTCCTAAGGTGTTGGACTAGTGGCCTTCCTCTTCTGGCTTCGGGCCTCTCGAAGAGAAAGAGTCTCTTGGTTCGGGTCCAGCGGCTGCAGAACGGCAGCCCCTGTTGTTGAAGCTTTCTTTGGTGGCATGACGAAGGTCAGTGCTTGCCGAAGGTGGTCGAAAAGAGTTCACCGGAGGTGGGCGCCAATGTTGGGGACTTGTTCTCAAATGCTATGAATTAAGAACAAGGCAACACAGAAAATGTTAAACGCTAAAGTCCTTCGTCCTTCGAAGCATTATTTCCCTTAGGATATAATGATCTTCGAATGAAGGTTATGAAGGACATACCTTCAGCAGCATAACATATAATGATGAAGAAGGAATCATATGAAATATAAAATAACATAAACAATCATGTATCATTATCAACTCATTTCTATTTTTATTATTATGGAAAATAGAAATGATATCAAATTACAAATGTATCTTCGGCTTGAAAGAAGGTAAAAGTACAAGCGTGACGCAAAAGCAAATGCCAAGTCAGTGTGAACAGTACGAGAGCACTGTTCATCTATTTATAGGCACGAGACGCAGCCCATGTAGAATTACACCCATGCCCTATACATATTGTCGGCGTTTTGAGACCGGGGGGTCCCTAAGCCGACGAGTGAGTGTGCCGCGTGCCCCAGCCCAGATGGGTCGAGCGCGTGGGCGAGCGCGAAGGGGGGAAGTGAGGTGGCCGGAGCCGAGTCGTGAGGGAGGTGGAGATCCCGCGGCCTTCGTGTTCATCCCGCGCCCAGGTCGGGTGCGCTTGCAGTAGGGGGTTACAAGCGTCCACGCGGGTGAGGGAAGCGAGCAGCCCCAAGAGAGCGCCTGCCCCGTCCTCGTTCCCGCGCGGCCAACCTTCTCTAAGAAGGCCCTGGTCCTTCCTTTTATAGGCGTAAGGAGAGGATCCAGGTGTACAATGGGGGTGTAGCAAGGTGCTACGTGTCTAGCGGGGGTGAGCTAGCGCCCTAGGTACATGCCAATGTGGCAGCCGGAGAGATCTTGGCACCCAGCTGGTGTGGTGTCGTGGCTGTCGGAGGAGAAACGGAGCCTGGCGGAGGGACAGCTGTCGGAGCGGTTGGGCCCTTGCTAACGTCCCCCTGCTTCCGTAAGGGAGCTGAGAGCCGCCGTCGTCATGGGTCTAGCGGGGCGCCATCATTGCCTATCTGGCGGAGCTAGCCAGATGGGACGCCGGTCTTGTTCCCTACGGCCCGAGTGGGCTCGGGGTAGGGTGATGATGGCGCTTCCTGTTGACGTGGCGGACCTGTGTCCTAGGTCGGGCGACGTGGAGGCTCCTCCGAAGCCGAGGTCGAGTCTGTCCTGCATGGCCAAGGCAGAGCCCGAGCTCCTAGGTCGGGCGAGGCGCAGGTCGTTCGGCAGAGGCCAGGGTGGAGTCCGATCCCTGGGGTCGGGCGAAGCGGTGTTCGCCGTCTTCCGGGGCCTTAGCCCGAGTCCGAGCCCTAGGTCGGGCGGAGCGGAGTTCGCCGTCTTCCGGGGCCTTAGCCCGAGTCCGAGCCCTGGGTCGGGCGGAGCGGAGTTCGCCGTCTTCCGGGGCCTTAGCCCGAGTCCGAGCCCTGGGTCGGGCGGAGCGGAGTTCGCCGTCTTCCGAGGCCTTAGCCCGAGTCTGAGCCCTGGGTCGGGCGGAGCTTCCTATGGCGCCTTTGGCAAGGCCTGACTGCCTGTTAGTCTCACTCTGTCAAGTGGCACTGCAGTCGGGATGGCGCAGGCGGCGCTGTCCTTTTGTCAGACCAGTCAGTGGAGCGGCGAAGTGACGGCGGTCACTTCGGCTCTGCCGGGGGGCACGTGTCAGGATAAAGGTGTTAGGCTACCTTTGCGTTAAATGCCCCTGCGACTCGGTCGGTTGGTGCGGCGATTTAGTCAGGGTTGCTTCTTAGCGAAGGCAAGGCCTCGGGCGAGCCGGAGATGCGTCTGCCGTAAAAAGGGGGCCTCAGGCGAGACGGAAACACCTCAGGGTCGGCTGCCCTTGCCCGAGGCTAGGCTCGGGCGAGGCGTGATCGAGTCGCTCGTATGGACTGATCCCTGACTTAATCGCACCCATCAGGCCTCTGCAGCTTTATGCTGATGGGGGTTACCAGCTGAGAATTAGGCGTCTTGAGGGTACCCCTAATTATGGTCCTCGACAGTAGCCCCCGAACCTCGAAGGGAGTGTTAGCACTCGCTTGGAGGCTTTCGTCGCACTTTTTTGCAAGGGGACCAGCCTTTCTCGGTTGCATTTTGTTCCGGTGGGTGCGCGCGAGCGCACCCGCTGGGTGTAGCCCCCGAGGCCTCGGAGGAGTGGTTTCACTCCTTCGAGGTCTTAATGCCTTGCGTAATGCTTCGGCTGGTCTGGTGGTTCCCTCATGCGAACTGGCCGTAGCCCGGGTGCACGGTCGGGGCCCAAGTTCTTGGCCTGGTATGTTGACGCTGTCAACGGTTTGGCCGGAGCCGGGTTTGCGAGAGCAGCCCCCGAGCCTCCGCACAGGGCGAGAGGGCGATCAGGGACAGACTCGGCTTTTTTACATACGCCCCTACGTCGCCTTTCCTCAAGGAGGAGGGGGGAGAGCGCCATGTTACCCTCGATGGGCACCGAACATGGTGTCTCCGGTGAGCTGCAAGCGGGTAATCCGAGTGGACGTCCGTGCCCCGTTCGTTGGGGGTCGGCTAGGGGCCCAGAGGCACGCCCAAAAGTACCTCCGGGTGATCTGCCGGACCCGGTCCCCTGGCGACGGGGTCCGAGGGCTCGATGCCTCCCTCCGATGGGATTCCGTTACAGGATCGCTCCCGCTGGTCTCGAAAATGTCCTAGGGTACCTTGGGAGCGCAGCCCGAGCCTCGGTTATGTATCGAACGTACCCCTGGTCATCCCTCGCTCGGTGTCTGAGGCGACTGTGAACCCTTCGGGGGGCCAGCCTTCGAACCCCTGATCAGTAATGGGCGCGGAGCCCGAGTAGCCTGAGGCGGCTGTGGAATCTTTCGGGGGGGCGGCCTTCGAACCTCTGACCAGTAGTGGGTGTAGGGCCCACGCGATCTGAGGCGGCTGTTGAACCCTTGGGGGGCCAGCCTTCGAACCCCTAATCAGTAAGGAGGCTCGGAGCCTAGTTCCTTCACGGGGAAGGATCCCTTTCGGGGTATCCCCCTTTCCCGGTCCCTGTCGCAAGAGATAGAGAAAGAGGAAAAAAGGAAAAAGGATACGAAACCGAACGACGCGGCGTACCTTTTTTGGCGCGGTTGTTTCGGCGAAGGCGAAGCGTCGCTCGCTGCCCCTGCCAGAAGCGCCGCCTGTCCAGCCGCGGAGTTGATGCGACGGGGCGAGTAGTTGGCGGGGCTGCCGTTGTGCGTGCGCGAGTCGTTCGAGGAACGGCTGTTTCGCTTCGCGTTTTTGAACCCCGCGTCCGGTCCGGGCGGAACGTTGGAACCGTCTTCGCCCGGAACGTTGGAACCGTCTTCGCCTTGGTCTTTATATACCCCGGAGTGGGTCTGGCGACGGTTCTTTGCTCCGCTTCCTGTCTCCCTCTTAGGTTTTTTGCAGCCTGAGAGACTTAGCCAGAGAAAAGGAAACCGCCCTCCCTGTCCTTTGCGCCGCCACCCCTTCCGCTCGGTGATGGCTGACCGGGTGACCATCATCTCGCCGCGCGACCCATGGCCCTTCTCCACGGTGACGGCAAGTGATCTGGAGGATCTCGTCGGCGAGGGTTTGCTCCGCCCTCTCACCGATGAGCAGCGGCCAGAATGGATTCCTCCCATGGGCGGAGTCGCTCCATCCCCACCGCCGGGGTACGTCGTGAGCTTCGTCTCCTTCCACGAGCGGGGATTCAGCGTGCCGACGAGCCGCTTTATGCGGGCCATCCTGTTCCACTATGGGGTGGAGTTGCATAACCTCACCCCCAACTCCATCTCGCAGGCCGCTATCTTCGTAGCGGTGTGCGAGTGGTATTTGGGGATCGCCCCCCATTAGGATTTGTGGACCCATCTCTTCTTCGCCGAGCTTTTTGCCTTGCCGACGGGGGAGAGGAAGGTCCGTGCAGCGGTGCGGGCCGGCGGCTGCACCCTCTTGTTGAGGCAGTCGCGGGCGTCGCAGTACATCCCTGCCGTCCTCGCGTCCTCGAACAAGGGGTGGCAGCGCTGGTGGTTCTACCTCCGGAATGACGGTGAGTTGCTCCCGCCGTTCTCCCAGCGGGTTGTCACCGCCGCCATCGACGCCTGGCGCCACGGGACTCCACACGAGAGACAGAAGAATCTCGAACCCCTTCTCCAGGCCCTGAAGGCGTTGCGGGAGGGAGGGCTCACTGCTGCGGGAGTGGTTGCCGCCATCCATCATCGGAGAGTGCTTCCCTTGGCGGAGCGGCGGCTGCCGCTTTGGGAGATGACCCCGGAGGCTGACTGGGAGGGGTCATGAATGTCCCCTGATCCTCTTCCCTTCGACGCCCTCCAATGGCGGGTGTCGGCCGCGATGGGGAAGCCGGACCCTCATGCCTTCTCCCAGCTTCGGATGCGCCCCGACCAGGGGTGCATAACTCTGGTGAGTGTTCGCTCCTTCCTTCTTCATACACCGGGTTTCTCCGGGTTCTTACGATTGGGTTTCTTTCCCCCCTTCTTTAGGAGGTGGGGTGGCACAAGCCCTCCCTGCCACGATTCCCGGAGGACGCAGTGGACCGGGCAGCGTGGCGGGTCACCGCGGAGGAGGAGAAGAAGAAGAAGGACGCGGAGAAGGCCCGGGCCCACGAGCGGAGGCGGGCTCGGGACGCCTTGGAGAAGTGCCGTCGCCGGCAGGAGAGGGAAGGACTCCCAAGGGAGCCGTCGCCGGAGACGCCCGATGACGATGATGACGACGGTGATGAGGAGGAGGACGACATGGCCGCCCGTCTCGGCCTCAGCCTCGGCTCGGGGTGTGGCCAGGAGCCGTCGAGCCAGCCCCCGAGCGGGCTGATGCCGTCAGTTCCCGGAGCCGGGACGCCGGGTTCCCGGCCCGAAGGGCGGGGGCAACCCGAGAGGGTACTTGACCCCTCGGCCGGAGGAGCTGAGGCGACCCCAGGGAGCCAGGCCGAGGCATCCGTTCCTCGAGAGCCGCCACCCGCGCCGGCAGCGCGGGGGAGCGACCCTCAGGTCGCCGTGGCGGCGCCTGGGCAGTCTGCCTCCCGGGCGTTCGGGGCGCCCAAAGCGAGGGTGGTGCCGAAGCTGTCGGCGAAGCGGACCTCGGCGGCGGTTCCGGGGAGCGGGATCCAAGAGACCTCCCCCCAGGCGCGGTTGATCATGGCCCGGAGCGGGTAAGTATCTTGGAATGTCTTCGTCCTGGCGCTTCATTCACATGTCCCGGCCGTGATTTTCCCTTTCTCTTTTTTTTCCTTTATCCAGCAAGCGAAGCCATGGCCAGACCGACCTGGCGCCCCGGAAGGCCCTTAAGACGGCGTCGGTTCGGGCGGCCAGCGCCGCCCCGGGCCCTATCGTTCAGCCGACCCTTTCGCAGGGCGTTTCACCGCAGGGGGCTCGAGTGTCGCATGTCTCTGGGGAGCAGGTTCCCAAGGCGGGCTCTTCTGCCGAGGCGGCCATCATGTTAGGGGAGGCGGCCGACGCCGACGTGGTCCCGAGCCCGCCTGTTGTGCCGGCCATGCCGGCGCCTGCCGCCACCGAAGTCGCCGCCGTCCCAGTCGGAGAGCGACTGGTTGCTGCCAGCGTCGGGATGGCTGCTGCGTCGGTGCCCAGTGCCTCGGAAGAGGTGGGCGTGGACGCGCAGTTCATCCGGGCGGGTGGCAGCCTCGTCGCTGTGCGGCGGAGCCCCGAGGCCCGGCGCCAGTTGCTCCGATTCCGGACCCGCGAGGCCTCGGACCCTGTCTTCGTTTTTGACGATGAACAGGAGGACCAGTCCTGGGACGAGCTCCGCGAGCGTGCTGAAGCAACGGTGGGGTCGCTCCGGTCGTCGCTGGAGGTTCTCTGCAGGGACGTCCCCAAAATCTTCTAGGTAACGGTTTCAGGCATACCTTTTCCTTTCTGTGAGCGAGGCGTTCGTCGTGACGCCTTGTTTCCCTTCCCCAGGATCTGACGGATCAGAGCGCCGCCAAGTCGTCGTTCATCTGTCGCGAGGCCGATGTCTGGGGCTCGCTGCGATCCCTGAGGACCTCGCTCGCCGGGGCTACCACGCGCCTTTCTCAGCAGGACGCTAAGATAGTGGACCTCCAGTTGCTCTGCGCTGACCTGAGAGCCGAGGCGGCGGCAGCGCGCGCGGAGGAGCAACGGCAGCGGTCGGAGTTCGTCCAGGTCGCCGAGGAGCGGGACCAATCTCGGGGCCGGGCTGCCGAGGCCGAAAGCCGGGCTGAGACCCTCGCTGCCGACCTAGCCGCAGCCCAAGTCGTGGCCTCGGAGCAGCGTGTCCGAGCCGGAGGTATGCCTTGGCCGTCCCCGGTTCTTGTTCTTGTCCGTTTCTTCTGCTTGTGCTTGAGGTCTTTCTTCTGGTTGTTCGCAGAGCTTGAGTCCGCCCTTGACGAGTCTGCCAAGGCGCTCGCCGAGGCGCTTGCTGGAGCTGCCGAGCAGAGGGAGGCCGACCTCGCGGCCATGTCCGAGGCCGTCTCGGACGTTTATCGGATCCTTGGCCCCGGCGACGTCCCTTCAGGAAGCTCCCCTCAAAGCCGTCTTCAAGCCTTGGGTGATTACGCGCACGGTAAAGTCCGCGAGGCGCTACACCACGGCGTCTAGCGGGCCTTCGCCGTGCTCGCTTCCCATTACGTTGTGGACCTAGAACGGGTCAGTGAGGGGTATTGTCTTCCTGACGAAGACGAAGCCGCCCTGGCAGAAGTTCAGCGGCTCGACGCGGTCGCCGCGGGTCTGAGCGCGGCGCTGGCGACCACCTTTGAGGCGGAGATCCTTCCTCCTGCGCCGCTGCTGGAAGCGGAGGTGGACCTTACCGACGGCGGGGGCGGAACTGAGGGCGCGGCTCCTTCCCAAGGCGGCGCCTGACTTTTGTTGGAACAGTTTTTGTTGGATGTGCGCTTTACCACGGCCGCCGAGGCCTGAACACTTTGCTTTTCTTACATGAAGTCGTACTCTCTTTTCTTTCAATTTGCGCGTCTGGCCTGGCTCGTCAACAATAGGGTGATTTCCTGAGTTGGGTCATTTTTCGTGGCAGGTGATGAGTGAGGTGTCCCTAACCCGGAGGCATAGGGGTTCCTCAGCTCAGTCGGCCTCGCCACTTATTTGTACCCACGTTCGCTCCTCGGGACCCTGCTTCTGACATAGCCGGGAGAACGCAAAAGCCCCTTCTTGATCGAAAATTTTTGATGCGAAAAAGTGCACCCAATCTCGACGCGGAGGGGTTCCCCCTTTTTAGCCCCCGAGGGAGGGTCGGGCTCCGCCAAGGCGAGGCCGACCCTTCCTTGACGACTGATACTCGTGTATGAGCGGGGGGGGGGGGGCGCAGCCCCCGGGCGTCATCCGTGCAGAGGCCATTTGACGGGTCGGGCTCCTGCCCGAATATCCGGCGAGTGCTCGGTGACATCCCTCGGTATGCCGGGCATGTCCGAGGGTCCCCACGCAAAGATGTCGGCGTTTGCACGGAGAAAGTCGACGAGCACTGCTTCCTATTTGGGGTCGAGCCTGGGACCGGTCGGGATCTGCTTGGAGGTGTCGCCACTAGGGTTGAGAGGGATGGCCTTAACCGTCTCCGCTGGCTCGAAGTTGCCGGCGTGTCGCTTCACGTCTGGCACCTCTCGGGAGAGGTTCTCCAGGTCGGCGATGAGGGCCTCGGACTCAACGAGGGCCTCGGCGTACTCCACGCACTCCACGTCGCATTCGAACGCGTGTTTGTACGTGGGGCCGACGGTGATGACCCCGTTGGGGCCCGGCATCTTGAGCTTCAGGTAGGTGTAGTTGGGGATGGCCATGAGCTTCGCGTAGCATAGCCTCCCCAATACCGCGTGGTAGGTTCCTCGGAACCCGACCACCTCGAACGTCAAAGTCTCCCTTCGGAAGTTGGAGGGCGTTCCGAAGCAGACAGGAAGGTCGAGCCGTCCGAGGGGCTGGACGCGCTTCCCAGGAATGATCCCGTGGAAGGGCGCAGCGCCTGCTCGGACGGAGGACAGATCGACGCGCAGGAGCCTGAGGGTCTCGGCGTAGATGATGTTGAGGCAGCTGCCCCCATCCATCAGGACCTTGGTGAGCCTGACGTCGCCGATGATGGGATCGACGACGAGCAGGTATTTCCCCGGGCTCGGCACGTGGTCGGGGTGGTCAGCTTGGTCTAAGGTGATGGGCTTGTCGGACCAGTCTAGGTAGACTTGCGCCGCCACCTTCACGGAGCAGACCTCCCGACGCTCTTGCTTGCGATGCCGAGCCAAGGCATTCGCCGCATGCCCTCCGTAGATCATGAAGCAGTCGCGGACCTGGGGGAACTCTCCTGCTTGGTGATCTTCCTTTTTGTCGTCGTCGCGGGCCCTGCCACCCTCTGCGGGTGGCCCGGCCCGGTGGAAGTGGCGCCGAAGCATGACGCACTCCTCGAGGGTGTGCTTGACGGGCCCCTGATGGTAAGGGCACATCTCCTTGAGCATCTTGTCGAAGAGGTTAGCGCCTCCGGGGGGCTTCCGAGGGTTCTTGTACTCGGCGGCGGCGACAAGGTCCGCGTCGGCGGCGTCGCGTTTCGCTTGCGACTTCTTCCTGCCTTTCTTCTTGGCGCCGCGCGGAGTAGACGCCTCGGGAGCATCTTCCGACGGGCGGCCCTGGGGCTGCTTGTCCTTTCGGAAGATGGCCTCGACCGCCTCCTGGCCAGAGGCGAACTTGGTGGCGATGTCCATCAGCTCGCTCGCCCTGGTGGGGGTCTTGCGACCCAACTTGCTCACCAGGTCACGGCAGGTGGTGCCGGCAAGGAATGCACCGATGACATCGGAGTCGGTGATGTTGGGCAGCTCGGTGCGCTGCTTCGAGGATCGCCGGATGTAGTCCCGAAGAGACTCTCGCGGCTGTTGCCGGCAGCTTCGGAGGTCCCAGGAATTCCCGGGGCGCACGTACGTGCCCTGGAAGTTGCCGGCGAAGGCTTGGACCAAATCCTCCCAGTTGGAGATCTGCCTCGGAGGCAGGTGCTCCAACCAGGCGCGAGTAGTGTCGGAGAGGAACAGGGGGAGGTTGCGGATGATGAGGTTGTCGTCGTCCGTTCCACCCAGTTGGCAGGCCAGGCGGTAGTCCGCGAGCCACAATTCCGGTTTCGTCTCCCCCGAGTACTTTGTGATAGTAGTCGGGGGTCGGAAACGGGCCGGAAACGGCGCTCGCCGGATGGCCCAGCTGAAGGCCTGCGGACCGGGTGGTTCGGGCGAGGGACTCTGATCCTCCCCACTGTCGTAGCGTCCCCCACGCCTGGGGTGGTAGCCTCGGCGCACCCTTTCGTCGAGGCGGGCCCGACGGTCGCGATGATGGTGCTCGTTGCCGAGGTGGCCCGGGGCCGCAGGCGCGGTGTTGCGCGTGCGCCCGGTGTAGACCGAGGCCTCCCGCATGAATCGGGAAGTCGCGGCATGAGGTTCCGAGGGGTACCCCTGCCTTCGGGAGGCAGAGCTCTCGGCCCGCCGGGCCGCAGCGCCCTCCAGGAGATTCTTGAGCTCCCCCTGGATTCGCCGACCCTCGGTGGTTGATGGCTCCGGCATCACGTGGAGGAGCATCGCTGCGGCTGCCAGGTTCTGACCGATCCCGCTGGATGCGGGTGGCGGCCTGTCCCTGGCATCGTTGGCGACGCGGTGCTGGAAACCCTGGGGCAGGTGATGTATTTCTCCGGCCGGGGGCTGGCCCGCCCATACCTGCCCGATGTCCCGGCGGATCGACTCGAGCGCTCCTGCTCCCTCATCGAGCCTGGCCTGCGCCCCGCGGACTTGCTCGAGTTGTGGGTCGTGACCCCCGCCGGAACGGGGACCACAGCTAGCTCCCGCGGGATGTCTGTAACACCCGGATTTTAGGGGTCCAAAACCCGGGGTTAACATAAACACCAGGTATGCTGGGACCAAGTCTCATACATATGATGTATAGTGGCACAGGATCGAATGTCACAACTTTATATATAATAGGAGTTCTATACAAAATAAATAATTACATTATAAGGAGACAACGGTCCAGCAACCCAAAGTTGACTGGGAGACGACGACCTAGACCTCTCACGAACTCATCACAGCATCCTCCATGATCATCATCCTGCAGTACCTGGTCTTGACCTGTGGTGTATGTGAGACAGCAAGAGTGAGCTCACATACGTTCATCGCTCAACAAGTTGTGGGGAATAATGTGCATGAACTCGCCAAAGGTGGGAGCTCACGTGAAGTGTAAGGCTTACCAAAGAAGATGGTTAGAGCTGAGCATTGCTTTTAAAGTTGGTCAAAATTTTATTAGCAGTTACTAAGTATAAGTAAATACCAAACCCAATTAAGTAATAGAACAAAAGTAACAACACCACCTGCAATGCAATGCATATGACAAATTGAATTTAGTTCCATAAATTAATCATGTGAGTGTCCGAGCTGCTCATGACCGTGAGCACGGCTAGTATACCAGTTTTACACTCTGCAGAGGTTGCGCATCTTTACCCACAAGTCGTGTATCCCATGTCGCCAGGGTTTGCAAGGCCCTTAGACACTTCCGAGGTGAATGGCTAGGGATCCACTACGAGGCCTTTACAAAGTTCCACTAGCTTCCGAAAACCCGCTACAGTTTATAGGAAGATCCAGTGCAGGAATCCCTTGCAGGACCGCCATCGCAGCAAAATCCTCCCGAGGGCCTCCCTACACTGACCTCTCCCCTACTGCCCTTGCCCCTTTCGGGTAAGGTAGTCTTCCACTAGCTTTCCTAATTAATCAGCCAAGGGCGTCCCATTCCACCCTCGTGGTAGCACTGTTTTCCCGGGTGGTTCTCCATGTTCCAATTAACATAATGATCTCATCATGAACAATAAATAACAACTGATAACAAAAGTGTAACCATGAACAGTGTATCTCCATACCCAAAACCACATATAGCACTAGCAAGTACTACCCAGAAAGTTCAGTGGTAAACAAGGTATAAAGATAGACAAACTAGGGTAACCTATTGGGTCCCATCAAAATTAACCTATGCAGATCATTATGATTAATTAGAACATGAGTAGGTGAAAAGAAGTGATCAAGGGCACAACTTGCCTGAGCCTTGAGATTCCAGGTACCAGGATGATCTTCAGGTGACTCGTGACCTCGCACTAGTCGTAGCAATACAAACAAACAGTGTATAGGCAAAATTAACATTACACCAAACATGTATGCCAAAATACATATTAATAATCTACATATTAAAATAAGATCACAGGAAAAAGAATTAGTAATTTTGGAGTTATAGGTTTTAAGTTATGAATTTTCAAAGGTTTAATGTGATTAAAATATGATTAAATAATAAATAAATTTTCTGACAGAGTTCATGTCAAAACAGTGATTCTAAATGGTAGAGAATATTATTACAAAATTTTATGAATTGGAATGACTCGATTTGGAGCTAAAATGAATTAGTTATGAATTAATTAAGTTTCTGGATTTATTTTATCACTAAAAATCATTTTCTAAATCATTTTCTATGATTTTCTTATTCACTGGACTGGGCCTCAATTTATGCAAAGCGCAGGGGTCATCTTGCAAGTTTTCCCGAGACACATAGAACCCCGAGGGTGGACCGCGGGTTTATTTCATAAAAGTTCAGGGTCTCATATGAAAATGCGCACCCGCGAAGGGGTACCGTGAACTCTCGACCGTCCGATCAAGCGCCCACGCGCCAGATTAGATCGAAGCCTGCCCAACTTCTCGGCCGCCAGATCAAAATCCAAAGGCCCGAATCAGATCGACATATCGTTATGAGGTGAAGTTGATCCTAGCCGTTGGCGCATGGATCGACGACCTAGGTTTCTAAGTGACCGAGTACCAATCTCGCCCGTTCTTCATCGAATCAACGGCCTGGAGACCTTCTTCCTCCAAGCGCTGACGCACGGCGGTGCATCCCACCGCGCGACGGCAAGATCGTCGGAGCACACGAATCCGGCCGCCCCATGCGCCAAACACCAATTCACTCGGCACACACGGGATTGACGGCTCCCCGAACTCAATCCCCAAATCAATTTCTGCCGACGACGAGGGCAGCACTCGGTCCACGGCGCGCCGCGGAGGCGCCGTGGCAGACGACCCGGGCCCCAGGTATTAGCGCGTCGGAGCCCAATTCGCTACGCCATACGTATCGTGAACTCAAGCGAAACACAGAGGGAGAGCTTACCGGGAGTGAGGTCGACGGCGAACTGGCAATTGCCCCGCGACGGCCCCGGTTTCCCCCACGGCAATGGCGGGCGCGTCCGTGTGCGAAATTGCGGCGAGGGAACAGTGAATAAGAGGAGAACGTCATGGCGGCGTGGTCGGTTAATTTATAAGCTTGACACGGCCGCAGGACGAGCACCACCATGACCGGAGATTTCGCGAACGGCGATAACCTCCGCGCGAAGCTCGGGCGGCTGTTGACAACGCCCCCGTCTGACGCGCGAGCCCCAGGTGTCAGCGAAAGGGAGAAGGCGCGCGCGTGCGACGAGACTGACAGCAGGTCCCCAGTGGAGGCGAGACCGCGCTTGCGTGCGACGCGGAGTGGTTGGCTGACAAAACGGGCCCGCGATCAGTGACGAGGAGGAGGCACAGGCGCGCGTGTGGCTTACAGTCATGGCCCACCTGTCGTCGCCGCGGGGAGGTAAGCTGGGCCGCACGGTGTTAAAGTGGAGATGGGCCGAATTCCAGGTAGACGGCCCAGGTAAGGTTTTTCTCTTTTTCCATTTTATTTTCTATTTCTTTTCTTCAATTTCAAATCCAATTTGAGTTCAAGTTTAAATTCAAATTTTGTGAAATAACTTGTCCTCAGTTTGAAAGGTATCATTTGATAATATAAGTGTGAAGGATGTTTATTTTGATTTTTATTTTATTTTATGTAGTATTTTTCTTAGTTCTTCCCTTCTCCTTTTATTTCCTATTTTCTATTTTCCTTTCCATTTGAATTTCAAATCAACACAAGTTTAAAGTTCAAACACTTTAATTTGGATACACATATAGAACTTCAGCATAATGTGCAAAAACATATTTTATATATTTCTTTATTTATTTTAGTTCTTTTAGACAAGCTTTTAATCATATAGTAGAATAATCCCTACCTTATTACTTCTAGGGAAATCAAATTTATATTGTAGACTATATATATTAAGAAATAGTTTAATCCTAATTCTTTTATATATCCAAACCCAAAGGCAATTTAGATTATCTAAGTATCTTTAATTATGTGTTTTTAACATATTCATGAGTGGAAACTTCTAAATTATGATTATCTTTAAGGAAAGGTGTTTTGATTTAAAATCTTTGAGAATTTTTCCTTATCTTCACAAGATTGAACTTTAGGGTGTTACAAATCCTACCCCCCTTAAAAATAATCTCGTCCTCGAGATTTGTAAGAACAGGATATATAACCAAGTTATCTCAAAACATATGCACAAAGAAAAATCTTGGCATGATGCATAATTCATTAGCAATACATAGGGTCAATTAGACCTTATTATTCCAACTAAAATAGTATCTTATCAACTACTAACTAAAGTAACATCTAGATCTTACAAATCATCATAATTTATATCTATGTAGCTTGGTGAAGCTGGTGGTGGTGGTGGGGGTTGTTGTTGTTGTTGTCTCTCCAACCGTGCTTGCCTTATTTCTTGACGGGCCTGACGTATTTCCTCGCGTTGTTGTCTTATCTGATTTTGCATCTCGGTCACCAGGTCTGTTAATTGTTGTATTACCAGTCTTTGGGTAGCAACCACTTGATCGATCTCAACAGGTGGAGGATTTGGAGGATTCATTTCTGTTTGTTGTTACGTGATAATCTTTCCTTTCCTGGTATTGACCATGAAAGTTAGAAGCATATGGTAATAGTTTTGCAAAGGAAATTATTCAATAAGCGGAATGAATAAGCTTAGTAGCTGGTTACCATCTAAAGATTCTTTGGTAGGGCTTAATCTTTGTTTTATGTCCAGATTGGGGTAACCAATCATATAAGGTGAATGTCTAAGGGTAGGATGGAATCTGTCAAGATGAGAGATATATATGGGTGAGATAGACTACAAGATGTAGGTTAAAAGTTTATTTGTTGTTAGGTGGGAATAGAAAGGTTATACCATTCATCTTGGTTCTATGGGCTGGGTTAGCTCATGGTTGAATTGATCCAATGTGCTAAGATAAGTTAATACATGGCTAGTGAGGTCTAATCTCTTTTATCACTAATCTGATTTTAGTAGACCACATTAGATTAGATCATAATAGGGTAGATGGGAATCTAGATTAGATTGGTATGACTAGTTTAACTAGATATGATCTAATTAATTTGCACTGGATCATGGTTGTTAATCTAGGGTGGTTAAGTATGCTTATTAGGATAACATCAATCCATAATGATAAGATAGAATCCTTTAAGGCCAGTTAGATCTATTAGGATGACATAAAATCTCTTCAAGATAAGATGAGTATCTTTTTAGGATAAGATGGATTATATACATTAGGATAAGTTAAGACCTTTTGAGATAAGATAGATCTATGAGTGTAGGATAGAATCTCTTGAGATGAGATGAATCTATTAAGATAAGGGAGAATTTTTTTAAGATAAGATGAATTGGTTAGAATGAGAGTTTTTCAGGATAAGATAAATCTCTTTAAGCTAGATATGTTCCAATGGGGACAATCTAGGATGTCTAGTTATTTTATAAATATATTTTTAATACCTATGTGTATATGCAGATGCAATTGTGGACATTACTCCACAGCTCATCACATTCAAACAAAGATCCAAATCATACAAATATCATAAGAACAAGCATTCAAACACATAAACACTTATAAAAATAGTTTTGTTTTTGTTCCTAGGATTAGGTCTCCTATTCCCAAAGTCACTTTAGGCACAGGATTTCAAAGTGTGAAATCCACATTAGTCTTTAGAAGAAAAAGGTAAGAGTAATCAGAGTAAGCGGAAATAGATGAGAAAAGATTAAGAAAAGTTTAGAAAAGAATCAGAGTGGCAAAGGTAAGTAAGTATTGGTTGTCCAGTTCTATCTAGGTTTCGTCCTACAGTCAACATTCCTCTGATACCACTTCTGTAACACCCGGATTTTAGGGGTCCAAAACCCGGGGTTAACATAAACACCAGGTATGCTGGGACCAAGTCTCATACATATGATGTATAGTGGCACAGGATCGAATGTCACAACTTTATATATAACAGGAGTTCTATACAAAATAAATAATTACATTATAAGGAGACAACGGTCCAGCAACCCAAAGTTGACTGGGAGACGACGACCTAGACCTCTCACGAACTCATCACAGCATCCTCCATGATCATCATCCTGCAGTACCTGGTCTTGACCTGTGGTGTATGTGAGACAGCAAGAGTGAGCTCACATACGTTCATCGCTCAACAAGTTGTGGGGAATAATGTGCATGAACTCGCCAAAGGTGGGAGCTCACGTGAAGTGTAAGGCTTACCAAAGAAGATGGTTAGAGCTGAGCATTGCTTTTAAAGTTGGTCAAAATTTTATTAGCAGTTACTAAGTATAAGTAAATACCAAACCCAATTAAGTAATAGAACAAAAGTAACAACACCACCTGCAATGCAATGCATATGACAAATTGAATTTAGTTCCATAAATTAATCATGTGAGTGTCCGAGCTGCTCATGACCGTGAGCACGGCTAGTATACCAGTTTTACACTCTGCAGAGGTTGCGCATCTTTACCCACAAGTCGTGTATCCCATGTCGCCAGGGTTTGCAAGGCCCTTAGACACTTCCGAGGTGAATGGCTAGGGATCCACTACGAGGCCTTTACAAAGTTCCACTAGCTTCCGAAAACCCGCTACAGTTTATAGGAAGATCCAGTGCAGGAATCCCTTGCAGGACCGCCATCGCAGCAAAATCCTCCCGAGGGCCTCCCTACACTGACCTCTCCCCTACTGCCCTTGCCCCTTTCGGGTAAGGTAGTCTTCCACTAGCTTTCCTAATTAATCAGCCAAGGGCGTCCCATTCCACCCTCGTGGTAGCACTGTTTTCCCGGGTGGTTCTCCATGTTCCAATTAACATAATGATCTCATCATGAACAATAAATAACAACTGATAACAAAAGTGTAACCATGAACAGTGTATCTCCATACCCAAAACCACATATAGCACTAGCAAGTACTACCCAGAAAGTTCAGTGGTAAACAAGGTATAAAGATAGACAAACTAGGGTAACCTATTGGGTCCCATCAAAATTAACCTATGCAGATCATTATGATTAATTAGAACATGAGTAGGTGAAAAGAAGTGATCAAGGGCACAACTTGCCTGAGCCTTGAGATTCCAGGTACCAGGATGATCTTCAGGTGACTCGTGACCTCGCACTAGTCGTAGCAATACAAACAAACAGTGTATAGGCAAAATTAACATTACACCAAACATGTATGCCAAAATACATATTAATAATCTACATATTAAAATAAGATCACAGGAAAAAGAATTAGTAATTTTGGAGTTATAGGTTTTAAGTTATGAATTTTCAAAGGTTTAATGTGATTAAAATATGATTAAATAATAAATAAATTTTCTGACAGAGTTCATGTCAAAACAGTGATTCTAAATGGTAGAGAATATTATTACAAAATTTTATGAATTGGAATGACTCGATTTGGAGCTAAAATGAATTAGTTATGAATTAATTAAGTTTCTGGATTTATTTTATCACTAAAAATCATTTTCTAAATCATTTTCTATGATTTTCTTATTCACTGGACTGGGCCTCAATTTATGCAAAGCGCAGGGGTCATCTTGCAAGTTTTCCCGAGACACATAGAACCCCGAGGGTGGACCGCGGGTTTATTTCATAAAAGTTCAGGGTCTCATATGAAAATGCGCACCCGCGAAGGGGTACCGTGAACTCTCGACCGTCCGATCAAGCGCCCACGCGCCAGATTAGATCGAAGCCTGCCCAACTTCTCGGCCGCCAGATCGAAATCCAAAGGCCCGAATCAGATCGACATATCGTTATGAGGTGAAGTTGATCCTAGCCGTTGGCGCATGGATCGACGACCTAGGTTTCTAAGTGACCGAGTACCAATCTCGCCCGTTCTTCATCGAATCAACGGCCTGGAGACCTTCTTCCTCCAAGCGCTGACGCACGGCGGTGCATCCCACCGCGCGACGGCAAGATCGTCGGAGCACACGAATCCGGCCGCCCCATGCGCCAAACACCAATTCACTCGGCACACACGGGATTGACGGCTCCCCGAACTCAATCCCCAAATCAATTTCTGCCGACGACGAGGGCAGCACTCGGTCCACGGCGCGCCGCGGAGGCGCCGTGGCAGACGACCCGGGCCCCAGGTATTAGCGCGTCGGAGCCCAATTCGCTACGCCATACGTATCGTGAACTCAAGCGAAACACAGAGGGAGAGCTTACCGGGAGTGAGGTCGACGGCGAACTGGCAATTGCCCCGCGACGGCCCCGGTTTCCCCCACGGCAATGGCGGGCGCGTCCGTGTGCGAAATTGCGGCGAGGGAACAGTGAATAAGAGGAGAACGTCATGGCGGCGTGGTCGGTTAATTTATAAGCTTGACACGGCCGCAGGACGAGCACCACCATGACCGGAGATTTCGCGAACGGCGATAACCTCCGCGCGAAGCTCGGGCGGCTGTTGACAACGCCCCCGTCTGACGCGCGAGCCCCAGGTGTCAGCGAAAGGGAGAAGGCGCGCGCGTGCGACGAGACTGACAGCAGGTCCCCAGTGGAGGCGAGACCGCGCTTGCGTGCGACGCGGAGTGGTTGGCTGACAAAACGGGCCCGCGATCAGTGACGAGGAGGAGGCACAGGCGCGCGTGTGGCTTACAGTCATGGCCCACCTGTCGGCGCCGCGGGGAGGTAAGCTGGGCCGCACGGTGTTAAAGTGGAGATGGGCCGAATTCCAGGTAGCCGGCCCAGGTAAGGTTTTTCTCTTTTTCCATTTTATTTTCTATTTCTTTTCTTCAATTTCAAATCCAATTTGAGTTCAAGTTTAAATTCAAATTTTGTGAAATAACTTGTCCTCAGTTTGAAAGGTATCATTTGATAATATAAGTGTGAAGGATGTTTATTTTGATTTTTATTTTATTTTATGTAGTATTTTTCTTAGTTCTTCCCTTCTCCTTTTATTTCCTATTTTCTATTTTCCTTTCCATTTGAATTTCAAATCAACACAAGTTTAAAGTTCAAACACTTTAATTTGGATACACATATAGAACTTCAGCATAATGTGCAAAAACATATTTTATATATTTCTTTATTTATTTTAGTTCTTTTAGACAAGCTTTTAATCATATAGTAGAATAATCCCTACCTTATTACTTCTAGGGAAATCAAATTTATATTGTAGACTATATATATTAAGAAATAGTTTAATCCTAATTCTTTTATATATCCTAACCCAAAGGCAATTTAGATTATCTAAGTATCTTTAATTATGTGTTTTTAACATATTCATGAGTGGAAACTTCTAAATTATGATTATCTTTAAGGAAAGGTGTTTTGATTTAAAATCTTTGAGAATTTTTCCTTATCTTCACAAGATTGAACTTTAGGGTGTTACAATGTCGGCGCGAGGCACTGGCCTAGGGAGATCGCCATCCTCCAGCATGCCGAGACGGTTGCCTTCGGAGGGATCCCCTAGCTCGACGTGGAAACATTCGCGGCTCGGGCCGTAGTCCTTGTCGTCAAGGCTGCGGCTGCCGTCGGAACAGTCGGAGAGGCAGTAGTCACATGCGGTCATGAAGTCCCGCTTGGCACTGGGGTTGCCAGATCCAGAGAAATCCCAGCAGATGTTGGGATCGTCATCTTCCTCGGACCCAGAGGGCCCGTAGGTCGAGACGTCCGTCAATCGGTCCCAAGGCGACCGCACACGAAACCCCAGAGGGGTTGCACTCGCCTCAACTTGAGCGCCCGCCAAAGCGAGGTCGCTAGGCGGGTTGAGGTCGAGTCGAAAGGACGTAGGATGGGAATCAGTCAGTACCTTTTGGTCGACGAGGAGCGACGTAGTCACATCGGGGACTGATTGCGCCGTCGTCTTGGGTACGAGGGCGACGTCCTGCAGGCCCTCCGCGAGCGTGCTGGCACCGTCCACTTGCTCGGGATTGGCGTGTCGCGGGGGGACGGCGCCCGCCTTCGTCTCAAACGCGAGGTCGACGCCCGACGCGTCCTCCGCTGGGGTGCAAGGGATGTCGATTCGCTCGACAGCCGACGGAGCGCAGCCTCCCGCCCGGCCTTGGTTGCCCCGCCTCCTCCTCCGATGGTGAGGGAGAGGACGGGGCGAGCTCGAATGTTGTTCTTCCACCACGCGGGGAAGACGTCGTCGATTCCGCCGCCGGCGGGCGGGCTGTCGGCCGCCATTGTCGTCGTCGCGCGGCGGTGGAAGGAGTATCATGTCGTAGCTGCCGTCGAGAGACATGAACTCGAGACTCCCGAAACGGAGCACCGTCCCGGGTTGGAGAGGTCGTTGGAGACTGCCCATCTGGAGCTTGACGGGAAACTGCTCGTCAACACGCAGCAGGCCCCTACCTGGCGCGCCAACTGTCGGCGTTTCGAGACCGGGGGTCCCTAAGCCGACGAGTGAGTGTGCCGCGTGCCCCAGCCTAGATGGATCGAGCGCATGGGCGAGCGCGAAGGGGGGAAAGCGAGGTGGCCGGAGCCGAGTCGTGAGGGAGGTGGAGATCCCGCGGCCTTCGTGTTCGTCCCACGCCCAGGTCGGGTGCACTTGCAGTAGGGGGTTACAACCGTCCACGCGGGTGAGGGAAGCGAGCGGCCCCAAGAGAGCGCCTGCCCCGTCCTCGTTCCCGCGCGGCCAACCTTCTCTAAGAAGGCCCTGGTCCTTCCTTTTATAGGCATAAGGAGAGGATCCAGGTGTACAATGGGGGTGTAGCAAGGTGCTACGTGTCTAGCGGGGGTGAGCTAGCGCCCTAGGTACATGCCAATGTGGCAGCCGGAGAGATCTTGGCAACCAGCTGGTGTGGTGTCGTGGCTGTCAGAGGAGAAACGGAGCCTGGCGGAGGGACAGCTGTCGGAGCGGTTGGGCCCTTGCTGACGTCCCCCTGCTTCCGTAAGGGAGCTGAGAGCCGCCGTCGTCATGGGTCTAGCGGGGTGCCATCATTGCCTATCTGGCGGAGCTAGCCAGATGGGACGCCGGTCTTGTTCCCTGCGGCCTGAGTCGGCTCGGGGTAGGGTGATGATGGCGCTTCCTGTTGACGTGGCGGACCTGTGTCCTAGGTCGGGCGACGTGGAGGCTCCTCCGAAGCCGAGGTCGAGTCTGTCCTGCATGGCCGAGGCCGAGCCCGAGCTCCTGGGTCGGGCGAGGCGGAGGTCGTTCGGCAGAGGCCAGGGTGGAGTCCGATCCCTGGGGTCGGGCGAAGCGGTGTTCGTCGTCTTCTGGGGCCTTAGCCCGAGTCCGAGCCCTGGGTCGGGCGGAGCGGAGTTCGCCGTCTTCCGGGGCCTTAGCCCGAGTCCGAGCCCTGGGTCGGGCGGAGCGGAGTTCGCCGTCTTCCGGGGCCTTAGCCCGAGTCCGAGCCCTGGGTCGGGCGGAGCTTCCTATGGCGCCTTTGGCAAGGCCTGACTGCCTGTCAGTCTCACTCTGTCAAGTGGCACTGCAGTCGGGATGGCGCAGGCGGCGCTATCCTTTTGTCAGACCGGTCAGTGGAGCGGCGAAGTGACGGCGGTCACTTCGGCTCTGCCGGGGGGCGCGTGTCAGGATAAAGGTGTCAGGCTACCTTTGCGTTAAATGCCCCTGCGACTCGGTCGGTTGGTGCGGCGATTTAGTCAGGGTTGCTTCTTAGCGAAGGCAAGGCCTCGGGCGAGCCGGAGATGCGTCTGCCGTAAAAAGGGGGCCTCGGGCGAGACGGAAACACCTCAGGGTCGGCTGCCCTTGCCCGAGGCTAGGCTCGGGCGAGGCGTGATCGAGTCGCTCGTATGGACTGATCCCTGATTTAATCGCACCCATCAGGCCTTTGCAGCTTTATGCTGATGGGGGTTACCAGCTGAGAATTAGGCGTCTTGAGGGTACCCCTAATTATCGTCCCTGACACATATGCTAATGGCTCTATAGTAACCCATCGAGGTCTGAATAGCCTTTTCCTTTTTAAGTCGGTTTCCTTTTCTGCTATCATGCCGAAGCTCTCCTGCACATAGCTTCGGCTCTGCGCCAACCTTCGTATTCTTTGTGCTTCTTCACACTGTGGTTCTGATCCGAGCTCGAAGGTACCTGTTCATGTATTATACTCCAGAAACATTGTTAAATCATGTTTTTGAGGACCTTCGGAAGCCGAAGGCCCCCAACACTAAGTGTCGGCGTTTCGAGACCGGGGGGTCCCTAAGCCGACGAGTGAGTGTGCCGCGTGCCCCAACCCAGATGGGTCGAGCGCGTGGGCGAGCGCGAAGGGGGGAAAGCGAGGTGGCCGGAGCCGAGTCGTGAGGGAGGTGGAGATCCCGCAGCCTTCGTGTTCGTCCCGCGCCCAGGTCGGGTGCACTTGCAGTAGGGGGTTACAAGCGTCCACGCGGGTGAGGGAAGCGAGCGGCCCCAAGAGAGCGCCTGCCCCGTCCTCGTTCCCGCGCGGCCAACCTTCTCTAAGAAGGCCCTGGTCCTTCCTTTTATAGGCGTAAGGAGAGGATCCAGATGTACAATGGGGGTGTAGCAAGGTGCTACGTGTCTAGCGGGGGTGAGCTAGCGCCCTAGGTACATGCCAATGTGGCAGCCAGAGAGATCTTGGCACCCAGCTGGTGTGGTGTCGTGGCTGTCGGAGGAGAAACGGAGCCTGGCGGAGGGACAGCTGTCGGAGCGGTTGGGCCCTTGCTGACGTCCCCCTGCTTCCGTAAGGGAGCTGAGAGCCGCCGTCGTCATGGGTCTAGCGGGGTGCCATCATTGCCTATCTAGCGGAGCTAGCCAGATGGGACGCCGGTCTTGTTCCCTGCGGCCCAAGTCGGCTCGGGGTAGGGTGATGATGGCGCTTCCTGTTGACGTCGCGGACCTGTGTCCTAGGTCGGGCGACGTGGAGGCTCCTCCGAAGCCGAGGTCGAGTCTGTCATGCATGGCCGAGGCCGAGCCCGAGCCCGAGCTCCTGGGTCGGGCGAGGCGGAGGTCGTTCGGTAGAGGCCAGGGCGGAGTCCGATCCCTGGGGTCGGGCGAAGCGGAGTTCGTCGTCTTTCGGGGCCTTAGCCCGAGTCCGAGCCCTGGGTCGGGCGGAGCGGAGTTCGCCGTCTTCCGGGGCCTTAGCCCGAGTTCGAGCCCTGGGTCGGGCGGAGCGGAGTTCGCCGTCTTCCAGGGCCTTAGCCTGAGTCCGAGCCCTAGGTCGGGCGGAGCGGAGTTCGCCGTCTTCCGGGGCCTTAGCCCGAGTCCGAGCCCTGGGTCGGGCGGAGCGGAGTTCGCCGTCTTCCGGGGCCTTAGCCCGAGTCCGAGCCCTGGGTCGGGCAGAGCGGAGTTTGCCGTCTTCCGGGGCCTTAGCCCGAGTCCGAGCCCTGGGTCGGGTGGAGCTTCCTATGGCGCCTTTGGCAAGGCCTGACTGCCTGTCAGTCTCACTCTGTCAAGTGGCACTGCAGTCGGGATGGCGCAAGCGGCGCTGTCCTTTTGTCAGACCGGTCAGTGGAGCGACGAAGTGACGGCGGTCACTTCGGCTCTGCCGGGGGGCGCGTGTCAGGATAAAGGTGTCAGGCTACCTTTGCGTTAAATGCCCCTGCGACTCGGTCGGTTGGTGCGGCGATTTAGTCAGGGTTGCTTCTTAGCGAAGGCAAGGCCTCGGGCGAGCCGGAGATGCGTCTGCCGTAAAAAGGGGGCCTCGGGCGAGACGGAAACACCTCAGGGTCGGCTGCCCTTGCCCGAGGCTAGGCTCGGGCGAGGTGTGATCGAGTCGCTCGTATGGACTGATCCCTGATTTAATCGCACCCATCAGGCCTTTGCAGCTTTATGCTGATGGGGGTTACCAGCTGAGAATTAGGCGTCTTGAGGGTACCCCTAATTATCGTCCCCGACACATATGCTAATGGCTCTATAGTAACCCATCGAGGTCTGAATAGCCTTTTCCTTTTTAAGTCAGTTTCCTTTTCTGCTATCATGCCGAAGCTCTCCTGCACATAGCTTCGGCTCTGCGCCAACCTTCGTATTCTTTGTGCTTCTTCACACTATGGTTCTGATCCGAGCTCGAAGGTACCTGTTCATGTATTATACTCCAGAAACATTGTTAAATCATGTTTTTGAGGACCTTCGGAAGCCGAAGGCCCCCAACACTAAGTGTCGGCGTTTCGAGACCGGGGGGTCCCTAAGCCGACGAGTGAGTGTGCCGCGTGCCCCAACCCAGATGGGTCGAGCGCGTGGGCGAGCGCGAAGGGGGGAAAGCGAGGTGGCCGGAGCCGAGTCGTGAGGGAGGTGGAGATCCCGCAGCCTTCGTGTTCGTCCCGCGCCCAGGTCGGGTGCGCTTGCAGTAGGGGGTTACAAGCGTCCACGCGGGTGAGGGAAGCGAGCGGCCCCAAGAGAGCGCCTGCCCCGTCCTCGTTCCCGCGCGGCCAACCTTCTCTAAGAAGGCCCTGGTCCTTCCTTTTATAGGCGTAAGGAGAGGATCCAGGTGTACAATGGGGGTGTAGCAAGGTGCTACGTGTCTAGCGGGGGTGAGCTAGCGCCCTAGGTACATGCCAATGTGGCAGCCAGAGAGATCTTGGCACCCAGCTGGTGTGGTGTCGTGGCTGTCGGAGGAGAAACGGAGCCTGGCGGAGGGACAGCTGTCGGAGCGGTTGGGCCCTTGCTGACGTCCCCCTGCTTCCGTAAGGGAGCTGAGAGCCGCCGTCGTCATGGGTCTAGCGGGGTACCATCATTGCCTATCTAGCGGAGCTAGCCAGATGGGACGCCGGTCTTGTTCCCTGCGGCCCGAGTCGGCTCGGGGTAGGGTGATGATGGCGCTTCCTGTTGACGTCGCGGACCTGTGTCCTAGGTCGGGCGACGTGGAGGCTCCTCCGAAGCCGAGGTCGAGTCTGTCATGCATGGCCGAGGCCGAGCCCGAGCTCCTGGGTCGGGCGAGGCGGAGGTCGTTCGGCAGAGGCCAGGGCGGAGTCCGATCCCTGGGGTCGGGCGAAGCGGAGTTCGTCTTCTTTCGGGCCCTTAGCCCGAGTCCGAGCCCTGGGTCGGGCGGAGCGGAGTTCGCCGTCTTCCGGGGCCTTAGCCCGAGTCCGAGCCCTGGGTCGGGCGGAGCGGAGTTCGCCGTCTTCCGGGGCCTTAGCCCGAGTCCGAGCCCTAGGTCGGGCGGAGCGGAGTTCGCCGTCTTCCGGGGCCTTAGCCCGAGTCCGAGCCCTGGGTCGGGCGGAGCGGAGTTCGCCGTCTTCCGGGGCCTTAGCCCGAGTCCGAGCCCTGGGTCGGGCGGAGCGGAGTTCGCCGTCTTCCGGGGCCTTAGCCCGAGTCCGAGCCCTGGGTCGGGCGGAGCTTCCTATGGCGCCTTTGGCAAGGCCTGACTGCCTGTCAGTCTTACTCTGTCAAGTGGCACTGCAGTCGGGATGGCGCAGGCGGCGCTGTCCTTTTGTCAGACCGGTCAGTGGAGCGGCGAAGTGACGGCGGTCACTTCGGCTCTGCCGGGGGGCGCGTGTCAGGATAAAGGTGTCAGGCTACCTTTGCGTTAAATGCCCCTGCGACTCGGTCGATTGGTGCGGCGATTTAGTCAGGGTTGCTTCTTAGCGAAGGCAAGGCCTCGGGCGAGCCGGAGATGCGTTTGCCGTAAAAAGGGGGCCTCGGGCGAGATGGAAACACCTCAGGGTCGGCTGCCCTTGCCCGAGGCTAGGCTCGGGCGAGGCGTGATCGAGTCGCTCGTATGGACTGATCCCTGACTTAATCGCACCCATCAGGCCTCTGCAGCTTTATGCTGATGGGGATTACCAGCTGAGAATTAGGCGTCTTGAGGGTACCCCTAATTATGGTCCCCGACAGTAGCCCCCGAACCTCGAAGGGAGTGTTAGCACTCGCTTGGAGGCTTTCGTCGCACTTTTTTGCAAGGGGACCAGCCTTTCTCGGTTGCATTTTGTTCCGGTGGGTGCGCGCGAGCGCACCCGCCGGGTGTAGCCCCCGAGGCCTCGGAGGAGTGGTTTCACTCCTTCGAGGTCTTAATGCCTTGCGTAATGCTTCGGCTGGTCTGGTGGTTCCCTCATGCGAACTGGCCGTAGCCCGGGTGCACGGTCGGGGCCCAAGTTCTCGGGCTGGTTTGTTGACACTGTCAACGGTTTGGCCGGAGCCGGGTTTGCGAGAGCAGCCCCCGAGCCTCCGCACAGGGCGAGAGGGCGATCAGGGACAAACTCGGCTTTTTTACATACGCCCCTACATCGCCTTTCCGCAAGGAGGAGGGGGGAGAGCGCCATGTTACCCTCGATGGGCACCGAACATGGTGTCTCCGGTGAGCTGCAAGCGGGTAATCCGAGTGGACGTCCGTGCCCCGTTCGTTGGGGGTCGGCTAGGGGCCCAGAGGCACGCCCAAAAGTACCTGCGGGTGATCTGCCGGACCCGGTCCCCTAGCGACGGGGTCCGAGGGCTCGATGCCTCCCTCCGATGGGATTCCGTTACAGGATCGCTCCCGCTGGTCTCGGAAATGTCCTAGGGTACCTCGGGAGCGCAGCCCGAGCCTCGGTTATGTATCGAACGTACCCCTGGTCATCCCTCGCTCGGTGTCTGAGGCCACTGTGAACCCTTAGGGGGGCCAGCCTTCGAACCCCTGATCAGTAATGGGCGCGGAGCCCGAGTAGCCTGAGGCGGCCGTGGAACCCTTCGGGGGGCTGGCCTTCGAACCTCTGACCAGTAGTGGGTGTAGGGCCCACGCGATCTGAGGCGGCTGTTGAACCCTTCGGGGGGCCAGCCTTCGAACCCCTGATCAGTCAGGAGGCTCGGAGCCTAGTTCCTTCACGGGGAAGGATCCCTTTCGGGGTATCCCCCTTTCCCGGTCCCTGTTGCAAGAGATAGAGAAAGAGGAAAAAAAGGAAAAAGGATACGAAACCGAACGACGCGGCGTACCTTTTTTGGTGCGGCCGTTTTGGCGAAGGCGAAGCGTCGCCCGCTGCTCCTGCCAGAAACGCCGCCTGTCCAGCCGCGGAGTTAATGCGACGGGGCGAGTAGTTGGCGGGGCTGCCGTTGCGCGTGCGCGAGCCGTTCGAGGAACGGGTCACGGGCGCGTTGTCTTCACGCCATGAGAGGGGGTTCTCTCGCTACCTCCGGATGGGACGTGAGCTTGGCTGACGGCGTGACCGCTGCTCCCGCGTGCCTGCCACCGTCATCACTGCCGGCCCACTTTTGACCGCGTTGACCGCTGCGTCAGGCTGGCGCTGCTGGGTCGCGCGCTGGGTCGCCTCGAGTCATGGTATCGGTTCCGAAATCGAGGAGGTGCGGTGGTGGCGCAAGTGGTACAGTTGCTTGCATGCAGCATCCGGCGCGCCGGTCGCGCGACGCGTGGGCCTGGGCCTCCATGCTGGCGTGTCGGGAGTCGGAGAGGCACGTCCACTTGGCGCGGTTGCATGCCGCCTGCATGGCTGCCCTTCCCTTTCGCCCGTTGGTCTGGGCAAAAGTGGAGGGTCACTTGTAACCGCTGGGCGGTTGCGTGCGCCATGCGCGGCGGTTTGGCTTCTTCTGCTCGGAGCCGGTCTGCATGACGTGCGGGACCCAGCCCCTGCGCCGCAGGGGAGGGCTTTGGAGCGTGTTGGAGAGGACTCAGCCCGTGACGGTTGGGGGCGCAAGCAGGGAGAGTCGCCTTTAAAAGGTGGGCGACCTCTTTCGTAAGGCGACCATGTCTTCTTCCTCCCTTATGCACTGTGTCTTTCCACCTTCCAAGCCCCCGGATGGGGGGAAACCGCCGTCTTTTCGCCTCATCGTTGGAGGAACGCAACTCCGTGGGAGTTGGTACCTTTCAGCCATCGTTCGGCTTCAAGGATTTTCATCATGCAGCCCGGTTGCACCCCTCCACCGGCGGTCACCCAAGATGGTGACCTCCGGCTCGATGGTGGGGGAAAGCGAGCCGGGCTGCGGCCTCTGCCCCTCCCTCAGCCTCAAGGATTTTCATCACCAGGGCTGGGGAGGGGAGTGTGCCGAGTTGAGGTTGGCCCCCGCGTGGGCGGCGGCCCGCTCCTTCACTTAGTGATCGGAGGGAGGAGCGGTTGTCGTCCACGGTGTTGGCATCTGCAGCGTGCCTAGCCTTCGGATGCGAGTGGCTTCGGAGCCGCTCGCGGCGCCGGCATTTGCCACGGCAACTGGAAGAGGTTCTTCCGCCGGCGCGACAGCCAGGGCTGGCCACGGACCGACCTCCAACTCTACGGCCTTGTGCCCGTCTTTGCCTCTCGAGTTTGGGCAAGGGCAGGGGCCTCCTAGCAGCAGCATCCGCCCTGAGGTCATCACTGCTGCTGTTCGGCCCCCTGGGACAGAAGTCTTCATCGTCGCCGCTGCTGGGGCGGGCGATGACTAGCCGTTCGTCGGTCTTCTGTTGCTCCGCAGGCCCACCCCTATCGAGTGGGGTTGTTCGTACCTGCGGGGGGGGGGGGGGGGACCGGAGTTCCGTTTGTAATGGCACTTCGAATGCCTGGGTTTTTTGTTCATTTTGGCTTTCGGGGCCTGAACATGTATGTAATTACGGCACGGAGCCGTGTTTTTTCCTCATTTTTGAGCACTAAGACTCGTCTGTTGACTATCTGAACCGCTTCACCAAGCATGAGTCACCCCGTGTCAAGGTGACGAGTGAGGTATCCGTATCCCGGAGGTGTAGGAGTCCCTCGGCTCGGTCGGCCTTGCTGTCCGAGGTTCCTCTAGCTTAGTTAAAGAGACCCCTCGGCCGCTCTTCGTCGAGCCGAGGCCAGGGGTAGCGATATCAGCATGAACAGAGGTGGAGTCAGCTCGAAAATGAAACCTGGTTGGCCGGAGCCTAGCCGGGATTGTCCGTTGGCCGGATCGACGTCGGAGCTGATCAGCCAAGGCTTCGAACCGGGCTGGCGCCCTCGGAAGATGGTTGATCGAGGCCCAAGGGGTAACCGGACGAGCCGCCTGCTCGGGCCGGATTCCCGGAGAAGTCCCTGGCGGCGATTGTTCGGGCGTGGTGATGACGTCGTCCTTCGGAGCGGAGACCCTCGGACCGCGTCGCCGTCCGAGGCTAGGTCGGGCCTCGCCGAAGGTGTCGCTGATGCCGAGTGTGTTGCTGCCCCTTCCAGTGCTAAGACCCGAGCCTGCAGGATCAGATTGTCTTGTAGCGTGTGCCTTGTGCGGCCGTCGAGGCCAGAACACACACCCTCGCTGCGTTGTAAAGCTGCGTCTCTTTTCCTCTTGTTTCGAGTATCTGGACTTTTTGTCGGTAACAGGGATGTTTGTGCGAGCGAGAGTTGCTTCTCGCGGAAGGTGATGAGTGAGGTATCCGTATCCCGGAGGCATGGGAGTCCCTCGGCTCGGTCGACCTTGCCGCTTACGCGTACTCTCACCCGTCCATGAGGCCCTGTCACTGACTCGGTCGAGAAGGCTCGAAGGATCGCTTCGGCAGAAGGGCTTTCGAACGTAAAGACTTGTTCGATCCGCGGAGCCACTTTATCCGAACGCGAGTTACTTATCGCAGAAGGTGATGAGTGAGGTATCCGTATCCCGGAGGCATAGGAGTCCCTCGGCTCGGCCAGCCTTGGCTGCTTACGTGTACTCCGTCGTTTCCAGGACCCACTTTTCGAAGTAGTCAAAAAGCACGAAAGATATTCTGGTAGAAGAGATTTTTTTCGAGGAAAATTTTGACGCAGAGGGGGATTCCCCCCTTTTAGCCCCCGAGGGAGGGTCGGGCTTTGCCGAGGCGAGGCCGAGCCTTCCTTGTTGACTAAACTTTGCGTGAGTGCAAGGTATATGAACAACTTGGAAACATCTTAAGGGTAGAAGCGACGTAGCTGTTGGATGTTCCATGCGTTGCCGTAGACCTCGCCTTGACTGTTGGCCAGCTTGTACGTTCCGGGCTTCAGGACTTTGGCGATGACGAATGGCCCTTCCCAGGGGGGCGTGAGCTTGTGCCTCCCTCGGGCGTCTTGCCGCAGACGAAGCACCAGGTCGCCCACCTGGAGGTCTCGGGGTCGGACCCCTCGGGCGTGGTAGCGTCGCAGGGACTGCTGATACCGCGCCGAGTGTAGTAAGGCCCTGTCCCGAGCCTCTTCTAGCTGGTCTAGCGAGTCCTTGCGGCTAGCTTGGTTGCTTTGATCGTCGTCGGCCCTCGTCCTCGGGGAGCCGTATTCCAGGTCAGTGGGCAGGACGGCCTCGGCCCCGTAGACCAGGAAGAACGGCGTGAAACCCGTGGCTCGGCTCGGCGTTGTCCTCAGGCTTCAGACCACCGAGGGGAGTTCCTTCATCCATCGCTTGCCGAACTTGTTGAGGTCGTTGTAAATCCGAGGCTTGAGCCCTTGTAGAATCATGCCGTTGGCACGCTCTACTTGCCCATTCGACATGGGATGAGCTACGGCAGCCCAGTCCACCCGGATGTGGTGATCCTCGCAAAAATCCAAGAATTTTCTGCCGGTGAACTGGGTGCCGTTGTCGGTGATGATGGAGTTTGGGACCCCGAAGCGATGGATGATGTTGGTGAAGAACGCCACCGCCTGCTCGGACCTGATGCTATTTAGGGGTCGGACCTCGATCCACTTGGAGAATTTGTCGACGGCGACCAGCAGGTGCGTGTAGCCCCCGGGCGCCTTCTGCAGAGGGCCGACGAGGTCCAGACCCCACACAGCGAAGGGCCAGGTGATGGGTATCGTCTGCAGAGCCTGAGCAGGCAGGTGGGTCTGCTTCGCATAGAATTGACACCCTTCGCAGGTGCGGACGATTCTAGTGGCGTCAGCCACCGCCATTGGCCAGTAGAAGCCTTGCCGGAAAGCGTTCCCGACGAGGGCTCGAGGCGCTGCGTGATGGCCGCAAGCCCCCGATGTATCTCTTGCAGGAGTTCCTGACCTTCGGCGATGGAGATGCATCGCTGGAGGATGCCCGAGGGGCTGCGGTGGTAGAGCTCCTTCTCATCGCCCAGCAAGACGAACGACTTGGCGCGTCGCGCTACCCGCCGAGCCTCGGCTTGGTCGAGGGGCAGCTCTCCTTGGCGGAGATATTGCAGGTACGGGGTCTGCCAATCTCGATCAGGCGTGACCCCGCTCCGCTCCTCCTCGATGCGCAGCGCCTCGCCCTCGGGGGCCGAGGGTTCCTCGGGCTGAACCGAGGACATCTCGGGCTGGGCCGAGGGTACCTCGGACTGGGCCGAGGACGCCTCAGGCTCGGGCGTGTCGTTGATCTTGACGGAGGGTTGGTGCAGATCCCGGGAGAAGACGTCCGGGGGAACCGTCGTTCGCCCCGAGGCTATCTTCGCCAGCTCGTCCGCAGGCTCGTTGTAGCGCCGGGCGATGTGGTTAAGCTCGAGCCCGTAGAACTTGTCTTCCAGGCGCCGAACCTCATCGCAGTAGGCCTCCATCTTCGGGTCGCGGCAGTGGGAGTTCTTCATGACTTGGTCGATGACGAGCTGCGAGTCGCCGCGAGCGTCGAGGCGTCGGACCCCTAGCTCGATGGCGATTCGCAATCCGTTGATCAGAGCTTTGTACTCAGCCACATTGTTGGACGCCGGGAAATGGAGACGCAGCACGTAGCGTAGGTGTTTCCCGAGGGGCGAGACGAAGAGCAGGCCCGCGCCGGCTCCCGTCTTCATCAGCGACCCGTCGAAAAACATGGTCCAGAGCTCTGGTTGGATCGGAGCCGTCGGCAGCTGGGTGTCGACCCATTCGGCTACAAAGTCCGCCAGTACCTGGGACTTGATGGCCTTCCGAGGGGCGAACGAGATTGTCTCACCCATAATTTCCACCGCCCACTTTGCGATCCTGCCCGAGGCCTCTCGGCACTGGATGATCTCCCCCAGGGGGAAGGATGACACCACAGTTACCGGATGAGACTCGAAGTAATGTCGCAACTTTCGCCTCGCCAGGATTACTGCATACAGTAGCTTCTGAACTTGTGGGTAGCTGACCTTGGTTTCGGACAGCACCTCGCTGATGAAGTAAACTGGCCTCTGAACGGGCAATGCATGCCCCTCTTCTTGCCTTTCGACCACAATCGTGGCGCTAACCACCTGAGTGGTCGCGGCGACGTAGACCAAGAGGGCTTCTCCATCAGCTGGGGGTACCAAGATAGGCGCCTGGGTGAGGAGCGCCTTCAGGTTCCCGAGAGCTTCCTCGGCCTCGGGGGTCCAAGTGAAGCACTCGGCCTTCCTTAAGAGGCGGTACAGAGGCAGGCCTCTTTCGCTGAGGCGTGAGATGAAACGGCTCAAGGCCGCGAGACATCCCATGACCCTCTGTACGCCTTTTAAGTCCTTGATGGGCCCCATGCTGGTGATGGCTGCGATTTTCTCTGGGTTGGCTTCGATGCCCCGCTCGGAGACGATGAATCCCAGGAGCATGCCTCGGGGCACCCCGAAGACACACTTCTCGGGATTGAGTTTGACGTCCTTTGCCTTGAGACACCGGAATGTCACTTCAAGGTCGGAGAGGAGGTCGGAGGCTTTCCTTGTCTTGACTACGATGTCATCGACGTAGGCCTCGACCGTGCGTCCAATGTTTTCGCCGAACACATGGTTCATGCACCGCTGGTACGTCGCACCCGCGTTCCTCAAACCGAACGGCATGGTGACATAGCAGTACATGCCGAAGGGCGTGATGAAAGAAGTCGCGAGCTGGTCGGACTCTTTCATCTTGATTTGATGATACCCTGAGTAGGCATCGAGGAAAGACAGGGTTTCGCACCCAGCAGTGGAATCCACGATTTGATCGATGCGAGGTAGAGGGTAGGGAACCTTCGGACATGCTTTGTTGAGACCAGTGTAGTCTACACACATCCGCCATTTCCCCCCTTTCTTTCTCACAAGCACAGGGTTGGCAAGCCATTCGGGATGGAATACCTCTTTGATGAACCCTGCTGCCATTAGCTTGTGGATCTCCTCGCCTATCACCCTGCGCTTTTCCTCGTCGAATCGGCGCAGAGGCTGCCTGACCGGTCGGGCTCCGGCCCGAATATCCAGCGAGTGCTCGGCGACATCCCTCGGTATGCCGGGCATGTCCGAGGGACTCCACGCGAAGACGTCGGCGTTTGCGCGGAGAAAGTCGACGAGCACTGCTTCCTATTTGGGGTTGAGACCGGAACCGATCCGGATCTGCATAGAGGTGTCGCCACTGGGGTCGAGAGGGACGGCCTTAACCGTCTCCACCGGCTCGAAATTGCCAGCGTGTCGCTTCACGTCTGGCACCTCTCGGGAGAGGTTTTCCAGGTCGGCGATGAGGGCCTCGGACTCGGCGAGGGCCTCGGCGTACTCCACGCACTCCACGTCGCATTCGAACGCGTGTTTGTACGTGGGGCCGACGGTGATGACCCCGTTGGGGCCCGGCATCTTGAGCTTCAGGTAGGTGTAGTTGGGGATGGCCATGAACTTCGCGTAGCATGGCCTCCCAAATACCGCGTGGTAGGTTCCTCGGAACCCGACCACCTCGAACGTCAAAGTCTCCCTTCGGAAGTTGGAGGGCGTTTCGAAGCAGACAGGAAGGTCGAGCCGTCCGAGGGACTGGACGCGCTTCCCAGGAATGATCCCATGGAAGGGCGCAGCGCCTGCTCAGACGGAGGACAGATCGACGCGCAGGAGCCTGAGGGTCTCGGCGTAGATGATGTTGAGGCAGCTGCCCCCATCCATCAGGACCTTGGTGAGCCTGACGTCACCGATGATGGGATCGACGACGAGCGGGTATTTCCCCGGGCTCGGCACGTGGTCGTGGTGGTCAGCTTGGTCGAAGGTGATGGGCTTGTCGGACCAGTCTAGGTAGACTGGCGCCGCCACCTTCACCGAGTAGACCTCCCGACGCTCTTGCTTGCGATGCCGAGCCGAGGCATTCGCCGCATGCCCTCCGTAGATCATGAAGCAGTCACGGACCTCGGGGAACTCTCCTGCTTGGTGATCTTCCTTTTTGTCGTCGTCGCGGGCCCTGCCACCCTCTGCGGGTGGCCCGGCCCGGTGGAAGTGGCGCCAAAGCATGACGCACTCCTCGAGGGTGTGCTTGACGGGCCCCTGATGGTAAGGGCACGTCTCCTTGAGCATCTTGTCGAAGAGGTTAGCACCTCCGGGGGGCTTCCGAGGGTTCTTGTACTCGGCGGCGGCGACAAGGTCCGCGTCGGCGGCGTCGCGTTTCGCTTGCGACTTCTTCTTGCCTTTCTTCTTGGCACCGCGCGGAGTAGATGCTTCGGGAGCATCTTCCGACGGGCGGCCCTGGGGCTGCTTGTCCTTTCGGAAGATGGCCTCGACCGCCTCCTAGCCAGAGGCGAACTTGGTGGCGATGTCCATCAGCTCGCTCGCCCTGGTGGGGGTCTTGCGACCCAACTTGCTCACTAGGTCACGGCAGGTGGTGCCGGCGAGGAACGCGCCGATGACATCGGAGTCGGTGATGTTGGGCAGCTCGGTGCGCTGCTTCGAGAATCGCCGGATGTAGTCCCGAAGAGACTCTCCCGGATGTTGCCGGCAGCTTCGGAGGTCCCAGGAATTCCCGAGGCGCACGTACGTGCCCTGGAAGTTGCCGGCGAAGGTTGTCGTCGTCCGTTCCACCCAGTTGGCAGGCCAGGCGGTAGTCCGCGAGCCACAATTCCGGTTTCGTCTCCCCCGAGTACTTTGTGATAGTAGTCGGGGGTCGGAAACGGGCCAGAAACGGCGCCCGCCGGATGGCCCGGCTGAAGGCCTGCGGACCGGGTGGTTCGGGCGAGGGACTCCGATCCTCCCCACTGTCATAGCGTCCCCCACGCCTGGGGTGGTAGCCTCGGCGCACCCTTTCGTCGAGGCGGGCCCGACGGTCGCGACGATGGTGCTCGTTGCCGAGGTGGCCCGGGGCCGCAGGCGTGGTGTTGCGCGTGCGCCCGGTGTAGACCGAGGCCTCCCGCATGAATCGGGAAGTCGCGGCATGAGGTTCCGAGGGGTACCCCTGCCTTCGGGAGGCAGAGCTCTCGGCCCACCGGGCCGCAGCGCCCTCCAGGAGATTCTTGAGCTCCCCCTGGATTCGCCGACCCTCGGTGGTTGATGGCTCCGGCATCGCGCGGAGGAGCATCGCCGCGGCTGCCAGGTTCTGACCGACCCCGCTGGATGCGGGTGGCGGCCCGTCCCTGACATCGTTGGCGACGCGGTGCTGGAAACCCTGGGGCAGATGACGTATTTCTCCGGCCGAGGGTTGGCCCGCCCATACCTGCCCGACATCCCGGCGGATCGACTCGAGCGCTCCTGCTCCCTCGTCGAGCCCGGCCTGCGCCCCGCGGACTTGCTCAAGCTGTGGGTCGTGACCCCCCGCCGGAACGGGGACCACAGCTAGCTCCCGCGGGATGTCGGCGCGAGGCACCGGCCTAGGGAGATCACCGTCCTCCGGCATGCCGAGATGGTTGCCTTCGGAGGGATCCCCTAGCTCGACGTGGAAACATTCGCGGCTCGGGCCGCAGTCCTTGTCGTCAAGGCTGTGGCTGCCGTCGGAACAGTCGGAGAGGCAGTAGTCACATGCGGTCATAAAGTCCTGCATGGCACTGGGGTTGCCAAATCCAGAGAAATCCCAGCAGATGCTGGGATCGTCATCTTCCTCGGACCCAGAGGGCCCGTAGGTCGACACGTCCGTCAATCGGTCCCAAGGCGACCGCACACGAAACCCCAGAGGGGTTGCACTCGCCTCAACGTGAGCGCCCACCAAAGCGAGGTCGCTAGGCGGGTTGAGGTCGAGTCGAAAGGACGTAGGATGGGAATCAGTCGGTACCTTTTGGTCGACGAGGAGCGACGTAGTCACATCGGGGACTGATTGCGCCGTCGTCTTGGGTACGAGGGCGACGTCCTGCAGGCCCTCCGCGAGCGTGCTGGCGTCGTCCACTTGCTCGGGATTGGCGTGTCGCGGGGGGATGGCGCCCGCCTTCGTCTCAAACACGAGGTCGACGCCCGACGCGTCCTCCGTTGGGGCGCTGGGGATGTCGATTCGCTCGACAGCCGACGGAGCACAGCCTCCCGCCCGGCCTTGGTTGCCCCGCCTCCTCCTCCGATGGCGAGGGAGAGGACGGGGCGAGCTCGAATGTTGTTCTTCCACCACGCGGGGAAGACGTCGTCGATTCCGCCGCCTGCGGGCGGGCTGTCGGCCGCCATTGTCGTCGTCGCGCGGCGGTGGAAGGAGTATCATGTCGTAGCTGCCGTCGAGAGACATGAACTCGAGACTCCCGAAACGGAGCACCGTCCCGGGTTGGAGACGTCGTTGGAGACTGCCCATCTGGAGCTTGACGGGAAACTGCTCGTCAACACGCAGCACGCCCCTACCTGGCGCGCCAACTGTCGGCGTTTCGAGACCGGGGGGTCCCTAAGCCGATGAGTGAGTGTGTCGCGTGCCCCAGCCCAGATGGGTCGAGCGCGTGGGCGAGCGTGAAGGGGGGAAAGCGAGGTGGCCGGAGCCAAGTCGTGAGGGAGGTGGAGATCCCGCGACCTTCGTGTTCGTCCCGCGCCTAGGTCGGGTGCGCTTGCAGTAGGGGGTTACAAGCATCCACGCGGGTGAGGGAAGCGAGCGGCCCCAAGAGAGCGCCTGCCCCGTCCTCGTTCCCGCGCGGCCAACCTTCTCTAAGAAGGCCCTGGTCCTTCCTTTTATATGCGTAAGGTGTAACACCCGGTTTTAAAGAAACAAAGCCGGGTGCATCTCATACATGCGCCAAGAAGACAACATATACAATAACAGAGTGTATAGAGATAAATGTCATAAAACATCAGAGTATTTATTACATAGCGGAAGTCTTATTACAAAATAAAGATAAATATAAAACGAACTAAGGATCGATGGCGCCAATGTCGACTGGGAAACGCCACCTAGATCAGATCAAACTCCTCGATACTTGACTCCACTTGAAACCACCTGTTCTTCTCCTGTGGGGGGGTGTGAGACAGCAAGAGTGAGCTCACATACGATCATAGCTCAACAAGTTGTGGGGAATAATGTGACATGAACTCACCCAAAGATGGGAGTTCATGAAGTGTAAGGCTGATCAATGAAATAAAGGCTGAAGCTGAGCATTGCTTTTATAAGTTGGTCAAAATTTTATTAGCAGTTACTAAGTGTAAGTAAATATCAAACCATAGTAATAATAAGTAAAAGTAATAATAAAATAATCCCAAATGCAATGAAATGACAAATTGAGTTTAAGTTCCATAAATTAATCATGTGAGGGTCCGAGCTGCTCTTGACCGTGAGCACGGCTAGTATACCAGTTTTACACTCTGCAGAGGTTGCGCATCTTTACCCACAAGTCATGTTACCCATCTGCCAAGAGATGGCCAATCCCATACACCTCTACCGAGGAGGCGAGGCAGGGTAACACTACGAGGCCTTTACAAAGTTCCACTAGCTTCAGACTACCCGCTACAGTTTATGGGAAGATCCAGTACAGGGTTCCTGGCTGATAGCCATCGCAGCAAAATCAACCAGGGACCTCCCCGCACTGACCTCTCCCCTACTGCCCTTGCCCCTTTCGGGTAAGGTAGCCCTCCCCTAGCTTTCCTAGTTAATCAGCCAAGGGCGTCCCATTCCACCCTTGTGGTAGCACTGTTTTCCCGGGTGGTTCTCCATGTTCCCATTAACATAATGATCTTAACATGAACAAGGAATAATAAAACAGATAACAATAAATAGTATAACAACGAGTGATGAATATCTCTATACCCAAATCCACATAAAGCAATAGCATGTACTACCCAAAACTTTAGTAGTAAAACTAGTGGTGAAGCAAGGTATAAAGATAGTCAGATCTAGGGTATCCTATTGGGTCCCAGCAAAATTATCCTATGCAGATCATTATGAATAATAAGAACATGAATGGGTAACAGAAGTGATCAAGGGCACAACTTGCCTGGCACTTGAGAATCCAGGTACCAACTTGCTTTTCAGATGACACGTGTCCTCACGCTAGTCGTAGCAATACAAACAAACATGATATAGACAAAATTAACATCACACCATACATAAGTACAAACTGAATAATAATGATCTACGCGTTGCTACGAGACTAACACAACTTGAACGGATCAAATCGGAGTTAAAACGGAGGAGATACGAATTTCCTAAGGTTTTATGTATTTTGATATAAGATGAATTAGGATATAAATTTTTAATGTGACTTTCATATAAAAACAGAGGTACTATTTGGTAAACAATAATATTATAAAATTATAGGAACTGGAATCACTAAATTTGGAGTTATAGATTTCATGTTATGAATTTTCTAGGGTTTTATGCATTTAATACAAGATTAAGTGAAAGAATAATTTTAATGTGTTTGTCATGCCAGAACAGAGGCACAAATAGATAGACAATAATATTATGAAAATTTAGGAACTAGAATGGTCCAATTTGGAGTTCATATGCATTTACTATGAATTAAACAAGTTTTAACATTTATTTATGCACTAAAAATTAATTTCTAATATTAATTTCTGATTTTCCAAGTTCTCTGGATTGGGCCTCAAATACAGGAAACCGCAGGGGCTGGCGCGTAAAAATTCCTAAGACACAGAGCGCCCCAAGGTGGACGGCGGGTTGATTTCCTAGAAACCGGAGGGCTCTTATGCAAAACAACCCGGCCGAAGGGGTATAGGCAATTCTCCATCGTTGGATCCTCAGCCAAGCACCCAGATTAGACCGAAAACTCTACTGAACGGGTATGCAACCACCACCGATGGATAAAGATCCAACGACATAGATCTCATCCTGCACTAACTAACCTCAACCACCCGATCGAGATCTAACAGTCGTGGGCGAAACGTTATCTAGATTTAATCTGGCGCGTTCATCAGAAGATCAACGGCCACCGCCACCCCACACCCGATCGATACGCCGATCCCATCCAGATCGCTCATCGTGAGTTCGACGGCTAGAAAATATCTCACACAACCCCACCGGGTTTCTACAGGAACACCCCCAAATCCGGCGGCGCCATTGTCGACGACCGGTGCTACACTCACCCTCGGTATCTTATTCCAAGCGCTGAAACTTGCTAGACGAAGCGGAGTATAGGTAGAATAGAATCGGGAATACCTCACTGTGAATCGTGCAGCAGCAAACTTCGGCCACGGTGCATGGCGGCTCCGCGGCGGATGAAGAAATCCGGTGAGCAATTCACACGCCGTCGATGCCCTGCAGTGGAAGATGGTGCCCTTCCCACACTCGGGCGGTCAAGACAGTCCTCCCCGGCAACCCTCCGAGCTCAATCGACGGCGTGACCACGCAACACACGGCGGACCGAGCCCGCCCGCGCCGCACTCTCTCTTCTGTTCAGGCGCAAGCGACCGAGAAGTGCGTCGCGGGTGGATTCGATTGTGGAGGCCGCGCGGTAGGTGACAGGATGGATCGATTTGGAGTTCGTGATGCCGGAGTTGGCCGCGGCGGTGGTTTATTATGGCCATGGCGACCCGGGTGACGGTGCTGGCTGGAAGTCCGCCGAGGATCCCGCCATATCTGTTACCGCGAGGGATTTCGAAGGAATAGCTACGGGCGGAGGTAGGCGATCTTATGCCCCCACTTTCCCCCGCGAGAATCGGTCAGCCCGCAACTGAATCCTGGCGACTACGGAGCTCCAGGCGCGGTCCTCGGGCTGTTACCGGGCGTGGCGACGGGTGGAAGAAGGGTCTCCCATCCAGGGCGCCGGTCCACACGCCAGCGACGGATGAGCGTAGCGTGCGCGAACGAGTAGTGACTGGAGTGTGGGTCCCACAAGTCGGCGCAACAGATACGGGCGCGAGCCTGGCGAATCGGGCCCACGCGTCAGCTGCAGAGTGAGAGGGCGCGGGATGAGATATGGGCTGCGCGCGCTGAGAAATGCGTAAGTGGGCCGAATTGAGGATGGTTGGCCCAGTTAGGCTTTTATCCTTTTCTTTTTTTTTTCCTTTTCTTTTATCTTTTCTTTCTTTCCATATTCAAACTTCAATTTGAATTCAAACTTTGTGGCACCTTTGTACACTGACTAATTATTTAGTTTTGATCATACCTACTGCGATGATGTTATTAAATTATAATTTTATTTATTGAATAATATTCCTTTCTCTCCTCTATTTTCATGATTTTATTTTCAAGGTAGACTTGGAATTTCTATGGATCCTTTGATATGCTTATTAATGATACATTTATTTTATTAAGCACAAATGCACAATCAAATAAAACTCAGCATGATGCAAGATTTATTTAGGTGTCTTTGAGGTATTTATTTAATTGTGTAAGTGGGGTGTTCACATATGATGGTAAGTAAATTCCACACACACACAAAGATTATGGGAAAATGACTTTTCTCCCCCTTTTATTATATATTACAAAGTGAGTATTACAAATCCTACCCCCCTTAAAAAGAATCTCGTCCTCGAGATTTAAGAAGATCTAGGGAAGAGGTGGAAAAAAATCTATACGAAGCTCTTCTTCTCTTTCCTATGTAGCTCCATCATCTTCATGATGGTTCCATTGCACTTTACATTTCTTAATAACCATATTTCTTGTGGCTCGAGTCACAGTATCCAAAATCTTGATCGGGTACTCCGTGTAAGTCAGATCACCTTGAACACTGAGTTCTTCCATTGGTATCTGTTCCTCAGGGACACGGAGACACTTCTTAAGTTGAGACACATGAAATACATTATGCACATCCGATAGACTATCCGGTAACTCGAGTTGGTATGCCATCTCCCCAACTCATCTAAAGATCAAGAATGGTCCAATGTAGCGAGGGGACAATTTTCCTTTGACTTTGAATCTTCTCATACCACAAAGTGGTGAAACCTTGAGGTACACATAACCTCCATCCTCAAATTCTAGTGGTCTCCCTCTATTATCAGCATAGCTCTTTTGCCTGGTCTGAGCTACCTTCAAATTCTCCCGAATTATACGGATTTGTTCTTCTACCTCTTGAATAAGTTCAGGCCCAAAGAACTGTCTTCCTCTAGTCTGATCCAATATAGAGGAGTCCTGCACTTCCTACCATATAGGGCCTCGAACAGTGACATCTTCAGACTAGCCTAAGAACTCAGCATAAGGTGGACTATTGTCCCAACTACTACCATGCTTAAGGGCACAAGCTCTCAACATATCTTCCAATACTTGGTTAGTCCTTTCGGTTAGTCCATCAGTCTGAGGATGGTAGGCCAAACTAGAATTCAACTTTGTATCCACATTCTCTTGAAAACTTTTCCAAAATTTGGAGGTAAACTGTGATCCTCTATCCAAAACGATCCACTTCGGTACACCGTGTAGAGACTCAATCCGAGACATGTATAACTTAGCCAATTGGGATCCCTTATAAGTAGTCTTGACCGGAATGAAATGAGCCACTTTGGTCAATCTATCCACAATCACCCATATGGAATCGTATCCTCTCAAGGTGCGAGGCAAACCAGTAATGAAGTCCATACCAATCTCTTCCCATTTCTACTCAGGTATCTTTAGTGGGTGTAATAGTCCAGCTGGTCTTTGGTGTTTGATCATAACTCTTTGGCACACTTCGCACATAGCCACATGTGCAGCCACATCTCTCTTTAATCCATATAACCAGTATTTCTGCTTCAAATCCTGATACATCTTGGTACTACCAGGATGAATAGAATAATCCAAGTCATGGGCTTCCTTCAATATAGTCTCACGAAGGCTTTCAATCTCCGGAACACATCTCTTGTCCTCGAACCATACGGTACCCTGCTCATCTTTCGTAAATTCCGGAACCCGACCTTCAGTAATCAGATCCTTAATCTCTTGTATCTTAGCATCACCAATTTGTCCTTTGCGGATCTCTTGCTCCAAATTAGTTTCCACATCAATAATAACTCCTTTAGTGTGAGTAACTATCCCCAGGTTAAGTCTCCTGAAACTCTCAACAATCTCATCGAGTAGCTGGGCAACAACAGCTAAATGAACATGCTCCTTTCGACTCAAGGCATCTGTAACCAAATTTGCCTTGCCCGGGTGATAGTGAATTTCCAAATCATAATCCTTAATAAGCTCCAACCAACGGCGTTGCCTAAGGTTGAGATCCTTCTGAGTGGATATATACTTCAAACTCTTATGATCCGTATATACTTGGTACCTCTCGTCCCACTTGAATTCTCTTTCCTTCACCAAAAGCGAGGTCATAAGCTTAGCAATCTTAGAAAATCCTTCAATAAATCTCCAATAATATCCTGCAACTCCTAGGAATTCCGAATCTTCGTAACTATAGTGGGTATGCTCCACGCCACTATCTCCTTGACTTTAGCAGGATCCACTGATATTCCTCCATTAGAAATGATATGTCCAAGAAATGGCACCTCGCCAATCCAAAACTCGCATTTACCGTACTTGGTGTAGAGTTGATTATCTTAAAGCTTCTGTAGCACCAACCTTAGATGTTCTTCATGGTCACTCTCATTCTTAGAATAGATAAGAATATCGTCGATGAACACCACGACGAATCTGTCCAAATACTCCAAAAACATCTTATTCATCAAATCCATAAAATAAGCTGGTGCATTAGTTAATCCAAACGACATAACGATGAACTCATATAATCCATATCGAGTCGAGAAAGCCGTCTTAGGAATATCTGATGGTCCAATCTTCATTTGATGGTAACCCGATCGGAGGTCAATCTTCGAGAATATCCTAGCATCTCTCATCCGATCAAATAAATCCTCAATGCGGGGTAACGGGTACTTGTTCTTCACGGTAACATCATTAAGGGACCTATAATCCACACACATCCCTTGCGATCCATCTTTCTTCTGCACAAATAGAACTAGCGCTCCCCCAAGGTGAAGAACTCGAACGAATATACCCAGCCTCTTGCAACTCCGTTAAGTGCTTCTTGAGTTCTTTTAACTCTTCTACAGACATTCTATACTGCTTGGCTCCAATATTATAGCAGTAACTCCAAATTCTCTACCCATAGTGGCCAATGTCAATCTACGTGTCATTTGATTCACCACAACAGGCCCTTTAGGTGTAATTACTCTCATGGGTTTTCTCATATTGTCCAACACATATGCCCAAACCAAAATCTCGGCATGACGCATAATTTTATTAGCAACTCATGGGGACAAATAGACCTTTTTATTCCTCCTAAAATGGTATCACACCGAATACTAACTAAAGGAACATGTAGATCCTACAAATAGTAGTAATTTACATATATGTTTATGTAGCTTGGTGGAGCCGGTGGTGGTGGAGATGGTGGTTGCTCTTGTTGTTGTCTCTCCAACCGTGATTGCCTTATTTCTTGCTGTATCTCCAGACGGGCCTGACGTATTTCCTCGCGTTCTTGTCTTATCTGGCTTTGCATTTCAGTCATCATGTCTGTCAATTGCTGTATTACCAGCCTTTGGGTTGCGATCACTTGCTCGGTTTCAACAGGTGGGGGATTTGGAGGATTCATTTCTGTTTGCTGTTGCGTGATAATCTTTCCTTTCCTGGTATTGACCATCTGAGTTAGATACATAAGGTAAGAAAGAGCAGTAGACAAGGCAGTAATTACAATCATGTTACTTTGGGGGACTTATTAGCTAAGTAGATTAGTGTGTCACCTACTAAAGCTAATACAGTACCTTATAGTGGTACATGCTAAAATGTCCATATACAATATTTCAATCAATCAAAGAAGCAAATCAGGCATTGATCATCAGAACAATCAACCAATATTTTTAATAGAGAAAATAGTTTTAATTTCGTCTTAGGTTACCTATCTCTTAAGAAGATCATAGTCATAGGATTCCAAGGTGTGAAATCCGTCTTGTCTTGGAGTAGAAAAGGTAAGAATGATCAGAGTAGAACAGTAGAAGGTAGGATAGGATCAAGGTAAGTGTAGAAAGAATCAGAGTAAGGTAAGTGTAGAATGAATCAGAATGAGATAAATAGGTAAGGGTTGTCCATTTCTATCTAGGTTTCGTCCTACAGTCAACATTTCCTCTGATACCACTTCTGTAACACCCGGTTTTAAAGAAACAAAGCCGGGTGCATCTCATACATGCGCCAAGAAGACAACATATACAATAACAGAGTGTATAGAGATAAATGTCATAAAACATCAGAGTATTTATTACATAGCGGAAGTCTTATTACAAAATAAAGATAAATATAAAACGAACTAAGGATCGATGGCGCCAATGTCGACTGGGAAACGCCACCTAGATCAGATCAAACTCCTCGATACTTGACTCCACTTGAAACCACCTGTTCTTCTCCTGTGGGGGGGTGTGAGACAGCAAGAGTGAGCTCACATACGATCATAGCTCAACAAGTCGTGGGGAATAATGTGACATGAACTCACCCAAAGATGGGAGTTCATGAAGTGTAAGGCTGATCAATGAAATAAAGGCTGAAGCTGAGCATTGCTTTTATAAGTTGGTCAAAATTTTATTAGCAGTTACTAAGTGTAAGTAAATATCAAACCATAGTAATAATAAGTAAAAGTAATAATAAAATAATCCCAAATGCAATGAAATGACAAATTGAGTTTAAGTTCCATAAATTAATCATGTGAGGGTCCGAGCTGCTCTTGACCGTGAGCACGGCTAGTATACCAGTTTTACACTCTGCAGAGGTTGCGCATCTTTACCCACAAGTCATGTTACCCATCTGCCAAGAGATGGCCAATCCCATACACCTCTACCGAGGAGGCGAGGCAGGGTAACACTACGAGGCCTTTACAAAGTTCCACTAGCTTCAGACTACCCGCTACAGTTTATGGGAAGATCCAGTACAGGGTTCCTGGCTGATAGCCATCGCAGCAAAATCAACCAGGGACCTCCCCGCACTGACCTCTCCCCTACTGCCCTTGCCCCTTTCGGGTAAGGTAGCCCTCCCCTAGCTTTCCTAGTTAATCAGCCAAGGGCGTCCCATTCCACCCTTGTGGTAGCACTGTTTTCCCGGGTGGTTCTCCATGTTCCCATTAACATAATGATCTTAACATGAACAAGGAATAATAAAACAGATAACAATAAATAGTATAACAACGAGTGATGAATATCTCTATACCCAAATCCACATAAAGCAATAGCATGTACTACCCAAAACTTTAGTAGTAAAACCAGTGGTGAAGCAAGGTATAAAGATAGTCAGATCTAGGGTATCCTATTGGGTCCCAGCAAAATTATCCTATGCAGATCATTATGAATAATAAGAACATGAATGGGTAACAGAAGTGATCAAGGGCACAACTTGCCTGGCACTTGAGAATCCAGGTACCAACTTGCTTTTCAGATGACACGTGTCCTCACGCTAGTCGTAGCAATACAAACAAACATGATATAGACAAAATTAACATCACACCATACATAAGTACAAACTGAATAATAATGATCTACGCGTTGCTACGAGACTAACACAACTTGAACGGATCAAATCGGAGTTAAAACGGAGGAGATACGAATTTCCTAAGGTTTTATGTATTTTGATATAAGATGAATTAGGATATAAATTTTTAATGTGACTTTCATATAAAAACAGAGGTACTATTTGGTAAACAATAATATTATAAAATTATAGGAACTGGAATCACTAAATTTGGAGTTATAGATTTCATGTTATGAATTTTCTAGGGTTTTATGCATTTAATACAAGATTAAGTGAAAGAATAATTTTAATGTGTTTGTCATGCCAGAACAGAGGCACAAATAGATAGACAATAATATTATGAAAATTTAGGAACTAGAATGGTCCAATTTGGAGTTCATATGCATTTACTATGAATTAAACAAGTTTTAACATTTATTTATGCACTAAAAAATAATTTCTAATATTAATTTCTGATTTTCCAAGTTCTCTGGATTGGGCCTCAAATACAGGAAACCGCAGGGGCTAGCGCGTAAAAATTCCTAAGACACAGAGCGCCCCAAGGTGGACGGCGGGTTGATTTCCTAGAAACCGGAGGGCTCTTATGCAAAACAACCCGGCCGAAGGGGTATAGGCAATTCTCCATCGTTGGATCCTCAGCCAAGCGCCCAGATTAGACCGAAAACTCTACTGAACGGGTATGCAACCACCACCGATGGATAAAGATCCAACGACATAGATCTCATCCTGCACTAACTAACCTCAACCACCCGATCGAGATCTAACAGTCGTGGGCGAAACGTTATCTAGATTTAATCTGGCGCGTTCATCAGAAGATCAACGGCCACCGCCACCCCACACCCGATCGATACGCCGATCCCATCCAGATCGCTCATCGTGAGTTCGACGGCTAGAAAATATCTCACACAACCCCACCGGGTTTCTACAGGAACACCCCCAAATCCGGCGGCGCCATTGTCGACGACCGGTGCTACACTCACCCTCGGTATCTTATTCCAAGCGCTGAAACTTGCTAGACGAAGCGGAGTATAGGTAGAATAGAATCGGGAATACCTCACTGTGAATCGTGCAGCAGCAAACTTCGGCCACGGTGCATGGCGGCTCCGCGGCGGATGAAGAAATCCGGTGAGCAATTCACACGCCGTCGATGCCCTGCAGTGGAAGATGGTGCCCTTCCCACACTCGGGCGGTCAAGACAGTCCTCCCCGGCAACCCTCCGAGCTCAATCGACGGCGTGACCACGCAACACACGGCGGACCGAGCCCGCCCGCGCCGCACTCTCTCTTCTGTTCAGGCGCAAGCGACCGAGAAGTGCGTCGCGGGTGGATTCGATTGTGGAGGCCGCGCGGTAGGTGACAGGATGGATCGATTTGGAGTTCGTGATGCCGGAGTTGGCCGCGGCGGTGGTTTATTATGGCCATGGCGACCCGGGTGACGGTGCTGGCTGGAAGTCCGCCGAGGATCCCGCCATATCTGTTACCGCGAGGGATTTCGAAGGAATAGCTACGGGCGGAGGTAGGCGATCTTATGCCCCCACTTTCCCCCGCGAGAATCGGTCAGCCCGCAACTGAATCCTGGCGACTACGGAGCTCCAGGCGCGGTCCTCGGGCTGTTACCGGGCGTGGCGACGGGTGGAAGAAGGGTCTCCCATCCAGGGCGCCGGTCCACACGCCAGCGACGGATGAGCGTAGCGTGCGCGAACGAGTAGTGACTGGAGTGTGGGTCCCACAAGTCGGCGCAACAGATACGGGCGCGAGCCTGGCGAATCGGGCCCACGCGTCAGCTGCAGAGTGAGAGGGCGCAGGATGAGATATGGGCTGCGCGCGCTGAGAAATGCGTAAGTGGGCCGAATTGAGGATGGTTGGCCCAGTTAGGCTTTTATCCTTTTCTTTTTTTTTTTCCTTTTCTTTTATCTTTTCTTTCTTTCCATATTCAAACTTCAATTTGAATTCAAACTTTGTGGCACCTTTGTACACTGACTAATTATTTAGTTTTGATCATACCTACTGCGATGATGTTATTAAATTATAATTTTATTTATTGAATAATATTCCTTTCTCTCCTCTATTTTCATGATTTTATTTTCAAGGTAGACTTGGAATTTCTATGGATCCTTTGATATGCTTATTAATGATACATTTATTTTATTAAGCACAAATGCACAATCAAATAAAACTCAGCATGATGCAAGATTTATTTAGGTGTCTTTGAGGTATTTATTTAATTGTGTAAGTGGGGTGTTCACATATGATGGTAAGTAAATTCCACACACACACAAAGATTATGGGAAAATGACTTTTCTCCCCCTTTTATTATATATTACAAAGTGAGTATTACATAAGGAGAGGATCCAGGTGTACAATGGGGGTGTAGCAAGGTGCTACGTGTCTAGCGGGGGTGAGCTAGCGCCCTAGGTACATGCCAATGTGGCAGTCGGAGAGATCTTGGCACCCAGCTGGTGTGGTGTCGTGGCTGTCGGAGGAGAAACGGAGCCTGGCGGAGGGACAGCTGTCGGAGCGGTTGGGCCCTTGCTGACGTCCCCCTGCTTCCGTAAGGGAGCTGAGAGCCGCCGTCGTCATGGGTCTAGCGGGGCGCCATCATTGCCTATCTGGCGGAGCTAGCCAGATGGGACGCCGGTCTTGTTCCCTGCGGCCCGAGTCGGCTCGGGGTAGGGTGATGATGGCGCTTCCTGTTGATGTGGCGGACCTGTGTCCTAGGTCGGGCGACGTGGAGGCTCCTCTGAAGCCGAGGTCGAGTCTGTCCTACATGGCCGAGGCCGAGCCCGAGCTCCTGGGTCGGGCGAGGCGGAGGTCGTTCGGCAGAGGCCAGGGCGGAGTCCGACCCCTGGGGTCGGGCGAAGCGGAGTTCGCCGTCTTCCGGGGACTTAGCCCGATTCCGAGCCCTGGGTCGGGCGGAGCGGAGTTCGCCGTCTTCCGGGGCCTTAGCCCGAGTCCGAGCCCTGGGTCGGGCGGAGCGGAGTTCGCCGTCTTCCGGGGCCTTAGCCCGAGTCCGAGCCCTGGGTCGGGCGGAGCGGAGTTCGCCGTCTTCCGGGGCCTTAGCCCGAGTCCGAGCCCTGGGTCAGGCGGAGCGGAGTTCGCCGTCTTCCGGGGCCTTAGCCCGAGTCCGAGCCCTGGGTCGGGCGGAGCTTCCTATGGCACCTTTGGCAAGGCCTGACTGCCTGTCAGTCTTACTCTGTCAAGTGGCACTGCAGTCGGGATGGCGCAGGCGGCGCTGTCCTTTTGTCAGACCGGTCAGTGGAGCGGCAAAGTGACGGCGGTCACTTCGGCTCTGCTGGGGGGCGCGTGTCAGGATAAAGGTGTCAGGCTACCTTTGCGTTAAATGCCCCTGCGACTCGGTCGATTGGTGCGGCGATTTAGTCAGGGCTGCTTCTTAGCGAAGGCAAGGCCTCGGGCGAGCCGGAGATGCGTCTGCCGTAAAAAGGGGGCCTCGGGCAAGACGGAAACACCTCAGGGTCGGCTGCCCTTGCCCGAGGCTAGGCTCGGGCGAGGCGTGATCGAGTCGCTCGTATGGACTGATCCCTGACTTAATCGCACCCATAAGGCCTCTGCAGCTTTATGCTGATGGGGGTTACCAGCTGAGAATTAGGCGTCTTGAGGGTACCCCTAATTATGGTCCCCGACACTAAGTATACCCCAAAAATCTTCAAGTAGCAAGGTTGAGCCCTACCTTATTGAATTGATCATTCTTTGCCCAAGTTCAATTGCTAAATTGCATATCATACCATGCTTGTATCTTACTCATTGCATTCATTAGATTGCAATCTCGCTAACGGAGAGTACGTGCTCATCCCCGAGCACGGAGCTGTCCACGACGAAGACCAGGAGCAAGCTCCCGAGACTGCCAGCGAGGATCTCCCTGCAGCCCCAGCTATTGAAGGCAAGCCCCAGTTTTATGCATAACCATATCTATTTATGCTACTTTACCAAACTTAATGTTTGTAGGATTGTAATGTGCACTTAAGTGTAGGAGTTGCTTGAAACCTCTAGTTGCATGAACTTAGGATTCCTTTTTGAGATGGATACTAGTATGATAGGTCGAGTAACTGCTTTGCTAATCAGGATCTCGGTAAAAGTCGAGTGATTTTTCTAGCACTCGCACGAGGTCAGGAATTGATTGTATTCATCTTGATAACGGGATCTATAATGGTTTATGGACTTGGATCTAGGGAGGATGCCTTGTCCATGAGACAGGAAAAAGGAATTAAGGATTAATGTGTGGATACCTAAGTCATGTTTTTGAATGTACTAAACACATGTCGGGAAATATGGTAACCGATAAACCTAGTACCTAAGTGAAGCCAGGCGCGGACTTTATCCCTCATGCGACCTGAGACTGGGTCTCCCATGCTAGCTATGGTGGGTACAAGTGCGGTCACTGCACGGCGGCGGCCGGGGTCTGTGGAGCATTGTATGCCAAGGCGGTGAGGCCTGGCCACGAACGGGGAATCAATGGGGACGGTTGACGTGTGTGGGGACGGAGTGCCCTGACATGTCATGTGTTTAGGTTTACCTTGCAAGGTTAAAACTCGATTCGAATCGTCTGCTTCTCGCAGCTAATGAGACTGCTTGACCTCTCGTACTACATTGAGTAAGAAGTGAAATGAGGTTACATGAGATAACTTGTTGTATGTACTAAATGCTTGGTACCATGTATGCTTAGAAGGAGCAAACTTAGTTAAGATGATGATGCTAGAATTTGAAAAGCTAAAAATTGATTTTAGATACAGCTAGTGCTTTTGGCAAACCAAACCCCTCAGCCAAACAGCTGCATGGTCTAGAGGTAGAGGAGTAGTTTCCTCACACCGGATAAGTCTAGCTGAGTATTAGTATACTCAGCCTTGCTTGTGGCATAATTTTTGTACGTACGCTTCAGGACATGGTTGATGGTGTGACTTGGCCTACCACCCTGCCACCGGGTTGGACGGTCGAGTGGGATGCTGCTCCAACAGGAGAGGAGCAGGAGGAGTAGTGGGCTAGGCCTTGCCCAATTCCTCGATACCGACGACATCGATTATCCGCTGCATCTTATTTTGCGAACTTTTACCAGCAACCTGAAAAACTCCGATTTATGTAATAATTCAGTACTTTAATTTGAGGTTTCCTATTTTATTGTGTTTCTTCTGTGACTCATCTTTGAGTGAGTATGTGGTATTTGATCCTGGTTAAGTGGCTTTATCAGACTAGATCTGAGGGACTGATAGGTTATTCCGATTTAAGTGTGTTACGGCCCTAGAGGCATGACTTGGGCACTTAAGCTGGAATAATTCGGGCGGTTCTACCACAAAGATGACTTGTTGGTAGACCCAAATATAATATCATCAACATAAATTTGGCATATAAACAAGTCTTTTGCAATTGTTTTAGTGAAGGGAGTAGGGTCAGCTTTACCAACTTTGAAGCCACTAGTGATAAGGAAGTCTCGCAGGCATTCATACCATGCTCTTGGGGCTTGCTTGGGCCCATAAAGCGCCTTTGAGAGCTTATAAACATGGTTACGGTACTCACTATCTTCAAAGTCGGGAGGTTGCTCAACATAAACCTCTTCCTTGATAGGGCCATTGAGGAAGGCACTCTTCACGTCCATTTGATATAACTTAAAGCCATGGTAAGTAGCATAGGCAAGTAATATACGAATTGACTCAAGCCTAGCTACGGGTGCATATGTTTCATCGAAATCCAAACCTTCGACTTGTGAATAACCTTTAGCAACAAGTTGGGCTTTGTTCCTTGTCACACACCATGCTCATCCTGTTTGTTGCAGAATACCCACTTGGTACCTACAACATTTTGGTTAGGACTTGGAACTAAATGCCATACCTCATTCCTCATGAAGTTGTTGAGCTCCTCTTGCATTGCCACCACCCAATCTAGATCTCTTAAAGCATCCTCTATCTTGTATGGCTCAATAGAAGACATAAAAGAGTAATATTCACAGAAATGAGCAACTCAAGATCTAGTGGTTACCCCCTTTTGAATGTCACCGAGTATTGAGTTGACGGGGTGATCTCTTTGAATTGCTTGGTGGACTATTGGGTGTTGCGGTCTTTGATCTCGTATCTCTTGATCATCTTCCTTGTCTTGATCACCTTCATCTCCCCCATGATCAATGTCCTCCTCTTGAGGTGAATCATCATCTTGGTCTTCATCCTCTTCTTCTTGAGCCATTTTCTCATCTTGAGTTGGTGGAGATGCTTGCATTGAAGATGATGGTTGATCTTGTGTTTGTGTGAGCTCCTCGGATTCCTTTGGACACACATCCCCAATGGACATGTTCCTTAGTGCGACGCATGGAGCCTCTTCATCATCTAGTTCATCAAGATCAACTTGCTCCACTTGGGAGCCATTAGTCTCATCAAACACAATGTCACAAGAAACTTCAACTAATCCTAGCGGACTTGTTGAAGACTCTATATGCCCTTGTGTTTGAGTCATAACCTAGTAAAAAGCCTTCTACTGCTTTAGGAGCAAATTTAGAACTTCTACCTCTCTTAATAAGAATAAAGCATTTGCTCCCAAAGACTCTAAAATAAGAAATTGGGCTTTTTACCAGTAAGGAGTTCATATGATGTTTTTTTGAGGATTCGGTGAAGGTATAACCGGTTGATGGAGTAGCAAGCGGTGTTAATCGCCTCCGCCCAAAACCGGTCCGGTGTCTTGTACTCATCAAGCATGGTTCTTGCCATGTTCAAAGAGTTCTATTCTTCCTCTCCACTACACCATTTTGTTGAGGTGTGTAGGGAGAAGAGAACTCATGCTTGATGCCCTCCACCTCAAGAAATCCTTCAATCTGAGAGTTCTTGAACTCTGTTCCATTGTCGCTTCGAATCTTTTTGATTCTCAATCTGAACTCATTTTGAGCTCGTCTTAAGAATCTTTTTAAGGTCTCTTGGGTTTGAGATTTTTCCTACAAAAAGAATACCCAAGTGAAGTGAAAATAATCATCCACAATAACAAGACAGTATTACACCCGCCGATGCTTATGTAAGCGATCGGGCCGAATAAGTCCACGTGGAGTAGCTCGAGCGGCCTATCAGTCGTCATGATGTTCTTGTGTGGATGGTGGACTCCAATTTGCTTCCCTTCTTGACATGCGCTACAAATCCTGTATTTCTCAAAATGAACATTGGTTATTTCTAAAATGTGTTCTCCCTTTAGAAGTTTGTGAAGATTCTTCATCCCAACATGGGCAAGTCGGCGATGCCAGAGCCAACCCATATTAGTCTTAGCAATTAAGCAAGTGTCTAGTTCAGCTTTGTTATCATTAAAATCAACTAAATATAGCTGACCATCTAACCCTCTCTTAAATGCTATTGAATCATCACTTCTTCTAAAGACAATAACATCTATATCAGTGAATAGACAGTTGTCGCCCATTTTGCATAATTGAGAAACAGAAAGCAAATTGTAATCTAAAGAATCTAGGAGAAAAACATTGGAAATGGAATGGTCAGGAGATATAGCAATTTTACCCAAACCTTTGACCAAACCTTGATTTCCATCCCCGAATGTGATAGCTCTTTAGGGATCTTCATATTTCTCATATGAGAAGAACATCCTTTTCTCCCATGTCATGTGGTTTGTGCACCCGCTATCGATTATCCAACTTGATCCACTGGTTGCATAAACCTACAAAACAACTTTAGGCCTTGTTCTTAGGTACCCAAACGGACTTGGGTCCTTTGACATTAGAAACAAGCACCTTGGGTACCCAAACACAAGTTTTTGGACTCTTGTGTTTGCCCCCAACATATTTGGCAACTACTTTGCTTGATTTGTTAGTTAGCAAATAAGAAGCATCAAAAGTTTTAAATGAAATGTTATGCTCATTTGATGCATTAGGAATTTTCTTTTTAGGCATTTTGATATGAGTGGAATGCCTAGAGCTAGAGGCCTCATTTTTATACATAAAAGCATGATGAGAAATATTGTGAGGTTTTCTAGCATGAATGTTCCTAATCTTATGCTCAGGATAGTTTGCAGGATATAAAATGTAACCCTCTCTATTCTGAACCATGGGTGCTTTACACTTAACAAAATTAGATAGTTTCTTGGGGGCATTATGTTTGGTGTTGTTTTGACTTCCTTGTTAGAAACCAATCCCATCCTTAATGCCAGGGCGTCTCCCATTATAGAGCATGCTTCTAGCAAATTTAAAATTTTCATTTTCTAGCTCATGCTCGGCAATTTTAGCATTTAATGTAGATATGTGATCATTTTGTTTTTTAATCATGGCAAGGTGATCATCAACAACTTCAACATCAACGTCTCTACATCTAGTGCAAATAGTGACACTTTCAACAGTAGATGTAGATGCTTTGCAAACATTCAATTCTTCAATCTTAGCAATTAAATTATCATTCTTAGTTCTAAGACTAGAAATTGAATCATTGCACATGCTAAGCTCCTTAGACAAATTTTCACACTTTTCTACTTCTAGAGCATAAGCATTTTTCAATTTAACAATTTTTTTTGTTTTCCTTAACGAGCAAGTCCTCTTGGCATTCCAAGAAATCATCCTTCTCGTTAATTGTTTCTATTAATTCATTCAATTTTTTCTTTTGGTCCATGGTAAGGTTGGCAAAGAGAGAAATTAAATCATCTTCATTGTCACTAGAGCTACCCTCATCATCAGATGTAGTATATTTGGGGGTATCTCTAGAATGTACCTTCTTCTTCTTGCCGTCCCTAGCCATGAGACACTTGTGGCCGACATTGGGGAAGAAATGTCCCTTGTTGACGGTGATGTTGACGACGTCCTCGTCGGAGGAGGAGTCGGTGGAGCTCTCGTTGGAGTCCGATTCCCGCCCCATGTGCGCCTTGACGCCCTTCTTCTTGTAGTACTTCTTCTTCATCTTCTTCTTCTTCCCCTTCTTGTCTTCATCCCTGTCACTAGAATATGGACATTTAGCTATAAAGTGACCGGACTTACCACACCGGTAGCACACCCTCTTGGAACGGGGTTTGTAGTCCTTCCCCTTCCTTTGCTTAAGGATTTGTCAAAAGCTCTTAATAATAAGAGCCATCTCCTCGTTGTCTAGCTTGGAGGCTTCGATTGGTAGTCTACTTGGTGTAGACTCCTCCTTCTTTTCTTCTATTGCTTTGAATGCAACGAGTTGCACCTCGTGTGTGGAGGTGGTGCCTTGCACCAAGTTGACAATGTGTTTGAAGTCTTTGATCATAAGTTCAAAGCTCACAAACTTGCCAATTACTTCCTCGGGAGGCATCTGTTTATATCTAGGGTCTCCAAGGATTAGTTGTACTTGAGTGGGATTACGAAAAACAATTGAACTAAGGATAACCTTGACCATTTCATGGTCATCCCACTTGGTGCTCCCGAGGTTGCGCACTTGATTCACCATTGTTTTGTGCCGATTGTACATCGCTTGCGGCTCCTCTACTTTGTTGAGGACAAATCGACTGAGCTCTACCTTGATCGTCTCTCGCTTTGTGATTTTGGTCACCTCGTCCCCTTCGTGCGCCGTTTTAAGGATAGAAGTTGCTTGGGAATTAAAATGCCTTCTTTGGGCGGCCTCGCCCGAGTCGTACTCCTCGTCGCCTACCTGTGGTGCCTGCGCTCCAAACTCAACAATGTCCCAAATACTTTCGTGGAGTGAGGTTAGATGGTGCCTGTCGAAGAGAAAATCCTCCGGCCGGGTGGCGGAATGCACTCGCCCTAATCCTAAGATGAGGAGGGGGCCTAAGCATTTTGCCTGTTAGGTGGAATCGGGATGAACACAAGAAAACACAAGGGTTTAGAGTGGTTTAGGCCGCCGGAGCGCAATACCCTACCTCCACTGTGTGTATGTTGTATTGAGTGAGTGTGTAAGCGTGTGTCTGTGTAAAACTTGTCCCTGTAACGTTGTGTGCCTTCCCTTTTATAGTTTAAGGGATGCACATACAAGGATGCTGAGCCCCGACATGCGGGTCCAAAAGCATAATGGAAGGAATACATTATGTAAGTAATTAATACTAGTAACGCCTGAGCAATCACAGGGAGTGTTGATGACCACAGTCCATGCAGCATTGATAGCCGAAATGTGCGAGTAATGGTGAATAACAGCACGGCTTGCATATCGTGGACTGAGCACGCCACCTGTCAGTGAAATGGACAGGCGCACGTGTTATCTGTAATGAATGCGAGGGCGCGCGTAGCCCAGAAGCGTCATGCTAGGTTCCGCCCGTTGGCTTAAGCCGCGCGCAGTATGCCATGTGGCAGCATCGGGTCTCTGCCTGAGCGGGGAGCAGGAGTGTATGCGAACAAGTCCGGAACCCACCAAACTAGGTCTGGACACGTGTCAGCACCAGACCCCCGCCTGGGTCTTGTTCCAGGCCCGAGTATGTTCTGTCCTGGAACCTTGGGACCCCATTGTGGGCAGTCCGGACCCCATACGGGGGGGTCCGGATCCTATTCCAGGGGTCCGGCTTGCACACGTGGAGGTCCTAGACCAATCTTGGAGGTCCGGACTGTATATCCAGGGGTCCGGTGCTCTCCCATGGGGGTCCGAGCTCACTGTTGATGGCCTGGAGTATATCACCTTCTCTAGACACGTGGCGACCCTGGACCTACCCATGCGGTGGGGTCAGGTGCTGCTGCGGGCCCAGAGTAGCAGCTCGAGGCTGGGGTGAGTCATGGTCTGGTCCCACATACAGCTCTTCACCACGCGACTAAGAGACAGTCGCGCGGGTAATACGTCTTTATATAGTAGCAAGGGGTAGCCTAGTTTCAGGGTACCGACAGTGGCCCTCGGGCCTACCTCAGGGGAGGATGCGAGCCTGCAGGTGGGGCCAAAGCTTGTACTTCGCCTCAACATGGCATGACCGGTGATTGGGGCGCTGTTTTAGCACATCTGCTGGTGTGGCACGACGTTTTAGCATATCTGCTGACGCACCCACCGTCAATCCACCTTAGGTCACGTTGACTGCCATATCTGTCCCCGTGGCTGACTGACCGCGGCCCCCACGCCTGGTGGTTTCGTTGAGCCACGCGCGGGGTGCCTCGTTGCCGCCGCCTTGGTTAAAAATATCCTTCTGTAGCGGCCCCAAGGGTGCGCGCGATCGTGTGCGGCGATTCACTCCCCGCGCGGCGGTTCGCTCTTTTCGCACTCGAAGACCGGCACACCAGCTGCATGACTTGTGGACCTGGGCCCCCGTTGTCACACCCATTTCCCAAGGGCAGAGCCGGGTGCATCGCATATGTGTGCCAGGATCTATTTCCACACATATGTTGACGTCACAAGTGTAATATATCAAAAGAACAATGCATAAAAGAGTAAATAATGATTATATTAACATATTACACTTCGAATAGACATAATGTCTTAACCTTTATTCATCAAAGTACAGCGAAACAAGGACATCCATCCACAGGAAGATGACCGGGGGTATCACTAGACTAGCATCCATGGAGTTCAGCATCATATCTTCATCTGCAAACATTTAATCAAAATTAAGCAATGGTGAGCTCACTTATGGTTGGGGCTCAGCAAGTGGGGGAAAAATTAATGTACATATAACAAGGTGAGGCTAAGGTTAAGCAGTAAGCATTTTAGTTGGTCAACATTTTATAAACAACACCTGTCTTACTAATAAGTGTGAATCACAAGTGTTCCCATTAAACAAAGGTATAAGAGTATATCAACAACACTTAAGTGAAACCACTTAAGCAAACCATTGGTAGATCATCGGATCTCGATTTATTTCCATCTTCAAGTTCAATTATCATGTGAGGAGTCCAGGCTGCTCGTAACCGTGAGCACGACCGATATATCAGTTTTACACTCTGCAGAGGTGGTGCATCTTTACCCATGAGTCGTGATTCCCTTCTAGCCCGGGTTAGCTAGACCCATATTCACTTTTGAGGTGAATGGCCAGGGTCTCACTACGAGGCTTCTCCCTAGAGTCCTCATTATGCAAATGCTGGAAATGGTCAAACTGCATAAGGCACACCTAACGTAACCAACTTATAGTCCAGACTGTAGGGTAAAGCTTTGGGAACTATGCCCGTATCCAATCTGCCTGAGCCGAAACTATAAGAGCTTTCTAGTTGCCCCCGTTCCTGTCGACCACGACCAGCACCCAACATAAGACTTCCCTAGTTATTTAGCCAAGACCAGAGCCATGATAGTTCTCATGGTAGCACTATTTTCCCGGGTGCTCACTCCATGTTCCAATTAATATGCAATAATCTTGTTTAACCATCGGTTTAACAACAATAATGTAAACTTACCATTTGGAACATTAATATCATAAGTAGGAGTGACTGCATAAAGTTAAGTTGTAGCAATAGCATAGCTACTTGATTAGATCATAATCCCAGGTTAAACAAGGAGTAAGGTTGGAAAGGTTATCTAAATAGGTAACCCGTCAAATTATGCATATATATATATCCAAAAGAATAAACTTTATTAAATGTATTGTTTGGGATCAAACAGAGTATGCAGACGGAGAAGTCCACTTGCCTTGCTTATTGAAAACTTGAGGTTCTTCCACGGATAGAAATATATCTTGATTATTAACTACTAGATCAACCACTGAATATCACACAAACAAACAATAAGAACAAACACCACTCAATAACATACAACATTCACCATACGTAAAGCTAAAAGAAAGCCTAACGAAAATAGCGTTTGCTTTTCAAAAACGTCGTAAGTAATGTTATAGAACACATTATTAAACATTACTTTTATAACAAGCTCATAAACAACTTTTTATGTGAAAAGATCATAATTATATTATTAATCACCTATTTAAGGCGAGTTAGGTTATGGGCCTTAGTGGATTTTCATGCAAAAGATAATGAATGCATAACCATCATTTAATTTCATTAAAAATCACATAGCCTATATTATTATATTTGAAGTCAATATATATAAAGTAACATTTTAAGTTATAAAAGAACTTAAACTCTTATTTTTTTTATCCTTTAGGAAAAGCTAAGTGATTCATCTATAATGTGCACTAAATTCTATGAAATCATTAATCATGCCATAAACCTAGTTAAGAACAAATTGACTATAGGTTTGATTAATAAATTATGATAAAGGATAATTAATCTATTAATTATCTTTAATTCTATTGTAGGAACAAATGATCTAGGTAATTAAAATGAATACTATATTTATTGGTATATTATAAACTATCATTTTAGTTATGACGATGTGAGCACTTAATTAAGCCATTATATCATTATTAGAAAAGTTATATGACATATTAGTAGTGTAAACCATAAAATTATGGATACTTAAATATGAGACTAAATGAGTTTTATGTGAAGGGATAATAAATGATTATCATTATGTTTTATTAAGAAATATATGGTCTACATATTCTTTTAAGTTTCTATTTAATATGGCTATACTTAAATATCTATAACGAACCTTGTTAAATATGATATTTATTAAAAGGTCATTTTAAACTAGAAACAAATTATCTAATTCTTTAGTAAGAAACCTATGTTTACCAACATAACTATCAATTTCTTTATTAGGAAAGCATGAGTGCCTATTTAAGTTATTTTAATATTATTATAAAATTCTACTATTTCGGTTTTCTCCTTTCTTTTCTAAATAGAATTTATAGTATAACTAAAAATTGTTTATTTAATTCTTCTAACATTAATATACTAAGAATTAATTGTAAATTACTAAATGGGACTTTTAATAACATATTCATGGTTATTATGACATAGATAAATATCTTACTAATTCTAGGTACTTAAGTGCTATACTTATGAATTCATTTATCATGAATAGTAAAACATATATTTTCATTTGACCGGAAATACGTGGCTTAATACCTATTTCAATTTCTTATAACACTAAGATTATACTTATATCAATACTAACCAATTATCGCTCCACACACTAAAGCGAAATCAATTATAAACATTTCTAGTATGAAAATCACTAAGTTAGTGAATAGTGATCGTGTTCATTTTTAGAATTATAAAATCGTACGCATATATGAAACATTGTCGTGGGGTTCGATTTTGGTTACACGTATACATCGGAATCTCTAAAATCATACACGAATCACCAATTCGCATCATCATAATCTTACAACGTTAATTCACAAATTCATAAATTAATTCAACACACGATTTAGACAATAAATTAATGGGTTATCTTCAACCTTAGGATGAACGGCGGTCTTGGCGGGCAAAGAACAGACGCAGTCGTCGGTGAGCGTTCGGACAGCGAGGTACGACGGCGAGCGGTGGTGGTGCTGCGCGCGTGGGCAGGGGTTCTTGACGTCGGGTGGGGCTCCGATGAGGTGTTGTGCGGATGAGTTCCGTTGAATGACAAACGGGCGCGGACGGTCCGACGACGAACTTCCTGGCGGCGAACGGCGAGGGAGAGAGAACCGTGAGGAGGGAGCGAGCTTGGGGTAGGGAGAGAGAAGAGCTCGGCTGCACAATTTATAGAGAAGGGAGAGGGAGAGAGAGAGACAGGGAGAGGGAATAACAGGCGACATCAATGGTGTTCATGGAGCTTCAATGGGAGAGTAAATGGGGGAGAGAAGGGGAAGAAGAAACGTCGCAGTGAAGTTCCATAACGCAGAAGAAACGGACGGTCGTGGCAGCTTTGGTCCTTGGCACGGGGCGCTGCGTGGTCGGGCTTGGTGCTCAGGCGCGCATGGTGCTGGGCGGCTCGGGTCGCTGTCGTGCAGGGCGTCGATCTGCGCGGTCACGCTGGTTCCTAGCGGCGCGTTGGGCGGGTCAGCTGCTCAGCTTCGGGTTGCACGCACGGTTGGCGCGGTGTCCTGGAGGACGGCTTGAGCGCGGTCGGCCTCTGGTCCAGCTGGGCGCAGGCACATGGCGGCGTGCGCGGGATGGCCAGGGCTGTGCGGCTTGAGTCGATGGCGCGGGGCAGGGAAGAGAAGGGGAGGAGGGAGAGAGGAGAGAGGAGATAGGGAGGGAGAGAAGGTGCAAAGGGCGGTGGCGGCAGGCTTGGGACTAGAGGGCGGCGGCGGCGGCTAGCAGGTAGGAGCCAAGCGCGCGCTAGGGTCAGCAGGGGCGCGACTTGTTGGGCCAAATGGGCCAAATGGCCACTAGGGTTTAGTTACTTAGTTTTTTTCTCTTTTTTTCTAATTCCTTTCTAATTTCAAAATATAATTTTAAATAACCATAAAATTCATAACGATTAACCCAAAATTATTTATAAATAAAATAGTTATTTTTTGGACTAATAATTATTATATTAATTATTTACTAGGATTTTTTTCCATTTAAAGAAGAAATGCTATTCAATATCTAAAATTGATTATGAGCAATCAAAAATCATTCCAAATATAAATAAATAACAAACACTTAAAAGATAATTAATTACCATAAATATCATTAATAACTAAATATATTATTTTTATTTGATGACTTTTATAGTGTTACACCCGTGTCTGAGATGGGGCTGCCTGGTGCCAGGTGCTCGTCGGACGGGATTCCTTGCAGCGTTTCAGGGCACAAGCGGGAGAGTTTTCCTAGAAAAGGGATTCACCCCGCGTGCAGCAGTTATTCTTTCGCATTCTCTCCCAATTGCTTGTGCCCCTTTGCCTTCGTGCTTCTTTGTTCCATGCCCGCGCCGCCGGCTGCGCCCTTTTGCCTTCGCGCTCCTCAGTTCCACGCATACGCCACCGCGCACGCCATGGCTTCGCTCAGTCACCCCGCTCGCTTCCAGTCCGAGGGGGAGCTCAACCTGGTGCGCGGCCTGCTTGGGTGGAGCGCGCTAGGGCTCGCCAGAAGGATTCGCGCTGGCGCGGCTCCCCTCGGCGACCTTGCCGTCGGGGAGTTTGTGCTATTCGTCTCCTACATCTCCTGCGGGTTGGCGCTGCCGATCTTGCCTTTCTTCCTGCTGCTGTTGGAGGAGTTCGGGCTCCAGCTTCAGCACCTTACGCCCCACTCCATCCTCCAAGCGGCCATCTTCATCCACCTCTGCTAGATGTTCGTAGGGGTGGCCCCCTGTACTTCCCTCTTCCACCACTTCTTCATGTTGGTCAAGTCTGGGAAGGCTAGGGACCATCTTGGTGCCTACTACTTTCAGATGAGGCCGGATTCGGCCGTAGCCTACATCTCCACCTTCGGCGGCGCGAGGTGGGAAAACGGGCGCGACAACTGGGTGATCGCCAGCGCCGAGGCCAACAACTATCTCGTCCTACCGAGCAACGGGCCAGCCCTCGACCGCAAGCACTGGAGGACCAAGCCATCGCTATCGCCAGAGCTCCTGCCCATACTGGACAGGATCAAGACATTGGCAACCAGTGGTCTGACCTCCATGCATGTGGTCGGCAACTTCCTGAAGCGCCAGGTCATGCCGCTGCAGAGGAGGAAGCGCCTGTGCTGCTGGTTCACTGGCCCGAATGATATCTGCAGGATCCAGCGCGAGCCGAGTACTGATCTGTCCTGGGAGGAGCTGGAACTCCTGGTGAAGGGGATTACTAGTTAGTCCTTTGTCCCTGAATCCTTGATACTCCCCCTAGGACACCCCGACACTCTATGATGATCCAGGGCTGCGAACGGCGGTCCTAGCCACGCTACTGACCCTCGACGACAGCGACGTGGCGGTTCGTCAGACCGGCTGTCGGGAGCCCCTCTACGGGATCCAGATCCCTAGTGTACCGGCTAGGGGTCCCTAGCCCACCGGTCCAGCCCCTTGTGCTGGTCTTGCCGCGGCCCCCAGCCCCTTGGACAAGGGCAAAGAGGCTGTAAGCAGGCCTCCGCCCCTGGTAGCTCCGGGGGTTCGGAGGAGGAGAGGCACCGCAGGCTGCGTTGCGCTGATGGGTCGCTCATTTCAGAGCCCTCCCAGAAGCATTAGAGGACCGCAAGCGGGACCAAGGGGGCCAACTCTCAGGCCCCCAGCGTGCAGAGGCGCGTCAGCCCTCCGGTCCTGCCGCCACCACCACCATCCGAGGGTGATCACCCCCGGGAGCACCATCAGCATCAGCGGCAACAGCAACAACCGCCGCCAACGCAGCAACAGCAGCAAGAGCGACAGTTATATCGCTTCCAGGGTGACTGGAAAGTCCAGGGCCCCAAGAAGTGTAGCCCCTTTTTTTCCATGAGTCTAGTTATCATGCCGACGGGTCTTAACCCATCCTTTGTTTGCCAGGGATTCCTCCCCCTCTGCTCCCAAGGTTGCGCACAGTCCGCTAGATACCAGGCCCGCCGGCGGGTCTGGCTCTCAGCAGCAGGAATCTACTGAGAGTGGTGTCGGCGGAGTGCACCCAGCTGCCGCCGGGATAGCGCCACCGGCCTCCCACGTCCCAACTAGGGGTCCGGCTGTGGCGGCGACGGAGGTCCAAACTGGGGGACCTGCGCCCGCTCCCGACACTAGGGGTGACCTAGGAGGCACGTCTAGCACCAACCTCTGCCTGCTCCGGAGGAGATGGAGGTGATTTTTGGGCAGCGGCTCCAGTCAGGTGCCGAGCCAGACGCGGGCCAATCCCCCTTCCCCAGGTGCTGTTTCGCACCCACCAAGTCCTCAATGAAACCGAGGCAACCATCCTGCGGGAATGGGAGGCGCTTGAATCTGACCACCAGCGCCTCAGTGACTGGCGCACCCAGCTGGAGGAGCGCACCAAGGCGGCGTCCCGCCAGTTCACCTCTAAGCGGTCTGAACTCGCGCGGGACCGCAAGGAGTACAAAAGGGACCTCTAGAAGGTGTTCGCCAGGGAGGTGGAGGCGTCCCGATGGGAGAAGAAGGTGGCCAAGAGGGAGGAGGCCCTGAGCCAGAGGGAGGCCCTCACAACAGAGCTCCGGGCCAAGCTGAATGACCTGGACCAGACCCTTGAGGCCCAACGGGTCTAGCAAGTGGAGGCCATAGAAAGGATGAAAGAATGGCAGCAAGAGCTAGAGGACAAGGCCAACGACATTGTCCTCACCGAGGAGAACCTCAAGGAGAAGGATACGTCCCTGAACAGGCGAGAGACGGACCTCGCCAGGCGGGAGAAGGATCTCGCCTTTAGGGAGGAAATGCTTGAAAGGCGAGGGCATGTTGCGGGCCGAGCACGAGCTCGAGGCGGAGGAGAAGGAGCGGAAGCTGGAGGAGCGGATCCGCCGGTTCAAAGCGGCACAGGCGGCGCTGGGTCCCCAGGCGATGGAGGCCACCAAGAAGGCCCTAGAAGATCTCCAGGTAGAACACCGCGCTGGGGTCCAGCGGATAGCTGAGTGGGCTGGTGAGGCGAGCACGGCGCTGATGCCACTAGGAATGAGTCCCATCCTAGTGTCGGAGCTGCCAGTGTTGATCTCCGACGCCCTCCCGATGCTGGACTCTGTTGCCGTTCGCCTTCGTCGCCTAGACCAGATCCTCAGCGCCCACCTGGAGGCAGAGGGCAGCAAGCTCTACCGGGCGGTGGTGGATTACGTGCTGACGTGCTTCCGGAGCCACGACCTAGCCATGTCATTGACGCTGGTGCTCGATGGTCCGGTGGCCACCACAGAAGACGCCGTGGAGACGGTGGCCGCGCGCTTCTAGCGTGACCCTCCTGATGCCGAGTAGCTCGTACCTGCAGAGATAAGGCTAGGGTTCCGCTTGAAGGCGGATGTAATAATCTTTGGACACATAACATACTTTTGAGAACCGTTAATTTAATAGCATTAGAACTTATCTGTATGTTATTTTGGTCTTGCTATGTGTGGCTTCATCAACTTCTACGTGGTACCTAGCCCCCCTAGGAGGTAGGCTGGACGTGTCGAGGCTGGATACCAGCATACCAAAGAAAGAATTAGTGACCCGGCCCCCAGGAGGTAGTCTCGACTAGGACCTAGACCTGTACACAGCTTTGGCTAGGAAGTTTTAGTAGCACACGCATAGGACCCACCAACTGGTATCTTTTATCCTTTGATTCATGCAACAGGACCTGCAGGATTTAGCTTCGGAAGCCAAGCCATATGCCCGGACCCCCTGGATCATGGCTCTAAATACTAGGACACCCATCATAGAGTGGTGGAGCATGCAGGCTTAGGGTACGAAACCATGCTAAGCGACTACACAGCTTCGGACCATCCCAGGAGACGAGTGTCCATTCCCTAGAACTAGACCCCAGGTTGCTGGACCCATAGGACTATAGTCCCTAATACTAGGATACCGGTCGCAGAGTGGTGGAGCATGCAGGCTTAGGGTACAGAACCAAGCTAAGCGGCTACACAGCTCCGGACCACCCTAGGGAACGAGCGCCCATTCTCTAGAACTGGCCCCAAAGTTGCCGGACCCCCCTACCTTTGTAGAGGGGTCCTAAACTACAAGCCTGGCTACTCAATTCGGATGTTATCATACCAGCAAGGGTGGGAAACTGTATGGGTGGGTTAGATAAAAAATAATGGTTGTAAACTGAAGCAGAATAAAACCATCACAAAAGCAAATATGGGGGGCGAATCTTTTCCTTATAACTTGATATACATGAGTGTAGGCCAACAGACCGGGTTTATGAGGGCGGACCTCACCGGGTTGACATACATATATGCGCAACCTAGCTATAAAAGAAGAAAATTGAATTCCCCAGTTTTGCTTTTATGGGTAAAACTTACGGAGATGCTCTATATTCCAGTGATTGGGAAGAGGAACTCCTTCAGTTGTGGCAAGGCGGACACACCCGGGTCAGCATATTTCTGTCACCTTGAAGGGTCCCTCCCAGCTGGGGGAGAGTTTGTGGAGCCCTTCTTGGTTCAGTACTCGCCTTAGGACTAGGTCCCTGACCCTGAGCTCCCTACTATGCACGAACCGTTGGTGGTAGCACCTGAGCGCTTGGTTGTACCGTGCATTTCAGATCGCCGCTCGCCATCTGCGCTCATCGATGAAATCCACGTCCTCACGCCGTAGCTGTTCCAGCACAGACTCATCGAAAGACTGGAGATGTGGGGAGCCCATAATGATTTCCGGGGGAAGGCAGGCTTCGGCCCCGTAGACCAGGAAGAACGGGGTCTCCCCGGTAGCTCGGCTAGGTGTGGTCCGGTTCCCCCATAGCACGGATGGAAGCTCGTTGACCCAATTTGCACCATGCTTTTTCAAGCAGTCATAGGTGCGTATCTTGAGCCCATTGAGGATTTCTGCGTTTGCCCTCTCAGCCTGGCCGTTGCTCTTGGGATGAGCCACAGACGCGAAGCGGAGCTAGGTGCTGATGCCCTCGCAATACTCCTAGAAGAACCGACTTGTAAACTAGGTCCCATTGTCCGTAATGATACGGCTTGGGACCCCAAATCTACAGACAATCGATTTGAGGAAGACAACAGCAGCACCTGGGTGATGCTGACCACAGGGGTGGCCTCTGGCCACTTCGTGAACTTGTCGATGGCGACGAAGAGGAAGCGGTACCCGCCGACAGCCCTGGGGAATGGTCCCAGGATATCCACCCCCCATACGGTGAATGGCCAGGAGGGTGGAATCATTTGCAGAGCCTGAGCCAGTGTGTGTATCTGCTTTGCATGGAACTGACACGCTTTGCAGGACTTTACCAACTCAGCTGCGTCCTGGAGGGCGGTTGGCCAGTAGAAGCTGTGCCGGAAGGCCTTAACGACCAGCGTGCGGGATGAGGAATGACTTCCACACTCTCCTCCATGGATCTCCGTGAGCAAATCACGGCCCTCCTCCTGGGTAATGCATCGCATGAGAATGCCGTTGGGCCACGGCAGTAGAGATCCCCTTCCACCACCGCGTATCGTTTAGCCAACCACACTATGCGCTCTGCGGACACATGATCTTCAGGAAGGATATTTTCCTTCAGGTAGTCTCGGATCTCAGAGATCCATGCATCAGGACCACTCTGAGATATTGGCTGTGGTGCTAAGGGGTTAGCAGGACCCCCTGTAGCACACACAATCCTTGGTGGGTTCTGCAGATGTAACACCACCGAGACCGCTAGCTTCGAGGTGCTAGGCTCACCCCCTTCGCCCGGCTCGGTAGGCTGGGCGGTAGGTCTCAGCAGCCGTCTTTCGAAGACACCCTCGGGCACGTGTGCCCAAGTTGATGCCCTCGTGGAGAGTTCATCTGCCGCTGAGTTGTTAGCCCGAGGAACATGTTGCAGTTCCAGGGCTGTGAAGTCCTTCTCTAGCTTCCTTACGTGGAGGAGGTAAGCTGCGAGCCTGGGCTCATTGCAGCTACATTCCCCACGGACCTGCTTGATGATCAGCTAGGAGTCCCCCTTTACGAGGAGCTAGCGGATCCATAGGGATAGGGTCGCAGACAAGCCGAAGATCAGCACCTCATACTCTACAAAGTTGTTGGTGGCCTTGAACTCGAGGTGCAACATGTACTTCACTTGATCTCTGCTTGGGTCGACGAGGACCACCCCAGCACCGGCACCTTGTTGGCGGGTTGACCCGTCGAAGAAGAGCGTCTAGTAGGGCTCGGTGAAGACCGGGACCCTGGGCTCTGCAGGTGTGGGGTCTGAATCGGGATCTGGACCCCCAGGAGCGCTTGGGGGAGGGGTCCACTCCACGATGAAGTCAGCCAGGACCTAGCTCTTGACAGCGTGGCGAGGCTGGAAGTCTAGTTGGAACTCAGCAAGCTCCACGGCCCACTTGGCGATGTTGCCTGTGGCATTAGAGTTGTGGAGGATGGCCCTTAACAGGAAGGAGGTCACCACCACAACCCTGTGTGCCTAGAAATAGTGGTGCAGCTTCCAAGACGCAATGAGCACAACATAGAGAAGCTTGTGCGTCTCAAGGTACCTGGCCTTTGCCTCATGGAGGAACTCGCTGACGTAGTAGACCGGCCACTGTATGGTCTGGACCCCTACGGTTGGGCCCAAGTCCTCAAGGTCCATGGTGGTCGGACCACCACCTTCTCCTAGGGAAACTTCCTGACTCCCCTGGGGATGTTGCGCCGTCCTTTCGATGACCAGCACCATGCTCACCGGCTCTGTGGCCGCTGCAATATATAAGTACAGCGGCTCCCCTGGCTCCGGAGCTACTAGTATTGGCAGGGACACAAGGTGCTGCTTCAACTCTTGGAAGGCTCGCTCTGCCTCCTTGGTCCAAGAGAATGGGCCGGACTTCCGTAGGAGCTTGAAGAAGGGTAGCGCCCTCTTAGCCAGCCGTGAGATGAAGCGGCTAAGGGCGGCCAGGGACCCCGTAAGCTTCTGGACATCCTTGATCCAGGCCGGAGGCCTCATTGCCTCAATTGCCCTGATCTTCTCCGAGTTTGCTTCAATACCCCGGTGCGAAACCATGAACCCCAGCAACTTCCCAGCGGAGACACCAAAGACGCACTTGTCCGGGTTCAGCTTTGTGCGCGTTGCCCACAGCTTGTCAAAGACCAGGGTCAAGTCTTCCACTAAAGTCGACCCTCTCTTAGTCTTGATGACGATGTCATCGACATATATCTCTATCCTATCCCTAATCAGGTCCCCGAAGGTCTTACTCATTGCCTGTACAAATGTTGGCAAGGCGTTCTTCAGACCGTAGGGCATTACAACAAAGCAGTAAAGCCCATCCACTATTACAAAAGCGGTATGCTTCGTATCTTCCCTAGACATCTGAATCTGATGGAAACCAGAGTAAGCATCTAAGAAGGACAAAAGGTCGCACCCGGAGGTAGAATCCACGATTTGATCTATGCGTGGAAGTAGATACGGGTCCTTGGGACAAGCCTTATTAAGGCTGGTGTAGTCGATGCACATCCGAAGCTTCCCGTTTGCCTTTGGAACGATGACTGGATTGGCCAGCCATACGGGGTGATGAACCTCTTCGATGAAGCCGGCGTCTAGCAGCTTCTGGACCTCCTCACGGATGAAGTCCTGCCGCTCAACGAACTATCTCCAAGGCTTCTAACTCACCGATTTGGCGTCAAGGTGGATCTTCAGATGGTGCTCAATCACCTCCTTAGGGATCCCAGGCATCTGCTGTAACACCTGGGCTTTAAGGAACAAAGCCGGGTGCATCTCATACATGCGCCAAAGAAGACAACATATATAATACCAGAGTGTATAGAGATAAATGTCATAAAACATCAGAGTATTTATTACATAGCGGAAGACTTATTACAAAGTAAAAGAATAAGTGTAAAACAAACTAAGGATCGTCGGCGCCAATGTCGACTGAGAAACGCCACCTAGATCAGATCAAACTCCTCGCCTTGTGGCTCCTCCTGAACCACCTGCTCTTCTCCTGTGGGGGGGTGTGAGACAGCAAGAGTGAGCTCACATACGTTCATAGCTCAACAAGTCGTGGGGAATAATGTGGCATGAACTCACCAAAGGTGGGAGTTCATGTAGTGTAAGGCTGATCAATGAAATAAAGGCTGAAGCTGAGCATTGCTTTTATAAGTTGGTCAAAATTTTATTAGCAGTTACTAAGTGTAAGTAAATACCAAACCATAGTAATAATAAGTAAAAGTAATAATAAAATAATCCCAAATGCAATGAAATGACAGATTAAGTTTAAGTTCCATAAATTAATCATGTGAGTGTCCGAGCCGCTCATGACCGTGAGCACGGCTAGTATACCAGTTTTACACTCTGCAGAGGTTGCGCATCTTTACCCACAAGTCGTGTTACCCATTTGCCACGGAGTTGATCAGACTCCATACACCTCTACCTAGGAAGCGAGGAAGGGTACCACTATGAGGCCTTTACAAAGTTCCACTAGCTTCAAACTACCCGCTACAGTTTATAGGAAGCTCCAGTGCAGGGTTCTTGCCGACCGCCATCGCAGCAAAATCAAACAAGGACCTCCCTACACTGACCACTCCCCTACTGCCCTTGCCCCTTTCGGGTAAGGTAGCCCTCCACTAGCTTTCCTAGTTAATCAGCCAAGGGCGTCCCATTAAACCCTTGTGGTAGCACTGTTTTCCCGGGTGGTTCTCCATGTTCCCATTAACATAATGATCTTAACATGAACAAGGAAGAATAAAACAGATAACAATTAATAGTATAACAATGAGTGATGAATATCTCTATACCCAAATCCACATAAAGCAATAGCATGTACTACCCAAAACTTTAGTAGTAAAACCAGTGGTGAAGCAAGGTATAAAGATAGTCAAATCTAGGGTATCCAATTGGGTCCCAGCAAAATTATCCTATGCAGATCATTATGAATAATAAGAACATGAATGGGTAAAAGAGGTGATCAAGAGCACAACTTGCCTTCAACGAGCTCCTGCTCAGCTATCTCTACTTGTTGAACCTCAGAATCCTGTGTAGCCTGCCCGTCTACTCGCATCAACACAATACATACATAGTATAGCAAAAATTAACATCACATCAAACATGCAAATATAATATACAGTAATAAACTAGACATTAAAATAAGATCACAGGAACTGGGATCATCAAATTTGGAGTTATATATTTTAAGTTATGGATTTTCTAAGGTTTTATGCATTTAATACAAGATTAAGTGAAAGAATAATTTTAATGTGTTTGTCATGTCAGAACAGAGGCACTAATGGGTAGACAATATTATTACAAAAATTTAGGCACTGGAATGGACCAATTTGGAGTTCAAATGAATTTTCTATGATTTATACAAATTCTAGCACTTATTTATATATTAAAAATCAATTTTTGTATTTATTTCTCTGATTTTCTAAGTCTCTGGACTGGGCGTCAAAATCTGTAAAGCGCAGGGGCTCTGGCGCAAGAAACCAGAGACTTAGTGAATAGCGCCCCCAGGACGGCGGGTTGATTCCTAGATTTTCTAGGGTCTCTTCTGCAAACTGGTAAAGTGAAGGGGTACGGGCGAAACTGAGCCGCCCGATCAGAAACGGAGGGCTCAGATTAGATCTGGGTTCCAAGTGAACCGGTACGCAATGCAGGCCCGTTGGATTGGAAATCTACGGTCCGCGCTTCACATAACCGAGATCGAAGCGCAGCCCATTGGATCGCGGATCAACGGTCGCGGTTCTTTTTACCTAAACGATACCCACTCTCCTAATCTCAGCCGTTCGCTGAGAGATCGACGGCCGACAGGCTTTCTCCTACCTCGCGCCTGAGCAGAACGGCCGCCACGCCAGCCTACGGCGAACCCCGCCGTCAACCGCAATCTCTCCCTTCCCCGCGCTACACTCTATGGCAATCGAAGGATTAAACGAATGCGAGTACAGCGAATATGGTGATGGTATGCGTACCGGATGCAATGGACGAAACAGCGCCTTCCCAAGCGAGGAGCGGCTCCGCACACGGTTAGCACGGCGGCGAGAAATTAGCGCACCACACCGACGCAGGATTCAAATCGCAGGCGTGGTCGACTTCCTTGGACGATTACGACCCCCCTCGGCCACACGTCGAGGCAAGACCACCCGCACCGAAGGAGTTCACCGGCGGCGCAATGGATTTTTCATAGCGGCGGCAATTTCTTCCTTTAACTCTCTCACTCTCCGCAGCGGTGGGGTTTACGAGGGTATACCACGGAGTACTGGAGGAACAGGGAGGCACTTAGGGGGGGTTCTTATCCCAGGTCGATACCAACGTTAACGTCCCCGCATCCTGCGCGAGCTGAACGGCAAGGCCGAAGAACGGGGATGACGAGCGGCAGTCACTGCCTCGGTGGTCCCACATGTAAGCTAGCACGGTGTCTACGGAAAAAAAGAAAACGGAAGGATGACAGGTGGGTCCGGCTTGTCAAAGGCACACAGGAGACCCCACGCCACTCCGCGATGTCAGCCCGAGGGCCCCACCAGTCAGTTGTGCGTCCGCGTGGGGAAGTCACGGTTGGGCCACGTGCGAGCGGGAGGGAAAAGGGGAAATGGGCCGAATGCCCGCTCCAGGCCCAGTTAGGCATGTTTATTCTTTTCTGTTTTATTTTCTTTTCTCCCTTTCCCAATTCAAACTCCAATTTGAATTTAAACTCGATTTCTGTGACAAACTTGTCTCCAAATTAAATATCCCACTTGAATATGCCATGATATAAATTGATTTATTTTTAAGAAATTTATTTGGTGATGGCTAATGCTTTTCCCCCCTTTTCCACATTTCTTTAGAATTTTGCTTTCCAAGTTAGAGTCTAAATTCCATGTGTCCTTTAATATATTAATATATTGTTAACACCACCCTTATTTTGTTATTTGTAAATGCACAATCAAGTAAAAACTCAGCATGATGCATGGTTCATTTAAGTGTTATGGGTTATTTAATCCCCCTTTTGGTGGTGTTTATTCTCATGTGATGTTAACTAAAGATGGTACACACACATAAATAAAGAAGATAGTCTCTCTTCATATGAGTTTCAAGTTTAGTTATTACAAATCCTACCCCCCTTAAAAATAATCTCGTCCTCGAGATTTAGGAAGATCTAGGGAAAAGATGGGGGAAATCTATGCGAAGCTCTTCTTCTCTTTCCCAAGTAGCTTCATCTTCACCGTGGTGACTCCATTGAACTTTGCACATCTTTATAACCTTATTCCTCGTAACTCGAGTCAGAGTGTCCAAAATCTTGATAGGGTATTCCGCATAAGTCAGGTCATCTTGAACACTAAGGTCCTCCAGTGGTAGTTGCTCCTCAGGTACCCTGAGGCACTTCTTTAGCTGGGACACATGAAACACATTATGTACATCTGACAGATGATCCGGTAACTCCAATTGATATGCAACTTCTCCCACTCGCTTTAAGATTAAGAAGGGTCCAATAAAACGAGGGGACAACTTTCCTTTGACTTTGAATCTCCTCATACCCCGGAGTGGTGACACCTTCAAATAGACATGATCACCCTCCTTAAACTCCAGTAGTCTTCTCCTATTATCAGCATAGCTCTTTTGTCTGGACTGTGCAATTCTCAAATTTTCTCTTATCATTTGCACTTGCTCTTCTGCCTCTTGTATAAGTTCAGGCCCAAAGAACTGTCTTTCTCCAGTCTGATCCCAATATAGTGGAGTCCTGCACTTTCTACCATACAGAGCTTCAAAGGGTGACATCTTCAAACTGGCCTGATAGCTATTATTATAAGAAAACTCAGCATATGGTAAGCTCTTCTCCCAACTGCCACCATGTTTAAGAGCACAAGCTCTTAACATATCCTCCAGTACTTGATTTGTCCTCTCTGTCTGTCCATCAGTCTGGGGATGGTAGGCTGAACTAAAATTCAACTTTGTATCCAAACTCTCATGCAACTTCTTCCAAAATCGAGAAGTAAACTGTGATCCTCGATCAGATACGATCTTCTTAGGCACTCCATGTAGACAAACTATCCGAGTCATATACAATTCTGCTAGCTTGGCTCCCGTGTAATTAGTCCTCACAGGTATAAAATGAGCCACCTTTGTCAATCTGTCCACAATTACCCAAATAGAGTCATATCCTGCTGGAGTGCGGGGTAGTCCAACAATAAAATCCATACCAATTTCTTCCCATTTCCACTCGGGTATCTTCAATGGGTGCAATAGTCCAGCGGGTCTTTGATGTTCGGCCTTAACTCTTTGACACACATCACACTTAGCCACATGAGCAGCAACATCTCTTTTCAGTCCATACCACCAATATTTTTGCTTCAAGTCTTGATACATCTTAGTGCTTCCAGGGTGGATAGAATAATCAGAATCATGGGCTTCTTTCAATATAGTCTCACGGAGGCTATCAATCTCTGGAACACATATCCGATCTTTGAACCATATAGTGCCTTGCTCATCCTCCATGAATTCCGGCACTCGACCTTCCGTAATCAGATCTTTAATCTCTTGAATCTTAGCGTCACCAACCTGACCTTTACGAATCTCTTGCTCCAAGGTAGGTTCCAACTCAATGGTAACTCCTTCAGTATGAGTAGCAATTCCCAAATTTAGTCTCTCAAAGTATTTTGCTAATTCATCGGGCAGTTGGACAACGAAAGCGGAGTGGACATGTTCTTTCCGACTCAAGGCATCTGCAACCAAATTTGCCTTGCCTGGGTGGTAGTGAATCTCCAAGTCATAATCCTTGATGAGCTCCAACCAACGGCGTTGCCTAAGGTTGAGATCCTTCTGGGTGAATATATACTTCAAACTCTTATGATCCGTGTATACTTGGCACTTAGTTCCCATAATGTAGTGTCTCCAAATCTTAAGTGCATGCACAACGGCAGCCAGCTCTAAGTCGTGAGTGGGGTAGTTCAATTCATGTTTTCGCAATTGACGAGATGCATAGGCAATACCATGACCTTCTTGCATAAGCACACATCCAAGTCCTTGGCCACATGCATCACAGTAAATGTCAAATCCCTTCTGCAGATCTGGCATAATCAATACTGGAGGTGACATCAATCTCTCCTTCAACTGGTCAAAGCTCTCTTGACATTTCTCATCCCACTTAAATTCTTTTCCTTTCTCCAAAAGTGATGTCATAGGCTTGGCAATTTTAGAGAATCCTTCAATAAATCTTCGATAATATCCTGCGAGTCCCAAGAAACTCCGAATCTCCGTAACTGTAGTGGGCACTCTCCAATCCATAATCTCCTTGACCTTAGCAGGATCCACTGCTATTCCTCCATTAGAAATAATATGACCAAGGAATGGCACCTTGTCAATCCAAAACTCGCACTTGCTGAACTTAGCGTAGAGTTGATTATCTCGCAGCTTTTGTAGCACCAACCTTAGATGTTGTTCATGATCACTTTCATTCCTAGAATAGATAAGAATATCGTCGATGAATACCACGACGAATCTGTCCAAATACTACATAAACACCTTATTCATCAAATTCATGAAGTAAGCTGGTGCATTGGTTAGTCCAAATGACATAACAGTAAACTCATATAATCCATATCGAGTCGAGAAAGCCGTCTTGGGAATATCCGATGGTCTAATCCTCATCTGATGGTAACAGGATCGGAGATCAATCTTCGAGAATACTATAGCACCTCGCATCTGATCAAATAAATCCTCAATACGGGGCAACGGATACTTGTTCTTCACCGTAACATCATTAAGAGATCTATAATCCACACACATTCTTTGGGATCCATCCTTCTTCTGTACAAACAAGACCGGCGCTCCCCACGGTGAGGAACTCGGACGAATGTAACCAGCCTCTTGTAACTCCGTCAACTGCTTCTTAAGTTCCTTCAACTCTTCTACGGACATTCTATATGGCTGTTTAGAAATAGGGGCGGTTCCAGGTAAGAGATCAATAACAAACTCAACTTCTCTATCAGGTGGCATCCCTGGTAACTCCTCTGGAAAGACATCCGGAAAATCTCTAACCACCCGGATGTTGTCACCAACAAACTCCTCAGGCATAAAGAACATTGCACGCATGGATGAGGAGGTTACTGCAATATTAACTTGAAATCTTTCTCCTTTGGTGGTAGTGAGTTCTACGGTACCTCTACCACATGCTATAACGGCCTTTGCCTTTCTTAGCCATGACATACCAAGGATCAGATCTATACTGCTTGACTCTAATATTATAGCAGTAGCTCCAAATTCTCTACCCATAATGGTCAAGGTCAATCTACGTGTCATTTGATTCGCCTCAACAGGCCCTTTAGGTGTAATTACTATCAGGGGTTTTCTCATATTTAGCAGTGGTATTTCATTTGTGTTGGCATAACGAGCAGACATGAATGAATGTGTAGCACCAGAATCAAATAATATTGTTGCAGGAATTGCATTAACATAAAACATACCAATTACGAGGTCCCCACCATCAGGAGTATCATCAACGCTGACTTGATTCACCCTGGCTATAGAATATCCCTTGCCAGGGGTCTGTTGCTTGTTCTGAGCTGGAGTAGTAGCAATCCTCTGTGGGCAGACATTTGCATAATGACCAGTCTTCCCATACTTGAAACAAGTAGTGCCCGGACTCTGTCCTGCAAACTTCGTCGGGGTGCTAGTGGGAGTAGCCTGTCGAGGAGGTGGAGTCCTCAGTGGTGATTGCTGAACTAGGCGCGGTCCTCCTGGTCGAGTCGGTGTACCCTGTGGTGAACTGTAGCGAGGACGAACACTGCTGCTACCCTGTCCTTGTGAGATAGCCTTCCTCTTCAAATCACCCAGTTGAACACGCTTGTGTTCAATAGCAAGAGCCTTATCTAGTAGCCTCTGAAATGATGGAAAAGTGTGTGCCACTAGAGCATACTGCAGCGGTCCATTAAGTCCTTCAATAAAATGCTCCTGCTTTCTCTCATCCTCAGCAACTTCCTCCGGAGCATATCTCGACAGCTGAATAAATTTGTCTCTGTACTCGCTGACCGACATGTTACCTTGCTTCAAGGACAGAAACTCCTTCTTCTTGATCTTTATCATACCAGCTGGAATATGGTAGTTCCTGAATTGTGTACTGAACTCTGCCCAAGTAATAGTATCCGCAGCATCATGGGCAGCAGTATAAGAATCCCACCAGTCAGCAGCAGGACCAGTCAGACGTCCAGAAGCATATAAAACCTTCTCCCGGTCAGTACATTGTGCAATATTCAGCATCTTCTCAATTGACTTCAGCCAATCATCCGCGTCCAGTGGATCAGGTGAGCTAGCGAATGTAGGTGGCTTATGACTCATAAACTCCCGGTGCTTATCACGAGGTGGAACTCGTGGTGGTGGTGGAGGCAATGGTACTTGCTGCTGTTGCTGCTGTTGTTGAAGTTGTTGTTGCAGCTGCTGTTGTTGCGCCCTCCTTTCTTGGCGTATCTCATCTCTCTCCTGGCGCAGCTCCTGGCGTATATCTTCTCTTTCCTGACGCATCTCTTAGCGTTCTTGCTGCATCTGGGCACGCATATCAGCCATAGTGTCCGCCATTTGCTGCATCACCGCCATCTGAGCAGCAACCAGTGGGTCAACTCCGCCTGGTGGAGGATTAGGAGGATTCATCTCTGCAGGCTGTGGCTGAGGTTGTCTATATATCCTTCGAGTATGTCGATTAGGAGGCAGATCAATTCCACCACCCTGCCTGGTATTGACCATCTGAGTTAGATACATATAGTAAGAAAATAGTAGCCAAGGCAGGTACTTACAAATCAGGTTATTTTGGGGGATTTATTAGCTAAGCAGATTAATATTTCACCTACTATAGCTAATTCAATACCTTATGTTGGTACATGCTAAGATGTCCATCTATAATAATTCAATCAATCAAAGAAGCAAATCAGGCATTGATCATCAGAACAATCAACCAATATTTTTGATAGAGAAAATAAATTTTAATTTAGTCTTAGACTTCCTATCTCTTAAAAATGTCATAGGGGTAGGGATTCCAGGGTGTGAAATCCATCTTGTCTAAGAGTAGAAAAGATAAGAATGATCAGAGTAGAACAGTAGAAGGTGAGACAGGATCAAGATAAGTGTAGAAAGAATCAGAGTAAGATAAGTAGGTAATGGTCTGTCCATTTCTATCTAGGTTTCGTCCTACAGTCAACATTTCCTCTGATACCACTTCTGTAACACCCGGGCTTTAAGGAACAAAGCCGGGTGCATCTCATACATGCGCCAAAGAAGACAACATATATAATACCAGAGTGTATAGAGATAAATGTCATAAAACATCAGAGTATTTATTACATAGCGGAAGACTTATTACAAAGTAAAAGAATAAGTGTAAAACAAACTAAGGATCGTCGGCGCCAATGTCGACTGAGAAACGCCACCTAGATCAGATCAAACTCCTCGCCTTGTGGCTCCTCCTGAACCACCTGCTCTTCTCCTGTGGGGGGCTGTGAGACAGCAAGAGTGAGCTCACATACGTTCATAGCTCAACTAGTCGTGGGGAATAATGTGGCATGAACTCACCAAAGGTGGGAGTTCATGTAGTGTAAGGCTGATCAATGAAATAAAGGCTGAAGCTGAGCATTGCTTTTATAAGTTGGTCAAAATTTTATTAGCAGTTACTAAGTGTAAGTAAATACCAAACCATAGTAATAATAAGTAAAAGTAATAATAAAATAATCCCAAATGCAATGAAATGACAGATTAAGTTTAAGTTCCATAAATTAATCATGTGAGTGTCCGAGCCGCTCATGACCGTGAGCACGGCTAGTATACCAGTTTTACACTCTGCAGAGGTTGCGCATCTTTACCCACAAGTCGTGTTACCCATTTGCCACGGAGTTGATCAGACTCCATACACCTCTACCTAGGAAGCGAGGCAGGGTACCACTATGAGGCCTTTACAAAGTTCCACTAGCTTCAGACTACCCGCTACAGTTTATAGGAAGCTCCAGTGCAGGGTTCTTGCCGACCGCCATCGCAGCAAAATCAAACAAGGACCTCCCTACACTGACCACTCCCCTACTGCCCTTGCCCCTTTCGGGTAAGGTAGCCCTCCACTAGCTTTCCTAGTTAATCAGCCAAGGGCGTCCCATTAAACCCTTGTGGTAGCACTGTTTTCCCGGGTGGTTCTCCATGTTCCCATTAACATAATGATCTTAACATGAACAAGGAAGAATAAAACAGATAACAATAAATAGTATAACAATGAGTGATGAATATCTCTATACCCAAATCCACATAAAGCAATAGCATGTACTACCCAAAACTTTAGTAGTAAAACCAGTGGTGAAGCAAGGTATAAAGATAGTCAAATCTAGGGTATCCTATTGGGTCCCAGCAAAATTATCCTATGCAGATCATTATGAATAATAAGAACATGAATGGGTAAAAGAGGTGATCAAGGGCACAACTTGCCTTCAACGAGCTCCTGCTCAGCTATCTCTACTTGTTGAACCTCAGAATCCTGTGTAGCCTGCCCGTCTACTCGCATCAACAGGAACTGGGATCATCAAATTTGGAGTTATATATTTTAAGTTATGGATTTTCTAAGGTTTTATGCATTTAATACAAGATTAAGTGAAAGAATAATTTTAATTTGTTTGTCATGTCAGAACAGAGGCACTAATGGGTAGACAATATTATTACAAAAATTTAGGCACTGGAATGGACCAATTTGGAGTTCAAATGAATTTTCTATGATTTATACAAATTCTAGCACTTATTTATATATTAAAAATCAATTTTTGTATTTATTTCTCTGATTTTCTAAGTCTCTGGACTGGGCGTCAAAATCTGTAAAGCGCAGGGGCTCTGGCGCAAGAAACCAGAGACTCAGTGAATAGCGCCCCCAGGACGGCGGGTTGATTCCTAGATTTTCTAGGGTCTCTTCTGCAAACTGGTAAAGTGAAGGGGTACGGGCGAAACTGAGCCGCCCGATCAGAAACGGAGGGCTCAGATTAGATCTGGGTTCCAAGTGAACCGGTACGCAATGCAGGCCCGTTGGATTGGAAATCTACGGTCCACGCTTCACATAACCGAGATCGAAGCGCAGCCCATTGGATCGTGGATCAACGGTCGCGGTTCTTTTTACCTAAACGATACCCACTCTCCTAATCTCAGCCGTTCGCTGAGAGATCGACGGCCGACAGGCTTTCTCCTACCTCGCGCCTGAGCAGAACGGCCGCCACGCCAGCCTACGGCGAACCCCGCCGTCGACCGCAATCTCTCCCTTCCCCGCGCTACACTCTATGGCAATCGAAGGATTAAACGAATGCGAGTACAGCGAATATGGTGATGGTATGCGTACCGGATGCAATGGACGAAACAACGCCTTCCCAAGCGAGGAGCGGCTCCGCACACGGTTAGCACGGCGGCGAGAAATTAGCGCACCACACCGACGCAGGATTCAAATCGCAGGCGTGGTCGACTTCCTTGGACGATTACGACCCCCCTCGGCCACACGTCGAGGCAAGACCACCCGCACCGAAGGAGTTCACCGGCGGCGCAATGGATTTTTCCTAGCGGCGGCAATTTCTTCCTTTAACTCTCTCACTCTCCGCAGCGGTGGGGTTTACGAGGGTATACCACGGAGTACTGGAGGAACAGGGAGGCACTTAGGGGGGGTTCTTATCCCAGGTCGATACCGACGTTAACGTCCCCGCATCCTGCGCGAGCTGAACGGCAAGGCCGAAGAACGGGGATGACGAGCGGCAGTCACTGCCTCGGTGGTCCCACATGTAAGCTAGCACGGTGTCTACGGAAAAAAAAGAAAACGGAAGGATGACAGGTGGGTCCGGCTTGTCAAAGGCACACAGGAGACCCCGCGTCACTCCGCGATGTCAGCCCGAGGGCCCCACCAGTCAGTTGTGCGTCCGCGTGGGGAAGTCACGGTTGGGCCACGTGCGAGCGGGAGGGAAAAGGGGAAATGGGCCGAATGCCCGCTCCAGGCCCAGTTAGGCATGTTTATTCTTTTATGTTTTATTTTCTTTTCTCCCTTTCCCAATTCAAACTCCAATTTGAATTTAAACTCGATTTCTGTGACAAACTTGTCTCCAAATTAAATATCCCACTTGAATATGCCATGATATAAATTGATTTATTTTTAAGAAATTTATTTGGTGATGGCTAATGCTTTTCCCCCCTTTTCCACATTTCTTTAGAATTTTGCTTTCCAAGTTAGAGTCTAAATTCCATGTGTCCTTTAATATATTAATATATTGTTAACACCACCCTTATTTTGTTATTTGTAAATGCACAATCAAGTAAAAACTCAGCATGATGCATGGTTCATTTAGGTGTTATGGGTTATTTAATCCCCCTTTTGGTGGTGTTTATTCTCATGTGATGTTAACTAAAGATGGTACACACACATAAATAAAGAAGATAGTCTCTCTTCATATGAGTTTCAAGTTTAGTTATTACATCTGCGACGGTTCCCATGCGAAAACATCTACATTTGCCCAGAGGAAGGCGACGAGCGCGAGTTCCTATTTCTCCTCCAGATTGCCCGCGATGTGGGTGGTCTAGGAGGAGTCCGCGTCGACCTAGATGGTCTTGACCGGACCGTCGTCTGTTCCGAATGGCTGCACCTTTGGCACCTTGGTAGGTGCCTTGGTACCGGAAGTTGAGGGGTCCCTCCCTCCATGATCCCGGCGAGCAGTTTCTACCGCCAGGGCGTGCAGCTTCTCGACAGCCGCCAGCGCAGCGGTGCAGTCACCCCGCATAGTAAGGACCCCAGCCAGGGACGACATCTTGAGGACCAAATACCCGTAATGGGCAATGGCCATGAACCGGTACAGGGCCGGCCTGCCAATGATGGCATTGAAGGGGAGGTTAACCTCCGCGACGTCGAACTGGACGTTCTCTGTGTGGAAGTTTTCCTCGGTCCTGAATGTAATCGGGAGTGCGATGCTCCCAAGGGGGATACACCTGTTGTGGGCCCACTCCGGGGAATGGGCGTGAGGGTCCCAGTCGAGACCTCGGGATCTACAGCTGCTTGAATGCAGCATGGCTGATGACGTTGAGCCCAGCCCCACCGTCAATCATAACATGGTATAGCCGCATGTTGGCAATGACAGGGGCGGTGATGAACGGTAGCATACAAGCCCCTGCCATGTTGTCTGGGCAGTCGGATGCCCCGAAGGAGATAGTGGTGCTCCTCCACCGCTGATGTGGAGCAGCCTTCGGGACCCCTGGGACCGCTGAAAGGACCTCTCAGCGCTAGGACTTAACGTTCCTACGGGAGGTGAGCTCCCAGCGCCTGCCGTACATAACGTACAACTTCTTGAGGCGGTCGTTGCCGTCACCAGAGTCGGAGTCTCCAGTGAAAATGTCCTTGAGGACCCCCTCAGGTGACTGATACCCGAGGTCCCGTTCTCCCGCGGCCGCGTCACCTTCGTCGACCTTCTCCTTGCCAGGTCGGCGACGAGGTGGCGAGCCATCCTTGGAGGCCTGCTCACGCTGCTCGCTGACGCGCTTCGCGAGCTTGATGATCTCGTGGCAGTCCGAGGCGCTGTGGCGACTGTTGGAGTGCATAGTGCATGACCTACTGTTGCCTCCCTGTGGCCGTGGGCGCTTGCCGCGTTCGTTCCGACCCCAGTCACAGCTGCGACGACCGGAGCAGCAGACTGTGGCCTCTCATGGCCGCGGTTCTTCTTCTTCTTTTTGTTGCCGCCCTGGGTGATGGCACCCGAGCCACCCGTCTAGGTAACTCCGGCCTGAGGTGACGAGTGCCATGCACGGCCCTCGGTAGCTCTGGCACATTTGTCAGCCAGAGCGAAGAGCATGGTGACGGTTTCCACGTCATGTGTCGCCAGCTTCTCCAACATCTTCTCATCACGCACCCCCTGTTGGAAAGCAGTGATAATAGACGCATCGGAGACGCGAGGTATGGTCCCACTTACCTTAGTAATGTGGGCGATAAAAGCCCAAAGAGTCTCCCCGGGTTCTTATCTTACGGCATGGAGATGAGCCTCCATGCCATGCTGTTGATAAGCACTGGCAAAGTTCGCTGTGAACCGTGCACAGAGCTCTTCCCAGGGGTAGACGGATCCCGGGGTCAGGTTCATGAGCTAGGTCTGGGCCGGCCCGGTCAAGGCTACAAGGAAGTAGCTCGCCATCACAGCGGTGTTTCCACCAGCTGCCATAATGGCAGTGACATAAACCTGCAAAAATTCCGACGGGTTTGACGTACCGTCGTACTTCTCTGGCAGGTGTGGCCAAAACTTGGGTGGCCAAGTCATCGCGCGGCGGTGGTCCGCTAGCGCGGCACCGCCCACGCTGACCAATGGGACACCCGTGTGGGTTTGGGCACCCCTTGGAGTTTGTGGCACAAGCGGGGCAAAGTCCTGGTCGAGGTTGTTGTGGTAGCCCTCCCAAGTTATCAGGCCCACGTACACCAATCCTTGCCTTGATGGCCTCAGATGGCTATGCACGTGTACCAGGTAACTTAACAAGGCTATCACGAGTTCAACAACTTGAACTCATCATCCCAAGGATCTCCCACCATACATGCATATTATAGTAATCACATTCGATACACACAGTTCGGAGATAAGAGCGGAAGACTTTACAAAAATATTCTTTTCATTTCTAAAACTGAAGGTTATTACATAGGAAGAGTTACATTTATTACAAATCCTGATATACTCATAGTGCACAACTTATTACATTAGCAGGAAGGTAGGAACCCTCTAAAGCTTATACACAAGCCTAACTAATCCTCTAGAACTGGAAACGCCCTCCAGCCTTAGGAACACCTAGAGTACTCCTCATCACCTACAACAACATGGGTTCGAAAACCCTGAGTATGGAGTGTACTTTCGCAAGTCTTACCCGACTAAGGAAAAAGACTCTCAAGGATATGCTGGTTAAATAGGAATCAAGGAAAAGGCTTTAGCAAGAATCAACTTAGATACTTTTGCAGACATAGCTTACTAAAGTGAGTCCTTACTTTCAATATTTTAACGCCAGATTAAATATTAATAGACTCTAGTTGCATCTAGTCTAATTTCACCATTTCATCAATACAACATCATTTTTATTCATAATGTTCACATCCTAACTTAGGTTGCAGGGCAGCGATCAAGTCTCCACTCTTCGGGGATATAACGGCGATCCGAATCGATTTACTCAGTTGAGGATCTCTAACCACACGACATATGTAGCACTTAACCCTTGCATATGTCAACCGTTCCCACAGATCCTCCACAACATGAACCGGTCCGCGCTACCCGGGAGCACAGTACTCCTCCGTCCAGCCTCCAACCAGGAGGGTACACGCTACTCCCACCATCTCCCATGCCGAGTGCGCGGTTGTCTTTTCACGTATGGAATAGCCAGGTTCAAGCTTACCCTGTCCCATATCCAAGGCATGTGGCTAGTTAAGATAGTCCTTGATCTTACAGGCCTACATATGCATCCAATCCTTAATTAACCTGGGTGGAGCATCACTTGTTCCTAGCCCAAGTCTCGAGTTAAGTACTTCCACCCTCAGGATTGTTTTGTGTTCCTAAGGATGAACATAGCATTATAGGGAACTTTGCAGTAAGATCCCACCATGCTCCCAATGAAAATATTCTTGCAGGTAGAAGCCATCCTTCCTCAGGATAACCCTTGAGCTAGACATTATTGCAAAAGACAACCTCTATCCACAAGATCTAAGCAGGGCTAAGCATTTTTTGTAAATCATATTTTGATACTTCATCAGAAATATCTATAAAGGAATGGATATTAAGGTAGTCAATGCACCAAGTAGTTTCCAAGCAATTCCTATAAACTTAATGCACATTTCACTAGACTTAAATTGTGTAAAAGTCTTTTAAAAAATACAAGGAAAGGGGCAAATGCACCGGGGCTTGCCTTTGTTGCAGAGAAGAGGCTCAAGACCTTTCTACCCAATACCTAGTTAGATGGCTTCTCCACTTGATCAGTAGCCACTGGAGTAGACTCCTCCTTCAAACACCACTTCTTCTAGGTGCTCCACAAGTCAATTACAAATATATGAATGCTTATGTAATGCTATGAAATGCAAACTCTCAGAAGGAGAGGTGGGAAACATAAATACCACAAACTAAAACACATAACAAGTATACACATGGTTCTACACCACCAACACTTGCTAATAGAGGCCAAATCGTATTCACTGTTGGGGCTATGCTTCGTCGCGCCGAAGGTCTTGTAGGAAGAAGCAGCTTCGGCTGAAGCTGTCCGCAGGAGATGACCGAAGGTTCCTCTTCATGAAGCTTCGGTATTACAAACCGACTTAAAGATAGAATGACCTTTTAGTCCATAAAGGTCTGAGTCAATGTTGTAAACTTTTATGAGGGGCATAATTGTAATTCTTCACAGGCTGTGTCCTGTGTCTATAAATAGATGAACAGTACCCCCGTACTGTTCACGCTGACTTGTACTCACTCGTGCGTCACGCTTGTATTTTTGCCTTCTATCAAGCCGAAGGTACAAATGTAATTCAATATTGTTCTTATTCTTCCATGATTATATAATAAGGACATGTAATAGTGTTATGTGATCATTCATGTTATTCTCTCATGTTTCATATGCTTCTCCTTTTATCAATATAAATTGTGATGATGAAGGTATGTCCTTCATGACCTTCGTCTGAAGATCGTTATATCCTAAGGGAGATAATGCTTCGAAGGACGAAGGGCATTAACCATTAACTTCTTTCTGTGTTGCCTTGTTCTTAATTCATAGCATTTGAGAACAAGTATCCAACATTGGCGCCCACCTCCGATGAACTCACTTCCACTTTTTTGAGCTGATGGCTTCGTTCAACGATCAAGCTGGAGCTGCTTCGGCTCCGAAGCTGCTACTCCCGATAACAGGCGGTTCATGTTCAGAGCCAGCCAACAAGAAGCAGAAGAAGGAAGCACAGAGAAGGGTACAGCATGTTGGGGTGTAAGGACCCTTCATCAAGTCGAGATGGTCTCACATTCCTATTACCTTCTCCCAAGAGGACCTTCAACTCAAGGATTACCCACACAACGATGCCATGGTTCTCTCTTGTGTTATCAAAGGATTTCTGGTCCATAATGTCTTGGTTGATACAGGCAGTGCAGCTGATATCATATTTGCTAAGGCCTTCAGGTAAATGCAAGAGCCAGAAGATAAGATTCATGATGCTACGCACCCTCTCTGTGGCTTCGGAGGAAGACAGATTGTAGCACTGGGCAAGATCACCATGTCAGTGACCTTCGGGTTCATCAACAACACTAGAACTGAGCAAGTTGTGTTTGACATTGTTGACATGGAATACCCTTACAATGCAATTATTAGTCGTGGCACCCTCAATGCTTTCGAAGCAATTCTTCATCCTGCCTATCTTTGCATGAAGATACCTTCGGATCAAGGACCCATCGCTATTCATGGAAGTCAGGAAGCTGCCAGAAGGGCCGAAGGAAACTGGACTGACTCAAAAGCAATCCATAACATAGATGGAGCTGAAGCTTGTGAACAGTACAAATTCAGAAGGGAGAAAGCAGCTTCAGCAGATCAGCCGAAGCCCATGCTCTTATGTGAGGACATAGCAGAGCAGAAGGTGCTGTTGGGCTCTCAATTATCCGAAGAGCAGGAGAAAACCTTGATAAGGTTTTTGTTCAACAACAAAGATGTTTTTGCATGGTCAGCCAATGACCTCTGCGGAGTAAATAGGGATGTTATTGAACACTCGCTCAATGTTGACCCATCCTTCAGACCCAGAAAGCAGAGGCTTCGGAAAATGTCTGATGATAAGGCCGAAGGTGCTCGTAATGAAGTCAAAAGACTCCTCAGTGCAGGAGTTATCAGAGAAGTAAAGTACCTAGAATGGCTAGCTAACACTGTTATGGTAAAAAAGGCCAATGGCAAGTGGCGAATGTGTATCGATTTTATAGATCTCAACAAGGCTTGTCCGAAGGACGAATTCCCATTGCCAAGGATAGACTCTTTAGTTGATGCAGCAGCTTCTTCAGAGCTCATGAGTCTGCTAGACTGTTACTCAGGCTATCACCAAATCTGGATGAAGAAGGAAGATGAGCCGAAGACTAGCTTCATAACCCCAAGTGGCACATATTGCTATCTTCGGATGCCTGAGGGGCTCAAAAACGCTGGAGGAAGTTTCAGCAGAATGACTGCGAAGGTTCTCTAGTCTCAGATAGGCAGAAATGTGCTAACTTATGTTGATGACATCATTGTAAAAAGCACGAAACAGGAAAATCATATTGCTGATTTGCAGGAGACCTTCGCCAGTTTCAGACAAGCTGGCTTAAAGTTGAATCCAGAAAAATGTGTCTTCGGAGTAAAGAAGGGGAAATTTCTTGGATACTTGCTTTCAACAAAGGGAATTGAAGCTAATCCAAGTAAAATTGAAGCTATACTTCGAATGGAGCCACCAACTACAAAAAAGGGGGCCCAAAGATTAACAGGGAGGTTGGCATCTCTTAATAGATTTATATCCAGATCAGCAGAAAGAAATTTACTATTCTTCGAAGTGCTGAAATCAGCCGAAGTCTTTCAATGGGGACCAAGCCAACAAAAAGCCTTTGAAGAACTGAAGCAATATTTGATAGATTTAACAACATTAACTCCACCAACGCCAGGGGCTCCTTTGTTGTTATACGTGGCAGCTTCGCACTCAGCGGTAAGTGCAGCACTTGTCTAGGAGAAGCTTGATGGCCAAGTCAAGAAGCAGGTTCCAGTGTATTTTGTATCTGAAGTTCTTAGTGTATCAAAGAAAAACTATACAGAATTGGACAAGGTATTATATGCTGTTTTGATGGCATCCAGGAAGCTTCGGCATTATTTTCAAGCATACAATATTGTTGTTCCTTCTTCGTAGCCGTTGAAGGATATTATGAGAAATAGAGAAGCTACTGGACGGATTGGAAAATGGGTTGCAGAGCTCAATGAATTTTGCATTGATTATGTGCATAGATCCTCGATCCAGTCTCAAGCGTTGGCAGATTTCATTGCCGATTGGACGCCAGGGGCTCAGGATGAAGAAACAAATAAAGATGCCGAAGTGTGGACAGTGTTTTGCGATGGGTCTTGGGGAACCTTCGGAGCAGGAGCAGCCGCTGTGTTGGTCTCACCATCCAAAGTTAAAACTTGTTATGCGGCAAGACTCGATTTTAGTTGTACAAACAATATTACTGAGTACGAAGCCCTGCTTTTAGGCCTTCGGAAATTAAAAGCAATGGGAATCAGAAGGGCCATTCTTAAAACTGATTCCCAGGTTGTTTCGGGTCATATCGACAAGAGTTGCAAGGCTAAAGATCCGAAGCTTGAAAAATATCTAGACACGGTCCGAAGAATCGAAGCTTCCTTCGAAGGATTTTCTGTCAAAAATATCCCTCGAGGACAAAATGAGCATGCTGATTTGCTAGCGAAGTCAGCAGCACAGGGGCTGCCTTTACCTTCGGATGTGTTCTTCGAAATAATAACGGCACCTTCAGTGGAACTCCTTGAAAGAGCAGTCCTCAATATGTCTCCTGTTTATAGCGAAGATTGGAGAACTGAGATCATCTCTTACCTTCAGGGTAAATTCCTTTCAGATGACGAAGCTTATAACAGGAGGATAGAGGCAAGAGCTCGTCCATATGTCATGATAGAAGGGGAGTTGTACAAGCATGGAGTTTGCGCTCCGCTACTCAAGTGTTTATCAAGAACCGAAGGTATAGAGTTGATGAAAGAAATACATGCAGGCCTATGTGGATCTCACATTGGATCTAGGCCATTACTTGGAAAAGTTTTCCGCCAAGGGTTTTATTGGCCGAAGGCAGCTTCGGATGCAGCGGAATTAGTTCAAAAGTGCGAAGGCTGTCAGAAATGTGCAAGAGATCAAAAACAACCTTCGTCCTTAACACAGCTCATACAACCCATCTGGCCATTGCAAAGGTGGGGCCTTGACTTGTTAGGTCCATTACCACCGGCCCAAGGGAACTTAAGATATGTTGTAGTGGCTGTGGAATATTTTGCTAAATGGATTGAGGCAAAGCCTTTAGCCACAATAACTTCGGCCACTGTCCAAAAGTTTTTCTGGCAGAATATTGTTTGTCATTTCGGGGTACCAAAGGCCATCACTGTAGATAATGGAACACAATTCAACTCCGAAGCTTTCAGAGATTTCTGTGATCAAATTGGTACGAAGATCCATTCTGCATCAGTCAGGCATCCGGAGTCAAATGGGCTCGTTGAAAGAGCCAATGGCATTATAATGACAGGAATAATGAAGTTAATCTTCAATCAACCCAAGGGAAAGTGGCCAGATCAGTTAACCAAAGTGGTGTGGAGCCACAATACAACAACATCAAGGTCTACAGGCTTTACTCCATTCAAGTTATTATTCGGTGACGAAGCAATAACTCCGGAAGAAGCTAAAACTGGATCAATAAGAGTAGTAGCTTCGGCAGAATCAGGTTCTGAAGATGCTTATTCTGTGGAAAAAGATGCTTTAGAAGGGATCAGGCTTCAAGCTGTGGAGAATATCAATAAATATCAAGCCGAAACAATCAAGTGGTGTGATAGAAAGGTTCGGCTGAAGAATATTGAGCCAGGACATTTGGTGCTTCGGAGAGTCACTAACCCAGATACAGTGGGCAAGTTGCAGTTGAAATGGGAGGGACCTTTCTTAGTAGCATCTTCGTCAAGACCCGGTTCATACAGATTGAAGGATATGGACGGCAACGACATTCCTAGATCTTGGAATGCGGATGAGCTTCGGCGATATTATGTGTAACTTGATGTAACTTTTTATGTCTTTTCTTTTTCATGGCACCCTTTTCCTTTCTAAAGAGGGAGAAAGGTTTTTAATGGGGCCATCATATGTAATTTCCTTTTTTAGTTCTATAAGAGCAAAATCCCCCAAGGAATGTAAATGTAAAAGCTGAGAACGCACCATTGAGTGCCGAAAAGTAAAAAGCGAAGAAGCTCCAAAGTCGTTCCTAAGGGAATGCAGAGCTTACAGTGAAAAGTCAACGCTGATTCCGCCAAAAGTAAAAGGCGAAGAAGCTCCAAAGTCGTTCCTAAGGGAATGCAGAGCTTACAGCGAAAAGTCAACGCTGATTCCGTCGAAAGTAAAAGGCGAAGAAGCTCCAAAGTCGTTCCTAAGGGAATGCAGAGCTTACAGCGAAAAGTCAACGCTGATTCCGCCGAAAGTAAAAGGCGAAGAAGCTCCAAAGTCGTTCCTAAGGGAATGCAGAGCTGATGTGTGATTGTTTCTAAGGAAATAATGGCTGAGGGTATGGCTTCGGATATGTGTTTGGACATTCATTCGCACATCACATTACATCATAGCATTTGCATTCATAAACATTCATTCAGGCATATGTAGGATAATCATCATCATGGCATAAGTGGTTGCTTCGGCATAAGAGAAGAGCTTCTTCGCGTACAAAAAGGAGAGCTTCGGAAGAAAGGGAAATGTTGTTTTCTATGCTTCGCTGTGTACGAAAAGAAGGGAAGGTGTTTTTTCGCCTTCGGCTCAAAAAAGATAATTTCGTCCACAACAAAGCACTTCACATACATTAATAGAAGGGTAAGAGCATAATACAAGGTATGAACAGAACTCATTAAAGACAAGTTTAGTTACATTTACACAAGTTATCTCAAAAGTTCCCTGAGTCTGTCTACAGTCTACTCCTACTTAATCTTCGAGGGATTTTAGCTTCGGCGTCACTCTTTTTAATCATCGACTTCGGCTTCGTCATCCTACATGAATTAAGTTGTTGTAAGTCAAAATCGAGCTTGAAGGAAGAGGTAAGCACAAGGTATGATTTCTTACTGGTTCAAGATGACTCCGAGCTTCGTCTCCAGCCTTTTCTCGCCCGCCTTTTGTCCATATCATCTTTACAAATCTGTTAGAAATGCTTCGGGCGAGGTCAGGAATATCATCTAAAATTGTTGGTGATAGAGTGAAATTGGGCCTATTGACAATTTTTCCATGATCACAGCCAGCTTTTAGGAAAGCAGCAGCAGTGCCCCGAGAAGCTACCCAGGCACAGAAGTCACCGTGCCCGGCTATAACTTCGTCAAGCTCATCAATTTCACCTTCAATATGTTCGAAGGTCTTTGGTAAATCTTCAGCTGACGGGGTGAATTTCTCACTGCTAGCTCCAACTGAGTGGAAGATTTTTCTCAGTCGTTGAATACATTTGTTGCTAAATTCCAAACATTTATCTTGAAGGCTTGCCAATAATTTTTTCAAAACTGAATTTTCTTGGACTTCGGCTTCAAGTTTCGCATTTAGTTCTTGTTTTTCTTGTTCAAACTGTTCAGATTAGCAGAGAAGCTTCGTATTCAATTCCATTATTTTAGCTTCGGCTTCTGCCAATAAGCCTTCAGTTGCCTGAAGCTCAAAGTTCTTCTTTTCAATAGTAGCTAATTGCTCTTTTATTTTGCTCTCTAAATTTTCAATTATAATCTCGTGCTTTTTGTCTTCCAGATCTTGCTGCATTTTCAAAGCCTTGCTCAGCAGCATACTCTGCACGTAAACAACCTTCGTTAAGACAGGTCTACATTATTGAAAACAATAAAAGTCAAGGGAATAGTAGTTCACCTTGAAATTGGAATAAAATAAACTACCAACGATATGTTGTCGTCGGTAGCGGCTAATGTCCATTTCCAGCTTCGGAAAACCGATACTCTTTGATAGAGTACCGATGACCTTAGCTCCAGTTTGATCCCGGATGCAGTCTAATTTTTCATCGTCAATACCCCCGAAGAGGAGTGCTCCTGGTTTGTATCCGCAGGATTTGGCACACTCTTTAAGCTCTTCTATTTCGGTTTTTGACAATTCTTCTCCAACCAAATTTTGGAACGTGAAGGCTTCGTCCTCTGAAGCTTCGTCAGCAATTTCCTTTTCTTTCCCAGACACTGCGGCCATGGCCTCTTCGGCGGCAGCAGTAGCTTCTTCTGTGGCCATGTCTAGCAGTATTTTGTCGATGTGTTCAATTGTGCTTTCCAAGTTCAAACCTTCAGTTGAGGTAGCTTCGGCAGCCGCGACCTCCGAAGGTGTGATTTCAATATTTGTTATTTCTTCAGCCGCTGGTATCTTTTGAGCTGAAGCTCTCGGTGGTGTCTTGTCAATGACTTCTGTCACTGCGATGATTCTTTGTCTCTTTGTTTTAGTTGTTTTCTTCGTTTTTTCGGGCTCCTTTTCCTTCTGAAAAAACTTTGTCAGTTGAGGTCCCAATGGACTTAGCTTCGCAGGCAGGGATTCAGTCATTACCTTTAAAATCTCTTCCACGTCAGTGGCAGAGCGTGATGCGGGAGTCTCCTCTTCGTCAGATACTTTTTGCTTCGGAGATGATATTTTCTTCTTCTTAGGAATATTCTTCTTTTTTGGTGGTTCTTCCTCATATTCATTTAAAGCTTCGGCTCCCCTTTTCCTATTCCGACCTTCGGCACCTTTATTCAGATTTTCGTAGTCAGGGTATTCAAAACCCAAGGCGTCCAGCACTCGATTCAGTCTTCGCTTCGGACGGGTACCGAAGGCCGCGGTCATCAACTGATCTTCTTTTTTGGAGTAATTACCGAGTATTTCATTGCACATTATTTCAACTGTGTCCAGCCACTCTTGGCAAGGTTTTTTAAAGTATTTCTTAAATTTGTAATAGTAAGGTAACCGCACAAGTTCCCCTTCTTTCTTCTCCCCCTCTAGCTTCGGCATTTCCCATTCTTTTAAAGGAGGAAAAACCCTGAAGGCCAAGAACTCTTGAACCAGGTCCCTAGTACTGATATGCTCTGAAATAATTTTAAACTCAGCCAGTGCAGCCCAAGTGGAACCTTCTAATGACATTTGGCATCGCGGTCTTGTTTCTCCGAAGATCAATTCAAGAGGGCTTTGTACCAGCTTCTCTTTGTCTTCGTCAACTCTCACATAAAACCATTCTGATTTCCAGCCTGCCGGCCATTTGCTTCGGTAGCTGATTACAGGAAACTTTGTGGTTTTCTGATAGGCAAAATTGTAGCAACCAAAGTTATCATGTAATCCATCTTTTCTAGCCTTCGTCTGGTAATGCAGCTCATGAACTCGACAAAAGCTGTCGGCAAACGGCTCCACCGCCTGGCTTCGGAGGGCCCAGATATAAACACTAAGCCTAACGATAGCGTTAGGAGTCAACTGATGAAAGTAGATACCAAACCTCTTCAATACATCTGCAATAATCCTATGAAGGGGGAATCTCAACCCAGCCTTTAGAAAGCTCTTGAAAATGACTATTTCATCCTTCTTTGGCTTCGGGGTAGTTTCTTCCCCCCCGAAGCGAAGTAGCTTCTTCTGACTTTCACTGAAATAACCTGACTTTACCATCTTGGAGAGATCAGCCTTCGAAACGGTCGATTTTCCGAAGTCCAAGTGGCTGGGCTTACTTTGCATGGCAATACGATAATCATCTTCGGGATCAGTTTCTTCAACGTTCTCTTCTTCTGCTTCGGCAGTTGCTTGTTCTGCTTCAACAGTGGGGATTCCTTCCGAAGTTACCAGTCCGGATCGTTGCATTGCTTCGGAGATAGGAATAGTCTCCGAGCCTTCAGCTTCGCCTCCTTCACGCTCAACCCTAGCGATAGAACGCACTCTGGCCATTTAATTCTGAATTTGTGGGAATTAAATACTTTTTCTTCCGAAGTTTTTTCTTCTGACGAAGTAGGCTTCAAGCTGGAGCTTCGTTTGATTCCGAGAGTCAAGCTTCGGCTATGGTTAAAAATTTTGGCAGCAAAACAGTGCAAATAGCAATGAATGCTGTGGTAACTTCACACCTACTTGTCTGTTTATATAGTGCTGCAGGTAAGAAGGCGAAACGCCAGGATTTTTACACCAGGCGGACAGCCGCTTGCACTCGCTGCGCGGTGGACCGCAGAGACCAAACAGTAACTCTGCAAGGTGGGACTGCTACGCACTCGGAAACTGAATCGTTTCTCGACAACGAGCTCAGGGAAGGTGTTTTTTGGACCTTCGGCTTCCCAAAGCTTAAGAGACTTTTTTCATGGATCAAGCTCGTTACGAAAAACGATCTAGCGCCGCGAAAGGGGCTACTGTTGGGGCTATGCTTCGTCGCGCCGAAGGTCTTGTAGGAAGAAGCAGCTTCGGCTAAAGCTGTCCGTAGGAGATGACCGAAGGTTCCTCTTCATGAAGCTTCAGTATTACAAACCGACTTAAAGATAGAATGACCTTTTAGTCCATAAAGGTCTGAGTCAATGTTGTAAACTTTTATGAGGGGCATAATTGTAATTCTTTGCAGGCTGTGTCCTGTGTCTATAAATAGATGAACAGTACCCCCGTACTGTTCACGCTGACTTGTACTCACTCGTGCGTCACGCTTGTATTTTTGCCTTCTATCAAGCCGAAGGTACAAATGTAATTCAATATTGTTCTTATTCTTCCATGATTATATAATAAGGACATGTAATAGTGTTATGTGATCATTCATGTTATTCTCTCATGTTTCATATGCTTCTCCTTTTATCAATATAAACTGTGATGATGAAGGTATGTCCTTCATGACCTTCGTCTGAAGATCGTTATATCCTAAGGGAGATAATGCTTCGAAGGACGAAGGGCATTAACCATTAACTTCTTTCTGTGTTGTCTTGTTCTTAATTCATAGCATTTGAGAACAAGTCTCCAACATTCACTTAGGCAAACTTGAGAACTAATCCATCTTAGATCTCATCCAAAAGCTTAAAACTTTTTAAGCAACTGCATCTCTTCTCTAGAAAAACTTATCTCCTTTCCAAAGCACTAACCCACACTTGATTAGGGATTAAACACTTTATTTTGGGCTTACAAAGTTTTCCGAGCAAATGGGTTCCAAACAGCCTCAAACCTTTACCACACCCTCCACTAACCAAAATAAGGTTACTCAAAAATTTCCATAATTTTTGGCATTGTACTTTTATTTCAAAAATCCAAACAGTACTACCAAAAGCACCTTTAATTCACTTAATATTTTCTAATGGCTCTAAAAATCCTAAAACCAACTTTACCAGAGAGCTCTTGATTTTATACATCCAACAAAATTTGTCCCATGATTTTTGGAATTTTCTACAATTTCTAGCACAATTTATAAGTTCTCGGTTAATGAAAACACCAAAGTATGAACAGTATTGGGTCCAAACTAGCTCACACCACCCAATCTGGGCAGAGCCGACCCACGACTGACAGCTCGCGCCCACGCCGTGCGCGCTTTGCAAAAAGAACCTTGATGCCCAGACAAATCCAAACAAGCCCGAGCTACTGTTAATTGGTGTCACTGACAGTTTCGCTTAGATCCCTGGACTTTATCTCTTTTGCACAAACTCAGCCACGACACCGTCGTGCTCAACCCAGATGGTCAGATGTCCGATCCGCCACGGTGATGTGACCAAGTCAACGACGATGGCACCATCACGATCCCCAGGCAACGGTGGACTCCAACTTGTGTTCAATCAACCGCGGGGACGCTAAGACCTAACTACCGATTGCGGCGGCGACAAACTCAGTTTGGTGGGCTCAATTCTACAGCCACTGCATGGTAGAGCTTCAAACTCTAATGCAGGGAGCAGTAGGGACCTACCATGACTACGGTATTCGCACAAAACTGGCCAAGAACGACACAGTTTAACCGGTCGGTGGTGAGACTGTCTATGGTGACGATCTGCGATGGTGCAGCCCTGTTCTGGTTAATACAAGATAGTAGAACTGAAATTACAAACGGGAAAACCTTCACTGACCTTAGGAGGACGTGGAACGCGGGTCATGCGGGCTGGTCACTCCCTGAGACGTCTTGGCCACAGCGAGGTGAGGGAGGTCACTAGACTTGGCTCGCGCAGCACATGACAGTGCTAACCTGGGCTGGGGAGAGGATTAACACCAGCAGGGGCTGCATGCCGCAAGTAGCCTTGTGGCTGCAGGTATTCAAGTCCATGTCTCTACAGCAAACTTGGCTAGCAACCATGGAGACCACGAGCACTCTTATTGAGCTGAACATAATACAAAGAAGGCAACACGCCGCATGCAGCTCCTTCTTATCACCACGGACCGGTGAGCTAGCGCTAGCAGTTACTGGGACTAGGATGCATGGCTGCAATACATGAGTACCACGTATCAGCAATCGCACAGAAAAAAAACAATGAACCTGGCCGACGACATGAACCAGCGGCAAACAGGCCAAGTGCCCCCCCTAACGTGGATAACTCTAGTTCTCTCCATGTGTAGATATTTGAACTTTGAGCCTATCCTCTATTCTCTCCATGCAAATATCCATCCACCACGCCAAACTGACTGGGTCAACTCAAGCACACATCAGAATTGAACCCTCCTGTTATTTTGTTTCCAGTCTTATCCAAGTTTCAGTCATCTGCATCTAAACCTAGCACTCCCGGATGAACCCCCATCTTAACCTCATTAATCTTCACGATTCCAAACAATAACAGGCCGACCTTGATTAATAAAACTTGTTCACTAAACATATCTTTACAAGTTTTGTGCAGCAGCCTTAGGTCAAAGATTCATGGGTCAAGAGTTATAGCGCTCCAAAAATAGGTTGAAAACATTTAAAGTTTCAGTTTCAGCTTGACTGAAACTATATACCTGTCAGTGAAAGTTTTGAGACATTTTACCCATTTTTTACACAGTAGCAAATCCAACTCTTCTAAAGGAATTCGTTCCCTTTATTTGGTCTCTATATTTACCATAGAACCTTTAGTCCAACACCATATAGATTGACCACAACAGAGCTCCGAATTTGGCGCTATGTACTGAATTTTCGGTTTCAGTTATTTGAAACAGTACACCTTAAACCTGAGAGGGAGTTTTGCAATTCTCTTTTCTCCAATTTCTGTGTAGGATCAGGTCAAACTCACTTGAATAAACTTGTTTAACATCATATGGGCTTCAACTCCACTATATACACCACAGTTCAAAACCTTATGGATTAGGCACAAGGAAGCTCCAAAGTTTGTCACAATCACTGAAATTCAGACTTAGGCACTATTCTAAATCTAAAAATTCAGAATTCAGCTCACCCCACTTTGAACCACCTCTACTCCTAGTAGCATATGGTTTTACGGGCAAGTTGCTTAATAAAGTTTATAGTCCAATAGTTCCTCTACAGGTTTTACATAGTGACCCATATCTGAACCCTCATAGATTCCAAACTACATAGGTCCAAAGTTTGCCCAAATTACTGAAATTCAGACTGAAATTTACTTAGTCTGAAATTCACACTTTCAGACATCTCTACTTTATACCAGCTTTTCTCTAGGTTCCAAAAAACTTTAGGGAAAAGTGTCTTAATCAAACTTATACTCCTCATTTAGATCTATAATTGTGTTATAATCATCATAACCTATAACCCTATGGATAGAGCAATAGAGAGCTCCAAAGTTACACCAAAACACTAAAATTCAGGATTTACATTTACACTAAGTCTGAAATCTGACAGCCCTAAATTAGACCACTTTTTCAGCCAGTTGCATATAGTTTTAGGGCTGGTACACTTAATAAGGATTGCTCTCCAAAAGTCACTTTACAAGTTTGTTATAGTAACTCCTTACCAAAAGTCCATAGATCAAAAGTTATAAGGGTCCAAAAACAGCTATATGAAACTATTTTCAGCCCCATTCAAACTGAACCCAATCTGAAATTTTGCAAATTACTCCAAATTTCTCCACACAACTTGGAATTCTCCAGATATGAAATTTGTTCACTTTTCCAAGTTCTACAACCTTGGTATATGGACTTTTAGCTAAATCCTTCTAGATTTTAAATTCCACATTTGGGGTTAGTTTAGGCTTTCAGATGAGTTTCATCTGTGTTTCAGCTTCTTCCAAGGATTCATCCCTTTGATCCATCCATCAAAAACAAAGTTACTCTCTAGTCTAAGATCTGACTTTAGCATATGTAACTCCTTCCCAACAAGTCCTTGATTTCGGAGTTATTTTGTTTATCCACAATTTCATGCAAGGTTTTCAACCTAAGTCTTATACTCAACACACGACATCACACTTTTGAAAAGAAAATTTTAACCTACTAAATGCATTCTAGGTATATCAAACAAGATAATGCAAGTACTTATGATGACATGCCAGTGTTTTAGTTATCATAACACCAGGGGTGTTACAACCTTCCCCCCTAAAAAGAAATCTCGTCCCGAGATTTAAAAATCTAGGCTTAGTAACAGAAAAGGAAATGCGTCACTGGCTTATTTCCCCATTACTCCTACAAAGCAGGGGTGTGCCCATATTGGTTTATATCAGAAATAAACTACACAAACCTTAGGTTTACAGGGCACTAGAAACTCAGGAACACGCTCTTCTAGATACTCCTCCGATTCCTATGTGGTTTCATCTTCCATGGGTTGGTTCCACTGTAGCTTATAAAACTTGATAAATTTTCTTCAAGTGACCGATCCTTTTGATCCAAAACCTTTATGGAATATTCCAAGTAGGTTAAATCTGGTCCAAGGTTAACATCTGAAATCTCAATAACATGCTTGAGGACTCAAAAACGTTTCTTTAACTGGGACACGTGGAACATGTTGTGCACTGTTGGCAAATTCTTTGGCAACTGTACCTTATAAACTACTGGTCTACCAAATGAACTAAGTTCCAAGGCTTCACGAATAGGAAAAAGGTAGTATAGAAAAGCAAAGATAGGTAGCATGAATAGGATGGATGAAACTTGTACTGAGCTACTACATGGGGGCCTTAACTTAAAATTGTATGTCATGATGCATGGTCGTCCTATTCATCCTCACAATTATTGCCAACACATAATGGCTATCACATTCTATGGCGGTGGAAATCCTACTTACTCCGTCATTTATCACTAGACGCACTTTCCTAGGGTTTAGTTAGTGTACCTGCAGAAAATTGCATTATAGTTGTGGGTTAGTGGTTAGAATCCTAAACTAAGCCACCTTATATCCTTAACTTAACCATATACTATTTGCACTTCGACTATCAGGATTTGCTTATTCATTCTTAAGTTTTCCAAAATAATTTGGACTCAAAATCCTTTTGAAGTCTATCAAAGTATTACTTTAATATCTATGCTAGTGGGGGATCGCTCCGATACCAATCTGTGGCGGCCCTCCCAAGTTATTAGGCCCACATACACCAATCTTTGCCTTGATGGCCTCAGATGGCTATGCACGTGTAGCAGGTAACTTAACAAGGCTATCACAAGTTCAACAACTTGAACTCATCATCCCAAGGATCTCCCACCATACATGCATATTACAGTAATCACATTCGATACACACAGTTCAAAGATAAGAGCGGAAGACTTTACAAAAATATTCTTTTCACTTCTAAAACTGAAGGTTATTACATAGGAAGGGTTACATTTATTACAAGTCCTGATATACTCAAAGTGCATAACTTATTACATTAGCAGGAAGGTAGGAACCCTCCAAAGCTTATACACAAGCCTAACTAATCCTCCTCCAGAACTGGAAATGCCCTCCAGCCTTAGGAACACCTAGAGTACTCCTCATCACCTACAACAACATGGGTTCAAAAACCCTAAGTACGGAGTGTACTTTCGCAAGTCTTACCCGACTAAGGAAAAAGACTCTCAAGGATATGCGGTTAAATAGGAATAAAGGAAAAGGCTTTAGCAAGAATCAACTTAGATACTTTTGCAGACATAACTTACTAAAGTGAGTCCTTACTTTCAATATTTTAACGCCAAATTAAATATTAATAGACTCTGGTTGCATCTAGTCTAATTTCACCATCTCATCAATACAACATCATTTTTATTCATAATATTCACATCCTGACTTAGGTTGCAGGGCAGCGATCAAGTCTCCACTCTCCGGGGATATAATGGCGACCCGAATCGATTTACTCAACTGAGGATCTCTAACCACACGACATATGTAGCACTTAACCCTTGCATATGTCAACAGTTCCCACAGATCCTCCACAACGTAACCGGTCCACGCTACCCAGGAGCACATTACTCCTCCGTCCAGCCTCCAGCCAGGAGGGTACACGCTACTCCCACCATCTCCCACGCCCAGTGCGCGGTTGTCTTTTCACGTATGGAATAGCCGGGTTCAAGCTTACCCTGTCCCATATCCAGGGCATGTGTCTAGTTAAGATAGTCCTTGATCTTATAGGCCTACATACACATCCAATCCTTAATTAACCTGGGTGGAGCATCACTTGTTCCTAGCCCAAGTCTCGATTTAAGTACTTCCACCCTCAGGATTGTTTTGTGTTCCTAAGGATGAAAGGAGCATTATAGGGAACTTTGCAGTAAGATCCCACCATGCTCCCAATGAAAATATTCTTGCAGGTAGAAGCCATCATTCCTCAGGATAACCCCTGAGCTAGACATTATTGCAAAAGACAACCTCTATCCACAAGATCTAAGCAGGGCTAAGCATTTTTTGTAAATCATATTTTGATACTTCATCAGAAGTATCTATAAAGGAATGGATATCAAGGTAGTCAATGCACCAAGTAGTTTCCAAGCAATTCCTATAAACTTAATGCACATTTCACTAGACTTAAAGTGTGTAAAAGTCTTTTAAAAATACAAGGAAAGGGGCAAATGCACTAGGGCTTGCCTTTGTTGCAGAGAAGAGGCTCAAGACCTTTCTACCCAATACCCAGTTAGATGGCTTCTCCACTTGATCAGTAGCCACTAGAGTAGACTCCTCCTTCAAACACCACTTCTTCTAGGTGCTCTACAAGTCAATTACAAATATATGAATGCTTATGTAATGCTATGAAATGCAAACTCTCAGAATGAGAGGTGGGAAACATAAATACCACAAACTAAAACACATGACAAGTATACACATGGTTCTACACCACCAACACTTGCTAATAGAGGCCAAATAGGATTCACTTAGGCAAACCTGAGAACTAATCCATCTTAGATCTCATCCAAAAGCTTAAATCTTTTTAAGCAACTGCATCTCATCTCTAGATAAACTTATCTCCTTTCCAAAGCACTAACCCACACTTGAATAGGGATTAACCACTTTATTTTGGGCTTACAAAGTTTTCAGAGAAAATGGATTCCAAACAGCCTCAAACCTTTACCACAGCCTCCACTAACCAAAACAAGGTTACTAAAAAATTTCCATAATTTTTGGCAATGTACTTTTATTTCAAAAATCCAAACAGTACTACCAAAAGCACCTTTAATTCACTTAATACTTTCTAATGGCTTTAAAATCCTAAAACCAACTTTACCAGAGAGCTCTTGATTTTATACATCCAACAAAATTTGTCCCCTGATTTTTGGAATTTGCTACAATTTCTAGCACAATTTATAATTTCTCGGTTAATGAAAAGACCAAAGTATGAACAATATTGGGTCCAAACTAGCTCACACCGCCCAATCTCGGCAGAGCCGGCCCACGGCTGACAGCTCGCGCCAACACCGTGCGTGCTTTGCAAAAAGAACCTTGATGCCCAGACAAATCCAAACGAGGCCGAGCTACTGTTAATTGGTGTCACTGACAGTTTCGCTTAGATCCCTGGACTTCATCTCTTTTGCACAAACTCAGCCGCGACACCGTCGTGCTCAACCCCGACGGTCAGGCGTCCGATCCGCCACGGTGATGTGACCTAGTCAACGACGATGGCACCATCACGATCCCCAGGCAACAGTGGACTCCAACCTATGTTCAATCGACCGCGGGGATGCTAAGACCTAACTACCGATGGCGGCGGCGACAAACTCAGTTCGGTGGGCTCAATTCTACGGCCACTACATGGTAGAGCTTCAAACTCCGATGCAGGGAGCAGTAGGGACCTACCATGACTACGGTGCTCGCACGAAACTGGCCAAGAACGACACAGTTTAACCGATCAGTGGTGAGACTGTCTATGGTGACGATCTGCAGCGGTGCGACCCTGTTCTAGTTAATACAAGATAGTAGAACTGAAATTACAAACGGGAAAACCTTCACTGACCTTAGGAGAACGTGGAACGCGGATCATGCGGGCTGGTCACTCCCTGAGACGTCTTGGCCACAGCGAGGTGAGGGAACCGGTGAGCGTGGTCATTAGACTTGGCACGTGCAGCACATGACAGTGCTAACCTGGGCTGGGGAGAGGATTAACACCAGGAGTGGCCGCACGCCGCAAGAAGCCTTGTGGCTGCAGGGATTCAAGCCCATGTCTCTACAGCAAACTTGGCTAGCAACCATGGAGACCACGAGCACTCTTATTGAGCTGAACATAATACAAAGAAGGCAACACGCCGCATGCAGCTCCTTCTTATCACCAGGGACCGGTGAGCTGGCGCTAGCAGTTACTGGGACTAGGATGCATGGCTGCAATACATGAGTACCACATATTAGCAACCGCACAGAAAAAAACAATGAACCTGCTCGACGACATGAACCGGTGGCAAACAGGCCAAGTGCCCCCCTAACGTGGATAACTCTAGTTCTCTCCATGCGTAGATATTTGAACATTGAGCCTATCCTCTATTCCCTCCATGCAAATATCCATCCATCACGCCAAACTGACTGGGTCAACTCGAGCACACATCAGAATTGAACCCTCCTATTATTTTGTTTCCAGTCTTATCCAAGTTTCAGTCATCTGCATCTGAGCCCAGCACTCCCCGATGAACCCCCATCTTAACATCATTAATCTTCACGATTCCAAACAATAACAGGCCGACCTTGATTAATAAAACTTGTTCACTAAACATATCTTTACAAGTTTTGTGCAGCAGCCTTAGGTCAAAGATTCATGGGTCAAGAGTTATAGTGCTTCAAAAATAGGTTGAAAACACTTAAAGTTTCAGTTTCAGCTTGACTGAAACTATATACCTGTCAGGGAAAGGTTTGAGACATTTTACCCATTTTTTACACAGTAGCAAATCCAACTCTTCTAAAGGAATTCGTTCCCTTTATTTGGTCTCTATATTTACCATAGAACCTTTAGTCCAACACCATATAGATTGACCACAACAGAGCTCCGAATTTGGCGCTATGTACTGAATTTTCGGTTTCAGTTATTTGAAACAGCACACCTTAAACCTGACACGGAGTTTTGCAATTCTCTTTTCTCCAATTTCTGTGTAGGATGAGGTCAAACTCACTTGAATAAACTTGTACAACATCATATGGGCTTCAACTCCACTATATACACCACAGTTCAAAACCTTATGGATTAGGCACAAGGAAGCTCCAAAGTTTGTCACAATCACTGAAATTCAGACTTAGGCACTATTCTAAATCTGAAAATTTAGAATTCAGCTCACCCCACTTTGAACCACCTTTACTCCTAGTAGCATATGGTTTTAGGGGCAAGTTGCTTAATAAAGTTTATAGTCCAATAGTTCCTCTATAGGTTTTACATAGTGACCCATATCTGAACCCTCATAGATTTCAAACTACAGAGGTCCAAAGTTTGCCCAAATTACTGAAATTCAGACTAAAATTTACTGTCTGAAATCCACACTTTCAGACAGCTCTACTTTAGACCATCTTTTCTCTAGGTTCCAAATAACTTTAGGGCTAAGTGTCTTAATCAAACTTATACTCCTCATTTAGATCTATAATTGTGTTATAATCATCGTAACCTATAACCCTATGGATAGAGAAATAGAGAGCTCCAAAGTTACACCAAAACACTGAAATTGAGGATTTGCATTTACACTAAGTCTGAAATCTGATAGCCCTAAATTGGACCACTTTTTCAGCCAGTTGCATATAGTTTTAGGGCCGGTACACTTAATAAGGATTGCTCTCCAACAGTCACTTTACAAGTTTGTTATAGTAACTCCTTACCAAAAGTTCATAGATCAAAAGTTATAAGGGTCCAAAAACAGCTATATGAAACTATTTTCAGCCCCATTCAAACTGAACCCAATCTGAAATTTTGCAAATTACTCCAAATTTCTCCACACAACTTGGAATTCTCCAGATATAAAATTTGTTCACTTTTCCAAGTTCTACAACCTTGGTTTATGGACTTTTAGCTAAATCCTTCTAGATTTTAAATTCCACATTTGGGGTTAGTTTAGGCTTTCAAATGAGTTTCATCTGTGTTTCAGCTTCTTCCAGGGATTCATCCCTTTGACCCATCCATCAAAAACACAGTTACTCTCTAGTCTAAGATCTGATTTTAGCATATGTAGCTCCTTCCCAACAAGTCCTTGATTTCGGAGCTATTTTTTTATCCACAATTCCAAGCAAGGTTTTCAAACTAAGTCTTATACTCAACACACGACATCACACTTTTGAAAAGAAAATTTTAACCTAGTAAATGCATTCTAGGTATATCAAACAAGATAATGCAAGTGCTTATGATGACATGCCAATGTTTTAGTTATCGTAACACTAGGGGTGTTACAGTTGCGACCCTTGAGGTTTAGCCGGTGCTCACGCGCCCTCTCTAGAGAGACTCGTGCGTCCTCGCCCGCACGCCTGCGGTTGAGTTCTGCCCGCAGGTCATCTGGTCTCTCCAGAGAAATTAGGGCATCCTCGCCCGCACGCCGGTGGTTGAGCTCCGCCCGCAGGTCCTCAGTCGGTGTGGCCTTCACTGAAGGTGAGCGCACCGATGCCGATGCCTTATGTTGACGCTGGAATGACCGAGGCCTAGGCCTGGCTGAGCCAGAATGCGCCATGCCGAGCAGACGGTCGACATCGTCACGCCACTGCTTCATGGCCCCCGGCGAGGCCGTGGAGCTAGAAGGGTGGTGTAGCAACTCCCTGGCTGCAGACAGCGCCCCAGGAGCAGTCCTTGACGGAGCCCTAGATGTCTGTGCGGGAGTGTGCTGCCGCGTAGAGCGCACAGCAGCAGCACCAGGCGCACGGCAATTGGAGCCCCATGGCATGGACGACGCAACCTCTTCCTCCATTAGGAAGTCCTCAGGAGTCAAGCCGCAGTGCTCGATGATCTGGACCATCGTGTCGAGCAAGGAAACAGGGAAAAACCTAAAGCCAAAGCCCCCTACCTGGCACGCTAAATGTTGGAGAGAAAATCCTCCAGGCGGGTGGTGGAATGCACCCGCCCTAATCCTAAGATGAGGAGGGGGCCTAAGCGTTTCGCCTGTTAGGTGGAATCGGGATGAACAGAAGAGCACACAAGGGTTTAGAGTGGTTCAGGCTGCCGGAGCGTAATACCCTACCTCCACTGTGTGTATGTTGTATTGAGTGAGTATTTAAGCGTGTGTCTGTGTAAAACATGTCCCTATAACGTTGTGTGCCTTCCCTTCTATAGTTTAAGGGAGGCACATACAAGGATGCTGAGCCCTGACATGCGGGCCCAGGAGCATAATGGAAGTAATACATTATGTAAGTAATTAATACTAGTAATGCCTGAGCAATCACCAGGAGTCTTGATGACCGCAGTCCATGTAGCATTGATAGCCAAAACTGTAACACCCCTGGTGTTACTGTTACTAAAACTTGAGCATAACATCATAAGCATTGGCATTTCATGTGTTTGTTACACCTAGAATGCGTTCACTAGGCAAAATTTCAAACAAGTTGTATTGCTTTGACATTTTATGGGTAGAACCCTAGAATAGGGTACCTAACAATAGATTGGCTTAATAAAGCAAATCAGGCTTAAATAGGAGAAAACTTCAAAACTCAATTGAAATAGTTATAAAATGTCACCATGGATTAACTTAAGTGATATCAAAACCATAAGGGTACTAAAAACCCTAAATGGACCCTGAGAAACCCTAGGCTGAAACCGTAGGGGGTTAACTGTGGAAATCTTCATTTGTGGACCAAAGTGCAAAACTAGTGCACTTTTGGACTAAAGTACAAAAACCATGAGATTAGAGCATCTTAAGTCATATGGTTCACAAGAATGTGGATTTGCAACTTAAATCCTAAGTTTTGGACCTATTTGCAAAAAGCCACACTAAAACTCAAATGGCTAAGTCTGAAATCAGTGAGATTGGCTCAACTTTGAAGCCTCATATCTTCTATGTTATGAAGGTTTTGCCCTAGGTCACCACATAAAGTTTGTAAAGCTATGAAAGGAGAACAAGTTTGTTTAAAGGATTAAACACTGTTGTTATGAAAAATTTGAAGAAAAATGTGCCTAAACTCATGCTGTCAGACTGCTGGAAGTTAGAATTCAGACTAACTGTGGGATTACATGAACTTAGGACTCAATTCTAAGCATGATCTTGTTACTTTTTGTGGGGGGGACGATGTAGCAAAGTTGTAGCTAGTTTATTGGGCTATAACTTTGATACACAGAGTTGAATCAGTTGTTATATGAAATCAAGAGAGAATCAAAGCCAAACTCGGTCTGTCAGGTGCTCTGTCAGGCATTCCCATGGTACAGTCGATGAATCAGATCACGGGTTCATTCCACCTGACCGCCGGCGACCCCGCGCATAGATTCACGCCTATGAGGTGATTCGTGCTCACCAGCGCTTGGATAACGCTCCAAGGTGTAAAGATCTTCTTTCCCCCGGATGAGCCTTGGGCACTGTTTGTCCGGCCCCGTTTCCGCTCAATCCCGATCACCTTAAATCAACCCTCGCCGGAGTTAGACGTCTCACGGTCTGATGCCACGTACCTCAGCACTTTACCCGCGCCGCCGTGACTCGTGCTGACCTATCCAGCGATCGCCGGTGAGGTTGCCACGGTTACATCCACTAATCCCATGCGCCAGTGACCTGCTCTTCCTCCGGCTGCCGCACGTCTCACTCCAAATCCACCGGCCACTGCTCTTGCCTTCTATAAATTGAGCGCACCTGTAACACCCGGTTTTAAGGAACAAAGCCGGGTGCATCTCATACATGCGCCAAGAAGACAACATATATAATAACAGAGTGTAGAGATAAATGTCATAAAACATCAGAGTATTTATTACATAGCGGAAGACTTAATACAAAATAAAAGAATAAACATAAAACGAACTAAGGATCGTCGGCGCCAATGTCAACTGAGAAACGCCACCTAGATCAGATCATACTCCTCGCCTTGTGGCTCCTCCTGAATCACCTGCTCTTCTCCTGTGGGGGGGAGTGTGAGACAGCAAGAGTGAGCTCACACATGTTCATCGCTCAACAAGTTGTGGGGAATAATGTGGCATGAACTCACCAAAGGTGGGAGTTCATGAAGTGTAAGGCTGATCAATGAAATAAAGGTTGAAGCTGAGCATTGCTTTTATAAGTTGGTCAAAATTTTATTAGCAATCACTAAGTGTAAGTGAATACCGAACCATAGTAATAATAAGTAAAAGTAATAATAAAATAATCCCAAATGCAATGAGATGATAGATTAAGTTTATGTTCCATAAATTAATCATGTGAGTGTCCGAGCCGCTCATGACCGTGAGCACGGCTAGTATACCAGTTTTACACTTTGCAGAGGTTGCGCATCTTTACCCACAAGTCGTGTTACCCATTTGCCACGGAGTTGATCAGACTCCATACACCTCTACCAAGGAAGCGAGGCAGGGTACCACTACGAGGCCTTTACAAAGTTCCACTAGCTTCAAACTACCCGCTACAGTTTATAGGAAGCTCCAGTGCAGGAATCCCTCGCCTGACCGCCATCGCAGCAAAATCAACCCAAGGACCTCCCTACACTGACCACTCCCCTACTGCCCTTGCCCCTTTCGGGTAAGGTAGCCATCCACTAGCTTTCCTAGTTAATCAGCCAAGGGCGTCCCATTAAACCCTTGTGGTAGCACTGTTTTCCCGGGTGGTTCTCCATGTTCCCATTAACATAATGATCTTATCATGAACATAAAATGATGAACAGATAATAACAAGTATAAAAATGAGTGATGAATATCCCTATACCCAAAGCCACATAAAGCAATAGCATGTACTACCAGAAAGTTTAGTATTAAAACCAGTGGTGAAACAAGGTATAAAGATAGTCAAAATCTAGGGTATCCTATTGGGTCCCCTCAAAATTAACCTATGCAGATCATTATGATTAATAAGAACATGAATGGGTAAAAGAAGTGATCAAGGGCACAACTTGCCTTCAACGAGCTCCTGCTCAGCAGTCTCTACCAGTTGAACATCCGAATTCTGTGTAGCTTGCTCGTCTACTCGCATCAACACAATACATACATAGTATAGCAAAAATTAAAATTACACCAAACATATAAATAAAATACACAGTAATAATCTAGACACTAAAATGAGATCATAGGAACTGGAATTATTAATTTTGGAGTTATAGATTTTAAGTTATGAATTTTCCAAGGTTTTATGTATTTAATACAAGATTAAGTGTTAGATAAATTTTAATATGTCTTTCATGTCAAAATAGTGGCACTAATGGGTAGACAATAATATTATAAAAATTTAGGAACTGGAATGAACTAATTTGGAGTTTATATGCATTTTCTATGAATTAAACAAGTTTCTGCAATTTATTTATGCATTAAAACTAATTTCTGATATTAATTCCTGGTTTTCAATACTCTCTGGATTGGGCATCAAATAGTGAAGAGTATAGGGGCTACGGTGTAAATGTTTCTAAGACTCTATGGACTGTTTCTGTGCACCGCGGGTTAATTCCTAAGAAATCCAGGGTCTCTTAAGAAAAACGTGCCAGGGCCGAAGAGGTATTGAGGGTTTTCAGCCGCACGATCAAGATTCTAGGGCCCTGATTAGATCTAGCTTTTTAATGAGTCGTTATGCGCTGAGGATCGTCGATTACGCTTTCTACGGTCAGGATTTTATGAGACGAAAGGGTACGCCAAATCAGATCGTGGCCACCCAAATCTAATCCGACGCTCAGTATTTAATTCGTCAAGATCTAATCCTAGTCGTTTGCTAGGGAATCAACGGCCATCGGCCCGTCACCTATCCTACGCCTGCAGCCAAGCTCTCCCACGGTGGCGCGCGCAGAATGCGGCGGCGCCATCACCGTGAACATCGACCCAGCTTTCTACTACCCTGCTGCGAACGCGACTTCGCTCAAATTAAAGGGGAGGAGAAGGCGAACGCAGTGGCGGAGTTCTCACCAGCCGAGACGGAGTACAACGGTCCGGTCGCGAAGAGCAGGTAGCTTGCAGTAGAAATCAGACAACGGCGAGAAATTGCCTCCAATTCCGCGGCCTCACCTCCCAATTGTGGTTACGGCGAGATACCCTGGATGATGACGATCCTCCATGGCCCTTCACCGAGGACAGGCACCACGCAGCGATGGGAATCACCCACGACGGTGTGAGGCCCGCAGGTTGCGTCACGGCAGATTTGCCACGGCGCCGCACGATTACGAGGTTGGAGACTACATCGTGGCTAATGGAATATACGGGTGACGGGGCGCAAGCCTTTATTATCACGTGAGGTGGCGTGGAGCACATCGCCTGCAACTAAGTTGGTGGGGCGGATTCCCGGGACTCGGCAGTGATCTCGGGTGCAGCAGGTACGGCTCAGTTGAGAGAGGGAACGTGGTCAAAGTGGGGCCCGTTGTCAGCGGCAAGCCTGGGATGCGGGGCATAGAGTGAGCGGCCAGCGCGCGCCGATCCGGTGTTCCCGGCGAGGTACCACATGTGGTGCGCGAGATAGGTGATGACATGAGGGCCCCGCGTGGAAGCGACGCCATGAGACAAACCACGTGGACACGCTGACCAGTGGCCCCCTCAACGTCAGTGCGAGGCGCGGGGAAGAGTGGGCCGCACGGGGGTAAAGGGGAGATGGGCCAGTTGCCTGAAATCCAGCCCTCACGGCTGAGTTGGGTTTTCTTTTGATTTTCTTTTATATATTTTGTTTTTTCTTTCTCCATTATTTCCCAAATTCAAATTTTAAATCTAGTTTAAATTCCAACTTGTGACAAATTTATTATTAGATTACATTGCGCCAATAAAATTCCATTTTGGATATATGTTTATATATATTATTTATATATATTTTTTATATCCTCTCTATTTCTCTATCTCATTTTAAATTCTTGAATTTTCCCTTTTAACTCTTAAATTCTACTTTGAACTTTGGTATTTTTATTTTTTTACATTATTTTTATATTGTCACAAAATGCACACAGAAATGAAAAGCCAGCATGATGCACAAAATATTTTGGGTGACACTAATTAGTTACTCAATTTAGATGTGAGTGTTCTCATGTGCTGATAGAATTCACACAATACCAAGGAATTCCCTCTATCTTTAATATGTACACTTTTGGGTATTACAAATCCTACCCCCCTTAAAAATAATCTCGTCCTCGAGATTTAAGAAGATCTAGGGAAAAGATGGGGAAAATTTATGCGAAGCTCTTCTTCTCTCTCCCAGGTTGCTTTATCTTCTCCGTGGTGACTCCATTGTACTTTGCACATCTTTATCACCTTATTCATTGTTACTCGAGTCAAAGTGTCCAGAATCTTGATGGGGTACTCAGCATAAGTTAGGTCATCTCGAACACTAAGGTCCTCCATTGGTAGCTACTCCTCAGGTACCCTGAGGCACTTCTTTAGCTAAGACACATGAAATACATCATGTACATCTGATAGGTGATTGGGTAACTCCAGTTGATATGCAACTTCTCCCACTCGCTTTAAGATCAAGAAAGGTCCAATGAAGCGATGGGACAACTTTCCTTTAACTTTAAATCTCCTCATACCCCGGATTGGTGACACCTTCAGATACACGTGATCACCCTCTTTAAACTCCAGTAGTCGTCTCCTATTATCAGCATAGCTCTTTTGCCTTGATTGTGCAATTCTCAAATTTTCTCTTATCATTCGAACTTGTTCTTCTGCCTCTTGTATAAGTTTAGGCCCAAAGAACTGTCTTTCACCAGTTTGATCCCAATACAGTGGTGTCCTGCACTTTCTGCCATATAGAGCCTCATATGGTGACATCTTCAAACTGGCCTCGTAGCTATTATTATAAGAAAACTCAGCATAGGGTAAACTCTTATCCCAACTTCCACCATGCTTGAGGGCACAAGCTCTTAACATATCTTCTAACACTTGATTAGTCCTCTCTGTCTGTCCATCAGTCTGGGGATGGTAGGCCGAACTGAAATTCAACTTTGTATCCAAGCTCTCATGCAACTTCTTCCAAAATCGAGAAATAAATTGTGATCCTCGATCAGACACGATCTTCTTAGGCACACCATGTAGGCAAACTATCCGAGTCATATACAATTCTGCTAGCTTGGCTCCTGTATAATTGGTCCTCACTGGTATGAAATGAGCCACTTTTGTCAATCTGTCCACAATTACCCATATAGAGTCATATCCGGCTGGAGTGCGGGGTAGTCCAACAATAAAATCCATACCAATTTCTTCCCATTTCCACACAGGAATCTTCAATGGGTGCAATAGTCCAGCTGGTCTTTGATGTTCGGCCTTAACTCTTTGACACACATCACACTTAGCCACATGTGCAGCCACATCTCTCTTCAGTCCATACCACCAATACTTTTGCTTCAAATCCTGATACATCTTAGTGCTACCAGGGTGGATAGAGTAGTCAGAATCATGAGCTTCTTTCAGTATAGTCTCACGGAGGCTATCAATCTCTGGAACACATATCCGATCTTTGAACCATATAGTACCTTGCTCATCCTCCGTGAACTCTGGAACTCGACCTTCCGTAATAAGATCCTTAATCTCTTGAATTTTAGCATCACCAACCTGACCTTTACGAATCTCTTGCTCCAAGGTAAGTTCCAATTCCATGGTAACTCCTTCAGTGTGAGTAACAATTCCCAAATTGAGTCTCTCAAAGTCTTTTGCTAATTCATCGGGTAGCTGGATGACAAAAGCGGAGTGAACATGCTCCTTCCGACTCAAGGCATCTGCAACCAAATTCGCCTTGCCCGGGTGATAGTGAATCTCCAAATCATAATCCTTAATGAGCTCCAACCAACGGCGTTGCCTAAGGTTGAGATCCTTCTGTGTGAATATGTACTTCAAACTCTTATGATCCGTGTACACTTGGCACTTAGTCCCCATAATGTAATGTCTCCAGATCTTCAGTGCATGTACAACGGCTGCCAGTTCCAAGTCATGAGTGGGGTAGTTCAATTCATGTTTCCGCAACTGACGAGACGCATAGGCGATCACATTCCCTTCTTGCATAAGCACACACCCCAATCCTTGGCCACATGCATCACAATATATATCAAATCCTTTCTGTAAGTCTGGCATTACCAATACTGGTGGAGACATCAATCTCTCCTTCAATTGATCAAAGCTTCCTTGATATTTGTCATCCCACTTAAATTCTCTTCCTTTCTCCAGAAGCGATGTCATAGGCTTGGCAATCTTAGAGAATCCTTCAATAAATCTCCGATAATATCCTGCTAGCCCCAGGAAACTCCGAATCTCAGTAACTGTAGTGGGCACTCTCCACTCCATAATCTCCTTCACTTTAGCAGGATCCACTGCTATTCCTCCATTAGAAATAATATGTCCAAGAAATGGCACCTCGCCAATCCAAAACTCGCACTTACTGAACTTGGCATAGAGCTGATTATCTCATAGCTTCTGTAGCACCAACCTTAGATGTTCTTCATGATCACCTTCACTCCTAGAATAGATAAAAATATCGTCGATGAACACCACGACGAATCTGTCAAAATACTCCATAAACACCTTGTTCATCAAATTCATAAAATAAGCTGGTGCATTGGTCAATCCAAATGACATAACAGTGAACTCATATAATCCATATCGGGTTGAGAAGGCCGTCTTAGGGATATCCGATGGTCTAATCTTCATTTGATGGTATCCTGATTGGAGATCAATCTTCGAGAATACACTGGCTCCTCTCATCTGATCGAACAAATCCTCAATACGAGGTAACAGATACTTGTTCTTCACCGTAACATCATTAAGTGATCTATAGTCCACACACATCCTCTGGGATCCATCCTTCTTCTGTACAAATAGAACTGGTGCTCCCCAAGGTGAGGAACTCGGACGAATGTAACCAGCCTCTTGTAACTCCGTCAACTGCTTCTTAAGTTCCTTCAACTCCTCTATAGACATCCTGTAAGGCCGTTTAGATATAGGGCCAGTTCCAGGTAACAGATCAATGACAAACTCAACTTTCCTATCTGGTGGCATCCCTGGTAACTCCTCTGAAAAGACATCCGGAAAATCTCTTACCAACCGGATGTTGTCACCAACAAACTTCTCATCTACTAAGAATGCTGCTAGTCTGATGGTGGTAGTTACTGCAACTTCAACTTCAAATCTTTGTCCTTTGGAACTGGTGAGTTCTACGGTTCCCTTAGCACAGTGTATCTATATACTGCCTTTGCCTTTCTTAACCATGACATACCAAGGATCACGTCTATAGTGCTCTCTTCTAACACTATAGGGGTAGCCCATCTGGGTTAGAAATACAGGGTAAGAAAGGAAGGATTGTAGACAAGGCGAGTATTTACGAGGAATGTTACTGCGGGGGATTTATTAGCTAAGTAGATTAGTGTGTCACCTACTAAAGTTAATTAATTACCTTATAGTGGTACATGCTAAGATGCCCGACTATAATGTTTCAATCAATCAAAGAAGCAAATCAAGCAGTTGTCATCAGAACAATCAACCAACATTTTTTATAGAGAATAGAGAAAATAGTTTTAATTTTGTCTTAGGTCTCCTATCTCCGAAAGAGTTCATAAATGTAGGATTCCAAGGTGTGAAATCCATCGTGTCTTAGAGTAGGAAAGATAAGAATAATCAGAGTGGAACATTAGAAGGTGAGACAGGATCAAGTTAAGTATAGAAAGAATTAGAGTGAGATAAGTATAGAATGAATTAGAGTAAGATAAGTAGGTAAGGGTTTGTCCATTTCTATCTAGGTTTCGTCCTACAGTCAACATTTCCTCTGATACCACTTCTGTAACACCCGGTTTTAAGGAACAAAGCCGGGTGCATCTCATACATGCGCCCAGAAGACAACATATATAATAACAGAGTGTAGAGATAAATGTCATAAAACATCATAGTATTTATTACATAGCGGAAGACTTAATACAAAATAAAACAATAAACATAAAACGAACTAAGGATCGTCGGCGCCAATGTCAACTGAGAAACGCCACCTAGATCAGATCATACTCCTCGCCTTGTGGCTCCTCCTGAACCACTTGCTCTTCTCCTGTGGGGGGGGGGAGTGTGAGATAGCAAGAGTGAGCTCACACATGTTCATCGCTCAACAAGTTGTGGGGAATAATGTGGCATGAACTCACCAAAGGTGGGAGTTCATGAAATGTAAGGCTGATCAATGAAATAAAGGCTGAAGCAGAGCATTGCTTTTATAAGTTGGTCAAAATTTTATTAGCAATCACTAAGTGTAACTGAATACCGAACCATAGTAATAATAAGTAAAAGTAATAATAAAATAATCCCAAATGCAATGAGATGACAAATTAAGTTTAAGTTCCATAAATTAATCATGTGAGTGTCCGAGCCGCTCATGACCGTGAGCACGGCTAGTATACCAGTTTTACACTCTGTAGAGGTTGCGCATCTTTACCCACAAGTCGTGTTACCCATTTGCCACGGAGTTGATCAGACTCCATACACCTCTACCAAGGAAGCGAGGCAGGGTACCACTACGAGGCCTTTACAAAGTTCCACTAGCTTCAGACTACCCGCTACAGTTTATAGGAAGCTCCAGTGCAGGAATCCCTCGCCTGACCGCCATCGCAGCAAAATCAACCCAAGGACCTCCCTACACTGACCACTCCCCTACTGCCCTTGCCCCTTTCGGGTAAGGTAGCCATCCACTAGCTTTCCTAGTTAATCAACCAAGGGCGTCCCATTAAACCCTTGTGGTAGCACTATTTTCCTGGGTGGTTCTCCATGTTCCCATTAACATAATGATCTTATCATGAACAGAAAATAATGAACAGATAATAACAAGTATAAAAATGAGTGATGAATATCCCTATACCCAAAGCCACATAAAGCAATAGCATGTACTACCCAAAAGTTTAGTAGTAAAACCAGTGGTGAAACAAGGTATAAAGATAGTCAAAATCTAGGGTATCCTATTGGGTCCCCTCAAAATTAACCTATGCAGATCATTATGATTAATAAGAACATGAATGGGTAAAAGAAGTGATCAAGGGCACAACTTGCCTTCAACGAGCTCCTGCTCAGCAGTCTCTACCAGCTGAACATCGGAATTCTGTGTAGCTTGCTCGTCTACTCGCATCAACACAATACATACATAGTATAGCAAAAATTAACATTACACCAAACATATAAATAAAATACACAGTAATAATCTAGACACTAAAATGAGATCATAGGAACTGGAATTATTAATTTTGGAGTTATAGATTTTAAGTTATGAATTTTCCAAGGTTTTATGTATTTAATACAAGATTAAGTGTTAGATAAATTTTAATATGTCTTTCATGTCAAAACAGTGGCACTAATGGGTAGACAATAATATTATAAAAATTTAGGAACTGGAATGAACTAATTTGGAGTTCATATGCATTTTCTATGAATTAAACAAGTTTCTACAATTTATTTATTCATTAAAACTAATTTCTGATATTAATTCCTGGTTTTCAATACTCTGTGGATTGGGCATCAAATAGTGAAGAGTACAGGGGCTACGGTGTAAATGTTTCTAAGACTTTGTGGACTGTTTCTGTGCACCGCGGGTTAATTCCTAAGAAATCCAGGGGCTCTTAAGAAAACGTGCTAGGGCCGAAGAGGTATTGAGGGTTTTCAGCCGCACGATCAAGATTCTAGGGCCCTGATTAGATCTAGCTTTTTAATGAGTCGTTATGCGCTGAGGATCGTCGATTACGCTTTCTACGGTCAGGATTTTATGAGACGAAAGGGTACGCCAAATCAGATCATGGCCACCCAAATCTAATCCGACGCTCAGTATTTAATTCGTCAAGATCTAATCCTAGCCGTTTGCTATGGAATCAACGGCCATTGGCCCGTCACCTATCCTACGCCTGCAGCCAAGCTCTCCCACGGCGGCGCGCGCAGAACGCGGCGGCGCCATCGCCGTGAACATCGACCCTGCTTTCTACTACCCCGCTGCGAACGCGACTTCGCTCAAATTAAAGGGGAGGAGAAGGCGAACGCAGTGGCGGAGTTCTCACCAGCCGAGACGGAGTACAACGGTCCGGTCGCGAATAGCAGGTAGCTTGCGGCAGAAATCAGACAACGGCGAGAAATTGCCTCCAATTCCGCGGCCTCGCCTCCCAATTGTGGTTACGGCGGGATACCCTGGATGATGACGATCCTCCATGGCCCTTCACCGAGGACAGGCACCACGCAGCGATGGGAATCACCCACGACGGCGTGAGGCCCGCAGGTTACGCGTCACGGCGGATTTGCCATGGCGCCGCATGATTACGATGGGAATCACCCACTTTGCAACATCATCTTTTATTATCTTTGCACTCTCATGAGCATTACATGGGCATTCATTATTATGTATGGTTATATATAGAAAACAAAGAAGAAGTAGAAGTTGAAGAAGCGAAGACTTCACCACCACCACGTGAGGAACATCAGGCAGGCAACTATTTTTATTTTGATATCTACGGAACAGAGCCTGATTCACCAGCAACACAAGGCAAGCCTCGGTGCATTTGCCACCTCCTTGTTCCTTTTAAAATCATTCTCACTTACTTGACGCATTAGGTGATAGGAGTTGTGTGCTAAACTATTGTTGCATCTCCTTCCTTGGACTTGATTATTTCCTAAATCCCTGTTTTACAAAAGGTTTTTCTTATGCTTAGCTTTGCTTTAGAAAAACAAAATGTTTTGTTTTCTCAAAAGATGATGTTGCAAAGTGGGTGGGATGTTTTCAAAAACAAAACTTGATGATGAATCCATCATGGCCATGATGGATTCAACATCGGAAAAGATGTACCTCTGCCAGGTACCAAATTTTGGGTTTGAAATGATAAAGCTGAGACCAGGCGGGTGACTTCACGAGAAGAGAGTCTCGGTGTAGTGTCTCCGTCTGAGTCGATTAAGGACTGTGTCGATGTAGGCTTGATGATCGAGGACCCTTTAACTGGTCACATGCCTCATCATGGGTAAGCTTTGCCTCGGACATACTAATACCAGAATAAGATAACACACAATGGGAGTGGAGAGATGGCGAGAGTAGCGTGTACCCTCCATGGCAAGAGGCTGGACGGTGGTGTATCTGTGCTCTCGGTTGGCATGAACCTGATCTGGTCTTAGGAACCCCGGTGGTGAGTTGACATATGCAAGGGTTAAGTGCTACATATGTCGTGTGATTGGAGATCCTCAGCTGAGTATAATCGATTCGGATCGTCGTAACTTCGCGGTTATGAAGACTTGGTCACTAACTTACATGTAGCAATCCAGTAAAGATGAAGGGTTGTTAAGAAATTGGCTAGTATAGGTCAAGTGATTGAACTAGGGTAGAAAGAACTCTAAATGTAGGTAATCTTACTTAACGTGACAATTAAAATTGGATTTTATTAAGGATCCACTATTAGTAAGCATTTATGCAAACAGAGTCATTGATTATTGATAAGCCTTGCCTTGACTCCCTCAAAGCCAGCATATCCTTGAGAGTCTTTTACTTTGTCGGGTAAGTCTTGCGAAAGTACACTTCGTACTCAGGTCTTTGTCCCATGTTGTTTTAGGTGAAGAAGCGACAAACTTTTGTTGCTTCTGTTCAAAGGTGGTACCAAAGGAAGAGAATCAAGACTAAAGCTGTGGGAGGAAAGGATCCTCCGTAAAACTTTTGTTTAATACTTATCAGGAGGGGTTCTTGCCTCCCATGGTTTGTAATAATAATACTCAGCACTCATATATTTTGTTCTGGTCTGTAACTATATAACTCTGTCTTACTTTTCAATAAAAGTAAGTTATTGTAATTGCTTCCGCATTTTCGTATCTCCGATGTGTTATAATGTCTGCGTGACGGGTGAAACGCTCTTGGGAAAGGTAAAGAAAGTAGATATCAAACTTGTTAAGTGATTTAGGGGCACCTGCAGGGTTGTCTGAGGTCCGTTGGACAAGGACAACTGTAGGTGGGCCTAATGACATGGGAGGTTCCGTCACAGCTGGTATCGGAGCAAAGCCCATCTCTGCAGAGGTTATGAGGCATTTTCAAAAAGAATTTTTCCAAGACTTATCTAGAAAATTTCTTTCTTCCTTATCTAACCACCTTCTGAGTACTTAGTTGAAAGACTAGATAATAGAGTGCAATGTATAGAAGGTGTGAATCAACTAAGGTTGATTTTGTAATTATCCATGCATCATGCTAGAAACTATGTTAATAAGATTTTCCCCTCATGGAGATATGTCGCCGCGCACGAGAAAGACTGCGCTCAAGTCTACCGGGCCAATCGGCGTACCTCGCCATCAACTTGCCCCAAGGCATGAAGACAGCAGCAATGGTTGCAACGATCCAATCGGGGATCTAGAATCCCAAGTTGATCAGCTTCGAATAGAACTCCGTCGCACGAACGACATATGGGTCGTGGATGGTGAAAGAATAAACAAATTAAGAACAGACATCCGCCACCTGCAAGATCAGCTCGTGGAACAAGATCTAGCGCTCGACTGGGCGGTTAACTCTCGTTCGCTTGCTTGGGCTAAGGAAGCTAAAGCTCGAGCCCGCATGGAAGAGCTTAGCACCGCCATAGACCACTTGCAAGTGTATTGTAATACACTACATGAAGAAGTTCATGTATTGTATTCCCAACTGCACCCCAACGTACCTGCGGATCCTGTCGGGATAGAAGCCGGACCTTCTGGGACAACGGGAGAAGCCTTTGGTGGTGAACTAGACCTTTTCAAGCCTCCTCCCTCTATGAACTTGGTGGATGAATGGTCTCCTACTCCCGATAGCGAGGCTACCAAAAGTGACAAGAAGCAAGAGTAGTATAGTGTAGAAGTAGTAGTAATGTATAATAGGTAATGTAATCCTGTTGTAAAATTCGAGTCTGTACATTACCCTTTTTAGTAATGTAAAATGGATGGTTTTCTTTGGCATATTATATTCTTCCAAATGTTTGTTGCCTTAGATGCCTTCCAAGACTCATGCACAGGATGGAGCAGGGACCTCCCGTGGGAGGGAAACAACTCCGAACCCACCCCCAGTACCTCCAACATTAGCTGAGGCCATCCCTGCCTTGGTTAACGCTACAGCTAATAACACGCGCTTTCTGCGGGAAATGGCGGGTTAACAATTACAACAACAAGGCGGGCGAGCATATCAGCAAGGACCCCACGAAACATCATATTTGGACTTCTCCAAGACACGTCCCCCATTATTTGTCAAGGCAGAAGATCCTTTGGAAGCGGATGAGTGGATCCGCGTTATCAAACAGAAGTTCGGGCTTCTCCGATGCATGGAGATTCAAAAGCCCTTATTTGTAGCACAACAATTGCGAGGCCCTGCCAGTACCTGGTGGGAAAATTTTGTAGCCGTTCAACCGGCTGGTCATCAAATAACCTGGGATGAATTCAAGTGGCTTTCCGGGAGCACTATATACCTGAAGGGGTGCTCCATATGAAACAGGAGGAGTTTATAAAGCTGAAACAGTGTGGGGATACTGTCACTTAGTATCACAACAAATTCAACCACTAGTCCCAATATGCTATCGATCAAGTCAACACGGATTTAAAGAAGAGGAATTGTTTCATGAGAGGCCTTAATGATCGAATGCAACGAAAGATGGCCACCTACATTGATTTTTCCTACGGAAGGGCTGTCAGTACTGCAATGGCAGTCGAAGCTAAAAATGCAGACTTAGGAAAATCAAAGGGTTATGGAGGCGACAGGCCCAGTCAGGGGTCTGAAAAAAGACAAAGGTTGGTCATCCGACCTTTTAATCCAAATCGCTCTTCCCCACGTCCACCCTCCTACCCTTTCAAACAACTGGTCTTCATTCACCCAGCCACTGCCCCCACCCCAACAAATTAGCTGGGTGCCCCTGGCACTCATTTCCCCGCTCTCCCGTGCTCTTCAATCGGCTGCTTTAACTGTGTAAAGTCCGGATACTTTGTCAAGGACTGTCCATACCCGAAGCAGAATCAATCAAGTAATCAGCAGAGTTCTGGGAATTCTGCTCAAGGAAAGGGAAATGCGGCAACCAATACTGCGGGCAAGAATATGAGGAAAACGGGGCGGATTTATTATACTCAAGTGGCCACAACACCGGAAGGCGAACCGGTTATGATGGGTACGTTTCTCGTGGACAATCACCCCGCAATTATTCTTTTTGATTCTGGCGCTTCACATACATTCATAAGCCAGAGGTTTGTGAAGCAACATTGCATTCCATACCATGAATCAAGGGAAGGGTTTAAAATTCATTCGCCTGGGGGACAAATATTTACTAAAGAAGTGGCTTTCCATGTGCCCGTAACGTTGGCTGAACGGGACTTACCTACTAATATGATTGTTCTAAAAGGCCAAGATATAAATGAAATTCTGGGCATGAATTGGTTGGCCCAACATAAAGTTATTCTCAATACTAATTTGAGAACTGTCAGATTGAGTCATAGCCAAGAAGAAGTTCTCTTGACCATCCCCGTAGCCATTCCAGCTAAACCATTTGGCAGAGTGTATGAAGCTATCATACCGGAGATCTGAGATATTCCGGTAGTATGTGAGTTTCCAGACATCTTTCTAGAAGATTTGCCAGGATTGCCTCCAGAAAGAGATGTAGAATTTGTGATTGAGTTGAAGCCCTGTACGGCTCCTATTTCTAGAAGGTCGTACCGAATGCCTCCAAATGAATTGGCAGCGCTCAGGACCCAATTACAAGATCTACTGGAGAAGGGATTCATCCGGCCAAGCTCATCGCCATGGGGTTATCCAGCCATCTTTGTTAATAAGAAGGATCAAACACTTCGAATGTGCGTGGATTATAGACCCCTCAATGAGGTTACCATCAAAAATAAGTACCCTCTTCCACGAATTGATATTCAATTTGATCAACTAACGGGAGCAAGGGTATTCTCTAAGATTGACCTCAGATCGGGCTATCATCAGATCCGTATCCGACCCGAAGATATACCGAAGACCGCATTCACTACACGATATGGTTTATTTGAATATCTGGTTATGTCTTTCGAACTAACAAATGCTTCGGCCCACTTCACCTATCTTATGAACTCGGTATTCATGCCCGAGCTGGATAAATTTGTGGTGGTATTCATTGATGATATTTTAATATATTCTAAGAATAAAGAGGAGCAAGCTCAGCATTTACGGATCGTGTTAACGCGCTTAAGAGAACATCAGTTATATTCTAAATTCAGTAAGTGTGCATTCTGGCTGGAAGAAATCCAATTTCTAGGACATGTATTATCTGCCAAGGGGATTGCGGTGGATCCCAACAAAGTCAAGGATATTTTGGAGTGGAAACCCCCAACCACTGTACATCAAGTCCAAAGTTTTCTTGGACTAGCTGGCTATTACCGCCAATTCATACCAGATTTTTCTAAGCTTGTGAAACCAATCACACGTTTATTGAAGAATGATACAAAATTTATTTGGTCATCAAAGTCCAATGAAGCCTTTGAACAGTTGAAGGTATTATTAACCACTGCTCCGGTATTGGCTCAACCGAATATTGAAAAACCCTTTGATGTGTATTGTGACACATCAAGCAGTGGTCTCGGCTGTGTTCTAATGCAAGAAGGCCGAGTGATAGCTTATGCTTCAAGGCAGTTACACCGGCATGAGAAACATTATCCAACTCATGATCTGGAGTTAGCTGCAGTGGTTCATGCCCTAAAAATCTAGCGTCATTATCTGCTGGGGAATATCTGTCACATCTATACAGATCATAAAAGTTTGAAGTACATATTCACCCAGTCAGAATTGAACATGAGACGGAGGCGATGGCTCGAGCTTATTAAGGATTATGAATTGGAAATTCATTATCACCCAGGCAAGGCCAATGTAGTGGCAGACACACTTAGCCGCAAGGCTTCCTGTCACTGTCTTACCATGAAGATCTCTGACATTACACTATACGAGGAGATGGAGAAGTTAAACCTGGGAATGATCCAACATGGAACCTTAAATCAACTAAAGCTTGAGTCAGTCCTTTTACAAAGAATAATTGATGCTCGAAAGGACGATGAGGGTATGAAACACATACAGGAGAAGATAAAGGCCGGAAGAGCCACATGTTTCAGAAAAGACGATCAAGGCATTGTATGATTCAACAACCACATAGTTGTGCCAAAGAATGAAGTAATCCGCCAGCAAATTTTGGATGAATCGCATCTTAGTCGCTATTCTATTCATCCCGGAAGCACTAAGATGTATCATGATCTAAAACAACATTATTGGTGGACAAATATGAAAATCGAGATTGCACGCTATGTGGCACGATGTGACACCTGTAGACGTGTCAAAGCCATACATATGAAGACTGCTGGTCCATTACAATCTTTACCTATGCCTACATGGAAATGGGAAGATATAAGTATGGACTTCATTGTGGGATTGCCCAGAACAGCAAAAGGGTATGACTCTATTTGGGTTATAATTGACCGGCTTACGAAAATTGCTCATTTTCTGCCAGTCAAGACAGATCACCCAGTTGCTGTTTATGCCCAATTGTACATTGCTCCATTTCTCAGTTTGCACGGTATTCCGAAGACTATAGTGTTGGATCGTGGACCTCAATTTGTATCCAAATTCTGGGAAGAAGTTCACAAATCCTTGGGTACTAAGTTGCTCCAAAGTTCAGCCTATCATCCCCAAACTAGTGGACAGACTGAGAGGGTTAATCAAATACTTGAGGACATGCTACAAGCTTGACTTCTGGAATTCCCATAGAAATGGGATGATTGTTTACCATTAGCGGAGTTCTCATACAATAATAGCTATCAAGAAAGCATCAAGATGGCACCCTTTGAAGCTTTGTATGGGCGACAGTGTCGTACTCCATTAAACTGGTCTGAACTAGGTGAGAGAAGTTTCTTTAGGCCAGATGTGGTAAAGGAGATAGAAGAGAAAGTTCAACGAATAATTCATAATTTGAAGAAAGCTCAAGCTCGACAGAAAAGTTATGCAGACAAGCGACGTCAACCCTTGTACTTTCTCGTTGGAGATCATGTCTACCTGAAAGTCTCACCAATGAAGGGGGTAACACGTTTCGGGGTAAAAGGGAAGCTTGCACCCTGGTACATTGGCCCTTCCCTTGTTCTTGAACAATGTGGACCAGTGCCATACGGACTCCAGCTACCCAAAACCTTGTCTGCTCTACATAATGTGTTCCACGTGTCTCATTTGAAGAAGTGTCTTCGGGTTCCCGATCGAACCATTGAAGTAACAGATGTTAACTTAGAACCAGACTTGACATATTCAGAACACCCTATTCGAGTCTTGGATCAAAAGGATAGAATTACCCAAAGGAAAACTCTCAAGTTTTACAAGATACAGTGGAACCAGCATTCAGAAGATGAGGCTACATGGGAAACTCGAGACTTTTTAGAAAAGAATTTCCCAGGCTTCTTAGCCTCATGTAATTTGTAAAGTGTATACAATTGTTGTAATAAAGGAGTGAGCCCCAAACCACCCCTGCCTTGTACCAAGAATAAGGAAATAAAGAAGTGAAGCGTTTCCTTTTCCATTACTTGCCCTAGGACTTTTAATCTCGGGACGAGATTCTTTTATGGGGGAAGGATGTAACACCCCTAGTGTTACTGTTACTAAAACTTGACATAACATCATAAGCATTGGCATTTCATGTGTTTGTTACACCTAGAATGCATTCACTAGGCAAAATTTCAAACATGTTGTATTGCTTTGACATTTTATGGGTAGAACCCTAGAGTAGGGTACTTAACCCTAGATTGACTTAATAAAGCAAACCTGGATTAAACAGGAGAAAACTTCAAAACTCAATTGAAATAGTTATAAAATGTCACCATGGATGAACTTAAGTGATATCAAAACCCTAAGGGTACTAAAAACCCTAAATGGACCCTGAGGAACCCTCGGCTGAAACCCTAGGGGGTTAACTGTGAAAATGTACATTTGTGGACCAAAGTGCAAAACTAGTGCACTTTTGGACTAAAGTACAAAAACCATGAGATTAGAGCATCTTAAGTCATATGGTTCACAAGAATGTGGATTTGCAACTTAAATCCTAAGTTTTGGACCTATTTGCAAAAAGCCACACTAATACTCAAATGGCTAAGTCTGAAATCAGTGACATTGGCTCAACTTTGAAGCCTCATATCTTCTAAGTTATGAAGGTTTTGCCCTAGGTCACCACATAAAGTTTGTAAAGCTATGAAAGGAGAACAACTTTGTTTAAAGGATTAAACATTATTGTTATGAAAAATTTGAAGAAAAATGTGCCCAAAGTCGTGCTGTCAGACTGCTGGAAGTCTAAATTCAGACTAACAGTGGGATTACATGAACTTAGGACTCAATTCTAAGCATGATCTTGTGACTTTTTGTGGGGGCACGATGTAGAAAAGTTGTAGCTAGTTTATTGGGCTATAACTTTGATACAGAGAGTTGAATCAGTTGTTATATGAAATCAAGAGAGAATCGAAGCCAAACTCAGTCTGTCAGGTGCTCTGTCAGGCATTCCCAAGGTATAGTCGCTGAATCAGATCACAGGTTCATTCCCCCTCACCGCCGGCGACCCCACGCGTAGATTCACGCTGATGAGGTGATTCGTGCTCACAGGCGCTCGGATAACGCTCCAAGGTGAAAAGATCTTCTTTCCCCCGGATGAGCCTTGGGCACTATTTGTCCGGCCACCGTGTCTGCTCAATCCCGATCACCTTAAATCAACCCTCGCCGAAGTTAGACGTCTCACGGTCTGATGCCACGTACCTCAGCACTTTACCCGCGCCATCGTGACTTGTGCTGACCTATCCATCAATCGCCGGTGAGGTTGCCACGGTTACATCCACTAATCTCGTGCGCTAGTGACCTCCTCTTCCTCCGGCTACCGTGCGTCTCACTCCAAATCCACCGGCCACCGCTCTTGCCTTCTATAAATTGAGCACACCGTCGGGTCTGTAGGATAATCACGCACCAAGCCACCAAGTATTGCCTCCAATCGTGTACTTGAGAGCTCCAATTTCTTACTTCCCCCAAATCACTCAAGAACTCCGCTCGGTTTGCCCTCGCCGTGGCCAGCTTGCTCCGGGTTAGTTCATGTGCTCTGATCGTTTGTTCTAGCATCCCTAAGTCCTCCTAAAGCTTCACGACCCCTCTGATTGAACTAGACCGCCCTGGAACTCGCCGATGCTCGGACCCTCACCGTGCGACGTCGTGGACGTATCGTTGTGAAGAATTAGAAGTTCAGGGGTCTTACTTCAAGTGTGAGCGACTCATAGAAACAGTACTGCGACCCTGCTTCAGATTATTCAAATGATCAGGGCCTTTCTGCAAAACCTACAGCGCGAGCACGCGCGTAGGCGCGCTTCTGCCTTAGCTGGGCCGACTCGGGCTGGTTTCGGCCCAGGATTGTTCAGTGTTTTCCTTTTTCTTTTTCTGCCAGGCTTTGGAAATCTATAAGAAATTGTAGAAAAATGATAACAAACCAATTTTGCTAGGTTTCTAATTTCTTATAGTATTTACTAAAAATAGTTTCATGATTTTTAGTCCAAATAGGAAATTATAGAGTATTTAAAATAGCCAAAAACCTTGTTTCTAGATTTTTAGAGAATAAATAATAAATCCAAAATTTACTAAATTTTTAGGATAAACTCTAAATAATATTTAGAAGCCTTGGGTAAAATTTGATATGGTTTGGACAATATTTGGTACTTAGAACCCAAAACCCTAGCCCCCCTGCCCTGTGAACTTCACTATTGACTCCGGAAACCCTAATTCTCGGAGATCCATGAAGGAAAGTTGTATTCAAGACTTTAGATAATAAATTTTTTTTATCTTTGCACTCTCATGAGCATTACATGGGCATTTATTATTATGTATGGTTATATTTAGAAAATGAAGAAGAAGTAGAGGTCGAAGAAGCGAAGACTTCACCACCACCACCTAAGGAACATCAGGCAAGCAACTGTTTTTATTTTGATATCTGTGGAACAGAGCCTAATTCACCAGTAACACAAGGCAAGCCCCATTGCATTTGCCACCTCCTTGTTCCTTTTAAAATCTTTCTCACTTACTTGACGCATTAGGTGATAGGAGTTGTGTGCTAAACTATTGCTGCATCTCCTTCCTTGGACTTGATTATTTCCTAAATCCCTGTTTTACAAAAGGTTTTTCTTATGCTTAGCTTTGCTTTAGAAAAATAAAATGTTTTGTTTTCTCAAAAGATGATGTTGCAAAGTGGGTGGGATGTTTTCAAAAACAAAACTTGATGACGAATCCATCATGGCCATGATGGGTTCAACATCGAAAAAGATGTACCTTTGCCAGGTACCAAACTTTGGGTTTGAAATGATAAAGCTGAGACCGGGTGGGTGATTTGCACGAGAAGAGAGTCTAGGTGTAGTGTCTCCGTCTGAGTCGATTAAGGACCGTGCCGATGTAGGCCTGCTGACCGAGGACCCTTTAACTGGTCACATGCCTCGTCATGGGTAAGCTTTGCCTCGGGCAGACTAATACCAGAATAAGATAACACGCAATGGGAGTGGAGAGATGGCAAGAGTAGCGTGTACCCTTCGTGGCAAGAGGCTGGACGGTGGTGTATCTGTGCTCTCGGTTGGTGTGAACCTGATCTGGTCTTAAGAACCCCGGTGGCGAGTTGACATATGCAAGGGTTAAGTGCTACATATGTCATGTGATTGGAGATCCTCAGCTGAGTATAATCGATTCGGATCGCCGAAACTTCGCGGTTATGAAGACTTGGTCACTGACTTACACGTAGCAATCCAGTAAAGATGAAAGGGTTGTTAAGAAATTGGCTAGTATAGGTCAAGTGATTGAACTAGGGTAGAAAGAACTCTAAATGTAGGTAATCTTACTTGACCTGACAATTAAAATTGGATTTTTAAGGATCCACTATTAGTAAGCATTTCTGCAAACAGAGTCATTGATTATTGATAAGCCTTGCCTTGACTCCCTCAAAGCCAGCATATCCTTGAGAGTCTTTTACTTTGTCGGGTAAGTCTTGCGAAAGTACACTTCGTACTCAGGGCTTTGTCCCATGTTGTTTTAGGTGAAGAAGCGGCAAACATTTGTTGCTTCTATTCAAAGGTGGTACCAAAGGAAGAGAATCAAGACTAAAGCTGCGGGAGGAAAGGATCCTCCGTAAAACTTTTGTTTAATACTTATCGAGAGGGGTTCTTGCCTCCCATGGTTTGTAATAATAATACACAGCACTCATATATTTTGTTCTGGTCTGTAACTATATAACTTTGTCTTACTTTTCAATAAAAGTAAGTTATTGTAATTGCTTCCGCATTTTCGTATCTCCGATGTGTTATAATGTCTACGTGATGGGTGAAACGCTCTTGGGAAAGGTAAAGAAAGCAGATACTGAACTTGTCAAGTGATTTAGGGGCACCTGCAGGGTTGTCTGAGGTCCGTTGGACAAGGACAACTGTAGGTGGGCCTAATGACTTGGGAGGTTCCATCACAGAAATGTGCGAGTAATGGTGAATAACAGCATGGCCCACGTATCGTGGACTGAGCATGCCACCTGTCAGTGGAATGGAGAGGCACACGTGTTATCCGTAATGAATGCGAGGGCACGCGTAGCCCAGAAGCGTCATGCTAGGTTCCGCCCATTAGCTTAAGCCGCACGTAGTATGCCAGAATGCGAGGGCACGCGTGTTATCCGGTGGCAGTATCGGGTCTCCGCTTGAGTGGGGAGCAGGAGTGTATGCGGACAGGTCCGGAACCCACCAGACCAGGTCTGGACACGTGTCAGCACCGGACCCCCGCCTGGGTCTTGTTCCAGGCCCGAGTATGTTCTGTCCTGGAACCTTGGGACCCCATTGTGGGCGGTCTGGACCCCATACAGGGGGGTCCGAATCCTTTTCCAAGGGTCTGGCTTGCACACGTGGAGGTCTTGGACCAATCTTGGAAGTTCGGACTGTATATCCAGGTGTCCGGTGCTCTCCCATGGGGGTCCAAACTCACTGTTGATGGTCTGGAGTATATCACTTTCTCTGGACACGTGGCAGCCCCGGACCTACCCACGCGGTGGGGTCAGGTGCTACTGCGGGACCAGAGTGTGGAAGATTGTTTCTCTTGCTATGAGTTGCTCAATTAATGCGGATGACGTTTGGGAGCAAACTCAAATCAATATTAGCAAGAAAACTTTAGAGAGAGGAAAGAGGGAAAACAAATCAAATGGAAATCAACACAAGTGAACGCGGTGATTTGTTTTACAGAGGTTCGGTTCCAAAGAACCTAGTCCCCATTGAGGAGGCCACAAAGGCCGGGTCTATTCCAACCCCTTCCCTCTCTCAAATGGTCACTTAGACCCGACGAGCCTTCTCCTTAATCAATCAGGTCACTAAGACCCCGCAAGGACCACCACACACTTGGGGCTTGTTCGGTTAGCTCTCAATCCATGTGGATTGAGTGGGATTGGATGGGTTTGAATCCCAAACAAGTCAAAATTCTTCTTAATTTTTTCCAATCCCATCCAATCCACGTGTATTGGGAATAATTGAACAAGGCCTTAGGTGTCTCTTGCTAGCTTTACAAAGCACTTAGAGAATAAGAATGGGGAAGGAGAAAGGCAATCCAAGCAACAAGAGCACAAATGAACACAAAAACTCTCTGTCCCAAGTCACTAAGTGGTTGAGTTGATTTTGGGACTTGGAGAGGATTTGATCTTTGGAATGTGTCTTGGAGTGAATGCTATTGCTCTTGTATTGAATAGGAACTTCAGAAAACTTGGATACCATTGAAGGAGGTGGTTGGGGGGTATTTATAGCCTCCAACCACTTTCTAGCCGTTGGTTGAGTTTGCTAGCGATGGGCACACTGGACAGTCTGGTGGCGCACCAGATAGGTACTGTTCACTGTCCGGTGCGTGCCACGTCAGCACGCCCATTGGGGTTTGGAGCAAGTTAACCGTTGGAGTCGTTGCACCGGACAGTCCGGTGCCACACCTAAATGTCCGGTGACCTCTGACTTCGCTGCTTTGACTTCTGACGTGCACTATTCATCACTGTTCACTTTTGCAGTCAGCTGTTGATGCACAATTACTTTTGCTCCGTTGGCTCACCGGACAGTCCAGTGAATTATAGCGGAGGGCACATGGCAGAAACCCGAGAGTGGCTTGTTCGCTTGCGCGTGGGCCTGGTGCACCGGACAATGTCCGGTGCGCCAAAGGCAGCACACTCTCATGTTCTTTGCTCCAAATTTGTTTGTCCCCAACTGAATTTCTTTCATGGTTTGTGTTGAACCTTATGCGCCTTAGATAAATGACATCTAGGCAAACTAGTTAGTCCACGTGGTTTGTGATGGACGTCAAGCACTAAAATCGATAATAGGAAGTGGTTAAGCCCATTTCCCTTTTAGATCCTTCATAGTGGGAGATTTGGTCCTCCGCCGAGTGCTGACGGGGGAGGGGCGGCACAAATTGTCACCACCATGGGAAGGACCATTCATCGTCGTAGAGGTTACATGGTCGGGATCCTACCAGCTCACTCAAATGGATGGCACCGAAGTGGGGAATTCATGGAATATTGAGCACCTTAGGAAATTCTATCCATAACAATGCCTCAAAACTCTTGAGGATGAGTTGTACTTTGTAAAGCTTCCATGTTCCAAGGCATACAAGTTCTTGATCAACAATCGACCTAGGTCGGGCTCAACTTGAAATCGGCACGGCACTCTTACACTATTTAGGGTGATCACTATACCCTACTAATGGAGCAATCGACTTAAGTCGGAAATGCCTTAAGTCAGCGTTACATGCTCACGCTTACATGACTCTGGGTGATCACTATACCCTACTAACAGAGCAATCGACTTAAGTCGGGAACGTGTTAAGCCGGTGTGACATGCTCACGCTTACATGTCTTAGGGTGATCACTATACCCTACTAACGGAGCAATCGGCTTATGTCAAAAACGCCTTAAGTCGGTGCGACATGCTCACGCTTACACAACTCAGGGTGATCACTATACCCTACTAGCGGAGCAATCGACTTAAGTCGGAAATGCCTTAAGTTAGTGCGACATGCTCACGCCTACACAACTTAGGGTGATCACTATACCCTACTAACGGAGCAATCGGCTAAAGTCGGGAATGCCTTAAGTCAGTGCGACATGCTCACGCTTACCCGACTCGGGGTGATTACTATACCCTGCTAACAGTAGCAATTAGCTTAAGTCGGAAACACCTTAAGTAGACGTGGGGGTGATTACTATACCCTACTAGCGAAACAATCAACTCAAATCAGGAACACCTCAAAGAAAAGCAACCTGCTCACGTATTCGAGGGTGGCTTCAGCGCCCTACTAACAGAACAATCAGTTCAAGTGTAGCACAGTTACGTGCACATGAAATCCATGATACACTGTCTCGCTAAAAAGTACTAACTCAATGAAAAGTGTCTCTCATCCAAACAAATCACTATGCAGGAGCATTTTTGCAGGAAGCCTCAATAGTAGGAGTAGCAGAAGAAGGTCAACTCACGACAGCAGGTGCAGCAAGAACATCGGCAACAATGTCCTCAGTCACCACAACACTAGGCCTCCTCATCAGGATTCGCCCAGCACGAACATCATTGTCCATGGCTTTGTCGCACATTGCTTTCATAACAACATAGTCATCCTTTAAGGCCTCGATGTTGAGGCGAGAGGCCTCCAGCTCTTGCGTGACAAGTTTCTTTGTGTCACGTAGCTCCTTGATGACAGAATACTTCAAAGATAGCAGCTTATTGAGTCGAGACACTTCAGTCTGGGATGCCCTCAATTCATCCCGATGAAGGTCCAAGTCTGACATAGTAATGCGATGACTCCTCTCCAAGATAGTCAAGGAATTGCTAGCATTGCGATATAATCTATCCAGATTGTCGCGAGAGGCAAGAAGCATCTGCTTCTCCTCCTTCAAGCAAGAAAAGCACTGAGCATCAAAGCAAAGAGAGCAAAGCAGAAGTAGTCAGGAAAATGTACCTCAGGAGCCATCTTCTCTGAATCAAGTTGGGCATTCAAAGAAGAGTTCAAGGTCCGAGCACTATCGAAAAAGGTAGAGACCTGGTTCAGATCAGCTTGACTTTGGGTATACTTCTCTTCAGCATCGGAGCACCACTGAGTCAGAACTAGTGAAGCAGCAGAAAAAGAACACAAGATGTGAAATGAGGAAAGCAATAAAGATCAAAAAAGGAAACCACAGACCCACTAACCAAGGTTTGAGGCCTTCAAATCATCTATTTGCCTCTGAAGAAGTAGAGGGTTCTACTACATCAAAGACGAAACTTGGTCGGGGACAAGGGTGCCACAAGATTTCAGCTGGGCAGATACAGAGTCGAAGACATTCTGCAATTTCAAAAGTTAGCAAGAGAACCCGTTTGTCAGCATGAATAATAAGAAACAAAGGTCGGCTCACCTGGAGATTGGAGAGAAATAATGGAAGTCCCAGAGCTAGAAGCTTTGATGCACTGCCTGTTGATGGAGCATTGATAGGGACAATGTTGAGAGCATCACTCGGGGAGACCTCAGCTCCAACAACAGACAACGGATTCCCAGCATCCGGGTCACTGGCCTCTAAGGTGACCGGACCGACGAGAGCAGTAGATAAATTCGTCACCACGGGTTCCTCAGATTGAACCTGTGGTGATCCAACATGAACATCTATGGAGGCAGCCAAAGAGGAACCTGGCCCGACATCCTTGGGGGTTGGGTTATCATCAGCACCACCCTTGGGGGCTGGGTCGTCCTCAGCACCACCCCCGGGGGCTGGATCATCCTTAGCGGCACCATCAGAAGCTGAGGCACTCCCGGTCGTACCCAAAGGAGCCGAGTGACTCTGACTGGCAACGTCAAGGGCCAGTGTGTCCTCGTGAACTAGAGCGCCTTCCAAGGTCGACGAAGCATGAGAAATTGTCTGGGTAATCTCTTGCCCAACAGGATCACCAGCCAATGGGACATCATTCGGGACCTCTGAACGGACGATGGAACTTTCAACCTTAGGAGGCTCTGATAAAAGGTCCTCAGGGATAATTTCTTCAAATGCATGGTCAATGGCAGACATTGTCAACCCCTAGAGGCTAACAAGTTCTGATAAAGCCTGCATTGGGATGTCACTGCTCCTACTGCTGCGGCTGTTCTTGCGAATCAAGGGGACCTCTTCTTCCTCCTCCTCTTCTTCCTCATCAAGCACACGACCGCCAACTCTGACATCATCACAACCTCCAATGTTGTCCTCGAGGTGGGTGCTCGCCGGGCCACCGCCGAAGATTGAGGTCGTGGGATCAGCATCCTGTTCCAGGCCTGATGACCGCCGAAGTCTCTTCTTTCTTTTCTTCCCCTTAGCAGGTGTGACTGGATGGATCGTCCGGCGCGATCGTTTGCGACGAGCACTTTCAGGACTCTAAACTCCTTCATCCTCACTAAGGCCATGTCCAATTGCAACAGTCATCGACTCAGTATGGGCAGAGTCAAACGATTCTCCTGCCAGCATACTGAGAACAACGTTCACCTCAGCCTCATTAGCGCTAGTTGGCATCTGGAAATGGTTCTGTCTCTCTTCTTCAGGAAGATTCCGGAATGGAGCAATGAAAGCCTCAATGTCCTCTGAGGAGGGTCACACTCTATGGCCTAGACTGCCATCTTGAACAGGAGGGTTGGAAATGAACTCAGAAAAGGGGCTCTGTGGAGGAAGATTCTAGGCAGAATAAGAAAGAGGAGCACCAGCATTCGAAATCTTGTCTCACAGCATCAAGTCAATTTGGCTCAGTATGTCCTCTTCAGGAATCTGTCTATTGGTAATTTGGGTAGGGTCATTGATCCCAATATACAGATAAGCCGGGTAAACTCTATCTTTTAGAGGTTGGATATTTTTGAAGACAAAATCAGCAACAACAGCTTCAGCAGTCAAGCCTCTTTCTTTCAATGTGCATATTTCAGCAAGCAGCACTCTGGACTCAGCTAGCTCTGAATCTATAGGGGACTCTGTCCAGCTGGGTGTTCGGATGTCAGGATGCCTCCCTAATCGAGGAGGAGGGACTTGTTGTGGTTCTCCATGGTAAACCACTCAAGGCGTCATCCCTTAGTACTTTCCTTCAGAGGGATATCAAGATATTCTACCTTCCTGCCTCGGCGAAGTTCCAGGTTATTACTGCCAACAAGCTGATGGTGTCCTCCAGCCATCTCGGGCCGACAGTGGTAGAGATACTTCCAAAGCCCAAAATGAGGAAGAATTCCAAGGAAAGCTTCGTAGAGGTGAACAAACACAACAATCTAAAGAACAAAATTGGGGTTTAAGTGTGTAAGATTCAGAGCATAAAAGTCGAGAAGGCCGCGGAAGAAAGGAGAAGCTGGTAGGGCCAGTCCGCAGATGAGAAATGGCACGAAGATGATAGCTTCATGGGTGTCCTCTATTGGAACGGTAACCCCACTCCAGATTCACCAGGAACACAACTCTTTTGGTGGAAGAACACCAGTTTCGACGAGGTGCAGAAGGTCAGCCTCGGAAATAACAAACACGTGGTTGCCGACGAATGGAAGTTGGCTGTTGGGATCGATTAGCGGGATGATCAAAACAACAACACTCTGTCTCTTCCTCTTTGGAGCCATCATGACCTCTCAAGCGAAGCGGGTGGACTCAAGATCTCAGGAAATAGGAAAGTGGTGGAGGAAAAAGTGAGAACTAGGGTTCGGAATTCAAGGGGATACATTAGCAAAAGTATGGGTTGCTCGATAAGTCAAGCGTAAAGCGACAGACCGTAACTCGGAAAAGTGGAGAACGCAAGCATCACTCGGGCATTACCTCTAAAATGCCAGCGAGCCACCAAATGCGCAAACAAAAAAAACGTGCAACAATGGACCAGCAAGGAACTGCATTTTCATTCGTAGGGGGAGATCGTTACAAACTTGAGATCGACTCATCCTGAGTCGGCCTCCTCACCCCTTGGTCATTAAATTATATTACATTACATTACACTACACTACTACTTATACTATGCTATACTACTACCTAATACTACCTTATTCTACTACTACTTACTACTACTACTACTACCTGTACTAATATTTAAACCAGCACATTATGTCGCCAGCCTCGCCGTCACCGCCGTCACCGTTACCGTCGCCTTTGTCGCCGCTGTCGCCCTTGGCGTCGCCATCGCCCTCACCGTTGCCCTTGCCACCATCACCCTTGCCGCTATTGTCGCCCCTGCCGTCGCCCTTGCCGTCGCCCCTGCCATCGCCCTTGTCGTCGCCCCTGCCGTCGCCATCACCATCACCCTCGTCGTCGCCATCTTCGTCGTCGCCGTCGCCGCCACCCTTGCCATTGTCGTCAACGTCGCTGCTGTTGTCCACACCGCCATCACCCTCGCTGCCGCTCCACTCCTTGGAGTCGGATGAGTCTTCCACCTCCTCCGAGAAGGTCTCCTCTGAGTCGTTCGACCCACCGAGCCCGGCATGCTCGATGGAGCGCCAGTACGCTCAGGCCGCGGTGGACAACCCTATGGAGTCGTTCGAGTCCTCGGACGACGCCATAGGGGATGCGGGGATAGGAGACCGATCATACTCGGAGGAAGCTTCCTGTCGCCGTTTCGCGTAACACGACACCAGTTGGACCCAAGTCAACTGCTTAGGCAAATGATTACACCCCTCTATCACATCAAGTTACTACTTCAGGACAACGAGATAAACACTCTATGCAGGGTAGACACCCCTTGGGCACACCCATTGGGTCTATCGCCCGAAATTTTCAAGATTTTCTAAAGAAGTGATATCCACAAAATATATGCAATGAATGTACCAGGACAAAAAGAGGAGATCGGCTGAAACAATAGGAAGCCCAAGTGTGGTTACTGAAGCGCAAGTCCAATCAACAGAAGCATTAAAGTACAAAGCAGAGTGGTGTCCAACTGAAGGCCCTCTGTCTCAACCAGCCAGATGTCCAACTTGTCACCGATCAAATTGATTCTAGACCTAACAAGGCATGGACATATGACATCACCTGGTTATTCTGAAAATGCTGATTTCAAAAGCATAAAGATGAAGACCTTTGAATGGATTACTTCTAAAATCCACTTAAAGCTCGGGGGCTACACCCATTGGGTGCACCTTCGGTGCACCCAATAGATTCACAATACCTTGAGGCTAAAATGCTGATTTCAAAAGCATAAAGATGAAGAACTTAGAATGGATTACTTCTAAAATCCACTCAAAGATCGGTGGCTACACCCAGTGGGTGCACCTTCGGTGCACCCAACAGTAGTACAAAAAAATCAGGCCATGCAACGAACCCACAAGCAGGACCAGGAATCTTTGAGTCGATTATTTCAAAATCAACTCAAATATTGGGGGCTTGTGGGGGACAGATATCCTCCAGGTCCACTAGAAGGCAAAAACCCTTGCATGGGGCCACGGACCAGTCGGCCCACAAGGTCGTCTCGTCATGGGCCGGACAAAGACTACAATTGAAATGGGCCGACCCAAGAATGCAGTGCGTTCGTGCCTGGATCGTCCATGGATTATGCCTAATCTTAAGGGAACCGTCCATTTTTCCCGCGTCCGGCGCCCTCAAAGGCCGGAGATAGAACAGGATGAAGTGGTCGGGTTTTTCTTTAAGAGAAGCTAAGTTGGTTTGCTATTAGCTAGGAGATATGCTGGAAGAATGTGATCATCGTGTGCGTAGGGATTATCCCATGGTCGTATATATAAGGCCCAGGGGGAACCCCATCATTTTCATCTCATTAGCACTTCTCCATTGGGGAAACACCACTTGTAAAACATACCACGCATACAAATCCACCCCAAGAAGTAGGGTATTACGTCTCTCAAAGCGGCCCGAACCTGCAGAAAATCGCCCGTCTCTCTCTCTCTCTCTTTCTCTTTCTCTCTCTCACTCTCGTGCTCCTGGCACGAACCATCAAGCTACGATCAGCCACACCGTCCTACCCAAAAGCACCACGAGGGTATCCCCGGGTGTGCGGTCAGACACTAGATACCGACAGTGACCTATCTGTGATGCATCAAGTTTTAGAAGTTTTGAAGTGATGGATATGTTGTTGTTTTGTGAACACAGGGTGTTCCACCATTGGACAACTATCCTTACAGCTGAGGAATACTTCCCTACCATCATTTTGAGCTTCAAGAAGTTCAACGACTCATTCATGGAGCAATACGAGGGCTACTCCAGGATGTGGTGTGAACATGAAAAATGATAGTCAACATTGTTACTTCATGATGTGAACTCTAATAATTTATGTGTCGTCGCAACGCATGAGCATTGAACTAGTTAGTTATAAAGTTAATGTTGATGAGACATAGAGATCTTGTTTCACTTATTATTATACAACTTGACAAAGAGAGCATATAATATACGAAAACATGGATAGATCCGTAATCTCTTCTTATTACAAAGAAGAATGGGTGTATATTTGTCAAAGTGGTACTTTTGATAGAGCTCATACCTTTTTGGGGTTTTCATCACTCACCACACGATAAACTCATGCCCATTAAAACTTTAAAAATCTAGTGAGGAAAAAAAGGAAGAGTATATAGTACTGTTAGATGTATTGCACTTGTTGACTCGTTAAAAATCATTCATGTCTTCGTGATATAGCAACCTTTAGGATTTTAAGATTGATATATTTTGGATCTGAACGTTGAGTTGTTGTTAGATGTATCTTTTTCTAAACCTTGCAAGTCTCTCATACGTTTCATACCAATATGTTAGATGTATCTTCTTTAGGTAGATTGTCACAAGATTTGACTTGTACTATGCATTACAAAATTTTGAACTTATGAGAATCTTTTTAGTCACATCATGATTAACTCTTTAATCATATCTGTATAGCCATGCACTTTCTTAATCCGAGCATCATGCGACTGCTTCCCGAGTTGATGTGCACTGCAACGTTTTACAATCTTCAATGCCAATTACGCTGGAGCAATCCTGACTACAAGAAATGATGAGTTTTTTCTCTAGTGTTTGACTTAGATTTTATCTCGCCATATGTAATTTATCAATGGTTTAGTTAGCAGTTGCTTTAGGAATTAGTTTAACTTTTAAAGTTACAATTATATAACAAATGCTAGCTACTAGTCGGGAGAAAACCAGCTGAGGGGATGTTTGTTTGGAATTGTAATCTGCCCAGAATATATGATCCAATAAATTTTGAAATAACACTCGGTTCAAAATTTATTAGATTATATAATCTATATATATTATAATCTCAAACAAACACCCCCTAATTCTAAATGGTGAGAGTAAATAGCGCCGTCTAATAATTTTTATGAGCTAAATTGTTTATCTTGAGCTGTTAATTAAACCATTAGTGAAGTTTTTATGGCGGGTGGTCGAATGGAGCTAATCTAACTATTAGCTCATAGGATCCAAGCATTGGTTTAATTTCACCCACTATGATTATGTACCAGTAACTACAATACTATATTTGTCACCACAAACTTGGAAGAAATTAGTTGCTACTAGAAAGTAGATCCAAACCTGGAAGAAATTAGTTTCTACTAGAAAGTAGATTATGTCTGCTACCAGACATTGATTTATACTCCAGTATCAACCCCGTACTTGTTACTACAAAATTGGAAGAAATTAGTTGTTACTAGAAAGTAGATAATTTCTGCCACCAGATATTGATTTATACCCTAGTATCCATGTCTACTAGCCTTGCTTTTGTCACTTGTTGCTAGATATAAATGGTTTTCTTTCACATATATGAGTGTATATATATGAACCTTGCAGCAAGCATTCGGTAGTCAAACAATGCCCTACAGACATCGATCTCTGATCTGAGAAAAAAATCCTTATATGGCTACAATTACAATGGAAGCAAGCAAGGCGGTCCTGCTCTTGATGGTGATCCTAGGAAGTTTGATGATTCCTGCATACTGTAAGTGCACATCGGTCAACCATGCGCATTTGAATCAAGTTACATATTATACAGTTTCTTACTAGTTATAAATATAAATTGTTCTCATAATGTCAACAACCTTAAAGTACTGTAAAAACAGTAACTAAATGCCCTTATTGCATGCAGCTCGGAACGTTGTTCGTTTCTGCAAATGCGAGAAACAGGCGTGCAAAAAGGGAGCAATATCCGAAGATGTTTGCTACTGCTGTCCAGGCGGCAGTTGTTATTCGACGATCCAGGATTGTGCACCAGCTTGCCAGTGCAGCAAGCTTTCACATACCCCCCATTTCGAATAGCAAGCAGATTCCTGTCCCATGTATCCCTTTGTCATGCCCTAGTGACCAAATTAATACTAAATGTAAGAGATAGTGAATCAATCCTGTGATTTATTGCAGAGACAAATTAAAAAAAGTGGTGGCGGTTTTTGATGTTTGCTATAAATGTAAATGCGACTATGTCTCACCCGACCTCCGACTAGGGGTGAAAACAAAAATGGTAATTTTCAGATATCGGGAATCGTTTTCGAAGTTTTACCGAAATTTATGTCTAAACGGAAATGGAAACGGCTACCAAAAATACGGAAACAGAATCGGTAGAAAAACTCGAAATCGGAAACGATTTGGGCCTCTTCTGACCGTTTCTGGAAATTACCGTTTTTATTCGGTATTTTTCCGTGGGTAATAAATTCGATATTTTTAGAAAATATTAAATCTGAACTGATCTTTATAAATTTATAATAAATTCATCTTAGCTTATAAAAATATAAAACTAATTTTATTATCTTCTAAAATCAAGATCTATCAAATTGTATATAGTTTAGAATCGTTTGATAATTTTATAAATCTTATTTATGTTTTCTTACCTGTTATTACTCTTGATATATATATTCATGATTTGCACGAGAACTTAAGAAGGACCAAGTGGACACTAATTATATTGACCATGCTAATTAGTAGGAGAACAAATTGAATGTAAGTGCCATATCATTATACACAGCTTGATTCTACTTTATTTAAATATATAATAATTTTATTATTATATGACTTCTTACTTTATATATTTATTGTGACCTCCTACCTTATATATTATTACTATTTTTATATGAATGTATGACTTACGTGAATTTTTGAAGTCAATTCAGGGTACGTGTTACAGTTCTTACCGATCGAATTTTAGATTCCGATCATAACCGGTGTAATTTTCGTACCGAACTTTCATTTTCGATGTTTTCGAATTACCGATGTCGTTTTTGTTTCCAGAGTTACTGTTTTCGATCTCGTTTCTGAGGAAAAATATGAAAATGAAAATGGTTTTAGTGTTTACCGATCGTTTCTGACCGTTTTCAACCCTACCTCTGAGCCACAATAATATAGGTGAAGGGTGGCTCTGCCTTACAATTCTGTCTCGCCCGATCCCAGAGCCACAAGGGTATGAGGGAAAAGCAATTTTGTCACACCCGGATTTAAGGGACAAAGTCGGGTGCATCTCATATATGCGCCAAAGAAGACAACACATACAATAACAGAGTGTATATAGATAAATGTCACAATATAATCAGAGTACTTATTACATAACAGAAGTCTTACAAAATAAAATATGAATATAGATCAACCTATGTCCATCCTTGACGCTAGAAAGTCAACTGGGAGACACCACCTAGATCAAGTCAAACTCCTCGTTGTATGGCTCCTCTTGAACCACCTGTTCTTCTCCTGTGGGGGTGTGAGATAGCAAGGGTGAGCTCACACATGTTCATCGCTCAACAAGTTGTGGGTAATAATGTGGCATAAACTCACCAAAGGTGGGAGTTCATGTGATGTGTAAAGCTGATCAACAGAAGGGGTTAAAGTTGAGCATTCCTTTTAATAAGTTGGTCAAATTTTTTCAGCAGTTACTAAGTGTAAGTAAATACCAAACCATAATAAATAATAGAACAAGATTAATAAATAATCCCATGCAAATGCAAATGACAAATTGAATTTAAGTTCCATATTTAATCATGTGAGAATCCTGAGCTGCTCTTGACCGTGAGCTCGGCTAATATACTAGTTTTACACTGTGCAGAGGTTGTACCCTGTACCCACAAGTCGTGTATCCCATGTCACCAGGGTTAGCTAGACCCTTAGACACTACCAAGGTGAATGGCTAGGGATCCATTACGAGGCCTTTACAAAGTTCCACAAGCTTCCGAAAACCCGCTACAGTTTAGGGAAGAGCACTAGCAAGAATCCCTCGTCTGACCGCCATCGCAGCAAAATCAACCTGAGAACCTCCCTGCATGCAACTCCCCTACTTCCCTTGCCTCTTTCGGGTAAGGTAGTCTTCCACTAGCTTTCCTAATTAGTCAGCCAAGGGCGTCCCATTCCACCCTTATGGTGGCACGTGTTTCTCAAGTTAAGCTTCATGTTCCAATTAACATAATATAATGATCTTGACATGAACATAAGTAAAATAAAAAAATAATTGGAACATGGACATAATGTAGTATTAATCTCAAAACCATATAGAGCAATAGCAAAAACTACCCAAATGATTCAAGGGGGGACAAGGAATAAAGATAATCAGACTAGGGTGACCTATTGGTTACATTAAAATTAAGCGTATGCATGAATAAATGATTATAAAGAACATTATTGGGTAAATGAAAGTTATCAAGGGCACAACTTGCCTGGCACTTGAGATTCTAGGTACCAGGGTGATTCTTCAGATCCTCGTGACATCACTGCTAGTCGTAGCAATACAAACAAACATGGTATAGACAAAATTAACATCACACCAAACATATGAATAAATTGCGTAATAATAATCTATACATCGTAACGAGATTGTGGGATCGAGAACCACTAAGATCGGAGTCATCGTTAAGAAGTTATGATCTATGGAAGATCTACGTGGTTGTAATATTAAATTATAAATTGATTATTGTACATCATATGAGAAAATATACTCTAAATAATCAATTCAACTTTAATCTAGATTATACTTGACTAGAGATTATGTTTTAACCACATTATAATTATAAGAGCTAATCTAGTAGACATAGGATAAATATATATCTAGCTATAAAATTATGCAATATGGTATAATTAGTGTTGTTACTGCGTAGTAAATATTTATACGAAACTAACGCAACTGGAACGAGTTAATTCGGAATTCAAATGAAGGAGTTATGAATTTCCAAAGGTTATATGTGTCTAGCATAAGATTAATTAGGAAATCAATTTTATTACTGTTTTCATGTCAAAATAGAGACAATAGGTGATAAACAATAATATTACAAAACTATAGAAACTGGAATGACTCAATTTGGAATTAGCATGAATTTTCTATGGATTAAACAAATTCTAGCCATTATTTTTATATTAAAAATAGATTTCTATTCTCTTTTCCTAGATTTTTCTATTTACTGGACTGGGCGACGATTTCTAGGGAGTTCTGGGGCAAGTGGGTAAATTTTCTCAGACCCGGGGAACAACGCTGGTGGACGGCGGGTTCATTTCCATATACAAGGGGGTCTATTTTGCAAAGTGGTGACAGCGAAAGGGTATCATTCGTTTCTGGCCGCTGGATTAGAAACGAAGGGCTAGGATTAGGTCATACTTAAAATGAGACGATACGCTACGTGGACACTTGGATTTAGATCCAATGGTCATAGTTTTAAAGAGGGGAAATCGCAAGGCATCCATCCGATCGTGATCCATCAGACCAGATTTCCCCAGCGAAGAGTTACTTTCTGATTCTAATCTCGACCGTTCCCCAGATATCAACGGCCCAGATGCCAGCCCCAAAGGGTATGCTAAGGATCTAATCTCATGTGTAGATTAGGTGACTGATGGTCAATATCTGATTCGGGTGAAAAGTATCATGAATCTAATCTAGAGCGTTCAATTGGAGATGTACGGTCAACCTCGTTCTTCTACCCCCAAACTGGCCGACATGGCGGCGCCCCAACATTTGCGGTGGCACCATGGCCGCAATCCGCACTCCGGCGCCCAGGGAACCCAAACCTTGCTCTGCCCTCTTCTGCACGTGGAGGAGATGAAATAGAACTCGTTTCACAATTTCTTACCGGCATACGGGAGTTGATGTGCTCCATCCACGATGCAACCCAGATCTGCGGACGGAGGTAACACCAGAGAGCGATTCGCCCATCCCCAGGTACCCATCACATCTGACGACGACCAAGCCACATCCACGAGCGCCAGCGAAGGTCCCCGAGCACACACTCGACCTCGAGCAGCGGAGGCCTGGAGGTTCCCCATGCGGCGGCCCCCAGCACTCTCTCCCGTCTTTTGGTCGCTCGGGTCGGCGGCATAGCCCTCGGCTGTTGCACGCACGGTACAGATCTAGGGAGGGTGTTGTATTTATGGGTAGAGGAGCCCGGGTCAAAGTCTAGGTCGGTTGGCGCATGGCCGTAACAATCCCAGCGACCGCACGCGGGTTGTTGAACCATGGCGACAACCGCACTGAGTAGGAAGAAGATCTGGTACGCGGGGCCCACACGTCATTGAATGACCGTCTAACGGCTGGGGTAGCAGCTTAAATAGGGGGCCCACCAACCAGAGGCAAAACCAATGCGTCGCGCGGTTATTCGACTGACGCACAGGGCTCGCGTGGTGGCGTATAGGTGTGCGCAGCGGCTAACTGGTGGGGACACAGCGCAGGAGCGCGCGAGCGTGAGGAAGGATTTGGGCCGAGCGCAGGGAAAGGTAAATGGGCCGACCTGGCGTAAAATCGGCCCAAGCACAGGTAATTTCATTTTCTTTTTCTTTTCTCTTATTTTCTGATTTCTATTTTAAATTCAAATCATGGTCAAGTTTGAATTCCCAACTTTTACTTTTAGTTGCACGAATAAAACACCAACAAGAATGAAAAACTTTATATTATTACTATTATTTTATATATATATTTGTTTTAGTTATTTTATACATGATTCCAATCATAAAATAGAGAATAGTTCACATCTTATGAACTTTATTGAAATATAATTTATGTTGTAGATTATATATTAAGAAATAGTTTAATCATAATTCTTGTATATAATTTCAATCCAAGAATACTTTAGTTTATCTTGGTAAAAAATATATATTAATTTTGGTGTAGTAACTTTGAAATTTTGAATATTATTAAGGAAAGGTGTTTTGATTGAAAACGTTTGGGAAATCTTTCCTTAATTTCACAAGATTGAACTTTAGGGTGTTACAAATTTGTCCTCAAGTCTCTACTTCGCTCGACTCTTGACTTCAATCGACAAGGATCTCGGGGCCCAAATACTTCATCTTAGAACTACGTCCCGCCTGATCCAGGGGTTAGACGCTTCGTCCGACCATATAGATCCGGAATTCATAGGATCGTACCACAATGATCACTTGAGTCATGAGGACATACTGTTGGGTGTGTCCTCTATAGCCGATCAATAGAGACCGGATTGGGCTTAACCCAACTAATCGGCTCTTTAATCAGCCCTTGATTGGGAGGGCCCACGCTAACCTCAGTTGGAGCCCCGATCACATGACGCTATATATAAAGGATTAATGGTTGCAGGAAAACTAACGCTAGTACCTAGCCCCGAAACCTTAATCCCCACAGAGGTTCCATCACCTAAGTGTCGGAGTGTCTGGAAGAGTTACAAGCCATAGCGGCTCGGATCCCGGTGCCTGCTATTCCTCTACAGGGCAAAGGAGGTGATGCCGACGATAGCGACAACTTTCCACGACCACCTCGCAGGACACGTCAACAACATCAATGAAGGTATGTTTCCCTATTCATCTCAGTAGAATAGATCTACTCGTCTTCGAGGATTTGCCTAGTTTACAGATTGGTATTCTTGGGGCTTAGGAATCGATCCTAGGCACCATAGAATCTAACAATGGTATCAGAGGCACCCTAAGACCCCTAGATCTCCTAATCCGCATTCAGTTTTTGAGATCATAGAAAGGTCTCGGATCAATGTGATTGAACTCAATTTTTTATTCATCATTGTTTATGACCGAGAACAGAAAAGACTAATTAGATCAAGAAATGAGAAAGGGGTCGTTGCTCTTGGGTTAGGGTTTTACCTAACCCTAATTTGAGTTTCGGCCACAGTAAGAGACAGAGAGTGTCTCGACCTCAAACCAGAGAACACACAACGATCTAGGGTTTGGGTTTTATGACCTAACCCTAATTGGTTCATCCATCAACAGGGACCATGCTAAGGGCTCGGGATCTTTTGATCCACGACCAAAATCAAGTAAGAATAGAGAGTAAAGAATGCAGAACATATTAGGGTTATAAAAACCCTAACTGTTTCCCCAAAAAATAAACCGACCGGATCGAGTGCATCGAGCATTGTCAAGCATCAATAGGTTTCAGAATCGCATATGTCACAGAAAATCACGCAAGGAATCGGGATCAAAGTGCATAAGCACTGTCCATAACATTCGTGGATCGGATCTCGGTCAAAAACACAAACAAATAATAGAAAACCACGCTTATGGCTGGATCCACGCAGAAACAACATCCAAAACTGGATCCCCAAACTTTACATCATATCCATTTCATAAATTCATACATCACAGAGTGGGATCGAGTTTTGGGGCTAGAACCAGGTTCAAGAGTTCACAGACATGGCAAGATGGCCGCAGTTCTTACCTCACCATGAGTTCATGACAAGGTACAACACCGAAGATGACCAACTTTGGTCGAACTTACCTTGCCACCACAGAACGCCAACCAGGGACCACCGCCAGGCACCCTGCTGACGGCGGCACACCCGCCCTAGGGGATGCGCTCAGTGGCAGTAGGCGCTGTGGGGCCCCGTCCTTGACTCGGCTACCCATACCGGCCATCACCGGAGTTGGGGGAGAAAAGCAAAAACTAGAGAAAGAATAGAGTGAGAAGAAGAATTTGAGAGTAGTGAACCGGCCAAGTGCCGTCGGCCACCAGCTGAAGTGCGGTGTGCAGAGCAACAAATGAGCTAGTGTTTTACACTCCCTTCCAATTTCCACGCTTTATATAGTGGCATGCATAGTACTTGGTCGATTCTGGACCATAGGATGTAAATGGACGGCACAGATCTAAGCACGGTGGAGGGGCACCCGTGTGGGCTGAAATGGCCGCCTTGGCCTAGGTTGTGGCCTTGGCACGCCCCCTCTTGCCACCAGCGGGCAAAGGCCAAAGATGGGCCAGGCCAAGTGGCCCACCCTGCGCCGAGTGCTTTGTAGAAGGCCGAATGGCCATTTTTTTACTAAGAAAAATTCTTTTTCTTTAATTATTTGTACAGAAATAAATAAAAAAAGAGAAGAACACCGGAGCGTAGGAGGTAGCAGTAGCAGCCAAGAGGGAAGCCAAAAACCAGGGGTATTACGAATTTAGGGTTTGTGCTACCGAGTACCGACGATGGACTTAACAGCGAGGTGGCGGCCCACGTCGGCGACTTACCGGCGTGCGGCGTCAGCAAGGTGGGTCGAGCATGGGAGCATGAGCAGAGGCCAGATGGGATTTCAGATCTTGGGAGTGGGGAGCACCGCCACCGAGCACGGGAGCATGAGCGAAGGCAGAACCGCAGAAGGGGAATGGCAGAATGGGGAACGGGACTTTTGAGTGGGGACAGACGACGGAGTGAGGAGCGGGGACGTCGTGGTGAGGCCTTTTGGCCTCTCGGGCCGTGGCCGTGCCAGCTGTTTGAACGGGCCGGGCCATGCCAAACCCGGCGCGCTGAGGTGGCGGCCCAAACACAGCCCGACCGTCGAGTCGGCCCGGTCCTGGCACGGTTGGGAACGGGTCAGGTCGGGTTGGTACCGGATCAAAATCGTGTTGGGTCTCCGATCTAACGGGTGGCATGTACCATTTGGATATCAAAATCGTGTTGGGTCTCCCATCAAAATCGCTGCGTCGCCTGAGCCTTGCGCTCGCCTCCTGTTGTGCCCCATGTTCTTGTTGTAGAGTAGAGCCAGCAACCGCAACTGGCATCTCCGTGTGGCCTCAGCGAAGTGACGTTGACGGTCTACCCGACTCTTAGCTCAACACCACCTAGGATTCCATTCTCGATCAGCGCCCATCCTCTCCCCACCATCGTTTTGTTCTCGCATGCAAATCATGCAAACCCATGCAGCCAACGCCGCCGTGCGGTCTGGTGCCACCAAAGACCGGAGCCCCTTGCCTCTCTTGCATGCAGTACAACCACGGGTAGCCAAAGTTTCAGTAAAAGGACTACTTTCAGTACATTTTTTAATGCATAGAATGCAATGTTCCATCATAAGATTGAGACTGATCTAATTCAAGGCTAGAAGAGAACCTTGTGCACTACATAGTTCATTTCTCTATCTTTTGTATTATGATTAGCACTATCTGATCAGCAGTAGTTTTTTTGCTAACTTTTGTTTACCACTCTTGGTTTATTTTTAGGGAAGGATCATGATGTATCCAAGAAATTTTGGAGGTAAAATACAAATCTATTTTCTTGATTTATATTGAAGTATTGCACATAAGTGCATGTGTACACTGAATGTATTTCTTTTCCTATCAATCACTGTAACTTGTTGTTTCTTTTAGCACGAAGGACCCTGAGCAGCAACCATTCACTATTTCACTTTAAACATTGGTCAGGGTTCAATGATCAAAGGTAATGATGACATAGATCATCAGCAGTTCATATAGAAACCTAATAACTTTTTCTCTTATCGTGATCTATCCAAGAATTTTTTGGAAGTATAAACTATCAAATTTTTTTTTTTGATTTTCACCGAAGTGTAGCACATCCGTGGACATGTAAACTAAAAGTAGTTCTTTTCCTTTTAGTCATTGTGTTATGTTGTTTCTTTCATCACCAAGGACCCTGAACAGAGCCATTTAGTTTCACCATTGGTCAAGGTTTAGTGATCAAAGGTAATCATGCCATAGATCGTCAGCAGTTCATATAGAGACCTAAAAACTTTGCCTGTTAGTTACATTTGTTGCATCGATATCTTACTTTTACCAAAGTCTTCTTTGACAAACTTTTGGAAACTGTTGAGCAATCAATAGTTTACCAGAGTTACATATTTATGCCACCATGATGAGCATTTACAACTGATTTCCTTTCCAGTCTAAATTGTATAGTAGTGGTAAACACAAACCATTAAACTTTGTCAGTTAAGATTTTCCTTTTAAACAAGCTAGGCACTTAAATAACGCTTATGCTAGATTCAATTGTACAAAACAACACATTGAAGGTCATTTTCTAGATATATGATTAGAAGTTTAAGGTATTGCCATTATTTTAATTTGAGCTTACAGACACTTGATGAGATATACAAGGTTGCACCAATAGTACTGTGTCCAAATGTTCCTAGACAAATATTTATAAGTGAAACAGTGCTCAATGTTTTATTCTTTATCCTTTTGCTCTTGCACTAAACCTGGTACTCTGTTTTTGTAATGCTCTGAATTTGGGGGTAGAATTTTTTTTCATTTTACTCACCAAATTCAGGCGTTACTCTCTTTTCTCTTCCCGTTTCGCTTCTTGTTCCCAATTTCAAAGCAGTATATCGACTGATGTCCGTATTGCGTTTGAACAAAAACCTAAGTTGACATGAGTGTTGCATCATGCCGAATCATATTTCTTTGATCTGATGTCGTGTTTAATCGCCTGTTTTGCCTAGTCTCGTCTCGGATTTCGTTTCGCGATGATTGGATTCCGATCTGTGGTTGTGCGTGTCGTGGGTTTTTGTCCCGCGACGTGACCCAGCCCAGCCCAACCTAGCCCGGTCCGCTCTGGCCCGCGCGCCCTGGCGCCCCTACCCCTCCCCCCATGCCCGCGCCCCCTCCCCTTGGCTCTCTTTCCCTCATTCAATTCTCCCACGCACAACTCCCTCTCTCTCTCTCTCGCGTGGTGCCCTAGGTTTTGGAGACGGTGATCGTCGGATTTGGATCCCGAGGTGAGCTCTTCTCCCCTCCCCTTCCCTCTCCCTCTCTCTCTCTCCCTTCCCCCTCCCCTTTCTTCTTCCATGCGTGCCCCCTGCAGCCCCGTCGCGTGCCCCCCTGCAGCCCCCATCATGCGCCCCCCTGCGGTCTCGTCCCGCGGCCCCGCGTCCATGCCCCTCGGCGGTGGCCCGCGCCCGGCGGCGGCCCCGCGCCCGGCAGCTCGTCCGCGCCCCCCGGTGGCCGTGCCTCGCAGCCCTGCGTGCCCTCACGCCCCGCGCCCTCGCGTCCCGCAGCCTCAGCGCCCCGCGCGGCTTCGCGCGCCCCCGGCGCGGCCTCATCGTTCCCGCGCGCGTGAACGTGGTTGCGCTATGTTTAGCTTTTGGTTTATTTATATTTTAAATTTGGTTTAGTCGATGTATTGCGTCGCGTGCTTTGCCAGGCGACGATCCATTTTAAATTCACCTTTATTCACGTGCTGCGTCGCGCGCTTTGTCGCGTGACGAATTAGTTTAATTTCAGATTAATTAATGTGTGGCGTCGCGCGCCTAGTCGCGTGACGTTTCGTTGTAAATTCAGTTTGGATGACGTATGCCGTCGTGCGCTTCATCGCGCGACGCTTGACGTTGTTTTCATAATTAGTTTAAGTGTCTCGTGGTGCGCTCTGTCGCGCGACGAGTCGATTCATTCTTAATTCAGTCTAGGTGTTGTGTCGCGCGTTCCGCCGCGTGACAATCATTTTAAATTCACTTTGGCCCGTTTATAATGATTTAACATGGAACATGATTTTATCCTATGTATAGCACCATGGCCAAATTAATACTATTTTGTTTAGACGAGTATTTTTATTTATAATCGTGTGACGTGATCGTTCTTCAACCGTAGCCTCGACAGTTACTCTCTCTTTCTCGCTTAGTCGCAGGTGTGAGTCATACGCCGAGTGTTTGTTTATTTATAACATTCTATTGTATGGTGTACTGTTTTTCTGTATTAAATGTGTGGAATGTATGTTTGAACTCGTATAGATAACAGTCAGTTGGTGGAGTCTAAAGGAGTTACAGGTGAAGACCCTGAGCAGCAGTCGGTTTGTTAAGGCAAGTGTCCCTTGACCCATCTATGTCCTACTCATTCTTATAATTCACTCCCCGCTTTTACACAGTTTATACCTAAGGATTGACTAGCTTTTGTGTATCTTGTCCTTGTTTACTTATTCTGGTTGGGTTATTCTAGTTTAGCCATTTGCTAGTGCTTCACATTAATCAATGAACATGATGAGATTGTCTATGATACGCTATTTTCCCTTTTGATTATGATGATATACTTGTGGCATTTAAGGGGACTCGAGCTGTTTCTTGAGTGCATCTCCGTAAGGACTGATTCGTTAGATGATCGCCTGGGAAAACAGTGCAACCATGAGGGTTGAATGGGACACCCTTAGCTAAACAATTAGATGAACTGGGGTGTATTTCGCTTCGCTGTCGTGCCATTAATGGGGCTCGATGTATGTGGCTCGCTCTGCCAAGGTTGGTTCGCCCCTTGGGGAGGAGTGCGGTGCATTTAGGAAACCTAACGGGTGGCTACATCCTTAGGGAATCTTTGTAAAGGCTACATAGTGAAACCCTACATATTCACCTTGGTAGTGTTTAAGGATTTGATCGGCCCGAGGCAAGAGGGAATCACGACTTATGGGTAAAGTGCTCAACCTCTGCAAAGTGTTATGGAAACAGATATATCAGCCGTGCTCGTGGTTATGAGCGGCCATGGGAGCTCCATTGATTAGAGATACTTGATCAGAGATGTATGGTTTACAGGTGGTGATGAGGATGATGGTTTTGGTTATGACTATGGTAATGGTAAGTGGTATTCTTTCTGTTTGGAAAGGGTACATTGGGATGCTAAAACCCGGCTTTCTACTAGTAATAATAATCTGACCAACTAAAAGCAACTGCTTGACTAAGCTCCACATAAAGCTAGTCCACTACAGCCAAACGGGACATATTGCTGAGTATGTTGATGTGTACTCACCCTTGCTTTACACACCAGACCCCCCCAGGTTGTCAGCGTTGCAACCACTGCTCAGGAGAAGATGAAGATGTGGAGGAGGACTTCTAGGAGTTCCAAGAGTACGATGCGTTCTAGGCGTGGATTCACGGCAAACCCCCAGTCGGCTGCCTATGTAGGCCGTGTGTATCTACGTTTCTTTTCCGCACTTTGATAATAGTTAAAGACTATGTGGATGTCCCGGACATCATGATGTAATCGACTATTATACCTTCTTTTATGTTATTATTTGAGCACTGTGTGATAATGTCCAGTTATGTAACTGTTGTGTACGTGAATTGCTGATCCTGGTACGTACATGGTTCGCATTCGGTTTTCCTTCTAAAACCGGGTGTGACATAGGTGGTATCAAAGCCGTGCTGACTATAGGACCGCTAACCTAGAATAGAATGGTCATTCTAAGGACTTAGACCCCTATTATCACCTTGACTTGGTATCCCTTCAAAAGTTGGTCATACCGACCAAACCTATGTTCTACTATATATTATACCTTGCTGAAAAATTGTTTTATTCAAAGTCTTAATTTTTTATGGTTTACTTGCTGGTCATATTAGCTCTGTTCTCACTCTTATGCTTACGGTGTCTTTTGTAGATGGCTCGTCTTATACACATTGCACGGAAGTCAGTCATTCCTTTCTTGCCTTCTCGTCTCGCGGAGCGTCCGCTTCACCGTCCAGTGACTGGTCAGTCTAGCCATTTGGAGAGGCTACACCACCGCCTGCACGAGGAGCAGGAGCGTTGACGACAGGAGCTGGAGCAGCAGGGCTCTTCTTCCTCGCTTCAGCAGGAAGTAGAGTCTGTGAGGAGCTTCTCTTCTGTGCCCCCACTGGAGGCGCCCCCTACACCACCACTGGGTGTCTCGACCATTGTGTAGCTGTTGGAGGAGACCCCAATGACAGAGGTGACGACAGTAGCTTGAGCCACAGCATCGACCTTTCAGAGGAGCAGGAGCCGGAGGGATGGGTTGCCCGACCCATCACTCGTGACGCCGCTCTCGGGTGTCACTTTCACGATGCGCTCGACACCTTGCTACGCCAGGCACTTGACCGGCGTACCTGGTCTATCGAGTATCGCTGTGTTGTCTTCCAACATAGTCGCAGGGTTTACCCGGACCGCTGGGAGGCGACCTGCTTGGTGCGCCGTTCGAAGAACAGTCTCCAGGGTGCAGAGGTCTGCTCAGAACACTACTCTATTTCTGAGTGGGACTCAGCTGAGGCGGCCATGCAAGATGCCGCACATCATGCGCTTTTGCACTACTGCTCAGTGCTCGGTGGGGTAGCTGATGGTCTTAACCTGAAGTATTACCCCTGCCGTCCATCTGGCAGCATAGGAGGCATGGTTGTCTCGCCTGTCGGTGAGGACAATCCTAGGTTGAGCAGCACAGTCATCCTAGCCGCCGTGCTAAACACGGAGCTGGACCATGCATTAGATGAGCTGAGTAGGGCTCGTGCTGAGATTGCCCAGTTGCAGGCTGAGCGCGTGGAGCATCGTCACCTAGTGGATGGTTCTCCTGCCCCCGTTAGGACTCAGCACCCGTACCGCTCACCTCAGCGTGGGCACCATGCTTATGGTAACCCGACTGCAGGTACAAGATAAATTTAGAACCATAGATCGTCAGCGTTGGATCTTGCAATTAATGCTTAAAAATAGAAGTTATAGTCTTAGTCTTAGTCTTACTCTTGGATAGTCTTAGTTAGAAAGGGTAGTTTGCTTATCCTGTGTTTTTATGTTTGTCATGACGAACTATGATGGATTTGGATCTTTGTAATGACTGTCACTAGAGTGTGGGTATCCCCTGCACCTTGGTTGACTTATTAATATTAATAAAATTAGTTATCTAGTTGGGAAGCCCTTTTATTCTACTTTCCTCTTTTATCTGAGAAGTTGTGTTTGCCTGTGTTGGGAATCAGTGAAGATGCTCATCTATTCAGTATTGTGGAAGAATTTTATACTCTTTTCTTATGCTGCAAGTTGCAAGATCAGTTCTGATGTGTGATTGCATTTTGCAGATGTCAGACAACAAGCACAGAGGAGGAAGGCATGCTCAGTAGGAGCAGGCAGCATCGCAAGATGAGGCACCCCAGCAGCAGTTGACACCACCACCCCCGACGACCATCGAGCAGATGTTCCTAATGCAGACTCAGGCAGTTCAAGCCATCGGTCAGACTCTGGTCGCCATTCAGCAGCAACAGTAGCATTTGCCCCCACCTCAGCCTCAGATGCCCAGAGACAAGCGTGCTGAATTCATGAGAGGTCATCCCCCAGTGTTCGCTCACTCTTCTGACCCCATGGATGCTGAAGATTGGCTACGTACCATGGAGCGGGGGTTGCACACCGCTCAGTGCGACGACAGGGAGAAAGTTCTATATGGTCCCCGTTTGTTGAGAGGAGCAGCTCAGTCTTGGTGGGAGTCCTACCTCGCCACCCACGCTAACCCCGACACTATCACCTGAGAGGAATTCAGAGACAATTTCTACCAGTACCATGTTCTCGCAGGTCTGATGACAGTGAAGAAGGAGTTCCTAGCGCTTAAGCAAGGGCCTATGTCTATTAGTGAGTACCGAGACAAGTTTCTGCAGCTGTTCCGCTATGCTCCTAAGGATGTCAACACAGATGCCAAGAGGCAGTACCGTTTCTTGAGAGGCCTAGTGTCACACACTGGTTTTAAGGTACAAAGTCGGGTGCATCTCATACAAGCGCCAAGAAGACAACATATATAATAATAGAGTGTATAGAGATAAATGTCACAATAACATCAGAGTATTTATTACATAGCGGAAGTCTTATTACAAAATAAAAGATAATTATAAAACAAACTAAGGATCATCCTTGGCGCAAATGTCAACTGGGAAACGTCACCTAGATCAGATCAAACTTCTCGCTTTGTGGCTCCTCCTGAACCACCTGTTCTTCTCCTGTGGGGGGTGTGAGACAGCAAGGGTGAGCTCACACATGATCATAGCTCAACAAGTTGTGGGGAATAATGTGGCATGAACTCACCAAAGGTGGGAGTTCATGTGATGTGTAAGGCTGATCAACAATAGGTGTTAAAGTTGAGCATTGCTTTTAATAAGTTGGTCAAAATTTTATTAGCAATTACTAAGTATAAGTAGATACCAAACCATAATAATAATAATAGAACAAAATTAATAATAAACCCATGCAAATGCAAATGACAAATTGAATTTAGGTTCCATCATTTAATCATGCCAGAGTCCTGAGCTGCTCGTGACCGTGAGCTCGGCTAGTATACCAGTTTTACACTCTGCAGAGGTTGTACCCTATACCCACAAGTCGTGTATCCCATGTCGCCAGGGTTAGCTAGACCCTTAGACACTACCGAGGTGAATGGCTAGGGATCCACTACGAGGCCTTTACAAAGTTCCACTAGCTTCCAAAAACCCGCTACAGTTTATGGGAAGAGCACTTGCAAGAATCCCCCGTCTGACCGCCATCGCAGCAAAATCAACCCGAGAACCTCCTTGCATGCAATCCCCTACAGCCCTTGCCCCTTTCGGGTAAGATAGTCTTCCACTAGCTTTCCTAGTTAGTTGGCCAAGGGCGTCCCATTAAACCCTTGTGGTGGCACATGTTTCTCAAGTTAAGCTCCATGTTCCAATTAACATTAATTATCTTGACATGAACATAAATAGAATAACAAAATAATTGGAACATGGATATAATGAAAGATTATCCTAAAACCATGTAAAGCAATAGCAAAACTACCCAAATGATTCAGGGTAAACAAGGTAATCAGGATAAACAGACTAGGGTGACCTATTGGGTCCCATCAAAATTAAACCTATGCATTGAATAGTGATAATAAAGAATATTATTGGGTAAACAAAATTGATCAAGGGCACAACTTGCCTAGCACTTGAGATTCTAGGTACCAACTTGCTTTTCAGATGACACGTGTCCTCGCTAGTCGTAGCAATACAAACAAACATGGTATAGATAAAATTAACATCACAACAAACATAAGAACATACTGAATGATAATGATCTAGCATTGCTACGAGATTCCGGGATCGAGAACTACTAAGATCGGAGTTACGATTAAGGAGTTACGATTTTATAAAAGATTTGTGTGATTAAAATATTAAACTATATTATAAATTGGTTAATATAAATCATATGAGAGATTATTCTATAAATAAATACCTCAACTTAATCTAAGTTATAACTTGACCATAGATTTATTCTATTAGATTATAATGATAAGTAGATTAACAAGACTAACTAACATAGATTAAATAAAGATCTAATTATAAAATAATGAGACATGGTATAATCAATGTTGTTACTGCGTAGTAAATACTTATACGAAACTAACACAACTGGAACGAGTCAAATCGGAATTAAAATGAAGGAGTTATGAATTTATGAAGTTTTAAGTGTTGGATACCAGATTAATTAGGATACTAATTTTAATATGTCTTTCATGTTAAAACAGTGTTACCAAGGGATAAACATAATTAATACAAAATTATAGGAACTAGAATGAATTAATTTGGACCACATATGAATTTTCTATGAATAAAATGATTTTCTGGCATTATTTATATACTAGAAATCATTTTCTATAATTATTTATTTATTTTCACTGCTCCCTGGATCTCGATAACAAAAACAGAGAACAGTAGGGTCTAACTCATAAAAGTTCTTAAGACTCAGTTAGTTCTGTAGAACTGCGAGGGCTCTTTTGCATATCGCATCCGCGAAGGGGTATACTACTTCTAATCTTGGCCACGCGTCGGCCGATCAACGACTTAGATCAAGCAGGCCGAAATCGGCATCGGGGGCCATTCTGCGCCGTTGATTGGGATATCTACGCAGCGACTGATTTCCTTCCCTAGCCGACTGCCAAGCACGGTGGTGCGCCCAGTGGCCACGGCAAGCCATCGTCGGAGCCACACAATCAGAGCCCGAACGCGCATTATTTTCCAATCTGAGACATGCTACGCGCAGAGGAAGAGAATGTGAATCGAGGGAAGGAAGTCTCACCGCGACTCGAAGCGTGGACATGGCTGCCCACAGCGCGTGGCGGATTTGGTTTGACGGCAAGGAATTGTGGTGGTGTCCGGCTGACCCCACACCGAGCGAATCTACGACCAGTATCCACGCACACAGACGGTACGCCTCCTTCACAACCCGAGGTTCGAATGGCGGTGCAGCTGGTTCTGCGGCGAGGCGGCAGAACGACGACGGTGGGCAATTGGCGAGTCCCCGAGTCGTGCCCTTGCCCGCAGCAGCCACGCGCGTAAAGCCAACACCAAGGCGAATTCACACAAGCCTTGGTGGGAGTCCCTGCGGTGAGAATTAGGGCGAAATGTAGTGGTGGCGGCGAATTCCTTCATGGCTCTTCCTCACAGATGGCGAAATCGGTTCTTGGAGTTGGCCGAGGAATGGACGAACGTGCTGCACCCGAACCGCCAAGAGGATACTTATCCCACACATGGATGGGTCGGGAAGGAGGGCCACGGACTCCCCGGGCGATACCCTCGCGCGAGACGTGGCGGTGGCGCCCGCCATGCGTGCGGTTCAGTTGGAAAGGGCAGCTGCAATGGATTCCCGTCCAGGTCCTTTCGACAATCTCATCGGGTAGCTAGGCAACAACAGCTGAATGAACATGCTCCTTTCGACTCAAGGCATCTGCAACCAAATTTGCCTTGCCCGGGTGATAGTGAGTCTCCAAATCATAATCCTTATTAAGCTCCAACCAGCGACGTTGCCTAAGGTTGAGATCCTTCTGAGTGAATATATACTTCAAACTCTAATGATTCGTGTACACTTGACACTTGGTTCCCATGATATAATGTCTCCATATCTTAAGCACACGCACAACGGCTGCCAGTTCTAAGTCATGAGTGGGGTAGTTCAACTCGTGTTTTCCGCAATTGACGAGACACGTAGGCGATCACATGTCCTTCTTGCATGAGCACACATCCTAAGCCTTGGCCACATGCATCAAAATAAATATCAAATCCCTTCTGTAGATCTGACATAACCAACAATGGTGGTGACATCAATCTCTTCTTTAATTGGTCAAAGCTATCTTGGCACTTCTCGTCCCACTTGAACTCTCTTCCCTTCTACAGAAGTGAGATCATAGGATTAGCAATCTTAGAAAATCCTTCAATAAATCTCCGAATAGTATCCTGCAAGTCCCAAGAAACTCCGAATCTCCATAACTGTAGTGGGTATGCTCCACACCACTATCTCTTTGACTTTAGCAGGATCCACTGATATCCCTTCATTAGAAATGATATGTCCAAGGAATGACACCTCGTCAATCTAGAACTCGCATTTACTGTACTTGGCGTAGAGTTGATTATATCGTAGCTTCTGTAGCATCAATATCAGATGTTCCTCATGATCACTATCACTCTTGGAATAAATAAGAATATCGTCGATGAATACTATGACAAATCTGTCCAGATACTCCATAAACACCTTATTCATCAGATTCCTAAAATAGGCTGGTGCATCAGTTCGTCCAAATGACATAACCGTGAACTCATATAAACTATATTGGGTCGAGAAATCTGTCTTGGGAATATCCGATGGCCTAATCTTCATTTGATGGTTACCTGATCGGAGACCAACCTTCGAGAATACCCTTGCACCTCTCATCTAATCAAATAAATCCTCAATGCGGGGTAATGGATACTTGTTCTCCACAGTGACATCGTTAAGGGACCTATAATCCACACAGATGCTTTGTGATCCATCCTTCTTCTGTAAAAACAGAACCGGCGCTCTACAAGGTGAAGAATTCGAACCAATGTACCTAGCTTCTTGTAACTCTGTTAATTGCTTCTTAAGTTCCTTTAGTTCTTCTATGGATGTCCTGTATGGCCGTTTAGAAATATGAGCAGTCCCAGGTAAGAGATCAATGACCAACTCAACTTCCATATCTGGTGGCATCCCTAATAACTCCTCTGGAAAGACATCCGGAAAATCTCTAACTGCATGGATGTTGTCACCCACAAACTTCTCATCTACTAAGAATGTCGCTAGTGTGATGGTGGTAGTTACTGCAACTTCAACTTCAAATCTTTGTCCTTTGGAACTGGTGAGTTCTACGGTTCCCTTAGCACAGTGTATATACTTCCTTTGCCTTTCATAACCATGACATACCAAGGATTACGTCTGTAGTGCTCTCTTCTAACACTATAGGGGTAGCCCATCTGGGTTAGAAACACAGGGTAAGAAAGGAATAATTGTAGACAAGGCGAGTAATTACGAGGAATGTTACTGCGGGGTATTTATTAGCTAAGTAGATTAGTGTGTTATCCACTAAAGCTAATACATTACCTTATGGTGGTACATGCTAAGATGCCCAACTATATTGTTTCAATCAATCAAAGAAGCAAATCTAGTATTCATCATCAGAACAATGAATCAACATTCTTTTAATAGAGAAAATAGTTTTAGTTTTGTCTTAGGTCTCCTATCTCTTAAAAAGTTCATAAATGTAGGATTCCAAGGTATGAAATCCATCTTGTCTTAGAACAGAAAATATAAGAGTAATCAGAGTATGACAACAAAAGGTGAGACAGGATCAAGATAAGATAAGTATAGAATGACTCACAGTAAGGTAAGTAGGTAACGGTTTTGTCCATTTCTATCTAGGTTTCGTCCTACATTCAACATTTCCTCTGATACCACTTCTGTCATACCCCGGTTTTAAGTAACAAAGCCGGGTGCATCTCATACATGCGCCAAGAAGACAACATATATAATAACAGAGTGTATAGAGATAAATGTCACAATAACATCAGAGTATTTATTACATAGCGGAAGTCTTATTACAAAATAAAAGATAAATATAAAATGAACTAAGGATCATCCTTGGCGCAAAAGTCAACTAGGGAAACGCCACCTAGATCAGATCAAATTCCTCGCTTTGTGGCTCCTCCTGAACCACCTGTTCTTCTCCTGTGGGGGAGGGTGTGAGACAGCAAGGGTGAGCTCACACATGATCATAGCTCAACAAGTTGTGGGGAATAATGTGGCATGAACTCACCAAAGGTGGGAGTTCATGTGATGTGTAAGGCTGATCAACAATAGGGGTTAAAGTTGAGCATTGCTTTTAATAAGTTGGTCAAAATTTTATTAGCAATAACTAAGTATAAGTAGATACCAAACCATAATAATAATAATAGGACAAAATTGATAATAAACCCTTGCAAATGCAAATTACAAATTGAATTTAGGTTCCATCATTTAATCATGCGAGAGTCCTGAGCTGCTCGTGACCGTGAGCTCGGCTAGTATACCAGTTTTGTACCCTATACCCACAAGTCGTGTATCCCATGTCGCCAGGGTTAGCTAGACCCTTAGACACTACCGAGGTGAATGGCTAGGGATGTACTACGAGGCCTTTACAAAGTTCCACTAGCTTCCGAAAACCCGCTACAGTTTATGGGAAGAGCACTTGCAAGAATCCCCCGTCTGACCGCCATCGCAGCAAAATCAACCCGAGAACCTCCTTGCATGCAATCCCCTACTGCCCTTGCCCCTTTCGGGTAAGGTAGTCTTCCACTAGCTTTCCTAGTTAGTTGGCCAAGGGCGTCCCATTAAACCCTTGTGGTGGCACATGTTTCTCAAGTTAAGCTCCATGTTCCAATTAACATTAATTTTCTTGACATGAACATAAATAGAATAACAAAATAATTGGAACATGGATATAATAAAAGATTATCCCAAAACCATGTAAAGCAATAGCAAAACTACCCAAGTGATTCAGGCGTAAACAAGGTAATCAGGATAAACATACTAGGGTGACCTATTGGGTCCCATCAAAATTAAACCTATACATTGAATAGTGGTAATAAAGAATATTATTGGGTAAACAAAAGTGATCAAGGGCACAACTTGCCTGGCACTTGAGATTCCAGGTACAACTTGCTTTTCAGATGACACGTGTCCTCGCGCTAGTCGTAGCAATACAAACAAAAATGGTATAGATAAAATTAACATCACACCAAACATAAGAACATACTCAATGATAATGATCTATGCATTGCTATGAGATCTCAGGATCGAGAACTACTAAGATTGGAGTTATGATTAATGAGTTATGATTTTACAAAAGATTTGTGTGATTAAAATATTAAACTATACTATAAATTGGTTAATATAAATCATATGAGAGATTATTCTATAAATAAATACCTCAACTTAATCTAAGTTATAACTTGACCATAGATTTATTATATTAGATTATAATGATAAGTAGATTAACAAGACTAACCAACATATATTAAATAAAGATCTAACTATAAAATAATGAGACATGGTATAATCAATGTTGTTACTACGTAGTAAATATTTATACGAAACTAACGCAACTGGAACGAGTCAAATCAGAATTAAAATGAAGGAGTTATGAATTTATGAAGTTTTAAGTATTGGATAACAGATTAATTAGGATATTAATTTTAATATGGCTTTCATGTTAAAGCAGTGTTACCAAGGGATAAACATAATTAATACAAAATTATAGGAACTAGAATGGATTAATTTGGACCACATATGAATTTTCTATGAATAAAATGAGTTTCTGGAATTATTTATATACTAGAAATCATTTTCTATAATTATTTATTTATTTTCACTGCTCCCTGGATCTCGATAACAAAAACAGAGAACAGTAGGGTCTAACTCATAAAAGTTCTTAAGACTCAGTTTTCCCCCGCACAGGACGGCGGGTTAGTTCTGCATAACTGCGAGGACTCTTTTGCATATCGCATCCGCGAAGGGGTATACTACTTCTAATCTTAGCCACGCGTCGGCCGATCAACAGCTTAGATCAAGTAGGCCGAAATCGGCATCGGGGGCCAGTCTACGCCGTTGATTGGGATATCTACGCAGCGTCTGATTTCCTTCCCCAGCCGACTGCCAGGCACCGCGGCGCGCCCAGTGGCCACGGCAAGCCATCGTCAGAGCCACACAATCAGAGCCCGAACGCGCATTATTTTCCAATCCGAGACATGCTATGCGCAGAGGAAGAGAATGTGAATCGAGGGAAGGAAGTCTCACCGTGACTCGAAGCGTAGACATGGCTGCCCACAGCGCGCGGCGGATTTGGTTCGACGGCGAGGAATTGTGGCGGTGTCCGGCTGACCCTACGCCGAGCAAATCTACAGCCAGTCTCCACGCACACAAATGGTACGCCTCCTTCACAACTCGAGGTCTGAATGGCGGTGCAGCTGGTTCTACGGCACGGTGGCAGAACGACGACGACGGGCAATTGGCGAGTCCCCGAGTCGCGCCCTTTCCCGCATCGGCCACATGCGTAAAGCCAACACCAAGGTGAATTCACAGAAGCCTTGGCGGGAGTCCCTGCGGTGAGTATCGGGGCGAAATGCAGTGGCGGCAGCGAATTCCTTCACGGCTCTTCCTCACAGATGGCGAAATCGGTTCTTGGAGTTAGCCGAGGAATGGACGAACGTGGTACACCTGAACCGCCAGGAGGATACTTATCCTACACGCGGATGGGTCGGGAAGGAGGGCCGCAGACTCCCCGGGCGAGATCCTCGCGCGAGATGTGGCGGTGGCACCCACCATGCTCGCGGTTCAGTTGGAAATGGAAGCTGCGATGGATTCCCGTCCGGGTCCTACGCGAGCGACATCCACGGAGGCCGTTGGGGAGTACAACACAGTCTCACCCGAGGTGGCCCCACAAGTCAGCACGCACGATTCTAGGTTGGCCACGGAGGAATCGCGCGATTGAGTCGAGCGTGCCGAGAGCTGAGGGATGGATATGACAAGGTGGTCCCACATGCAGGGAGACCAGAGAGCGCGTGGGGGATTACATGGTAGGCCTGTGTGGTGGGACCGTGCGTCGGTGTCAGGTGCGTGAGCGCAGGGCCAAGGTGGGCCGTGTGGAGGGGAGAGTGAGATGGGCTGGGTGGATTTGGCCCATCCGGCCAAGGGGTGTTTCTTTTATTTTATTTTCCTATTTTGGTTTTCATTTTATTCTTAACTATTTTGAATTTAAATTTGAATTTTGAATACGAATTCCACCATTGAGTCAAGTATACAAATTCAAGCTTCTAGTGGAGGAATAATATATTTTTATTTACCTATTTTTATCCACAAAATTCTTATTTTCTTCTCTTTTCTAAATTCTACAATTCCTTTTGGATTTTAAATTCCACTTTGGACTTTAATATATTTCTTGTCACATTATTATTTTATTTTGTCACAATGTGCACAAAAAAGAAAATCACAGCATGATGCATAATTTAGTTGAGTGTCTTTTGTTGATTATTTATTGGTGTAAGTGAAGTGCCCACATGAAATGATAAATAGGGATGACACCCATATATGCAAAGGAATATAATTTCTCCTCTTAGATTTTTTTTACAAAGTGGGTATTACTCCTAGTCGATCCCTTGCACTATCAGCTGATGAATCATACCTTCCCCACATTTCAACACCTGATCGATAGAGCGATCATGACAGAGAAGAAGCGCAAGGAGATGGAGGTTCGCAAGCGCATGATTAGTGGACCTTAGCCTGGAAGCAGCAATCGCCCCCATTTCTCAGGCAACTCACCTCAACAGTTCAAGCAGAATCAGCGTCTGCCTCAGCAGCAGTTTCATAGGCAGTACCCCCGGCACCAGCAGCAGAATCACCAGAACAATCAGTCAAGAGGAAGTCAGTTCCAGAGGTAGAATTAGCAGGCACCTCGCCTCCCCGCCCCAGCAACCAACCAGAGCAGTCAAGCAGCCCTAGTCCAAGGCGGAGCAGAGCATGTTTCCATTGTGGAGAGCAAGGCCATTGGGTGATGCAATGTCCGAAGAAGGCAGCCCAGCAGTAGTCAGGCCCTAGTGCCCCAGCAAAGCAGAATGTGCCCCAGCCTAGAGCAGGCAACCGCTCCTAGACGCGCTACAACCATGGGAGGCTGAACCATTTGGAAGCTGAAGCAGTTCAGGAAACACCCGGCATGACAGTAGGTATGTTTCCAGTTGACTCCCATATTGCAGAAGTGTTATTTGATACTGGAGCGATACATTCATTTATTACTGCATCATGGGTAGAAGCACATAATTTTCCAATCACTACCATGTCAACCCCCATCCAAATTGACTCAGCCGGTGGTAGAATTCAAGCCGATAGCATTTGCTTGAATGTAAGTGTGGAAATAAGGGGGATAGTGTGACACCCCAGTGTCACCTAGGGTTCTTCCCTAAGCTAACCCCAGTCTATTATCACATGTAAATTTAGTAAAGGGTTGAACATCAAAAGAAAACTTAAAGCAAAGGTATATAATGAATCTCCTTAAACTCTCCTTAATCTTGTCATGAACCTTGAGAGAGAAAGACCCTCAAACCCTAATAAATCCTAAGTAAGCCAAGTTAGGCATAGAGGGTAATTGGGAGAAGTCATGGGGGGAAATGCAAATTTTAGATATGACCGAATTACAAAGTTTTAGTTTATCAAATAACTAACAAATCATAGTCAGAGAGTTTGGCCTTTTGTTTGTTTTAAAATTCCCAAATCAGCCCTTGAACCATGAACCCTTGGAGAAATTTAGATTTCTGAATTTCTGAACTTCAGACCTCTTTCCAAGGATCAACTGCGTTCTCTATTTTTCGAAACTCAAAACCAGGAGATCCAAATATCAAAGTTGTGCCAAATTCCCTTGAACACGCCCTGGAAAAGTTTGAACTCAAACCAAATTCATTTGACATGGTTTTGGCGCAGATTGACCTCGGGAACAGACATTCTGACACTGGCACCTTGGTGACGCAACAACTCCCGGTCCCTAGCCTAAAACCGCGCGACATCCATACACAAAAGACAAAGTAAGGTCAGGTGAACAAATCCTTCATAGCGATCTTGCCCAAATTCACGAAGATTTGCACCCAATCAGCGCTAGAACTTGGGCAGAGGCAACGGGCACACGTGTTCGACCGTGGCTGACACCTCCGGTTCACGCCCGTTCGCGCACCCGCGCCTCCCAGTGCACTCCCGCGCGCGCTTGCCGGTCCACGGCCGCCCGTGCACCGCGTCGTGCCTATAAAGCCGCCCCAAGCCTCGGCCATTCATCCCCGCGCGCTCTCAAGTCTTGCCCAAGCCAGAGATCATCGGAAATCGCCCCGAGCACGCAGCGCCACCGCTCGCCAAGCTTTTAGAGCCTCGGCCGCCGTGGCCAGCTCTCTCTAGTCGTGTCCAAGTCGCGCCAGCACTTCGATTAGCTTCGCCATTGGCCCGTGAAGCTTTCCAAGTCCTCGGACCCGGCAGAACTTCACCGAAAGCCCGAGATCACCCTCGCCGGACTTCGGTCGCCTGCCCCCGCACGTGGACCGAGCTCTTCGGTAAGCCATTGTCAAATTCCTTGCAACCATGTCTTCCCTAGCACCCAGTGAAGCTCTCTGACCCGTTCAATCAGTCAATTGTGCCCTGGATAGGCCGGACTCCTCGCCGCCGACGAGCTCCCCCACCTGCGCCCGCGGACCGGCCAACTCCGACCATCCCTGACGACGACCCGCACATCGCCGTGATCCTCAGAACCTCCCCTACACCCTCGGCCACCTCACCGGAGCAATCTCGCCGCCGGTAAGCCCCTCCGCCCTTTCTTTCGCCGCGGGTACTGTGTAATTTGGGGGAAGGACCTCGGGTTAGGATTAGAAGAATCCTGGGGGTTTTCTGAGATGTTAGTGACTCAATTGAATAGTAGCCCAGGGACTAGTCTGTAAGAAAAACTTAAAACACCCGCCAGGGACCCCATTGCAAAGTAGTTTTCCATTTAATCATTTATGTTTAATCTTTTTAATGAACAAAGAATTAGAAAATTCATAACTTGATGAATACTTAACCAAAAATTGTCAAACCAATTTTGCTAAATTCTAAATATTATGAACTGTCAATTAAAAATACTGGACCCTATGCTTTCTGTTCTAATTTTTAGATTTAAAAATTAAATACAGAAACTGACCAAACCTTATTTAATTAAGGAAAATTAGTTTTATTCCTGTGCTGAACCTAAGAAAAATTGTAGATGTTCAAACCCCACTTAAACACTGTTTAAAAATAGTGAGAACCACAGTATTGAAAAATTTAGTGTAGATATCCATTAAAAGCCATTTCTGCCCAAACCTTAGGAAAATCAGAAAGGCCTTAGAAATTAATGACCAGTGGATGAAATTATTTTTCCTAGTTTGCTTAAGTAACAAAGAACCTAGGTGTAATACCCAAGTTTGTAAATCATATTAAAGGTATTAATCCTCTTATGTGATATGTCTCTATTTCTTAAAACATGTGAACAACCATCTTTAAAATGATTGATTAGCCAACCACCTATAAAATAAATCATGCATCATGCTGAAGTTAATTGTTTGTGCATTCAATAATAATGATAATATTAATAGGGTTACTTTAAGAATGGGAATTAGGGATTAAAACCTAATTCAAATCTTAGAAAATTGGAAATAGTATAAAGGGAAAAAATGATACTAAACGATGCAAAAAAAATAAATTTATAAACAATGGATTCATCCCATACTGGAATATTCAAAATTTCATATTTGATCTAAGGATAAACTTTCCACAAAAATTTGAATTTTAAATTTGGAATTCAAAAATAAAAAGGGAAAACAGAACAGAAAATGTAAAAGAAAAAGAAAAGGAAATGAGACTGTTGGGCTGGAATCCGCGTGTTTGGCCCACTTCCTAACCTCCATCGCGCGGCCCAGTGGAGAGAAATCCTGTGACTGACATCTGGGCCCCATCATCCAGCCACTGCCAGCCGCTCATCACCCACTCTCGGGCGCGTATGGGCCACATGCCAGTCTAACCTCCACTGCTGTCGGCCATCATTTTCTTGTGAGTATGGCGCGCGGGCCCCACATCCACTATTCCTCTTCCATCCGCCATCATCGGGTGCGCGCGCTGACCACCGAAAGCCGCCGTGATCCTCGCATCAATCCGGACCGGGTCGCCAGCCTCGTCTCCGGAGTATAAAATCGAAGGCCGAACCTCCCTGTTCCCATGGAAAGCTCCTCCGCCGTACCCTGCCCCTCTGCTCGACTCCGCCGCCATGGCCGCAACAACCCACCGGATGCGCGCGCTCTAGCCAGGCATCGAGTATTGCTCATCGACGGTCATGGCAACATCGTAGTGTCGTAGCGGCCGTGGTTAGCAGTCTGGGCATGATGATCAGGGTGGAGAAGTAGGCTAGCAGGGTCGTAATAGAGAAGGCTTTGTGTAGAATCAGTCGTATCAAGTATTAGAGCCCAGGGCGCGGAGCATACGACCTCTGGCCATGGCGCGCCACCGCGAAATCGCCTCTGGGTCGGTCACCGCCGCATTTGGCTTCCAGGGTTGAAGACAAGGCACGTCCATTGATTTGATCTGAACGGCTGGGATTAAACCGTAGATACCCTTTCAGCACTTTAAATCTTGACCATGGGATGTCCATCCGAGGGAGGGGAAGGGGCACTATCGTGGTTGGATCTCGGACGTTGGCTTCGGATCCAACGGTCACGTTTGTATACCGGTTCACGTAATGCGCCATCTAATCGCAACCCTCGGAGTAAGATCTAACGGCTCAGATTCGCCGATACCCCTTCGTTTGGCCTATTTACTAAAGAGACCCTGACAAACATTTGAATCAACCCGCCGTCCCCCACGGTTGTGCTTTGAGTCTTGTGGATTCTGGCGCCAGAGACCCTACCTTTTCTAGTATTTGACGCCCAGTCCAGAAAAATTAGAAATTCAGTAAAAGTGATTAGAAAATGATTTTAATATGAAAATAAATACTATAAATTGTTTAATTCATATAAAATTTATATGAAGTCCTTTTTAGTCCATTCCAATTCCTATAATTTTATTATATTATTGTTTATCATCTAATGTCTCTGTTTTGATATGAAAACAATAATAAAATTGATCTCCCAAGTAATTTCATATCAAACACATAAAACCTTCAGAAATTCATAACTCACAATCTGTAACTCCGATTTTAGTGGTTTTTGAACCCGCGATCTCGTAGCGACGCGTAGATTATTATTCAGTTTGTTCTTATGTTTGGTGTGATGTTAATTGTATCTATACCATGTTTGTTTATATTGCCACGACTAGCGCGAGGACACGAGTCACCTGAAGATCACCCTGGTAACTGGAATCTCAAGTGCCAGGCAAGTTGTGCCCTTGATTCACTTTTGTTACCCAATAATGTTCTTTATAACCATTTACCATGCATAGGTTTAATTTTGATGGGACCCAATAGGTCACCCTAGTCTTTTTATCCATTTTACCTTGTTTACCCCTGAATCATATGGGTAGTTATGCTATTGCTTTACATGGTTCTGGGATTAATATTTCATTATATCCATATTCCAGTTATTTTGTTATTCTATTTATGTTCATGTCAAGATCATTATATTATTGTTAATCGGAACATGGAGCTTAACTTGAGAAACATGTGCCACCACAAGGGAGGAATGGGACCCCTTGGCTGACTAATTAGGAAAGCTAGTGGAAGACTACCTTGCTCGAAAGGGGCAAGGGCAGTAGGGGAGTTGCATGCAAGGAGGTTCTCGGGTTGATTTTGCTGCGATGGCGGTCAGACGGGGGATTCTTGCAAGTGCTCTTCCCATAAACTGTAGCGGGTTTTCGGAAGCTAGTGGAACTTTGTAAAGGCCTCGTAGTGGATCCCTAGCCATTCACCTTGGTAGTGTCTAAGGGCCTAGCTAACCCTGGCGACATGGGAAACACGACTTGTGGGTAAAGGGTACAACCTCTGCAGAGTGTAAAACTGGTATACTAGCCGAGCTCACGGTCATGAGCGGCTCAGGACTCTCCGATGATTAAATTATGGAACATAAATTCAATTTTGTCATTTGCATTGCATGGGTTTATTATTAATTTTGTTCTATTACTTTTATTTAAGGTTTGGTATTTACTTACACTTAGTAACTACTAATAAAATTTCACCAACTACTTAAAAGCAATGCTCAGCTTTAACCCCTGTTGTTGATTAGTCTTACACTTCATGAACTCCCATCTTTGGCGAGTTTATGCCACATTATTCCCCACAACTTGTTGAGCGATGAACATGTGTGAGCTCACCCTTGCTGTCTCACACCCCCCCACAGGAGAAGAACAGGTATCAGTGGTGGAGGCGCACGGTGGTTGTTGCGTTGTGTTCGTGAGAGGTCTAGGTCGTCGTCTCCTAGTTGACTTTTGCGCCAAGGACGATCCTTAGTTCGTGTTATATTTATCTTTTATTTTGTAAGACTTCCTCTATGTAATAAATACTCTGATTTTTTGTGACATTTATCTCTATACACTCTGTTATTGTATATGTTGTCTTCTTGGCGCATGTATGAGATGCACCTAGCTTTGTCCCTTAAAGCCGGGTGTGACAGAAGTGGTATCAGGGGAAATGTTGACTGTAGGATGAAACCTAGATAGAAATGGACAAAACCCTTCACTACTTACCTTACTCTGATTCATTATATACTTATCTCATCTTGATCCTGTCTCACCTTTTGCTATTCTACTCTGATTATTCTTACCTTTACTACTCTAAGACAAGATGGATTTCATACCTTGGAATCCTACAACTATGAACTTTTTCAGAGATAGGGAACCTAAGATGAAATTAAAATTATTTTCCCTATTAAAAATGTTGGTTGATTGTTCTGATGATCAATGTCTGATTTGCTTCTTTGATTGATTGAAATAGTATAGATGGGCATCTTAGCATGTACCACCATAAGGTAATGAATTAGCTTTAGTAGACGACACACTCAGCTAATAAATCCCCCATAGTAACATTTCTCGTAATTACTCGCCTTGTCTACAATTCTTTCTTTCGTACCCTATGTTTCTAAACTAGATGGGCTACCCCTATACTGTTAGAAGAGAGCAGTATAGACATGATCCTTGGTATGTCATGGTTGAGAAAGGCAACGACAGTTTATACACTGTGCTAAAGGAACCAAAGAATTCACCAGTTCCAAAGGAGAAAGATTTGAAATTGCAGTAACTACCACCATCAGACTAGTGGCATTCTTAGTAGATGAGAAGTTTGTGGGTGACAACATCCGTGCAGTTAGGGATTTTCTGGATGTCTTTCTAGAGGAGTTATTAGGGATGCCACCAGATACGGAAGTTGAGTTTATCATTAATCCCTTATCTAGGACTGCCCCTATTTCTAAACTGCCATACATGATGTCCGTAGAAGAGCTAAAGGAACTCAAGAAGCAGCTAACGGAATTATAGGATGCTGGGTACATTAGTCCAAGTTCCTCACCTTAGGGAGCACCAGTTCTATTTGTATAGAAGAAAGATGGATCGCAAAGGACGTGCGTGGATTATAGGTCCCTTAACGATGTCACTGTGAAGAACAAGTATCCATTACCCCACATTGAAGATTTATTTGATCAGATGAGAGGTGCAAGGGTATTCTCGAAGACTGATCTCCGATCGGGTTACCATCAAATGAAGATTAGGCCATCAGATATTCCCAAGACGATTTTATCGACCTGATATGGTTTATATGAGTTCACTGTTATGTCATTTCGACTAACTAATGCGCCAACCTATTTTATGGATCTGAAGAATAAGGTGTTCATGATTTGGACAGATTCGTCGTGGTTTCCATCGACGATACTCTTATTTATTCCAAGAGTGATAGTGATGATGAGGAACATCTAAGGTTGGTGCTACAGAAGCTGCGAGATAATCAACTTTATGCCAAGTTCAGCAAGTGCGAGTTTTGGATTGACAAGGTGCCATTCCTTGGTCATATTATTTCCAATGGAGGAATAGTAGTGGATCCTGCTAAAGTGAAGGAGATAATGGAATGGAGGGTGCCCACTACAGTTACTGAGATCCGGAGTTTCTTGGGACTCGCAGGATATTATTGGAGATTCATTGAAGGGTTCTATAAAATTGCCAAGCCTATGACCTCGCTTTTCGAGAAAGGTAGAGAATTCAAGTGGGATGAGAAGTGCCAAGAAAGCTTTGATCAATTGAAGGAGAGATTGATGTCACCACCAGTGCTGGTTATGCCAGATCTATAGAAGGGATTTGACATTTGTTGTGATGCATGTGGCCAAGGCTTAGGATGTGTGCTCATGCAGGAAGGACATGTGATTGCCTATGCTTCTCGTCAGTTACGGAAACATGAGTTGAACTACCCCACTCATGACTTAGAACTAGCAGCCGTTGTGCATGCGCTTAAGATTTGGAGACACTACATTATGGGAACCAATGCCAAGTGTACATGGATCATAAGAGTCTGAAGTATATATTCACTCAGAAGGATCTCAACCTTCGGCAACGCCGTTTGTCGGAGCTTATTAAGGATTATGATTTGGAGATTCACTATCACTCGGGTAAGGCAAATTTGGTTGCCGATGCCTTGAGTCGCAAGGAGCATGTTCATTCAGCTATTATTGCCCAGCTACCCGATGAGATTGTTGAGGATTTCAGAAGACTTAACCTGGGATAGTTGCTCACACTGAAGGAGTTACTATTGATGTGGAACCTACCTTGGAATAAGAAAAATCCGCCAAAGATAGATTGGTGATGCTAAAATACAAGAGATTAAGGATCTGATTACAGAAGGTCGAGGTCCGGAATTCATGGAAGATGAACAAGGCACCGTGTGGTTCAAGGATAGGATATGTGTTCCTGATATTGAAAGCCTTCGTGAGACTATTTTAAAGGAGGCCCATGACTCAGATTATTCTATTCATCCTGGTAGTACCAAGATGTATCAGGATTTGAAGCAGAAGTATTGATGGTATGGATTAAAGAGAGATGTGGCTGCACATGTGGCTATGTGCGATGTGTGTCAAAGAGTTAAGGCTGAACACGAGAGACCAGCTGGACTACTGCACCCACTGAAGATACCCGAGTGGAAGTGGGAAGAGATTGGTATGGATTTCATTACTGAATTGCCTCGCACCTCGAAAGGATAGGATTATATATGGGCTATTATGGATAGATTGACTAAAGTAGCTCACTTCATTTCTTTCAAGACTACTTATAAGGGATCTCAATTGGTAGAGTTATATATGGCTCGAATTTTGTCTCTACACGGTGTACCGAAGAAAATCATTTCGGATAGAGGATCATAGTTTACCTCCCGATTTTGGAAAAGTTTACATGAGAAAATGGGTACGAAGTTGAAATTTAGTGCGGCCTATCATCCTCAGACTGATGGACAGACTGAAAGGACTAATCAAGTATTGGAGGACATGTTGAGAGCTTGTGCCCTTCAGCATGGGAGTAGTTGGGACAAGAGTCTACTTTATGCTGAGTTCTCATATAATAATAGTTACTAGGCCTGTCTGAAGATGTCACTGTTCGAGACTCTATATGGCAGGAAATGCAGGATTCCTCTATATTGGATCAGACTGGAGGAAGATAGTTCTTTGGATATGAACTTATTCAAGAGGCAGAAGAACAAGTTCGTATAATTCAGGAGAATTTAAGGGTAGCTCAGACCAGATAAAGGAGCTACGCTGATAATAGAAGAAGACCACTGGAGTTTGAGGAAGGAGATTTGGTGTACCTCAAGGTGTCACCACTTCGTGGAACAAGGAGATTCAAAGTCAAGGGCAAATTGTCCCCTCGCTATATTAGACCATTCAGAGGTTTTAGGCAAGTTGGAGAGAAGGCATAGCAACTCGATTTACCTGCTACTCTATCGGATGTGCATAATGTATTTCACGTATCTCAACTTAAGAAGTGTCTTCGTGTCCCTGTGGAACAGTTACCAATAGAAGAGCTCCGTGCTCAAGGAGATTTGACTTATACGGAATACCCTACTGAGATTCTTGATATATCGACTGGGGTTACAAGAAATAAGGTGATAAAGATGTGTAAAGTACAATGGAGACACCATGGAGAAGATGAAGCCATATGGGAAAGAGAAGAGCTTTGCATAGATTTTCCCCATCTTTTCCCTAGTCCTTTCTAAATCTCGAGGACGAGATTCTTTTTAGGGGGGTAGGATTTGTAATACCCAAGTTTGTAAATCATATTAAAGGGATTAATCCTCTTATGTGATATGTCTCTATTTCTTAAAACATGTTAACAACCATCTTTAAAATGATTGATTAGCCAACCACCTATAAAATAAATCATGCATCATGCTGAAGTTAATTGTTTGTGCATTCAATAATAATGATAATATTAATAGGGTTACTTTAAGAATGGGAATTAGGGATTAAAACCTAATTCAAATCTTAGAAAATTGGAAATAGTATAAAGGAAGGGAAAAAATGATACTAAACGATGCAAAAAAAATAATTTTATAAACAATGGATTCATCCCATACTGGAATATTCAAAATTTCATATTTGATCTGAGGATAAACTTGCCACAAAAATTTGAATTTGAAATTTGGAATTCAAAAATAAAAAGGGAAAACAGAACAGAAAATGTAAAAGAAAAAGAAAAGGAAATGAGACTGTTGGGCTGGAATCCGCGTGTTTGGCCCGCTTCCCAACCTCCATCGCGCGGCCCAGTGGAGAGAAATCCTGTGACTGACATCTGGGCCCCATCATCCAGCCACTGCCAGCCGCTCATCACCCACTCTCGGGCGCGTATGGGCCACATGCCAGTCTAACCTCCACTGCTGTCGGCCATCGTTTTCTTATGAGTATGGCGCGCGGGCCCCACATCCACTATTCCTCTTCCATCCGCCATCCTCAGGTGCACGCGCTGACCACCGAAAGCCGCCGTGATCCTCGCATCAATCCGGACCGGGTCGCCAGCCTCGTCTCCGGAGTATAAAATCGAAGGCCGAACCTCCCTGTTCCCATGGAAAGCTCCTCCGCCGTACCCTGCCCCTCTGCTCGACTCCGCCGCCATGGCCGCAACAACCCACCGGATGCGCGCGCTCTAGCCAGGCATCGAGTATTGCTCATCGACGGTCATGGCAACATCGTAGTGTCGTAGAGGCCGTGGTTAGCAGTCTGGGCATGATGATCAGGGTGGAGAAGTAGGCTAGCAGGGTCGTAATAGAGAGGGCTTTGTGTAGAATCAGTCGTATCAAGTATTAGAGCCCAGGGCGTGGAGCATACGACCTCTGGCCATGGCGCGCCGCCGCGAAATCGCCTCTGGGTCGGTCACCGCCGCATCTGGCTTCCAGGGTTGAAGACAAGGCACGTCCATTGATTTGATCTGAACGGCTGGGATTAAACCGTAGATACCCTTTCAGCACTTTAAATCTTGATCGTGGGACGTCCATCCGAGGGAGGGGAAGGGGCACTGTCGTGGTTGGATCTCGGGCGTTGGCTTCGGATCCAACGGTCACATTTGTATACCGGTTCACATAATGCGCCATCTAATCGCGACCCTCGGAGTAAGATCTAACGGCTCAGATTCGCCGATACCCCTTCGTTTGGCTTATTTACTAAAGAGACCCTGACAAACATTTGAATCAACCCGCCGTCCCCCGCGGTTGTGCTTTGAGTCTTGTGGATTCTGGCGCCAGAGACCCTACCTTTTCTAGTATTTGACGCCCAGTCCTGAAAAATTAGAAATTCAGTAAAAGTGATTAGAAAATGATTTTAATATGAAAATAAATACTATAAATTGTTTAATTCATATAAAATTTATATGAAGTCCTTTTTAGTCCATTCCAATTCCTATAATTTTATTATATTATTGTTTATCATCTAATGTCTCTGTTTTGATGTGAAAACAATAATAAAATTGATCTCCCAAATAATTTCATATCAAACACATAAAACCTTCAGAAATTCATAACTCACAATCCGTAACTCCGATTTTAGTGGTTTTTGAACCCGTGATCCCGTAGCGACGCGTAGATTATTATTCAGTTTGTTCTTATGTTTGGTGTGGTGTTAATTTTATCTATACCATGTTTGTTTATATTGCCACAACTAGCGCGAGGACACGAGTCACCTGAAGATCACCTTGGTAACTGGAATCTCAAGTGCCAGGCAAGTTGTGCCCTTGATTCACTTTTGTTACCCAATAATGTTCTTTATAACCATTTACCATGCATAGGTTTAATTTTGATGGGACCCAATAGGTCACCCTAGTCTGTTTATCCATTTTACCTTGTTTACCCCTGAATCATATGGGTAGTTATGCTATTGCTTTACATGGTTCTGGGATTAATATTTCATTATATCCATGTTCCAGTTATTTTGTTATTCTATTTATGTTCATGTCAAGATCATTATATTATTATTAATTGGAACATGGAGCTTAACTTGAGAAACACGTGCCTCTACAAGGGAAGAATGGGACCCCTTGGCTGACTAATTAGGAAAGCTAGTGGAAGACTACCTTACCCGAAAGGGGCAAGGGCAGTAGGAGAGTTGCATGCAAGGAGGTTCTCGAGTTTATTTTGCTGCGATGGCGGTCAGATGGGGGATTCTTGCAAGTTCTCTTCCCATAAACTGTAGCGGGTTTTCAAAACCTAGTGGAACTTTGTAAAGGCCTCGTAGTGGATCCCTAGCCATTCACCTTGGTAGTGTCTAAGGGCCTAGCTAACCCTGGCGACATGGGAAACACGACTTGTGGGTAAAGGGTACAACCTTTGCAGAGTGTAAAACTGGTATACTAGCCGAGCTCACGGTCATGTGCGGCTCAGGACTCTCCGATGATTAAATTATGGAACCTAAATTCAATTTTGTCATTTGCATTGCATGGGTTTATTATTAATTTTGTTCTATTACTTTTATTTAAGGTTTGGTATTTACTTACACTTAGTAACTGCTAATAAAATTTGACCAACTACTTAAATGCAATGCTCAGCTTTAACCCCTGTTGTTGATCAGCCTTACACTTCATGAACTCCTACCTTTGGCGAGTTTATGCCACATTATTCCCCACAACTTGTTGAGCGATGAACATGTGTGAGCTCACCCTTGCTGTCTCACACCCCCCCACAGGAGAAGAACAGGTATCACTGGTGGAGGCGCACGGTGGTTGTTGCGCTGTGTTCGTGAGAGGTCTAGGTCGTAGTCTCCCAGTTGACTTATGCGCCAAGGATGATCCTTAGTTCGTGTTATATTTATCTTTTATTTTGTAAGACTTCCGCTATGTAATAAATACTCTGATGTTTTGTGACATTTATCTCTATACACTCTGTTATTGTATATGTTGTCTTCTTGACGCATGTATGAGATGCACCTAGCTTTGTCCCTTAAAGCCGGGTGTGACACTAGGAAAAATAAAGGAACCTCTAATCCAGATCAGATTCAAAGTGAATTGTTTTATTTAGCATTATTCCAACTAGAAATCAATTATTAAAATTACAAAACCAGATCCAAAATTTATAATAAAAATCCAGTGGACTTGTAACCACCGAAACCCCACTGCAAAAATAATAAACACCCCAGCCCATCATTTTAAGTAGGATAAGTAAATAGAACATGATAATGAGCTATAGATCAATTAAATCATGAGTAACCCAAAATAATACAATAATGGGCAAATAAAATTTTGCTAGACCAATAATGAGATAGGCCACCAGAGAAAAATACAAAACCATTGGAAAGATGCAAAATAATACCTATTGCCAATATTTTGTAAGAAAGGCTATTTAATCCAATTAATGCACACCACCACTTCCCTTAAGCAAAAAGATGCCAAACTTCAGAATGATTACTCTTGCGCAAAGAAGAAGTTAGGAAAAATTAGAAATCTGTTGTTTGATATTTTTCAAATATAGTGGTAGTAGAAAGCACCCCTTTGGCTAGAAACTTTAGAAAATCCTAGTAAAATAACTAATAAGTATTAATGGCTAGAAATTTGTACCAAGTCATGTTATAGCCTCTAAATGGCAGCAAAAATAAGTCTTAGAGAATTACCTACTATTAAATGATAGTTGTAGTTCAAATCACCTTTTCTGCCCTAAAATTTGGTAATTTTGTCCAGAGAAAAATATTCACTTTTTGGACCCCAAATTTTGAGACCGAGCATTACACACCAGTAACAAGCCACTGTAATTTTTACAGAATTTTTGGAAATTTATTAAGGTGACTTGTAGTTCAAACCCACTCCAAAAACTTAAAGAGAATAAAGAAAAAGAAAGGAGAAATAAACCTCACTCCAACAAGTCCAACTTGAGTTCTTGACAATTCTCACTAAAGACCTTAAAAATAATTCAGTGGAACCCCAAGAATAAACCTACCACTTAACTTAGCTAACTTTGATCCAATTTACCAACTATACCAACAAAAATCCCGTATAAGCAAGATTTAGCTCTATCTAACTCAAGTAGATCATACACCATCAAAAGTTTAAATTACTAATGCACAAATCATATCATGCATATATCTTACACATTGCATTCATTAGATTGTAACCTAGCTGACGGAGAGTACGTGCTCATCCCCGAGCAAGGATCTGTCCAAGAGGAAGACCAGGAGCAAGCTCCCGAGGCTACTATCGAGGATCTCCCCGTAGCCCCAGCTATTGAAGGCAAGCCCCGGTTTTATGCATAACCGTTTATATATGCTATTTTACTACACTTAATGTTTGTAGGTTTGTAATGTGCACTTAAGTGTAGGAGTTGCTTGAAACCTCTAGATGCATGAACTTAGGATTCCTTTTTTAGATAAATACTAGTATGCTAGGTCGAATAGCTGCTTGCTAATCAGGATCTCGGTAGAAGTCGAGTAATTTTTCTAGCACTCGTGCGAGGTCACGAATTGATTGTATTCATCTTGATAACGGGATCTATGTTAGTCTATGGACTTGGATCCAGGGTGGATGCCTTGTCCATGAGACGGGAAAAAGGAATTAAGGATTAATGTGTGGATACCTGAGTCAAGCTTTTGAACGTACTAAGCACATGTCGGGAAATATGGTAACCGATAAACCTAGTACCTAAGTGAAGCCGGGCGCAGACTTTATCCCTCATGCGACCTGAGACTGGGTCTCCCATGCTAGCTATGGTGGGTACAAGTGCGGTCACTGCACGGCGGCAACCGGGGTCAGTGGAGCATTGTATGCCAAGGCGGTGAGGCCTGGACGCGAACGGGGAATCGATGGGGACGGTTGACGTGTGTGGGGACGGAGTGCTCCTACATGTCGTGTGTTTAGGTTTACCTTGCAAGGATAAAAACTCGATTCGAATCGTCTGATTCTCGCAGCTAATGAGACCGCTTGACCCCTTGTACTACATCAAGTAAGAAGTGAAATGAGGTTACATGATACAATTTGTTGATTGAACTAAAATGCTTGTTACCATGTATGCTTAGAAGGAGCAAATGTAGCTAAGATAATGATGCTAGAATTTGAAAAGTTAAAAATGGATTTTAGAAACAGCTAGTGCTTTTGGCAAACCAAACCCCTCAACCAAACAGCTGCATAGTCTAGAGGTAGAGGAGTAGATTCCTCACACCGGGTAAGTCTAGCTGAGTATTAGTATACTCAGCCTTGCTTGTGGCATAATTTTTGCAGGTACGATTCAGGAGATGGTTGACGGTGTGACTTGGCCTACCACCCTGCCACCGGGTTGGACGGTCGAGTGGGACGTTGCTCCGGCAGGAGAGGAGCACGGGGAGTAGTGGGCTAGGCCTTGCGCATTTCCTCGATACCGACGACATCGATTATCCGCTGCATTTTACTTCGTGAACTCTTATTTGCTACTCGAAAAAAAACTCTGATCTATGTAATAATTCAGTACTTAATTTGAGGTTTCCTATTTTATTGTATTTCTTCTGTGACTCACCTTTGAGTGAGATTGTGGAATTTGATCCTGGTTTAGTGGCTCTATCAGACTAGAGCTGAGGGATTGACGGGTTATTTCGATTTAAGTGTGTTGCGGCCCCTAAGGCGTGACTTAGGCACTTAAGCTAGAATAATTCGGGCGGTTCCGCCACAGCTGGTATCAGAGCAAATTTCACCACAGAGAAGGACAATAAACCATGAATCCCGTTTTCAAAATTTAAAACTTGCCTAGAAACTGCTAAGAATCGTCGGGACTAGACTGCTAGACCTAGGACGAAAGGCCTTAGGCATAGGGGGAGAAATAGGTGGCTAATTAAGTAGGCCCCATGGGCCAGTACTTAGATTTTTAAGGATGCCCTAAGAGCACCCTATTATTTGGAGAGGAGACGTTACTTCCAGCATGCATGCATTATAAACACAAAAGGGAATTAAAACTTGAGCTAACCCACTTCCTTTTAAACCCATCCAGGCTCTTTTATTTTATTCCTTCCACCATAATCTTTACCTTTGATACCCTTCCGCAGATGAATTCACCCACCCCCGCCAGTGGAGGAGACACCCATTTCAGTTCTGACTTCCTTTCTCGTGATGGCTTTCCTTCCATCTTGTGGGAAGTGCTTAACTCCGCCGGTTACCCTATGCCCCCTTTGTACACGGTGCAGTTATATGAGGAGCATCGGGTACCTCATTGTCGGGTCTGGCTGACTTTGGAGGCTCATCCCCTTCAGCTGGGTTGGCGTTCTCTTGATTCCGAAACAGTTGGAGTCAGGACGGACGACACCATTGAGGCGGCAGCCATGAAGACTCTGTCGACTTTTTGTGGCTATCATCCCCTGGAGATGGTAATGCACCCCTTGGGACTTTTCCCTGCTGAGAAGAGGGATGACCCCATGTGGTGTAACCGCGTGAGCCATGTGAAGGATGTGTGGGCAATGTATCCTGACTTGGTTGGGAGGGTCACCGTTCAGTGCATGAGTGCGCTGTACCACCTTCAGGCCCTTCAGAGTGATGCTATGGCACACCTTGCTAACATCGCTCAAACCACCAAGCTCACTCTCGACAGTCGAGAAGATTTTGTGGTCGATTTATCTTTCGAGTTGGTGGAGAAGGATCTGCAGGTGGAAAGGCTGAGCCAGCGCATTACCACCTTGGAGCAGCAGGTGGAGATCTGAGACAACACTATTGATGTCTTAGAGAACCAGCTCCATGATGTGCAGAGGGAACTCGAAGAAGCGAATGACCACCTGGACATGCACCACTTGGAGATGGAGGCCAATGAAGCTGGAAGCGAGGGAGAAGAGGCTCCCGAGGAGCTAGGACCAGCCCCTGGTGCCAATGGGACTACCTCCACAATGCCTCCTTCACCTGTATCCAGTGTCGCTTCCATCGCTCAGGGTTGATTAGTCACTTCGACGCTTTTAGGCGGATAGAAACCTATGCGAGCTTAGTTAATGTCAGATTTTGGACTAGGCTTACGGGTACTTTCCCCTGATTGATGTAACCCTGTGAACTTTCGAAATCTATGGGATGTTTGTAACCATGTTATCTTCATTTCAAACCTAAAATTATGATTATGGCATTTTTCCTTCCATATGCGATAATATCTTGTCGTTCGAAATTGTGAGTTGGGATAACAATTGCGACAATCTCTGTTTTTAGATGGCAGCTAGGCAGCATCGTGGGCATAACGAGCAGTTCCCCCGCCACCTCCTCCAGCTCCCACAGTGCAGGAGCTGATGGCCCAGCAGAATGAGATTCTGCGACAGCTCTTGCAGCGCCAGCCCCACCCTCAGCAGCATGGTGGAGGCCAACCTCCGGCAGCGGCAACCTACTAGGAATTCCTGAGCACGCAGCCACCCTTGTTCGCCAAGGCAGAGGATCCATTAGACGCCGACGTGTAGCTCCGCGTCGTTGAGTCCAAGTTTCCCCTCGTCACGGGAGACTGCCCTGATGCTACCAAGACTCGCTTCACCGCGCAGCAGCTTCGCGGATCTGCTCGGACTTGGTGGGACCACTTCCGTGCTATGCTCCCCGCTGATCGTGAAGTGTCCTGGGAAGAATTCAAGACTGCTTTCAGAGGGCACCACATCCCATCTGGCATTCTTGATCGTAAGCTAAATGAGTTTCTTGCACTTAATCAAGGAACCCGCACGGTACTGCAGTATGCGCAGGCCTTCAACGACCTATGCCAGTATGCAGGTTACCATGCTGATTCTGATGAGAAGAAGAGAGACCGCTTTCGCAGGGGTCTTAACACCAAGCTGCGGGAACGACTCAACTCTGTCCGGGCTGATAGCTTCAATGAGTTGGTCAACCTGGCCATCTCCCAGGAAGATTGCATTGTAGCTCACCGGGCAGAGAAGAAGAGAAAGGCACCAATGGCAGCACCATCGGCCCAGGCCCAGAGGTTCAGGATTGTTTCTCACAATCAGAGCAGGGGTTTTCAGCAGCAGGCAGGTAGATGGGTGATCAGGCCACCTCAGCAGCAGCAGCCGGCACCCAACCGCTTTCCAGCTCCCGCTCCAAGGAACAATCAACCTCCACAGCAGCAGCAGTTCCGCCAGGGCAATGGGAACAAATGTTTCACTTGTGGCAATGTGGGCCACTATGCCAAGAATTGTCCTAGGAACCAGCAAAGGCAGGTGCCAGCACCAAATCAAGACAAGGGAAGAAAGCAGAAGGTACAGGTCAAGCAAGGGAAGCTCAACTTCACTACCCTGGAGGAAGTACCTGAGGGAGCTCCTATCATGACCGGTATCTTTTCAGTTCATAATCAACCTGCTTTAATTCTGTTTGATTCTGGTGCATCTCATAGTTTCATTAGCCAGAAGTTCAGTGCTAAATGTGAACTGCCATTCTCTCACTCAAAAGGGTCATTTATGATAGTCACATCTGGGGGTAAAATTTCAACTAATCAATTAAACCAAAGTGTGCCTATTCAACTGGGAAGCCACATTGTCAAAACCACCTTTCTTGTTTTGGGTTTGGAAAATGTGGACATTATTCTGGGAGCTAATTGGATGACCCTGCACCAAGTTGTGATTGATGTAGCCAGCCATACCGTGGGAATCAATTCTCCGTTCTGTGGGAACTTCACCTTAATTCTGCCCAGTCAGGGTTCAACTCAGTCATGTGCTTTCTCTATGACGGAGTTACCTCTGAAGAAGATCCCAGTGGTCTGTGAGTATGCAGATGTCTTTTCTGATGAATTGCCAGGAATGCCACCCGACCGGGATATTGAATTTGCCATCGAGTTGCACCCGGGAACGACACCAATTTCCAAGAGGCCTTACCGAATGCCACCCGCTGAGTTGGCAGAATTGAAGAAGCAATTGCAGGAGTTGCTGGATAAGGGATTTATTCACCCAAGTACTTCGCCTTGGGGATGTCCAGTACTGTTTGTGAAGAAGAAGGATAAAAGCTTGAGGCTGTGTATAGATTACCGCCCTCTTAATGCGGTAACTATCAAGAACAAGTATCCTTTGCCTCGTATTGATGTTCTTTTTGACCAGTTGGTCGGGGCCAAGGTGTTCTCCAAAATAGACCTTCGCTCCGGCTACCATCAGATCAAGATACGAGCAAGCGATATTCCAAAGACGGCATTCTCAACCAGATATGGGCTATATGAATTCTTGGTGATGTCTTTTGGGCTGACCAATGCGCCAGCATATTTCATGTATCTGATGAATTCTGTTTTCATGCCTGAATTGGACAAGTTTGTAGTGGTGTTCATCGATGATATCTTGGTGTACTCTAAGAACGAAGAACATGCCGGACATTTGCATGTAGTACTTCAACGTCTACGAGAGCACCACCTTTATGCCAAGTTGTCCAAGTGTGATTTTTGGCTAAAGGAAATCAAATTCTTGGGTCACACTATCTCTCAGGCTGGAATAGCTGTTGATCCTGATAAGGTGCAAGAGGTGATGAACTGGAAGCCACCAACGACTGTCCGTCAAATTCGGAGTTTTCTGGGATTAGCTGGTTATTACCGAAGATCTATTCCGGATTTCTCTCGAATTGCAAAGCCTATAACTGAGCTGCTGAAGAAAGAAGCCATGTTTGTTTGGAGTCAGAAGTGCGAAGATGCCTTCCATGCATTAAGGAAGCATCTGACCACACCACCAGTATTGGCGCAACCCAACAACAGCAAGCCTTTTGATGTGTATTATGATGCCTCTGGCACTGGACTAGGTTGTGTCTTAATGCAATACAACCGAGTCATTGCTTACGCCTCAAGAGCACTCAGGCCTCATGAGCAAAATTACCCCACTCATGACCTCGAGTTGGCAGCAGTGGTTCATGCATTAAAAATGTGGAGGCACTACTTAATGGGAACCCACTGCAACATCTTCACTGATCATAAGAGCCTTAAGTACATCTTTACTCAGGCTGATCTCAACATGAGGCAGAGAAGATGGCTAGAGCTGATCAAGGATTATGACCTGGAGGTACATTATCACCTAGGGAAAGCGAATGTGGTAGCAGATGCCTTGAGTCTGAAGTTGCAGTGCAATTGTATTCTAATGGATTCTCGCATTAACACCTTGTGTGATGAGTTGAGCAAGAAGCAAATTGAAGTGATTCCTTCTGGTGCTTTGTCTCACATTTCTGTCGAGCCAGCCTTGCAAGACCAGATCATCATGGCCTAGCTCAGTGACAAGGGAGTGCAGATTATCAAGGAGAATGTCTATCAGAAGGTTGAGAAGTATAAATGTTTCCGCCAAAATGAAAAGGGTGTATTGTGGTTCAAAAGCAGATTGGTGATTCCTAAAAATATGGACCTCAAGAAGAAAATCTTGGATGAGGCTCATCTCTCCAAATTCTCTATGCATCCGGGAAGCACCAAAATGTACCATGATCTGAAGCCTTTGTATTGGTGGACCAGAATGAAGAGGGAGATAGCCCAGTATGTATCGGAATGTGACACCTATCAGAGAATAAAGGCAAGCCACTTGAAATCAGCTGGAGTTTTGCAACCCCTACCTATACCTTCGTGGAAATGGGACGACATCAGCATGGATTTCATCGTAGGTCTGCCCAACACCTCTCGTCATCATGATTCGATTTGGGTTATTGTGGACCGACTGACGAAAGTGGCACATTTTCTCCCTGTGCACACCACTGATAAGGCTCAAAAGTATGCAGAGTTGTACATTGACCGGATCGTGTGTTTGCACGGATTACCTCGGACCATTGTTTCTATCCGAGGAGCCCAATTTGTTGCCAGATTTTGGGAACAATTGCAGGAGTCTTTGGGAACCAAGCTAATCAGAAGTTCGGCTTACCACCCACAGACTGATGGTCAGACGGAAAGGGTAAACCAAATTCTAGAGGATATGCTGAGAGCTTGTGCAATCGATTGTGGCAAGAACTGGGATAAGCACCTCTCTTTGGCAGAGTTTGCTTATAATAACAGTAATCAATCCAGCCTAAGGATGGCACCCTTCGAAGCTCTCTATGGAAGAAGGTGCAGGACACCACTCAATTGGTCTCAGCCTGGAGAAAGAGAAGTTTTCGGACCTGACTTAGTGACTGAAGCCGACAGGAAGGTCAGACTAATCAGGAAGAATCTAGAAGCTGCTCAGGCCAGGCAGAAGAGTTACCATGATAAAAGAAGGAAACCTCTCCAGTTCAAGGTGGGAAATTTCGTGTACCTCAAGGTATCACCCACCAAGGGAGTGCAGAGGTTTGGAATCAAAGGCAAGCTAGCCCCTCGTTACATTGGACCTTATGAGATCATAGAAACCTGTGGACCCGTGGCATATAAGCTGAAGTTACCTTCAAAAATGTCTGCCATTCACAGTGTGTTCCATGTATCTCAGCTAAAGAAGTGTGTTCGATTGCCGACCTTGATCATAGCAGAGCCAGAATTGGAGATAGAACCAGATCTATCGTACCAAGAGTACCCTTCCAAGATTCTGGATTGCAAAGAAAGATCAACTCGGGCTAAATCGATCAAAATGTACAAGGTTAGTGGAGTAATCACTAAGAGGAAGAAGCTACTTGGGAGACCGAGGAATTCTTGAGATCCAACTTCCCCGATTGCCTACCTAAGGAATCTGGTACGTAATCGCACTCAACCCCTCCTCCTGCCCTTCGAATCTAAAATTCAGAAATATGATCTTAATCAGAATGAAGTAACCATAAAACAAGATTTAAAAAGGACTTCCTTCTGAAGTTGCAAAGAGAATGACATTCAAAGAGCAAATTGCCCTAATAATAAGAGCACCCACTTCCTATAAGTCTCACCCTTCGCTTCACCCCGGGAGGACTCTGACCCGAATCTCAGGACGAGATTCCTTTAAGGGGGGAAGGCTGTGACAACCCAGTGTCACCTAGGGTTCTTCCCTAAGCTAACCCCAGCCTATTATAACATGTAAATTTAGTTAAGGGTTGAACATCAAAAGAAAATTTAAAGCAAAGGTTTATAATGAATCTCCTTAAACTCTCCTTAATCTTGTCATGAACCTTGAGAGAGAAAGACTCTCAAACCCTAATAAATCCTAAGTAAGCCAAGTTAGGCATAGAGGGTAATTGGGAGAAGTCATGGGGGGGAAATGCAAATTTTAGATATGACCAAATTACAAAGTTTTAGTTTATCAAATAACTAACAAATCATAGTAAGAGAGTTTAGCCTTTTGTTTGTTTTAAAATTCCCAAATCAGCCCTTGAACCATGAACCCTTGGAGAAATTCAGATTTCTGAATTTCTGAATTTCAGACCTCTTTCCAAGGATCAACTGCGTTCTCTGTTTTTTGAAACTCAAAACCAGGAGATCCAAATATCAAAGTTGTGCCAAATTCCCTTGAACACGCCCTGGAAAAGTTTGAACTCAAACCAAATTCATTTGACATGCTTTTGGCGCAGATTGACCTCGGGACCAGACATTCTGACACTGGCACCTTGGTGACGCTACAACTCCATGTCCCTAGCCTAAAACCGCGCGACGTCCATATACAAAAGACAAAGCAAGCTCAGGTGAACAAATCCTTCACAACGATCTTGCCCAAATTCGCGAAGATTTTCACCCAATCAGCGCTAGAACTTGGGCAGAGGCAACGGGCACACGTGTTCGACCGTGGCTGACAACTCCGATACACGCCCGTTCGCGCACCCACGCCTCCCAGTGCACGCCCGCGCGCGCTCACCGGTCCACGGCCGCCCGTGCACCGTGTCGTGCCTATAAAGCCGCCCAAGCCTCGGCCATTCATCCCCGCACGCTCTCAAGTCTAGCCCAAGCCAGAGATCACCGGAAATTGCCCCGAGCATGCCGCGCCACCGCCCGCCAAGCTTTCAGAGCCTCGGCCGCCGTGGCCAGCTCTCTCCAGTCACGTCCAAGTCGCGCCAGCACTTCGGTTAGCTTCGCCATTGGCCCATCTAGCTTTCCAAGTCCTCGGACCCGACAGAACTTCACCGGAAGCCCGAGATCACCCTCGCCGGACTTCGGTCGCCCGCCCCCGTGCGTGGACCAAACTCTCCGGTAAGCCATTGTCAAATTCCTTGCAACCATGTCTTCCCTAGCACCCAGTGAAGCTCTCTGACCCGTTCAATCGGTCAATTGTGCCCTGGATAGGCCGGACTCCTCGCCGCCGACGAGCTCCCCCGCCTGCGCACGCGGACCGGCGAACTCCGACCATCCCCGACGGCGACCCGCACATCGCCGTGATCCTCAGGACCTCCCCTACACCCTCGGCCACCTCACTGGAGCAATCTCGCCGCCGGTAAGCCCCTCCGCCCTTTCTTCCGCCGCGGGTACTGTGTAATTTGGGGGAAGGACCTCGGGTTAGGATTAGAAGAATCCAGGGGGTTTTCTAAGATGTCAGTGACTTAATTGAATAGTAGCCCAGGGACTAGTCTGTAAGAAAAACTTAAAACACCCGCCAGGGACCCCGTTGCAAAGTAGTTTTCCATTAAATCATTTCTGTTTAATCTTTTTAATGAACAAAGAACTTAGAAAATTCATAACTTGATGAATACTTAACCAAAAATGGTCAAAATAATTTTGCTAAATTCTAAATATTATGAACTATCAATTAAAAATACTGAATCCTATGCTTTCTGTTGTAATTTTTAGAGTTAAAAATTAAATACAGAAACTGACCAAACCTTGTTTAATTAAGGAAAATTAGTTTTATTCCTATGCTGAACCTAAGAAAAATTGTAGATGTTCAAACCCCACTTAAACACTGTTTAAAAATAGTGAGAACCCCAGTATTGAAAAATTTAGTGTAGATATCCATTAAAAGCCATTTCTGCCCAAACCTTAGGAAAATCAGAAAGGCCTTAGAAATTAATGACCAGTGGATGAAATTATTTTTCCTAGTTTGCTTAAGTAACAAAGAACCTAGGAAAAATAAAGGAACCTCTAGTCCAGATCAGATTCAAAGTGAATTGTTTTATTTAGCATTATTCCAACTAGAAATCAATTATTAAAATTACAAAACTAGATCCAAAATTTATAATAAAAATCCAGTGGACTTGTAACCACCAAAACCCCACTGCAAAAATAATAAACACCCCAGCCCATCATTTTAAGTAGGATAAGTAAATAGAACATGATAATGAGCCATAGATCAATTAAATCATGAGTAACCCAAAATAATACAATAATGGGCAAATAAAATTTTGCTAGACCAATAATGAGATAGGCCACCAGAGAAAAATACAAACCCATTGGAAAGATGCAAAATAATACCTATTGCCAATATTTTGTAAGAAAGGCCGTTTAATCCAATTAATGCACACCACCACTTCCCTTAAGCAAAAAGATGCCAAACTTCAGAATGATTGCTCTTGCGCAAAGAAGAAGCTAGGAAAAATCAGAAATCTGTTGTACTATATTTTTTAAATATAGTGGTAGTAGAAAGCACCCTTTGGCTAGAAAATCCTAGTAAAATAAATAATAAGTATTAATGGCTAGAAATTTGTACCAAATCATGTTATAGCCTCTAAATGCCAGCAAAAATAAGTCTTAGAGAATTACCTACTATTAAATGATAGTTGTAGTTCAAATCACTCCTTCTGCCCTAAAATTTGGTAATTTTGTCCAGAGAAAAATATTCACTTTTTGGACCCCAAATTTTGAGACAGAGAATTACACACCGGTAACAAGCCACTGTAATTTTTGCAGAACTTTTGGAAATTTATTAAGGTGACTTGTAGTTCAAACCCACTCCAAAAACTTAAAGAGAATAAAGAAAAAGAAAGGAGAAATAAACCTCACTCCAATAAGTCCAACTTGAGTTCTTGACAATTCTCACTAAAGACCTTAAAAAGAATTCAGTGGAACCCCAAGAATAAACCTACCACTTAACTTAGCTAACTTTGATCCAATTTACCAAGTATACCACCAAAAATCCCGTATAAGCAAGATTTAGCTCTATCTAACTCAAGTAGATCATACACCATCAAATGTTTAAATTACTAATGCACATATCATATCATGCATATATCTTACGCATTGCATTCATTAGATTGTAATCTAGCCGATGGAGAGTACGTGCTCATCCCCGAGCAAGGATCTGTCCAAGAGGAAGACCAGGAGCAAGCTCCCGAGGCTGCTATCGAGGATCTCCCCGTAGCCCCAGCTATTGAAGGCAAGCCCCGATTTTATGCATAACCGTTTATATATGCTATTTTACTACTCTTAATGTTTGTAGGTTTGTAATGTGCATGTAAGTGTAGAAGTTGCTTGAAACCTCTAGATGCATGAACTTAGGATTCCTTTTTGAGATGAATACTAGTATGCTAGGTCGAATAGCTGCTTGCTAATCAGGATCTCGGTAGAAGTCGAGTGATTTTTCTAGCACTCGCGCGAGGTCAGGAATTGATTGTATTCATCTTGATAACGGGATCTATGTTAGTCTATGGACTTGGATCCAGGGAGGATGCCTTGTCCATGAGACGGGAAAAGGAATTAAGGATTAATGTGTGGATACCTGAGTCAAGCTTTTGAACGTACTAAGCACATGTCGGGAAATATGGTAACCAATAAACCTAGTACCTGAGTGAAGCCGGCGCGGACTTTATCCCTCATGCGACCTGAGACTGGGTCTCCCATGCTAGCTATGGTGGGTACAAGTGCGGTCACTGCACGGCGGCAGCCGGGGTCAGTGGAGCATTGTATGCCAAGGCGGTGAGGCCTGGACGCGAATGGGGAATCGATGGGGACGGTTGACGTGTGTGGGGACGGAGTGCTCCTACATGTCGTGTGTTTAGGTTTACCTTGCAAGGATAAAAACTCGATTCGAATCGTCTGCTTCTCGCAGCTAATGAGACTGCTTGACCCCTTGTACTACATCAAGTAAGAAGTGAAATGTGGTTACATGAGACAATTTGTTGATTGAACTAAAATGCTTGTTACCATGTATTCTTAGAAGGAGCAAATGTAGCTAAGATAATGATGCTAGAATTTGAAAAGTTAAAAATGGATTTTAGAAACAGCTAGTGCTTTTGGCAAACCAAACCCCTCAGCCAAACAGCTGCATAGTCTAGAGGTAGAGGAGTAGATTCCTCACACCGGGTAAGTCTAGCTGAGTATTAGTATACTCAGCCTTGCTTCTGGCATAATTTTTGCAGGTACGATTCAGGAGATGGTTGACGGTGTGACTTGGCCTACCACCCTGCCACCGGGTTGGACGATCGAGTGGGACGTTGCTCCGGCAGGAGAGGAGCACGGGGAGTAGTGGGCTAGGCCTTGCCCATTTCCTCGATACCGACGACATCGATTATCCGCTGCATTTTACTTCGTGAACTCTTATTTGCTACTCGAAAAAACTCTGATCTATGTAATAATTCAGTACTTTATTTGAGGTTTCCTGTTTTATTGTATTTCTTCTGTGACTCACCTTCGAGTGAGATTGTGGAATTTGATCCTGGTTAAGTGGCTCTATCAGACTAGATCCGAGCGACTGACGGGTTATTCCGATTTAAGTGTGTTGCGGCCCCTAAGGCGTGACTTAGGCACTTAAGCTAGAATAATTTGGGCGGTTCTGCCACAAATAGCGTTTCCCGCTAATCTCATAGTAATGGGTACTTAGGGAATAGATGTCATCCTAGGGATGAATTGGCTAGATAAGTACCAAGCAATTATCAGTTGTGATAAGAGGATAATTAAGTTGGTGTCCCCACTAGGAGAAGAAGTGGTAGCTGAGTTAGTCTCACCTTAACCAAGGAAAGGAGGTTGTCATCATATGGCTATCGATAGCAAGGAGCCAGATTCACTCGAGATTATCAAGGTTGTGTCCGAATTCCAAGATGTGTTCCCAGAATACCTACCAGGTATGCCACCTCAGCAGAAAGTTGAGTTTGCCATAGAGCTTCTTCCTGGCACCGCTCCCATTTCTAAAAGAGCCTACAGGGTATCAGGACTAGAGTTGGTTGAACTTAAGAAGCAGATCGATGAGCTGTCAGAGAAAGGTTATATAAGGCCAAGCACCTCGCCTTAGGCCGCCTTGTCCTATTCGTGGAGAAGAAAGATGGCACTAGGAGGATGTGTATCGAATATCGAGCTCTGAATGAGGTCACAATCAAGAACAAGTACCGCTTGCCCAGAATAGAAGATCTGTTCGACCAGCTGAGAGGAGCCAGCGTGTTTTCAAAGATAGATCTGAGGTCAGGTTATCACCAGCTCAGGATTCGACCCTCAGACATCCCGAAGACGTCATTCATTACCAAGTATGGGTTGTATGAGTTCACTGTTATGTCCTTTGGTCTAACGAATGCACCAGCCTTCTTCATGAATCTGATGAACAGTTTACTCATGGATTATCTTGACAAGTTTGTGGTGGTGTTTATTGATGACATTCTTATATATTCTCAAAGTGAGGAAGAACATGTGGATCATTTGATGATGGTATTACAGAGATTGCGAGAGCACCAGCTGTATGCAAAGTTGAGTAAGTGCGAGTTCTGGATCAATGAAGTCCTGTTTTTGGGTCACATAATTAACAAAGACGGATTAGCTGTGGATCCGAAGAAAGTGGCAGACATTCTGAACTGGAAAGCGCCAACAGATGCCCGAGGAATAAAGAGGTTCATTGGAATGGCCGGATATTATTGGCGATTCATTGAAGGGTTTTTGAAGATTGCGAAACCGATGACAGCTTTGCTAGGCAACAAAGTTGAGTTCAAGTGGACCCAGAAATGCCAAGAAGCCTTTGAAACGCTGAAAGAGAAGCTGACTACAGCGCCAGTCTTAGTTTTGCCTGATGTGCACAAGCCCTTCTTGGTGTATTGCGACGCTTGTTACACTGGTTTTGGGATGCGTGTTGATGCAAGAGGGAAGAGTTGTAGCTTACTCATCCCGACAATTGAAGGTTCATGAGAAGAATTATGCAATCCATGACCTAGAGTTGGCAGCAGTGGTTCACGCACTGAAGACATGGAGGCACTATCTGTACGAACAAAAGTGCGATGTCTACATAGACCACAAGAGTCTGAGTACATATTCACTCAGTCGGAGCTGAATATGAGGCAACGAAGATGGTTAGAGTTGATTAATGACTATGAATTGGAAATTCATTATCACCTAGGCAAAGCGAACGTAGTAGTAGATGCTCTAAGTAGGAAAAGTCAAGTCAATATGATGGTCGCTCATCCGATGCCTTATGAGTTGGCCAAAGAGTTTGACAGGTTGAGCCTTGGATTTCTGAATAGCATGCGAGGAGTAACAGTTGAATTAGAGCCCACTTTAGAGCGGGAAATCGAAGAAGCACAGAAGAATGATGAGAAGATCAGTGAAATCCGGCAACTAATTCTAGAAGGAAGAGGCAAAGATTTTCAGGAAGATGCAGAAGGTGTGATATGGTTCAAGGACTGTTTGTATGTTCCCAATGTCCAGTCCATTCGAAAGTTGATCCTCAAGGAAGCTCATGGGACAGCTTATTATATACACCCTAGAAGTGAGAAGATGTATCAGGATCTGAAGAAGAAATTCTGGTGGTATGGAATGAAAAGGGAGATCGCAGTGCATGTGGCAATATGTGACAGTTGTCAAAGGATCAAGGCAGAGCATCAGAGGCTAGCTGGATTGTTGCAACCGTTGCAAATTCCTCAGTGGAAATGGGATCAAATCGGGATGGACTTCATAGTCGGATTGCCCCACACTCGAGCCGGCTATGATTCCATTTGGGTAGTGGTGGACCGCTTAACCAAGTCAGTCCACTTCATACCTGTCAAGACTAACTACAACAGTGTTGTGTTGGCGGAGTTGTACATGTCCTGGATCGTTTGTCTTCATGGTGTATCAAAGAAGATAGTGTCAGATAGAGGAATGCAGTTTACCTCTCGTTTCTGGCAGCAGTTGCATGAAGCCTTGGGTACACATCTGAATTTCAGTTCAGCTTATCATCCGCAGACAGACGGCCAGACCGAAAGAACCAATCAAATCCTTGAAGACATGTTGAGAGCTTGTGCGTTGCAAGATCAGTCCGGATGGGACAAGAGATTACCTTATGGAGAGTTCTCCTATAACAACAGTGTAACGCCCTGAATTTGGGGGTAGAATTTTTTCTTCTTTTCTCTCACCAAATTCGGGCGTTACTCTCTTTTCTTTTCCCGTTTCGCTCCTTCTTCCCAATTTCAAACCAGTATAGTGACAGGTGTCCGTGTCATGTATAAACCAAAACCTAAGTGTCATGGGTGTTGCATCATCCCGAAGCACATTTCCTTGTCTGATGTTGCGTGTTCGTCTCGTTCCGTCTCGGTTTTCGGTTCGCGATTGGAGCCCGTTTGAGAGTCGTGCGTGTCGTGGGCTTTGATCCGCGAAGTAGCCCGGCTCAGCCTAGCCCGGCCTGGTCCGGCCCGGCCCAGCCCTGCGCGCCCCTGGCGCCCCACACCCCCCATGCGCCCCCTCCTCTCCTCCCTCTCTCAATTGGATTTCCCGCGCAGCAACCTCCCTCTCCCTCTTCCACCTCTCTCTCCCCGTGGTGCCCTAGGTTTTGGAGACGGTGATCGCCGGAGTTGGATCCCGAGGTGAGCTCCCCTCCCCTCCCTTCTCCTCTCTCTCTCTCTCTCTCTCCCTCTCCCTCCTCTTCTCGCCCTGCGCGCGCCCTCCCTGCTCGCCGGCGGCGCGGCCCCGCCCCCCTGCTCGCGCGCGACCCCGCACCCTCCCCTGCCCGCGGCGGCGCGGCCCCGCCCCCTGCTCACGCAGCAGCGGCCCCTCCCCTGCCCGCGGCAGCGCGGCCCCGCCCCTCTCCCTGCCCGCGGCGGCGACCCCGCCCCACTCCCTGCCCGCGGCGGCGACCCCTCGCCCCCTCCCCTGCCCACGGCGGCGACCCCGCCCCCTCCCCTGCTCGCGCGGTGCGGCCCCCGGCGCGGCATCCCCGGCCCCTGCGCGTGGCCTCGGCCCCCTGCGCGCGGCGTCCCGGCCCTCGGCATGGCTCGCGTGTTCTTGGCGTGGCCTCGCGCTCCCCCGTTTACCCCTAGCGCGTTCCCGCGTGCGCAACCCCACGCGCGCGGTGATTATTCCTGGTTTTTAGTTAGTCTCAAACTCCGTTAGTTAGCGTGCTATGTCGCGCGCTTCGTCGCGCGACGAATTTATCTAATTTAAGATTCTATGAATGTGTTGCGTCGTGCGCTTCGTCGCGCGACGATCCATTTTAATTTCAGGTTGTTTAATGTGTAACGTCGCGCGTGTATTCACGCGACGTTCCACTTTAGACTCAGTTCAGTTGACGTATGCCGTCGTGCGTTTCGTCGCGCGAAGCTTAACGTCTCTTTATAATTAATGCAAAGTGTCTCGTTGTGTGCTCGGTCGCGCGATGAGTTGTTGATTTCTTAATTCGATTTAGAGTGCTATGTCGCGCGTCTCACCGCGCGACAATCCTTTTAGTTTATCTTCATCTGCTTATAATGATTAGACATGAAACATGACTTTGCTTTATGCTAAACGTAGTGTCTACATTAATGCCTTTCAATTGAGCGAGTGGTTTAATTCATAATAATGTAACGTGATCGTTTCTTGACTGTCTTTTCCTCTTTCTCTCTTAACCGTAATTGCGAGCCCGCGTGGAACGTCTGTTTATTTATTGCATCCTATTGCATGGTGTACTGTTCTTTTGTATTAAATGTGTGGATGTATGTATGTTTGTGCTCGCATAGAGAACGATCCGGTCGGAGAACCCGAAGAACTTGTAGGAGAAGCCCCTGAGCAGCAGTCGGTTGGTGGAGGCAAGTGTCCCTTGACCTATCTTTGTCCTATACATTCTTTAATTCACCCCCCGCATTACACATTTATTCCTAAGGATTGACTAGCTTTTGCTATCCATGTCCTTGTTTACCTATTTGGGTTGGATTATTATTGCTCAGTCTTATGCTATTGCTCAACTCTAATCAATGAACAAGATGAGAATTATCAATGATACGCTGTTTTCCCCTCTTTTATTATGATGTTATACTTGTGACCTTCAAGGGGGCTCGAGCGGTTTCTCGAGTGCCTCTCCGTAAGGACCTGTTCATTGGATGACCGCCCGAGAAAACAGTGCAACCATAAGGGTGGAGTGGGACGCCCTTAGCTGAATAATTAGAGGAACCGGGGTGTAGTTCGCTTAGCCGTTGTGCCGTCAATGGGGCTCGGTGTATGCGGCTCGCTCTGCCAAGGTTGATTTGTCCCTTGGGGAGGAGTGCGGAACATTTAGGAAACCTAACCGGCGGCTACAGCCCCGGGGGATCTTTGTAAAGGCTATGTAGTGATACCCTGCTAGGTCACCTTGGTAGTGATCAATGGAGAGTCATGATCTCCAGGCAGAAAGGGAAATCACGGCTTGTGGGTAAAGTGCACAACCTCTGTAGAGTGTATGAAAACTGATATATCAGCCGTGCTCGCGGTTATGAGCGGCCAAGGGAGCTCCAGTGATTAGTGGTACTTGATCAGAGATGTTCGGATTTGCACGTGGCAATGAGATTGATGGTTCTTGGTTTTGACTCTAGTAATGGTAAGTGGTATTCTTTCCGTTTGGAAAGACTACGTTTGGGTTAATAACGTGGGTTAATCCTAAAACTTGGCTTTATCTACTAGTAATAACAATCTGACCAACTAAAAGCAACTGCTTGACTTACCCCCACATAAAGCTAGTCCACTACAGCCAAACAGGATACTTGCTGAGTATGTTGATGTGTACTCACCCTTGCTCTACACACCAACCCCCCCAGGTTGTCAGCATTGCAACCACTGCTCAGGAGAAGATGAAGCCGTGGAAGGAGACTTCCAGGAGTTCCAAGACTACGACGAGTTCTAGGTGTGGGTTAGCGGTAACCCCCAGTCGGCTGCCTGTGAAGGCCACGTTTATCTACGTTTCTTTTCCGCACTTTGATTTATTGTAAAGACTATGTGGATGTCTCAGACATATGATGTAATCGAGTATTATTTTCCCTTTTTAATACTATTTGAGCACTGTGTGATGATGTCCATGTTATGTAACTGCTGTCTACGTGAATTGCTGATCCTGGCACGTACATGGTTCACATTCGGTTTGCCTTCTAAAACCGGGTGTGACATAGGTGGTATCAGAGCCGTGCTAACTGTAGGACCGCTAACCTAGAGTAGAATGGTCGTTCTAAGGATTATAGACCTCTATCCTTGCCTTGACTTTGGTATCCCTTCAAAAGTTGGTCATATCGACCAAACCTATGTTCTACCATATATATTACACCTTACTGAAAATTATGTTTTATTCTGATCCTTCATTTATTTATGGTTCATTACTTGCTGGTCATACTAGTTCTGTTCTCACTCTTTTGCTTGCGGTGTCTTTTGTAGATGGCTCATCTTAGACACACCGCATGGAAGTCTGTCATCCCCTTCTTACCCTCTCGTCTCGCGGAGCGTCCGCTTCGCCGTCCCGTGGCCGGTCAGTCCAGTCACTTGGAGAGGCTGCACCACCGCCTGCATGAGGAGCAGGAACGTCGACGACAGGAGCAGCATGGCTCTTCTTTCTCGCTCCAACAGGAGATAGAGTCTGTGAGGAGCTGCTCCCCCGTGCTTCCCCTGGAGGCGCCCCCTGCACCACCACTGAGCGCCCCAGTCCCTGGAGTAGCTACTGGAGGAGACCCAGACGCCGGAGGTGGCGACGACAGCCCGAGCCACGACACTGACTTTTCTGCTGACCAGGAGCCAAAAGGATGGGTTGCTCGACCCATCACTCGCGACACTGCTCGAGGGTGTCACTTCCATGATGCGCTCGACACCCTGCTACATCAGGCACTTGACCGCCGTACTTGGTCCATCGAGTATCGCTGTGTGGTCTACCAGCATAGTCACGGGGTCTACCCGGACCGCTGGGAGGTGACCTGCTTGGTGCGCCGTCCAGAGAATAGTCTCTGGGGTGTTGAGGTCATCTCGGAGCACTATTCCATCTCTGAGCGGGACTCAGCTGAGGCGGCCATGCAAGATGTCGCACGGCGTGCTCTTTCGCACTACTGCTCAGTGCTCGGTGGGGTAGCTGATGGTCTCAACCTGAAGTATTACCCCCGCCGTCCATCTGGCAGCACAGGAGGCGTGATTGTTTCCCTTGTTGGTGAGGACAATCCTAGGTTGAGCATCACAGTCAACCTAGCTGTCGTGCTAAACATGGAGCTGGACCATGCGCTAAACGAGCTGAGTAGGGCTCGTGCTGAGATCGCCTAGCTGCGGGCTGAGCGCGTGGAACGTCGTCACCTGGATGATGGTTCCCCCGCTCCCGTCGGGACTCAGCACCCGTACCGCTCGCCTCGGCGTGGACACCAGTCTTATGGCAACCCCGACTGCAAGACCAAGATAAATTTAGAACCATAGATCGTAAGAGTCGGATCTTGTAATTAATACGAAGATGTATACATAAAAGCTATAGTCCTAGCATTAGTCTCGCTTTTAGTTAGTCTTAGTTAGATAGGGTAGTTTGCTATATCCTGTGTATTTATGTTTGTCATGATGAACTATGTTTGATTTGGATCTTTGTAATGACTGTCACCAGGATGTGGGTATCCCCTGCATTTTGGTTTACCTGTTATATGTTAAAGGAGTTAGCTATTTAGTTGGGAAGCCTTTTGTTCCACTTTCCTCTTTATCTGAGAAGTTGTGTTGGTCTGTGTTGGAGATCAGTGAAGATGCTCATCTGCTCAGTGTTGTGGAGAATTCTATACCCTTTTCTTATGCTGCAAGATTTGCAAGACCAGTTCTGATGTGTGGTTGCATTCTGTAGATGTCAGAAAATAGGCGCAGAGGAGGAAGGCGTGCTCAGCAGGAGCAAGCCGCTCAGCAGGATGAGGTACCCCAGCAACAGCACCTGCCACCCCCGCCCCCGATGTCCATCGAGCAGATGTTTCTGATGCAGACTTAGGCAGTTCAAGCTATTGGTCAGTCTCTGGCTGCCATTCAGCAACAGCAGTAGCAGCCACCACCTCAGCCTCAGATGCCCAGGGACAAGCATGCTGAATTCAGGAGAGGTCATCCCCCAATGTTTGCTCACTCTTCTAACCCTATGGATGCTGAAGACTGGCTGCGCACAGTGGAGCGGGAGTTGCATACCGCTCAGTGCGATGACAGGGAGAAAGTCCTGTATGGTCCCCGTCTGTTGAGGGGAGCAGCCCAGTTATGGTGGGAGTCTTATCTCGCCACCCATGCCAACCCCGACACCATCACCTGGGAAGAGTTCAGAGGTAGCTTTCGTCAGTATCATGTTCCTGCAGGTCTGATGACAGTGAAGAAGGAGGAGTTCCTGGCCCTCAAGCAAGGGTCATCGTCTGTCAGTGAGTACCGGGACAGGTTTTTGCAGCTGTCTCGCTATGCTCCTGAAGATGTCAACACCGATGCCAAGAGACAGTATCGTTTCCTGAGAGGCTTGGTTGACCCTCTGCAATATCCAGACCAGAGTTGGTTGAACTTAAGAAGCAGATTGATGAGCTGTCAGAGAAAGGTTACATCCGGCCAAGCACCTCGCCTTGGGTCGCCCCTGTCCTATTTGTGGAGAAGAAAGATGGCACCAGAAGGATGTGTATCGATTATCGAGCTCTGAATGAGGTCACAATCAAGAACAAATACCCTTTGCCCAGAATAGAAGATCTGTTCGACCAGTTGCGAGGAGCCAGTGTGTTCTCCAAGATAGATCTGAGGTCGGGTTATCATCAGCTCAGGATTCGACCTTCACACATTCCGAAGACGGCATTCATTACCATGTATGGGTTGTATGAGTTCACTGTGATGTCTTTCGATCTAACCAATGCACCGACCTTCTTTATGAACTTGATGAACAGTGTATTCATGGATTATCTTGATAAGTTTGTGGGGGTATTCATTGATGACATTCTGATTTACTCTCAAAGTGAAGAAGAGCATGCAAATCATTTGAGGATGGTATAGCAGAGATTGCGAGAGCACCAGCTATATGCAAAGTTGAGTTCAAGTGGACCCAGAAATGTCAAGAGGCCTTCGAAGCGCTGAAAGAGAAGTTGACTACAGCGCCTGTCTTAGTCTTGCCTGATGTGCACAAGCCCTTCTCGGTGTATTGCGATGCTTGTTACACGGGTTTGGGATGTGTGTTGATGCAAGAGGGAAGAGTTGTGGCTTACTCGTCCCGACAGCTGAAGGTTCATGAGCAGAATTACCCAATCCATGACCTAGAGTTGGCAGCAGTGGTTCATGCACTGAAGACATGGAGGCACTATCTCTATGGGCAGAAATGTGATGTTTACACAGACCACAAGAGTCTGAAGTACATATTCACTCAGTCAGAGCTGAATATGAGGCAAAGAAGATGGTTAGAGTTGATCAAAGACTATGAGTTGGAGATTCACTACCATCCAGGCAAAGCGAACATAGTGGCAGATGCTCTGAGCAGGAAGAGTCAAGTCAATCTGATGGTCGCTCCTCCGATGCCCTATGAGTTGGCCAAAGAGTTTGACAGGTTGAGTCTCGGATTTCTGAATAATTTGCGTGGAGTCGCAATTGAATTGGAACCTACCCTGGAGCGGGAAATCAAAGAAGCGCAGAAGAATGATGAGAAGATCAGTGAGATCCGACGACTGATTCTAGATGGCAGAGGCAAAGATTTTCGGGAAGATGCAGAAGTTGTGATATGGTTCAAAGACCGCTTGTGTGTTCCCAATGTTCAGTCTATTTGGGAGTTGATCCTCAAGGAAGCTCATGAGACAGCCTATTCGATTCACCCCGGAAGTGAGAAGATGTATCAGGATCTGAAGAAGAAATTCTGGTGGTACGGAATGAAGAGGGAAATCGCGGAGCATGTGGCGATGTGTGATAGTTGTCGGCGGATCAAGGCAGAGCACTAGAGACCAGCTGGATTGTTGCAACCGTTGCAAATTCCTCAGTGGAAATGGGATGAAATTAGTATGGACTTCATAGTCGGATTGCCTCGCACTCGAGCCGGCTATGATTCCATTTGGGTAGTGGTGGATCGCTTAACCAAGTCAACCCACTTCATACCTGTCAAGACCAACTACAACAGTGCAGTATTGGCAGAATTGTACATGTCTCGGATTGTTTGTCTTCACGGTGTGCCAAAGAAGATAGTGTCAGACAGAGGAACGCAGTTCACCTCTCATTTCTGGCAGCAGTTGCATGAAGCTTTAGATGCACATCTGAATTTCAGTTCAGCTTGTCATCCGCAGACGGATGGTCAGACCGAAAGGACCAATCAAATCCTCGAAGACATGTTGAGAGCCTGTGCGTTGCAAGATCAGTCCGGATGGGACAAGAAGTTGCCTTATGCAGAGTTCTCCTATAACAACAGTTACCAGGCCAGCTTGAAGATGTCACCATTTCAGGCGCTCTATGGGAGGAGTTGTAGAACTCCGTTGCAATGGGATCAGCCTGGAGAAAAGCAAGTGTTTGGGCCAGACATTTTGCTTGAAGCTGAAGAGAACATCAAGATGGTCCGAGAGAATTTGAAGATAGCGCAATCAAGGCAGCGAAGCTATGCAGACACAAGAAGAAGAGAGCTGAGTTTTGAGGTTGGAGATTTTGTCTATCTGAAAGTGTCACCGATCAGAGGAGTCAGAAGATTCGGAGTCAAAGGCAAGCTAGCACCCCGCTACATTGGTCCGTATCAGATTCTCGCAAAGCGTGGAGAAGTGGCCTATCAGCTCAGTTTGCCAGAAGGCTTGTCCGCATTGCATAATGTCTTTCATGTGTCTCAGTTGAAGAAGTGTTTGCGTGTGCCAGGAGAGCAGTTGCCAGTTGAAGGTCTGGAGGTCCAGGAGGACTTGACCTACATAGAGAAACCAGCGCAGATCCTTGAGACGGCAGACAGAGTCACCCGAAGAAAGACCATCAGAATGTGCAAAGTCAGATGGAATCACCACTCTGAGGAAGAAGCAACCTGGGAGCGCGAAGATGATCTGATGGCTAAATACCCTGAGCTCTTTGCTAGCCAACCCTGAATCTCGAGGGCGAGATTCTTTTAAGGGGGATAGGTTTGTAACGCCCTGAATTTGGGGGTAGAATTTTTTCTTCTTTTCTCTCACCAAATTCGGGTGTTACTCTCTTTTCTTTTCCCGTTTCGCTCCTTCTTCCCAATTTCAAACCAGTATAGTGACAGGTGTCCGTGTCATGTATAAACCAAAACCTAAGTGTCACGGGTGTTGCATCATGCCGAAGCACATTTCCTTGTCTGATGTTGCGTGTTCGTCTCGTTCCGTCTCGGTTTTCGGTTCGCGATTGAAGCCCGTTTGAGAGTCGTGCGTGTCGTGGGCTTTGATCCGCGAAGTAGCCCGACCCAGTCCGGCCCGGCCCGGCCCTGTGCGCCCCTGGCGCCCCACACCCCCCCATGCGCCCCCTCCTCTCCTCCCTCTCTCATTTGGATTTCCCGCGCAGCAACCTCCCTCTCCCTCTTCCACCTCTCTCTCCCCGTGGTGCCCTAGGTTTTGGAGACGGTGATCACCGGAGTTGGATCCCGAGGTGAGCTCCCCTCCCCTCCCTTCTCCTCTCTCTCTCTCTCTCCCTCTCCCTCCTCTTCTCCCCCTGCGCGTGCCCTCCCTACTCGCCGGCGGCGTGGCCCCGCCCCCCTGCTCGCGCGTGGCCCCACCCCCTCCCCTGCCCGCGGTGGTGCGGCCCCGACCCTCCCCTGCCCGCGGCGGCGTGGCCCTGCCCCCGCCCCCTCCCCTACCCGCGGTGGTGACCCCACCCCCTCCCCTGCCAGCGGCGGCGTGGCCCTGCCCCTCTCCCTACCCGCGGCGGCGGCCCCGCCCCTCTCCCTTGTGACGGAACCTCCCAAGTCATTAGGCCCACCTACAGTTGTCCTTCTCCAACAGACATCAGACAACCCTATAGATGTTCTTAAATTACTTGACAAGTTCGGTATCTTCTTTCTTTCCTTTCTAGGAACGTTTCACCCGTCTTGCAGACATTAGAGAACATCGGAGATATAGGAATGCGGAAGCGATTACATAAACTTACATTTATTTAGAAAGTAAGATCAAGTTGCTTATTACAGACCAGAGTTATAAAACGAGTGCTGAGTAGTATTATTACAATACCAAGGGAGGCAAAAACTCCTCCCGATAAGTTCTTACATAATAGTTTCTTATGAAGGACCATGTCCTCCCGCAGCTTCACTCTTGTTTTTCTTCATTTGGAACTACCTTGGTACAAAAGCAACAAAAATTTGCTGCTTCTTCACCTAAAAACAACGGGGGAATAAACCCTGAGTATGGAATTACTCAGCAAGTCTTACCCGACTAAAGAAAAGACTCTCAAGGGAATGTTGGTTATAAGGGAGTCAAGGTAAGGTATCTTAAGATCAAAGACTCTGTTTTGCATAAATGCTTACTAAAGTGGATCCTTAAAAATCCAGTTTTATTTTCAGGTTAGGTAAACTTACCTGCATCTAGAGTTCTTTCTAACCTAGTTCAAGCACTTATCCTGAACTAGCCAATTTCTTAATCCATCCTTCATCTTTACTGGTTTTCTACGTATAGGTCAGTGACCAAGTCTTCATAACCGCGAAGGTACAGCGATCCAAATCGATTATACTCAGCTGAGGATCTCCAATCACACGACATATGTAGCACTTAACCCTTGCATATGTCAACCTGCCCCCAGGGTTCTTAAGACCAGATCAGGTTCACACAAACCGAGAGCACAGATACACCACCGTCCAGCCTCTTGCCACGGAGGGTACACGCTACTCCCGCCACCGCTCCACGCCCATTTCGTGTTATCTTATTTTAGCCTTAGTCTGCCTGAGGCAAGGCTTACCCATGACGAGGCATGTGACCAGTTAAAGGGTCCTCGGTCATCAGGCCTACATCGAGACGGTACTTAATCGACTAAAATGGAGACACTGCACCGAGACTCTCTTCTTGTGCAAGTCACCCGCCCGGTCTCAGCTTAATCATTTAAACCCAAAAACTTGGAACCTCGAAGAGGTACATCTTTTCCGATGTTGAATCCATCACGGCTGTGATGGATTCACCATCAAGTTTTATTTTCAAAAACATCCCTCCCACTTTGCCAATCATCTTCTGTAAAACAAAACCTTTTGTTTTTGCTAAAGCAATACTAAGCATAGTAAAACTTTTTGTAAAAACAGGGTTTCAAGGAAGGTAATCAGAGATCAAGGAAGGCAATGCAAGAATTGTTTAAGCATTCAACTCCTATCACCTAATGCATCAATCAAGTGAGAAAGATTTTAAAAACATCAAGGAAGGTGGCAAATGCACCGAGGCTTGCCTTCGTTAGTAGGTGAGTCAGGCTCGGGCCCACAGATATCAAAGTAGAGACACGTCCCTACCTGAGATTCCAAAGGTGGTGGTGTCTTCTCTTCAGTCACTTCGATTTCCTCTTCGTTTTCTAAGCATAATCATACATATGTGTATATAAGAATGAATGCCATGTAATGTTCATGAGAGTGCAAAGAATTTATTATCTAAGGTCTTGAATACAATTTTCCTTCACAGAACTCCGAGAACTTAGGGTTTTCGGAGTCAATAAAGGAGTTCACAGGGCAGGGGTGGGGGTTTTGGGTTCTAAGTATCAAACAAGGTCCAAATCAAACCAAACTCTACCCAAGGCTTCTAAATAATGTGTAGAGTTCATATAAAAAAATCTGGGCAATTTTGGGATTACCATTTATTTTCTAAAAATCCAGAACTAATGGTTTAAGCTAGTTTAAATACCTCAAAATTCCTTATTTAATCTAAAAATAATGAAATTATTTTTATCAAAAACTATGGAAAATAAGAAGTCCAGGAAAATTGGTTTGACAATTTTGGGATTTTTCTACAATTTTCTACATATTTCTAAAGTTCTACTGAAAAAGAAAAGGGAAAAGGTTAAACAGAACTGGGCCGGTTTCAGCCTGGGCGGCCCAGGTCCACGCAGAAACGCGCGCGCGTCCGCGGCCGCACTGGCGTCTTTACAGAAAGGGCCTCGGGGTTTTTGCTAACTAGAAAGGGTTCTTTCACTGTTTCTCTGTGTCACTTACAGTTTACACGGGGGTCCTCCAAGTTCTATTTCTTCGCAGGATAGGGTCCCCGACGACGGTGTACACGGCCGAGCTCCGTCGAGCTCCTGGACCGGCCGAATGGGGCAACGACTAGGGTCTCCAAGCGGTTAACACTGAATTGGACCCTCCCCGATCCATTCCCCTAACCTAATTTCACAAATGGGTGCCTAGTTGGCTCTAGCCACGGTGACCGAGAGTGTTGCGGCGAGACAACCGTGTTCCCGGCGACCAGAGGGTTTCTAGCTCAATTGGGTGGGTCGGCGAGCATCGTAGACACATGAGAGTACTTAAATGGGGAAGAAGATGATATGAGCGGACCTGAACGGTGCTGACCACGGCGAGATTGATTTCACGGTGTTCTTGAACCGGGTTGGGGAGAATCCGAAATTAGTGCTCTCTGGTGGGGGGTTTGGGATGCAGGTGGGTGCAGTAGCTACTGGAATACATGGCGAAGCCGTAGGGGGGCTCAATTTATAGACCCCATCGATGGTGGTGTCCAATTTCGCACGGCTGAGCTGGCGGGCGGAGGTGAAGAAGGACACTGGCGCAGTGAATACGTGTTCAACGCCGTGGTAGCTACTCCGATGATCCACAGGGAGCTAAAGTGAATCGCGACGCTGTGGTGGCAAGGCTTGGACACGCGGCGAACAACGGCGACGCCACAACGGCGGTGAGATTCTAATCCGAGGGACGGTGAGAAAGGGGAGAGGTACCGCGGCTAGCCGGAGTGGCGTCGAGCTCACCGGCGGCGAAGATCTTTCACCCCGCGACGCTATCCATCCACCCTGGGCAAGAATCGAGACGTCGGCAGCATGAATCACGGCGGAGGGAGTCATCGGCGGTGAGGACAGTCGCGCTGGCGGTCTGATCCTGTAATACCCAAACTATAAGACTTATAAAAGAGTTGATCTCCTTATGTGATTTGCCATCTACTCCTTGGGACATGTGACTAAACCTAATTAAAAGAGAGTAATTTTTACTAAAACAGAAAAAAGAAAAGCTATGCATCATGTTGGAGTTTTGTTTGTGCATTGATTAAATATAATGGTGACACTAATAAAAAATATACATAGTAATGATTTAAGAATTTAGATTTATCCCAAAGCCACAATTTATAGAATTGGAAATAAGAAAGAAAGAGAGAAATATTATACAACACAAAATAAAGTTAAAAATAAATAAATTCATCACACTTTTAGGTATGTCCAAAATGTACTGTTAATCTGAGAGTGAATTTGCCACAAGTTGAAATTTAATTTGAATTGGAATTTGAATTTGGAAAATAGAAATAGAAAAGAAAAGGAAAAGATTAAACCTATTAGTTCCTTGGGCCGAATCTGCACATCTTGGCCCATTTCCACCGTTGCTCAGCCAAACCCGCCGTATCTATGCCATGCGGGTCCCACTCGCCTGATACCCGCCCTGCCGCACGCGCTTGCCGCCTAGCTGGGTCGCTGTCTCCTTGGGCCGGGTTGTCAGTGTGTCTCCGTCGGATCGCTGCTCAGTTTTTCCCCACGCGCGTACGACTGACCGGTCGCTTACGGCTCGGGCCCGTTTCGTCAGATCCATCCCCCTCCCTTCCAACTGACTACCGCGCGGCGGGCGTGGCCGTTGCGGTCGCCGCGCCGTTTTTACCGGAGTCCTCGCCGCCAGCTCGTGGCCACGCCGCGACCTGGGGATTATAAGCCGTGCCCCTGCCGTGAATACCGCACATCGCCTTGAGCTCCGAGCTAGCCGAAACGGGTTTGAGAGATCGATGGGGAGCGACTGAGAGAGATAGAACCAGAGAACTCGCGTCGCCCAACCTCCTTGCCGTGGGACTCGCTCCTCTGACGCATATATAAATAGGACGCTGCCCTTGGGTCATCCGGCATGTACGCCTACGCGCACGTCGAGGTAGCCTAGCATACAACGAGAATTTGGAGGAGAGGAACAATGGACTGCGGCCGCCACGGGGATATTCACCTATGGCGGCGTCGGGTCCCCGGCGGGCCGACGGTTGGCATCTTCGGTGTGCGCGGGATCTCCTCGGGGGGTCTCCACTGGTAGATTCTAACTGGAGCTCGCGTGATTCGTCATCGGAGCTTCAAGCATGACGTGATTTCGCCGTGTTACGTGGCTGGGGGTCTCTGCTGCGCCATAGCCGGTATGTCCTCCTCCCGCGTGTTAGCCATTGATCCTGTGTAGGTTAGCACCCGATTGCGTTGAGATTGGGGCGTTCGGGCCTAACATGGGGGGATCTGACCATGGCGCCGCCGCGCCCGTGCTTACGTTGTTGCGTCGGATGGCTGGATGGAGAAGAAGCCTCTTCGCCGTCCATCCTAGGATAGACGGTGGTGATCGGACGGTGTCTAGGCCGTTGGATCAGATATCTGCGGGCAGGGCTTCGTTGCTCGGCGTGGTGGGTAAGGTGCCGATGCACGACCGTCGTTGGATCGATCACCGGCGGATAGGATTAGAACCGGGGTCAGCGCTTCGGTGCATTAAATCCAGGGCGTTCAGAACTGATCGGGTGGATAGGATTTAGTCACATGCGTAGACGTTCCGTGTGCCATGGATCTCTGATCCAAGGGCCTAGATGGGATACCGGTTCACAATCTAATCCGGACCGCATTCTGGTGATCGGACGGCTGGGAGTTCACGATACCCTTTCGTGATGGCGGTTTTGTTAAAAAGTCCCTGACCAAAGTGCAAATCAACCCACGGTCCGCTGCAGAGAGTTCGGAGTATTGGGGTTTTTATGCCAGAGCCCCTGCACTCTTTATTTATTCTGCGCGCAGTCCAGGAAATAAAGAAATTAGGGAAAATGAATTTAGAAATTGATTTTGGATTTATAAATAATTCCAAGAACTCATTTTATTCATAGAAAATTCATACTAACTCCTTTTTAGTCCATTCCAGTTCCTATAATTTTGTAATATTATGGTTTATCATCTAGTACCACTGTTTTCACATGAAAGTCCTATTAAAATTTATATCCTATTTAATCTTGCATAAAACACATAAAACCTTTAGAAATTCATAACTTAAAATCTATAACTCCGATTTGATCCGTTCAAGTTGCGTTAGTCTCGTAGCAACGCGTAGATCATTATTATTCAGTTGGTACTTATGTTTGGTGTGATGTTAATTTTATCTATACCATGTTTGTTTGTATTGCTACGACTAGCGCGAGGACACGTGTCATTTGTAAAGCAAGTTGGTACCTGGATTCTCAAGTGCCAGGCAAGTTGTGCCCTTGATTCACTTTTGTTACCCAATAATGTTCTTTATAATCATTTACCATGCATAGATTTAAATTTGATGGGACCCAATAGGTTTCCCTAGTCTGTTTATCCTGTTTACCTTGTTTACCCCTGAATCATATGGGTAGTTATGCTATTGCTTTACGTGGTTTTTGGGTTAATATTTCATTATATCCATGTTCCAGTTATTTTGTTATTCTATTTATGTTCATGTCAAGATCATTATGTTATTGTTAATTGGAACATGGAGCTTAACTTGAGAACCACGTGCCACCACAAGGGAGGAATGGGACCCCTTGGCTGACTAATTAGGAAAGCTAGTGGAAGACTACCTTACCCGAAAGGGGCAAGGGCAGTAGGGGAGTGGTCAGTGTAGGGAGGTCCCTGGTTGATTTTGCTGCGATGGCGGTCAGCCAGGAACCCTGCATTGGAACTTCCTATAAACTGTAGCGGGTTTTCGGAAGCTAGTGGAACTTTGTAAAGGCCTCGTACTGGATCCCTAGCCATTCACCTTGGTAGTGTCTAAGGGCCTAGCTAACCCTGGCAACATGGGAAACACGACTTGTGGGTAAAGGGTACAACCTCTGCAGAGTGTAAAACTGGTATACTAGCCGAGCTCACGGTCATGAGCGGCTCAGGACTCTCCGATGATTAATTTATGGAACCTAAACTCAATTTGTCATTTGCATTTGCATGGGTTTATTATTAATTTTGTTCTATTATTTTATTATGGTTTGGTATTCACTTACACTTAGTAATTGCTAATAAAATTTTGACCAAATTTAAAAGCAATGCTCAGCTTTAACCCCTATCATTGATCAGCCTTACACTTTATGATCTCCCACCTTTGGCGAGTTCATGCCACATTATTCCCCACAACTTGTTGAGCGATGAACATGTGTGAGCTCACCCTTGTTGTCTCACACCCCCACAGGAGAAGAACAGGTGGTTCAGGAGGAGCCACGTATCGAGGAGTTCGATTCAATCTAGGTGGCGTTTCTCAGTTGACATTGGCGCCGACGATCCTTAGTTCGTTTTATATTTATCTTTTATTTTGTAATAAGACTTCCGCTATGTAATAAATACTCTGATTATTGTGACATTTATCTCTATACACTCTGTTATTGTATATGTTGTCTTCTTGGCGCATGTATGAGATGCACCTGGCTTTGTCCCTTAAAGCCGGGTGTGACAGAAGTGGTATCAGAGGAAATGTTGACTGTAGGACGAAACCTAGATAGAAATGGACAAAACCCTTATCTACTTATCTTATTCTGATTCATTCTATACTTACCTTACTCTGACTCATTCTACACTCATCTTATCTTGATCTTGTCTCACCTTTTGCTACCATACTCTGATTACTCTTATCTTTTCTGCTCTAAGACAAGATGGATTTCACACTTTGGAATCCTATATTTAAGACCTTTTTAAAAGATAGGAGACCTAAGACAAAAATTAAAAAAAAACTATTTTCTCTATTAAAAAAATGTTGGTTGATTGTTCTGATGATAAATGCTTGATTTGCTTCTTTGATCGATTGAAATAGTATAGACGGGCATCTTAGCATGTACCACCATAAGGTAATGTATTAGCTTTAGTGGATAACACACTAATCTACTTAGCTAATAAATCCCCCGTAGTAACATTCCTCGTAATTACTCGCCTTGTCTACAATTCTTCCTTTCTTACCCTGTATTTCTAACCCAGATGGACTGCCCCCTATACTATTGGAAGAGAGCAGTATAGACTTGATCCTTGGTATGTCATGGTTAAGAAAGGCAAAGGCAGTATATACACTGTGCTCCAAAGGAGAAAGATTTGAAGATGGAATTGCAGTAACTACCGCAACCAGACTAGCAGCTTTCTTAGTAGATGAGAAGTTGGTGGGTGACAACATCCGTGCAGTTAGGGATTTTCTGGATGTCTTTCTAGAGGAGTTATTAGGGATGCTACTAAATATGGAAGTTGAGTTTGTCATTGATCTCTTGCCTGGGACTGCTCCTAATTCTAAACGGCCATACAGGATGCCCATAGAAGAACTAAAGGAACTTAAGAAGCACCTAACGGAATTACAAGAGGCTGGGTACATTCGTCCGAGTTCTTCACCTTGTGGAGCGCCAGTTCAATTCGTACAGAAGAAAGATGGATCACAAGGGATGTGCGTGGATTATAGATCCCTTAATGATGTTACTGTGAAGAACAAGTATACATTACCCCGCATTGAAGATTTATTTAATCAGATGAGAGGTGCAAGGGTATTCTCGAAGATTGATCTCCGATCGGGTTACCATCAAATGAAGATTAGGCCATTAGATATCCCAAGACAGATTTCTCAACTCGATATGGTTTATATGAGTTCATCGTTATATCATTTGGACTAACTAATGCACCAACTATTTTATGGATCTGAAGAATGAGGTGTTCATGATCTGGACAGATTCGTCGTGGTTTTTCATCGACGATATTTTTATTTCAAGAGTGATAGCGATCATGAGGAACATCTGAGATTGGTGTTACAGAAGCTACGAGATAATCAACTCTACGCCAAGTACAGTAAGTGCGAGTTCTGGATTGACGAGGTGCCATTCCTTGGACATATCATTTATAATGGAGGAATAGCAGTGGATTCTACTAAAGTCAAGGAGATAGTGGCGTGGAGCATACCCACTATAGTTACTGAGGTCCGGTGTTTCTTGGGACTTGCAGGATATTATCGGAGATTTATTAAAGGATTTTCTAAGATTGTTAAGCCTATGACCTCGCTTCTGGAGAAGGGAAGAGAGTTTAAGTGGGACAAGAAGTACCAAGATAGTTTTAACCAACTGAAGTTGAGATTGATGTCACCCCAGTGTTGGTTATGCCAGATCTACAGAAAGGATTTGACATTTGTTGTGTTGCCTGCGGCCAAGGCTTGGGATGTGTACTTATGCAAGAAGGACATGTGATTGCCTATGCATCTCGTCAGTTGCGGAAACATGAATTGAACTATCCCACTCATGACTTAGAATTAGCAGCTGTTGTGATGCACTTAAGATATGGAGACATTATATCATGGGAACCAAGTGTCATGTGTACACGGATCATAAGATTTTGAAGTATATATTCACTCAAAAGGATCTCAACCTGAGGCAACGCCGTTGGTTGGAGCTTATTAAGGATTATGATTTGGAGATTCACTATCGCCCGGGCAAGGCAAATTTGGTTGCAGATGCCTTGAGTCGCAAGGAGCATGTTCACTCAGCTATTGTTGCCCAGCTACCCGATGAGATTGTTGAGGATTTCAGGAGACTTAACCTGGGGATAGTTGCTCATACTGAAGGAGTTACTATTGATGTAGAACCTATTTTGGAACAAGAAATCCACAAAGGACAAATGGTGATGCTAAAATACAAGAGATTAAGGATCTGATTACTGAAGGACGAGGTCTGGATTTCACGAAAGATGAGCAAGGCACCGTATGGTTCAAGGACAGGATATGTGTTCTTGATATTGAAAGCCTTCGTGAGACTATTTTGAAGGAAGCCCATGACTTGGATTATTCTATTTCATCCTGGTAGTACCAAGATGTATCAGGATTTGAAGTGGAAGTATTGGTGGTATGGATTGAAGAGAGATGTGGTTGCACATGTGGCTATGTGCGATGTGTGTCAAAGAGTTAAGACTGAACACCAGAGGCCAGCTGGACTAATTCATCCACTGAAGATACCCGAGTGGAAGTGGGAAAAGATTGTTATGGACTTCATTGCTGGATTGCCACGCACCTCGAAAGGATAGGATTCTATATGGGTTATTGTGGATAGATTGACCTAAGTGACTCATTTCATCCCATTCAAGACTACTTTTGAGGTATCTCAATTGGTAGAGTGATATATGACTCGGATTGTGTCTCTACACGATGTACCGAAGAAGATCGTTTTGGATAGAGGATCACAGCCTACCTCCAGATTTTGGAAAAGTTTTCATGAGAATATGGATACGAAGTTGAATTTTAGTTTGGCCTACCAACCTCAGACTGACGGACTGACCGAAAGGACTAACCAAGTATTGGAAGATATGTTGAGAGCTTGTGCCCTTCAGCATGGTAGTAGTTGGGACAAGAGTCTACCTTATGCTAAGTCCTCATATAATAATAGTTACCAGGCCAGTGTGAAGATGTCAATGTTCGAGACTCTATATGGCAGGAAATGTAGGACTCCTCTATTTTGGACCAGACTAGAGGAAGACAGTTCTTTGGGCCTGAACTTATTCAAGAGGCAGAAGAACAAGTTTGTATAATTCGAGAGAACTTGAGGGTAGCTCAAACCAGATAAAAGAGCTATGCGGATAATAGAAGAAGACCACTGGAATTTGAGGAAGGTGATCATGTGTACCTCAAGATGTCACCACTTCGTGGAATGAGGAGATTCAAAGTCAAGGGCAAATCGTTCCCTCACTTTATTGGACCTTTTAAAGTTTTTTTAGGCAAGTTGGAGAGATGGCCTAGCAACTCGAGCTACTTGATAATCTATCTGATGTGCATAATGTGTTCCATGTGTCTCAACTTAGGAAGTGTCTCCGTGTCCCTGAAGAACAGTTACCAATGGAAGAACTCCGTGTTCAAGGAGATTTGACTTACACGGAGTATCCTAACAAGATTCTTGATACATTGACTCGAGTTACAAGAAATAAGGTGATAAAAATGTGCAAAGTGCAATGGAGCCATCATGGAGAAGATGAAGCAACATGGGAAAGAGAAGAAGAGCACTACACCAAAATAGTGAACTTCCTAGAGCCTAAACCCTAGGAAGTTAGCCCTAAACTCTAGGAAGTTAGCTAAACTCTCGGAAGTTAAGCCATCCCGTCGGAAGTTTGGCTCTCGAAAATTTTTTGTCGGAAGTTAGCTTAACTTCCTAGAGCCCTCTAGGAAGTTAGCTAACTTCCTACAGCCAAAGAAGCCTCTCGGAAGTTAGTAGGTTCTCGGAAGTTAGTAGCTTCACGCCGTTAGCTGACTAACTTCCTACGACTAACTTCCTACAGTTGATTGTAGCCCTAGGAAGTTAGCTGGCTAACTTCCTACGGCTGACTGTAGGCCCTAGGAAGTTAGTTTGACCAGCATTACAAATGCTGCTTATTTTTATTTTACACCACATTCCACAACATAACAAATATATCAACAGCTATATAGCACAACCTATTTTCACATAAAACATCTCACACACAATCACATAACAATATTTAAATCCATAGTCTCATCAATTACATCACAAAAATCTCATCCATAGTCATAATAAGACACATCTCATCCAGTACTAATAAGAGACAATATCTTATACATAGTCAAAATAAAAGTCTCAAGTATCAGAACACAATAACATAGAAGCTTACGGTCGCCGGTCACCATCGGGTTACAATGACGAGTGATGGTCGATACCTCCACTAGCGAAGAGGGTTTCAACAAAGTATAGCTCGTCTTCTCGTTCATGCATCGGTAAGGTAGCTGGAGGGGTCTAATATACATGTACAAATGATATTTGTTGAGCATACGATCAGCTTCATCAAGGACAAGATATGATACTTGGTGCAGGCTCACTCTATTCATTTCCAAAATGTCATTTAATCTCCCAGGAGTTGCGACAACAATGTCTCTTATTAATCTCCCATCTTTTCCCTCGTTTCTCCTAAATCTCGAGGACGAGATTATTTTTAAGGGGGGTAGGATTTGTAATACCCAAACTATAAGACTTATAAAAGAGTTGATCTCCTTATGTGATTTGCCATCTACTCCTTGGGACATGTGACTAAACCTAATTAAAAGAGAGTAATTTTTACTAAAACAGAATAAAGAAAAGCTATGCATCATGTTGGAGTTTTGTTTGTGCATTGATTAAATATAATGGTGACACTAATAAAAAATATACATAGTAATGATTTGAGAATTTAGATTTATCCCAAAGCCACAATTTATAGAATTGGAAATAAGAAAGAAAGAGAGAAATATTATACAACACAAAATAAAGTTAAAAATAAATAAATTCATCACACTTTTAGGTATGTCCAAAATGTACTGTTAATCTGAGAGTGAATTTGCCACAAGTTGAAATTTAATTTGAATTGGAATTTGAATTTGGAAAATAGAAATAGAAAAGAAAAGGAAAAGATTAAACCTATTAGTTCCTTGGGCCGAATCTGCACATCTTGGCCCATTTCCACCGTTGCTCAGCCAAACCCGCCGTATCTATGCCATGCGGGTCCCACTCGCCTGATACCCGCCCTGCCGCACGCGCTTGCCGCCTAGCTGGGTCGCTGTCTCCTTGGGCCGGGTTGTCAGTGTGTCTCCGTCGGATCGCTGCTCAGTTTTTCCCCACGCGCGTACGACTGACCGGTCGCTTACGGCTCGGGCCCGTTTCGTCAGATCCATCCCCCTCCCTTCCAACTGACTACCGCGCGGCGGGCGTGGCCGTTGCGGTCGCCGCGCCATTTTTACCGGAGTCCTCGCCGCCAGCTCGTGGCCACGCCGCGACCTGGGGATTATAAGCCGTGCCCCTGCCGTGAATACCGCACATCGCCTTGAGCTCCGAGCTAGCCGAAACGGGTGAGAGAGATCGATGGGGAGCGACTGAGAGAGATAGAACCAGAGAACTCGCGTCGCCCAACCTCCTTGCCGTGGGACTCGCTCCTCTGACGCATATATAAATAGGACGCTGCCCTTGGGTCATCCGGCATGTACGCCTACGCGCACGTCGAGGTAGCCTAGCATACAACGAGAATTTGGAGGAGAGGAACAGTGGACTGCGGCCGCCACGGGGATATTCACCTATGGCGGCGTCGGGTCCCCGGCGGGCCGACGGTTGGCATCTTCGGTGTGCGCGGGATCTCCTCGGGGGGTCTCCACTGGTAGATTCTAACTGGAGCTCGCGTGATTCGTCATCGGAGCTTCAAGCATGACGTGATTTCGCCGTGTTACGTGGCTGGGGGTCTCTGCTGCGCCATAGCCGGTATGTCCTCCTCCCGCGTGTTAGCCATTGATCCTGTGTAGGTTAGCACCCGATTGCGTTGAGATTGGGGCGTTCGGGCCTAACATGGGGGGATCTGACCATGGCGCCGCCGCGCCCGTGCTTACGTTGTTGCGTCGGATGGCTGGATGGAGAAGAAGCCTCTTCGCCGTCCATCCTAGGATAGACGGTGGTGATCGGACGGTGTCTAGGCCGTTGGATCAGATATCTGCGGGCAGGGCTTCGTTGCTCGGCGTGGTGGGTAAGGTGCCGATGCACGACCGTCGTTGGATCGATCACCGGCGGATAGGATTAGAACCGGGGTCAGCGCTTCGGTGCATTAAATCCAGGGCGTTCAGAACTGATCGGGTGGATAGGATTTAGTCACATGCGTAGACGTTCCGTGTGCCATGGATCTCTGATCCAAGGGCCTGGATGGGATACCGGTTCACAATCTAATCCGGACCGCATTCTGGTGATCGGACGGCTGGGAGTTCACGATACCCTTTCGTGATGGCGGTTTTGTTAAAAAGTCCCTGACCAAAGTGCAAATCAACCCGCGGTCCGCTGCAGAGAGTTCGGAGTATTGGGGTTTTTATGCCAGAGCCCCTGCACTCTTTATTTATTCTGCGCGCAGTCCAGGAAATAAAGAAATTAGGGAAAATGAATTTAGAAATTGATTTTGGATTTATAAATAATTCCAAGAACTCATTTTATTCATAGAAAATTCATACTAACTCCTTTTTAGTCCATTCCAGTTCCTATAATTTTGTAATATTATGGTTTATCATCTAGTACCACTGTTTTCACATGAAAGTCCTATTAAAATTTATATCCTATTTAATCTTGCATAAAACACATAAAACCTTTAGAAATTCATAACTTAAAATCTATAACTCTGATTTGATCCGTTCAAGTTGCGTTAGTCTCGTAGCAACGCGTAGATCATTATTATTCAGTTGGTACTTATGTTTGGTGTGATGTTAATTTTATCTATACCATGTTTGTTTGTATTGCTACGACTAGCGCGAGGACACGTGTCATTTGTAAAGCAAGTTGGTACCTGGATTCTCAAGTGCCAGGCAAGTTGTGCCCTTGATTCACTTTTGTTACCCAATAATGTTCTTTATAATCATTTACCATGCATAGATTTAAATTTGATGGGACCCAATAGGTTTCCCTAGTCTGTTTATCCTGTTTACCTTGTTTACCCCTGAATCATATGGGTAGTTATGCTATTGCTTTACGTGGTTTTTGGGTTAATATTTCATTATATCCATGTTCCAGTTATTTTGTTATTCTATTTATGTTCATGTCAAGATCATTATGTTATTGTTAATTGGAACATGGAGCTTAACTTGAGAACCACGTGCCACCACAAGGGAGGAATGGGACCCCTTGGCTGACTAATTAGGAAAGCTAGTGGAAGACTACCTTACCCGAAAGGGGCAAGGGCAGTAGGGGAGTGGTCAGTGTAGGGAGGTCCCTGGTTGATTTTGCTGCGATGGCGGTCAGCCAGGAACCCTGCATTGGAACTTCCTATAAACTGTAGCGGGTTTTCGGAAGCTAGTGGAACTTTGTAAAGGCCTCGTACTGGATCCCTAGCCATTCACCTTGGTAGTGTCTAAGGGCCTAGCTAACCCTGGCAACATGGGAAACACGACTTGTGGGTAAAGGGTACAACCTCTGCAGAGTGTAAAACTGGTATACTAGCCGAGCTCACGGTCATGAGCGGCTCAGGACTCTCCGATGATTAATTTATGGAACCTAAACTCAATTTGTCATTTGCATTTGCATGGGTTTATTATTAATTTTGTTCTATTATTTTATTATGGTTTGGTATTCACTTACACTTAGTAATTGCTAATAAAATTTTGACCAAATTTAAAAGCAATGCTCAGCTTTAACCCCTATCATTGATCAGCCTTACACTTTATGATCTCCCACCTTTGGCGAGTTCATGCCACATTATTCCCCACAACTTGTTGAGCGATGAACATGTGTGAGCTCACCCTTGTTGTCTCACGCCCCCATAGGAGAAGAACAGGTGGTTCAGGAGGAGCCACGTATCGAGGAGTTCGATTCAATCTAGGTGGCGTTTCTCAGTTGACATTGGCGCCGACGATCCTTAGTTCGTTTTATATTTATCTTTTATTTTGTAATAAGACTTCCGCTATGTAATAAATACTCTGATTATTGTGACATTTATCTCTATACACTCTGTTATTGTATATGTTGTCTTCTTGGCGCATGTATGAGATGCACCTGGCTTTGTCCCTTAAAGCCGGGTGTGACAGATCCGCACGAGCACTGTACCATGGTGAATTCAGTCAGATGAACCTGACATCCAATGTTTGAACTCGATTTTCTCCCAGATTCTTATGGCAACACAACCAGTGATCTGCAGCAATATTGTAGAGCTACAAACCAGCTACAAGTTTGTCATAGCTGCCATGGGCAGATTCCTGCTTGATCATAGTTGAATTTATGCTCAAAGTCGTAGTGATTGCACTGTCTGTTTGAAAATTCAGACCTGGTAACCTGACAGTCCAACTTTAAGCTCAATTATCTCTAAATTCTTCTTAACCACTATGCTTACACTCTTAAGCAAAGTTGTTCTCCCATGATTAAGCTACAAATTTGATGTGGTGACCTAGGGCAAAAACCCAAGAATTTGAAAGATATAAGGCTCCAAAGTTGAGCGAACTACACTGAAGTTCAGACTTAGAATGAAATAGAGGTCAAGTGGTACTTTTTGCAAATTAGTCCAAAACTTAGGGTTTGGCTTATTAATTTAAATATTTGTGAACCAAAGGACTTAATATGCCTTAACATTGTAGTTTTTACACTTTAATCCAAATGTGCACTGTTTTTGCACATAGGCCCCTAGGGTTTGGACTTAGGGTTTTCCTGGGTTCAAATGGGGTTTTTGGTATCTCAGGGGTATAAATGGGATTCTAGTTCATTTTGGGAACATTTTATGACTATTCCCCTAAAGCTTTTAGGTTTTCTCAATTTGGTTAGGTTTTACCCCCTATAATCCCTATTTAGGGTTATGTTCCCTATCCAGGGTTCTATTTGCAAAATGCTATAACAATACAACTTGTTTGAAATTTTTACCTAGTAAATGCACTCTAGGTGTGTCAAACATATGCAATGCCAATGTTTATGATGCCATGCTCAAGTTTTAGTTGCAGTAACACCAGGGGTGTTACATCCTTTCCCCCATAAAAGAATCTCATCCCGAGATTAAAAGTCCTAGGGTTAGTAATGGAAAAGGAAATGTGTCACATTCTTATTTCCTTATTTCTGGTACGAGGCAGGGGTGGTGTGGGGTTCACTCTTTATTATAACAATTAAACACACTTTACAAATTACATGAGGCTAAAAAGCCCGGGAAATTCTTATCTAAAAAGTCTTGAGTTTCCCATGTAGCCTCATCTTAAGAATGTTGGTTCCACTGTATTTTATAGAACTTGAGAGTTTTTCTTCGGGTAACCCAGTCCTTTTGATCCAAGACCCGAATAGGGTGTTCGGAATATGTCAAGTCTGGTTCAAGGACAACATCTATCACGTCAACGGTTCGATCTGGTACCCGAAGTCATTTCTTCAATTGTGATACATGAAACACATTGTGTACAGCAGACAAGGTTTCGGGTAGTTGAATTCGATAAGCCACTGGCCCATATCTTTCAATTATAGGGAATGGACCAATGTACCTGGGTGCAAGCTTCCCTTTTATCCCGAAACTCGATACACCCTTCATTGGTGAAACTTTCAAGTAGACATAATCTCCCATGAGAAAGTATAAGGGTTGTCGTCGTTGGTCTGCATAACTCTTTTGACGGGCTTGGGCTTTCTTCATATTATGAAATATTTTCTGAACCTTTTCTTCGGTCTCTTTCACCATATCAGGCCTAAAGAAGTACCTTTCTCCAGGTTCAGACCAATTTAGCGGAGTACGACATCGTCGTCCATACAAAGCTTCGAAGGGTGCCATCTTGATACTTTCTTGATAGCTATTATTATATGAAAACTCCGCTAAGGGCAAACATTCATCCCATTTCTGTGAGAAGTGCAGAACACATGCCCGCAGCATATCTTCAAGTATTTGATTAACCCTCTCAGTCTGTCCACTTGTTTGAGGATGATAGGCCAAACTGTGGAGCAGCTTAGTACCCAGGGATTTATGAAGTTCTTCCCAGAATTTGGATACGAATTGAGGTCCACGATCCGACACTATAGTCTTTGGAACACCGTGCAAACTGAGAATGCGAGCAATGTATAATTCCGCATAGGTAAGAACTGGGTAAGATGTCTTGACTGGCAGAAAGTGAGCAACTTTTGTGGGCCGATCAACAATAACCCAGATAGAGTCATACCCTTTTGCGGTCCTGGGCAATCCCACAATAAAGTCCATACTTATGTCTTCCCATTTCCATGTCGGTATTGGTAGAGACTGTAATAGACCGGCAGCTTTCAAATGTATGGCCTTGACACATCTACAGGTGTCACATCTAGCCACATAGCGTGCAATCTCGATCTTCATTTTCGTCCACCAATAATATTGTTTCAGATCTTGGTACATCTTAGTGCTTCCGGGATGAATAGAATAGCGACTAAGATGTGCTTCATCAAGGATTTGTTGGCGGACCACTTCATTCTTCGGCACCACTATGCGGTTATTAAACCATATAATGCCTTGATCATCTTCTTTGAAACATTTGGCTTTTCCAGCCCTTATCTTCTCATGAATGTGTTTCATACCCTCATTATCCCTTTGAGCATCAATTATCCTTTGCAAGAGGGCTGACTCAAGCTTTAGCTGACTTAAGGTTCCTTGTTGGACCATTCCCAGGTTTAGCTTCTCCATCTCCTGACATAAGGTATTGTCAGAGGTCTTCACCGTAAGACAGTGACAGGAAACCTTACGGCTAAGTGCATCTACCACTACATTGGCTTTGCCTGGGTGATAATGAATTTCCAGTTCATAATCTTTAATAAGCTCAAGCCATCGCCTTTGTCTCATATTCAATTCTAACTGGGTGAAGATATACTTCAAGCTTTTATGATCTGTATAAATGTGACAGATATTACCCAGTAGATAATGACGCCAAATCTTTAGGGCATGAACCACAGCAGCTAGCTCCAGATCATGAGTTGGGTAATGCTCCTCATGTCGGCGCAACTGTCTTGAAGCATACGCAATTACTCGGCCTTCTTGCATTAATACACAGCCGAGACCACTGCCTGATGCATCACAATACACATCGAAGGGCTTAGTGATATCCGGTTGAGCCAATACCGGAGCAGTTGTTAATAATGTCTTCAATTTTTCAAAAGCTTCATTACACTTGGAAGACCAATTGAATTTAATATCATTCTTCAATAAACTTGTGATTGGCTTCACAAGCTTAGAAAAATCTAGTATAAATCGGCGGTAATATCCAGCCAGTCCAAGGAAACTTCGGACTTGATGATCAGTGGTTGGGGGTTTCCACTCCAAAATGTCCTTGACTTTGCTGGGATCCACCGCAATCCCCCTGGCAGATAGAACATGTCCCAGAAACTGAATTTCCTCCAGCCAAAACGCGCATTTGCTGAACTTGGCATATAGCTGATGTTCTCTCAAGCGCGTTAACACGATCCGTAAATGTTGAGCATGCTCCCCTTCATTCTTGGAATATATTAGAATATCGTCAATGAAGACCACCACAAACTTGTCCAACTCGGGCATGAACACCGAGTTCATCAAATACGTGAAGTGGGCAGGAGCATTTGTCAATCCGAAAGACATTACCAGGTATTCCAATAATCCATACCGCGTAGTGAACGCAGTCTTTGGTATATCCTCTGTGACGGAACCTCCCAAGTAATCAGGCCCACCTACAGTTGTCCTCGTCTAACAGACATCAGACACCCAGTAGATGTTCCTAAGTTACTTGACAAGCTCGGTATCTTTCCTTACCTCACCAGGAACGTTTCACCCGTCTTGCAGACATTACAGATCATCGGAGATAAAGATATGCGGAAGCGAATTACATAATCTTACATTTATTTCCAAAGTAGGCTCAAGTTAAGTTATTACAGACCAGTTCTAGAAGTGAGTGCATAAAAGTAATAATTATACAAACCAGGGAGACACAAACTTCTCCCGAAAGTCTATAAACAAAAGATTCTAAAGATGGAGGACCGAGTCCTCCCGCACTTCAGTCTTGGGTTTCATCCTTGGGAACCACCTTAGCACAGAAGCAGCAGAAGTCTGCTACTTCCCCACCTAAAAACAACAAAGGGATAAACCCTGAGTATGGAATTACTCAGCAAGTCTTACCCGACTAAGGAAAAGACTCTCAAGGGTATGCTGGATATATGGGAGTCAAGGTAAGGCTTCTCAATAGTCAAGACTCTGTTTTGCAGAAATGCTTACTAAAGTGGATCCTTAAAAATCCAATTTTATTGGTCAAGTTAGGTAAAATTACCTGCACTAGAGTTCTTTCTACCCTAGTTCAATCACTGGTCCTGCACTAGCCAATTTCTTAACCAAAAACCCATCATCTTTAGTGGAATGCTACGTGTAAGTCAGTGGCCAAGTCTCCATAACCGCGGAGGTACGGCGATCCGAATCGATTATACTCAGCTGAGGATCTCCAATCACACGACATATGTAGCACTTAACCCTTGCATATGTCAACCCGCCACCGGGGTTCTTAAGACCGGATCAGGTTCACGCAAACCGAGAGCACAGATACACCACCGTCCAGCCTCTTGCCACGGAGGGTACACGCTACTCTCGCCACCGCTCCACGCCCATTTCGTGTTATCTTATTCCGGCCTTAGTCTGCCCGAGGCAAGGCTTACCCATGATGAGGCATGTGACCAGTTAAAGGGTCCTCGGTCAGCAGGCCTACATCGACAAGGTCCTTAATCGACTCAGACGGAGACACTACACCGAGACTCTCTTCTCGTGCAAGTCACCCGCCCGGTCTCAGCTTAATCATTTCATCCCAAAAACTTGGTACCTGACAGAGGTACATCTTTTCCGATGTTGGACCCATCAAGGCCTTGATGGATCCACCATCAAATTTTGTTTTTGAAAACATCCCTCCCACTTTGCCAAACATCTTTTGTAAAACAAATCCTTTTGTTTTTCTAAAGCAATACTAAGCAAAGTAAAACCTTTTTGTAAAAACAGGATTTCAAGGAGGATAATCAAAATCAAGGAAAGTAATGCAGGAATTGTTTAATCAATCAATTCCTATCACCTAATGCATCAAACAAGTGATAAAGATTTTAAAGAAACATCAAGGGAGGTGGCAAATGCACCGGGGCTTGCCTTTGTTATCAGATGTGTCTGGCTCGGATCCACAGATATCAAAATAAAAGCAGTTGTCTGCCTGGGGATCAGAGGTGGGTGGTATCCCTTCTTCAAAAACTTCTTCTTCTTCTTCTTGCTCTAATATAATCATATACATGTATAAGAATGGATGTCATGGAATGCTCATGAGGATGCAAAGGTAACATAAACTTATTATTTATGTCTTGAATACAACTTTCCTTCACGGAGTTCCGGGAACTTAGGGTTTCCGGAGTCGGTAAAGGAGTTCATGGAGCAGGGGGGTGGTTTTGGGTTTAGTGATCAAACAAGGTCCAAATCAACCCAAATTCTACCCAAGGCTTCTAAATATTGGTTTAAGTGCCCATAAAAAGTTTGGGCATTTTTGGACTTACCAATTATTTTCTAAAAATCCAGAATCAATAGTTTAGGCTATTTTAAATATCCTAGAATTCCCTATTTAATCCAAAAATCATAAAACTATTTTTATTAAATACTATGGAAAATAACAAATCTAGGAAAATTGGTTTCACAATTTTATCATTTTTCTACAATTTTCTAAAATTGTTTTGGCTCTGGAGTAAAAAGAAAAGAAGAAAGGAATGAATAGTGCTGGGCCAGAAGTAGCCCATACGGCCCAGCCAACAGAGAAAACGGGAGTGCGCCCGCGCCCGCGGGGCAGACTTGCGCGGAGGTCCCCGGGGTTTTGGGCTAATGGGAGTTGGGTTCGGTCACTATTTGAACCAGTCACTGACAGATTACAGGGAGGCCCCTGCAGTTCTAATTCTTTGCAGAGGGAAGTCCCCGACGGCGGTGAGCGCGGTTGCGCTCCGGTGAGCCACTGTACCGGCCAAACGGGGCGACGATAAGACCCTCCGAGCAACAGACATGAAATCGGGGCTACCAAAATCGTTTCCCCCAACCTAATTGCGTCTAAGACCAACTAAGGAGCTCTGGCCACGGTGACCGAGAGCACGGCGGCTTGGGGATCGTGTTCTCGGCGATCCTAGGCGGTTTGGTTCAATTAAAATGGTCGGGGAGCATCACCAACATGTAAGGATGCTAGAACAGGGATGAGAAGAGGATGAGCGGACCTGGAGAAGGCTGGCCGCGGTGAGCTCGATTCACAGCGGCGGAGAACCGATTTGGGGGCAATTAGAAATTCGGGCGAGCGGTGGGACGATTGAGTGTGGGAACGGGTGCTAGAGCTTCACAAGTTCATGGCGCAACTAGCCCTGCCCACAATTTATAGGCTCCGGGGCGGTGGCTCGTGAATTTTGGGTGGTGATGTGCGGCGGTCAGAGGTAGAAGAAAGCACTAGTGCGTGTGGCTGCGTGTCCTCGGTCGTGGCAGGCTCACCGGCGGCGATGGGACGGCGTTAAGGAGTCACGACGACGAGGTGGAAAGGTAGAGCCACGCGGCGGGCAACGGCGAAGACTTGACGACGGTGAGAGCTTTATCCACGGCGAGGAGCAAGGGAAAGAGTACTACGGTTGGTCGGGGTGGCCTCCAGCTCACCGGCGGCAATGATCCATTTCCCCGACGTTATCCCCTTACCCGGGCATGAATCTTGACGCCGGTCGGCACGGATCACGACGGAGGTCATCGGCGGTGAGCCGAGCTGTCAATCTGATCCCCACAGGTCTACTGTACCATGGGAGATTACATTCAGCCAGCCTGACAGGGGAGTTTGCAGAGCCCATAAGTTTTAATTTTGTATAGCAACTTTGTTATCGATCTGTACCAAAGTTGTAGAGTTATGAACCAGCTACAATTTAACTATAGGACTTGATCACATTTGAGCACTGGATCATACTTGGATTTGAGCTCAAAGTTCACCTCATAACACTGCAATTCTGAAATTCAGCTTCAACAGTCTGACAACCAGTTTTGGACTGGTTTTTTCTGCAAATTTCTCATAACAACTATGCTTGCACCCTTAAGCAAAGTTGTTCTCCTATAATTGGGCTAAAATTTTGATGTGGTGACCTAGGGCAAAAACCCTATGCTTTGAAAGTTACAAAGCCCCAAAGTTGAGCCCATGCACTGATTTCTCAGACTTAGAATAAACTCATATGAGGTCCATTTTGCATTTAAGTCCAAAATTTAGGGTTTGGCCCTCAAGTCCACATATTTGTGATCCAATTGACTTGAAACACTTATTTGACTTGGTTTTTGCACTTTAGTCCAATTGTGCATCAATTTTGCACATAGGTCCCTAGGGTTTGGACTTTGGGTTTTCTAGGGTTCCAATTAGGGTTTCTGGCATCCCAGGGGTATAAGTGTGATTCAACTTAGTGTTTGGGGATATTTTATGACTTTTCTCACAAGCCCTAAAGTTTTTCTCAACTTGGGTTAAGTTTTACCCCTTTAACCACTATTTAGGGTTAAGTACTTAAACCAGGGTCCTATTTGTAAAACAGTAAAACAATACAACTTGTTTGAAATTTTTGCCTAGTGAATGCACTCTAGGTGTGTCAAACATATGCAATGCCCATGCTCATGATGCCATGCTCAAGTTTTAGTTATAGTAACACCAGGGGTGTTACATCCTCGGGCCGAATACGGATCTGATGATAGCCCGATCTGAGATCAATCTTGGAGAATACCCTCACCTCGGTCAGTTGATCAAATAAAATGTCAATCCTCGGAAGAGGGTACTTGTTCTTGATAGTGACCTCATTCAGGGGTCGATAATCCACACACATCCGTAAAGTTTGATCCTTCTTCTTGACGAATATGGCTGGACAACCCCATGGCGACGAGCTTGGCCAGATGAATCCTTTCTCAAGTAGATCTTGTAATTGAATCTTCAATTCTGCCAACTCATTCGAAGGCATACGGTACGATCTTCGAGAAATGGGAGCCGTACCGGGCTTCAACTCAATTACAAACTCTACGTCCCTTTCAGGTGGCAATCCACGCAAATCCTCTGGAAAGACATCGGGAAACTCGCATACTACCGGAATATCCTTGATTTCCGGCATAGTGGCTTCATAAACTCTACCAGTAGCTTTCGTTGGAATGGGGATAGGCAAAAGAATTTCCTCTTGATTATGACTCAACCTGATAGTTCTTTGATCAGTGTTGAGGGTTGCTTTATGTTTGGCCAACCAATTCATGCCCAAAATGACATCTATGTCTTGGCCTTTCAGAACGATCATATTAGTAGGAAAGTCCTGTCCGGCCAATGATACAGGCACTTGATAGGCCACTTCCCTAGTAAAGATTTGTCCCCCAGGTGACTGAATTTTAAACCCTTCTTTTGATTCATGGCATGAAATGCAATGTTGCTCCACAAATTTCTTGCTAATGAATGTATGCGAAGCACCAGAATCAAAGAGAATAACTACATGATGATTGGCCACAAGGAACGTACCCATCATTACCGGCTCTCCGTCCGGTGTAGTGGCCACTTGCGTATAATATATGCGTCCCGTCTTCTTGGTATTTTTGCCCACAGTATTTCCCTTGACTTGAGATGAATTCCCAGATCCTTGTTGATTATTTGACTGGTTTTGTTTTGGATAAGGGCAATCCTTGATGAAATGCCCAGATTTGCCACAATTGAAACATCCAGTCGATGAGCTGGGCAGAGCAGGGAATCGAGTGCCTGGGGCACCCGGCTGACTTGATGCAGTGGGGGCATTATTGGGACGAATAATTACTGGTTGCTTAAAAGGGAAGGAGGGTGGACGAGAGAAAGAGCGATTCTGGTTGGAAGGCCAGAGAACAAACCGTTGCCTTTTCACCGGGCCCTGACTAGGCCTATCACCTCCAAATCCCTTAGATTTTCCGACACCTGCATACTTCGCTTCCACTGCCAATGCTGTACTGATAGCTCTTCCATAAGTAAGATCTATGCAGGTTGCCATCTTTCTTTGCATTCGATCATTTAAACCTCTCATAAAACAATTTTTCTTCTTCAGATCGGTGTTCACTTGATCGATTGCAAATTGTGACAAATGATTGAACTTATTGAGATACTGATTAACAGTATCCCCTCCTTGCTTTAGCTTCATAAATTCTTCTTGCTTCATGCGAAGAACACCTTCTGGTATATAATGTTCGCGGAAGGCCACCTTGAATTCTTCCCATGTTATCTGATGATTGGCCGGTTGAACGGCCACGAAATTTCCCCACCAGGTGCTGGCAGGGCTGCGCAGTTGTTGGGCTGCGAATAAAGGCTTCTGGGTTTCAGAACAGCGCAGAAGTCCAAATTTTTGCTCGATAACACGAATCCATTCGTCTGCTTCTAACGGGTCTTCGGCTTTAACAAACAGCGGTGGACGTGTCTCTGAAAAGTCCAAGTAAGAGGTTTCACAGGGGCCCTGTTGATAACCCCGCTCGCCTTGTGGTTGAAACTGTTGACCCGCCATCTCTCTCAGAAAACGGGTATTATCAGCGGTCACATTTACTAAAGCGACAATCGCCTCGGCCAGTGTGGGAGGGACAGGAGGCGGATTTGGGGTAGACTCCCTCCCACTGGAGGTTCCAGCTGCATCCTGTGATCGGGTCTTGGACGACAACTGTGGCAACAAACATTTGGAAACAAATATAATATGCCAAAGACAAAACCATCCAATTTACATTACCAAAAAGAGTAATGTTACAGACTCGATTTTATACAACAGGAGTACAGTACCCATTATACAATAGTACAACCTATTATACAATACACTACTTCTATTTCTACTACTACACCATTATTCCTGCTTCTGGTTGCTCCTGGCAGCCTTGTCGTCAGGTGTGGGAGACTATTCATCGACCAGTCTCATAGAAGGAGGGGGCCTAAAAAGGTCTAACTCACCACCATGCGCTTCTCCCGCATCATGTGAGGGTCCGGCTTCCGACCCGACAGGATCAGTAGGTGCACTGGGATGTAGTTGCGAATACAGTACATGGACTTCCTCATGTAGGGTATTGCAATATGCCTGCAGGTTGTCAATGGAAGAGCTAAGTTCCTCGACTCGAGCTCGAGCCTTTGCTTCCTTAGCCTAGGCCACTGAACGAGACTGAACCGCCCAATCGAGCGCTAAATCCCGATCAGCAAGCTGATCTTGCAAGCGGCGGATGTGACTTCTTAATTCGTTTATTCTATCACCATCCGCGACCCATATGTTCATCCTGTGTTGAAGCTTCGCTTGAAGCTGATTTACTTGGGCTTCAAGATCCCCAATCGGATCGTTGCTTCCGCTACTACTATCCTCGTGCCGTGGAGCAAGTTGGCGACGGGGTACACCAATTGGGCCAGTTGACTTACGCACGGTTTTCCTCGTGCGCGGCGGCATTTCTCTAAGGAGGAAATTTTAGTATGGTTCTTAACATGATGCATGTATAATTACAGAACCAACCTTAGTTGATTCATACCTTCTATACATTGCACTCCTCCTATCTGGTCTTTCATATAGATTCTTCAGATATAAGGGATAAGAATGGAAGGAATCTTTCTAGGTAAGTTTTTTAAAAAAATCATTTTGAAGATGCCTCATAATATCTGCAAAGAAGGGCTTCGCTCTGATACCAGCTGTGACGGAACCTCCCAAGTCATTAGGCCCACCTACAGTTGTCCTTGTCCAACATACATCAGACAACCCTGTAGATGTTCCTAAATTACTTGACAAGTTCGGTATCTTTTTTCTTACCTTTCCAGGAACGTTTCACCCGTCTTGCAGACATTACAGAACATTGGAGATATAGGAATGTGGAAGCGATTACATAAACTTACATTTATTTAGAAAGTAAGATCAAGTTGCTTATTACAGACCAGAGTTATAAAACGAGTGCTGAGTAGTATTATTACAATACCAAGGGAGGCAAAAACTCCTCCCGATAAGTTCTTACATAACAGTTTCTTATGGAGGACCATGTCCTCCCGTAGCTTCACTCTTGTTTTTCTTCATTTGGAACCACCTTGGTACAAAAGCAACAAAAATTTGCTGCTTCTTCACCTAAAAACAACGGAGGAATAAACCCTGAGTATGGAATTACTCAGCAAGTCTTACCCGACTAAAGAAAAGACTCTCAAGGGAATGCTGGTTATAAGGGAGTCAAGGTAAGGTATCTTAAGATCAAAGACTCTGTTTTGCATAAATGCTTACTAAAGTGGATCCTTAAAAATCCAGTTTTATTTTCAGGTTAGGTAAACTTACCTACATCTAGAGTTCTTTCTAACCTAGTTCAAGCACTTATCCTGAACTAGCCAATTTCTTAATCCATCCTTCATCTTTACTGGTTTTCTACGTATAGGTCAGTGACCAAGTCTTCATAACCGTGAAGGTACGGCGATCCGAATCGATTATACTCAGCTGAGGATCTCCAATCACATGACATATGTAGCACTTAACCCTTGCATATGTCAACCCGCCACCGGGGTTCTTAAGACCAGATCAGGTTCACGCAAACCGAGAGCACAGATACACCACCGTCCAGCCTCTTGCCACAGAGGGTACACGCTACTCCCGCCACCGCTCCACGCCCATTTCGTGTTATCTTATTCTGGCCTTAGTCTGCCCGAGGCAAGGCTTACCCATGACGAGGCATGTGACCAGTTAAAGGGTCCTCGGTCATCAGGCCTACATCGAGACGATCCTTAATCGACTCAGACGGAGACACTACACCGAGACTCTCTTCTCGTGCAAGTCACCCGCCCGGTCTCAGCTTAATCATTTAAACCCAAAAACTTGGTACCTGGCAGAGGTACATCTTTTCCGATGTTGAATCCATCACAGCCATGATGGATTCACAATCAAGTTTTATTTTCAAAAACATCCCTCCCACTTTGCCAATCATCTTTTGTAAAACAAAACCTTTTGTTTTTGCTAAAGCAATACTAAGCATAGTAAAACTTTTTGTAAAAACAGGGTTTCAAGGAAGGTAATCAATGATCAAGGAAGGCAATGAAGGAACTGTTTAAGCATTCAACTCCTATCACCTAATGCATCAATCAAGTGAGAAAGATTTTAAAAACATCAAGGAAGGTGGCAAATGCACCGGGGCTTGCCTTCGTTAGTAGGTGAGTCAGGGTCGGGCCTGCAGATGTCAAAGTAGAGACAAGTCCCTACCTGAGATTCCAAAGGTGGTGGTGTCTTCTCTTCAGTCACTTCGATTTCCTCTTCGTTTTCTAAGCAAAATCATACATATGTGTATATAAGAATGAATGCCATGTAATGTTCATGAGAGTGCAAAGAATTTATTATCTAAGGTCTTGAATACAATTTTCCTTCACGGAACTCCGAGAACTTAGGGTTTCCGGAGTCAGTAAAGGAGTTCACAGGGCAGGGGTGGGGGTTTTGGGTTCTAAGTATCAAACAAGGTCCAAATCAAACCAAACTCTACCCAAGGCTTCTAAATAATGTGTAGAGTTCATATAAAAAAATTTGGGAAATTTTGGGATTACCATTTATTTTCTAAAAATCCAGAACTAATGGTTTAAGCTAGTTTAAATACCTCAAAATTCCTTATTAATCTAAAAATCATGAAATTATTTTTATTAAATACTATGGAAAATAAGAAGTCTAGGAAAATTGGTTTGACAATTTTGGAATTTTTCTACAATTTTCTACATATTTCTAAAGTTCCACTGAAAAAGAAAAGGGAAAAGGTTAAACAGAACTAGGCCGGTTTCAGCCCGGGCGGCCCAGGTCCACGCGGAATCACGCGCGCGTCCGCGTCCGCGCTGGCGTCTTTACAGAAAGGGCCTCGGGTTTTTTGCTAACTAGAAACGGGTTCTTTCACTGTTTCTCTATGTCACTGACAGTTTACATGGGGGTCCTCCAAGTTCTATTTCTTCGCAGGATAGGGTCCCCGACGACGGTGTACACGGCCAAGCTCCGGCGAGCTCCTGGACCGGCCGAATGGGGCAACGACTAGGGTCTCCGAGCGGTTAACACCGAATTGGACCCTCCCCGATCCATTCCCCTAACCTAATTTCGCAAATGGGTGCCTAGTTGGTTCTGGCCACGGTGACCGAGAGTGTTGCGGCGAGACAACCGTGTTCCCGGCGACCAGAGGGTTTCTAGCTCAATTGCGTGGGTCGACGAGCATCGTAGACACATGAGAGTACTTAAACAGAGAAGAAGATGGTATGAGCGGACCTGAACGGTGCTGACCACGGCGAGATTGATTTCACGGTGTTCTTGAACCGGGTAGGGGAGAATCCGAAATTAGTGCTCTCTAGTGGGGGGTTTGGGATGCAGGTCGGTGCAGTAGCTGCTGGAATACATGGCGAAGCAGTAGGGGGGCTCAATTTATAGACCCCATCGACGGTGGTGTCCAATTTCGCACGGCTGTGCTGGCGGCCGGAGGTGAAGAAGGACAATGGCGCAGTGAATACGTGTTCAACGCCACGGTAGCTACTCCGATGATCCACAGGGAGCTAAAGTGAATCGCGACGGTGCGATGGCAAGGCTTGGACACACGGCAGACAACGGCGACGGCACAACGGCGGTGAGATTCTAATCCGAGGGATGGTGAGAAAGGGGAGAGGTACCGCGGCTAGCCGGAGTGGCGTCTAGCTCACCGGCGGCGAAGATCTTTCACCCCGCGACGCTATCCATCCACCCTGGGCACGAATCGGGACGTCGGCTGCACGAATCACGGTGGAGGGAGTTGTCGGCGGTGAGGACAGTCGCGCTGGCGGTCTGATCCGCATGAGCACTGTACCATGGTGAATTCAGTTAGATGAACCTGACAGCCAATGTTTGAAGTCGATTTTCTCCCAGATTCTTATGGCAACACAACCAGTGATCTGCAGCAATGTTGTAGAGCTACAAACCAGCTACAAGTTTGTCATAGCTGCCATGGGCAGATTCCTGCTTGATCACAGTTGAATTTATGCTCAAAGTCGTAGTGATTGCACTGTCTGTCTAAAAATTCAGACCTGGTAACCTGACAGTCCAACTTTAAGCTCAATTATCTCTAAATTCTTCTTAACCACTATGCTTACACTCTTAAGCAAAGTTGTTCTCCCATGATTGAGCTACAAATTTGATGTGGTGACCTAGGGCAAAAACCCAAGAATTTGAAAGATACAAGGCTCCAAAGTTGAGCCAACTACACTGAAGTTCAGACTTAGAATGAAATAGAGGTCAAGTGGTAATTATTGCAAATTAGTCCAAAACTTAGGGTTTGGCTTATAAATTTACATATTTGTGAACCAAAGGACTTAATATGCCTTAACATTGTAGTTTTTACACTTTAATCCAAATGTGCACTGTTTTTGCACATAGGCCCCTAGGGTTTGGACTTAGGGTTTTCCAGGGTTCAAATGGGGTTTTTGGTATCTCAGGGGTATAAATGGGATTCAATTTCATTTTTGGGAACATTTTATGACTATTCCCCTAAAGCTTTTAGGTTTTCTCAATTTGGTTAGGTTTTACCCCGTATAATCCCTATTTAGGGTTAAGTTCCCTATCCAGGGTTCTATTTGCAAAATGCTATAACAATACAACTTGTTTGAAATTTTTACCTAGTAAATGCACTCTAGGTGTGTCAAACATATGCAATGCCAATGTTTATGATGCCATGCTCAAGTTTTAGTTGCAGTAACACCAGGGGTGTTACATCCCTGCCCGCGGCGTCGACCCCCCGCCCCCTCCCCTGCCCGCGGCGGCGACCCCACCCCCTCCCCTGCTCGCGCGGCGCGGCTCTCGCCTCCCCTGCTCGCGCGGCTCGGCCCCCTGCGCGGCGTCCCTGGCCCCTGCGCGCGGCCTCGGCCCCCTGCACGCGGCGTCCCGGCCCTCGGCGTGGCTCTCGTGGCCTTGGTGTGGCCTCGCGCTCCCCCGTTTACCCCTAGCGCGTTCCCGCGTGCGCAACCCCACACGCGCGGTGATTATTCCTGGTTTTTAGTTAGTCTCAAACTCCGTTAGTTAGAGTGCTGTGTCACGCGCTTCGTCATGCGACGAATTTATCTAATTTCAGATTCTATGAATGTGTTGCGTCGTGCACTTCGTCGCGCGATGATCCATTTTAATTTTAGGTTGTTTAATGTGTAACGTCGCGCGTGTATTCACGCGATGTTCCACTTTAGACTCAGTTCAGTTGACGTATGTCGTCGTGCGTTTCGTCGCGCGAAGCTTAACGTCTCTTTATAATTAATGCAAAGTGTCTCGTTGTGCGCTCGGTCGCACGACGAGTCGTTGATTTCTTAATTCGATTTAGAGTGCTATGTCGCGCATCTCGCCGCGCGACAATCCTTTTAGTTTATCTTCATCTGCTTATAATGATTAGACATGAAACATGACTTTACTTTATGCTAAACGTAGTGTCTACATTAATGCCATTCAATTGAGCGAGTGGTTTAATTCATAATAATGTAACGTGATCGTTTCTCGACTGTCTTTTCCTCTTTCTCTCTTAACCGTAATTGCGAGCCCGCGTGGAACGTCTGTTTATTTATTGCATCCTATTGCATGGTGTACTGTTCTTTTGTATTAAATGTGCAGATGTATGTATGTTTGCGCTCGCATAGAGAACGATCCGGTCGGAGAACCCGAAGAACTCACAGGAGAAGCCCCTGAGCAGCAGTCAGTTGGTGGAGGCAAGTGTCCCTTGACCTATCTTTGTCCTATACATTCTTTAATTCACCCCCCGCATTACACATTTATACCTAAGGATTGACTAGCTTTTGCTATCCATGTCCTTGTTTACCTATTTGGGTTGGATTATTATTGCTTAGTCTTATGCTATTGCTCAACTCTAATCAATGAACATGATGAGAATTATCAATGATACGCTGTTTTCCCCTCTTTTATTATGATGTTATACTTGTGACCTTCAAGGGGGCTCGAGCGGTTTCTTGAGTGCCTCTCCGTAAGGACCTGTTCGTTGGATGACCGCCCGGGAAAACAGTGCAACCATAAGGGTGGAGTGGGACGCCCTTAGCTGAATAATTAGAGGAACCGGGGTGTAGTTCGCTTAGCCGTTGTGCCGTCAATGGGGCTCGGTGTATGCGGCTCGCTCTGCCAAGGTTGATTTGTCCCTTGGGGAGGAGTGTGGTACATTAGGAAACCTAACGGGCGGCTACAGCCCCGGGAATCTTTGTAAAGGCTACGTAGTGATACCCTGCTAGGTCACCTTGGTAGTGATAAATGGAGAGTCATGATCTCCGGGCAGAAAGGGAAATCACGGCTTGTGGGTAAAGTGCACAACCTCTGCAGAGTGTATGAAAACTGATATATCAGCCGTGCTCGTGTTTATGAGCGGCCAAGGGAGCTCCAATGATTATTGATCAGAGATGTTCAGATTTGCAGGTGGCAATGAGATTGATGGTTCTTGGTTTTGACTCTTGTAATGGTAAGTGGTATTCTTTCCGTTTGGAAAGAGTACGTTTGGGTTAATAACGTGGGTTAATCCTAAAACTTGGCTTTATCTACTAGTAATAACAATCTGACCAACTAAAAGCAACTGCTTGACTTACCCCCACATAAAGCTAGTCCACTACAACCAAACAGGATACTTGCTGAGTATGTTGATGTGTACTCACCCTTGCTCTACACACCAACCCCCCCCCAGGTTGTCAGCATTGCAACCACTGCTCAGGAGAAGATGAAGCCATGGAAGGAGACTTCCAGGAGTTCCAAGACTAAGACGAGTTCTAGGTGTGGGTTAGCGGCAACCCCCAGTCGGCTGCCTGTGAAGGCCGCATTTATCTACGTTTCTTTTCCGCACTTTGATTTATTGTAAAGACTATGTGGATGTCTCAGACATATGATGTAATCGACTATTATTTTCCCTTTTTAATACTATTTGAGCACTGTGTGATGATGTCCATGTTATGTAACTGCTGTGTACGTGAATTGCTCATCCTGGCACGTACATGGTTCGCATTCGGTTTGCCTTCTAAAACCGGGTGTGACAAACAGTTACCAGGCCAGCTTGAAGATTTCACCATTTCAGGCGCTTTATGGAAGGAGTTGCAGAACTCCGTTGCAATGGGATCAGCCTAGAGAAAAGCAAGTGTTTGGGCCAGATATTTTGCTCGAAGCTAAAGAGAACATCAAGATGGTTTGGGAGAACCTGAAGATAGCACAATCAAGGCAGCGAAGTTACGCAGACACCAGAAGAAGAGAGCTGAGTTTTGAGGTTGGAGATTTTGTCTACCTAAAAGTATCGTCTATCAGAGGAGTCAGAAGATTTGGAGTCAAAGGCAAGCTAGCACCCCGCTACGTTGGTCCGTATCAGATTCTCGCAAAGCGTGGAGAAGTGGCCTATCAGCTTAGTCTACCAGAAGGTTTGTCAGCGGTGCACGATGTCTTTCATGTGTCTCAGTTGAAGAAGTTTCTGCGTGTGCCAGAAGAGTAGTTGCCAGTGTCTCTGAAGTCTAAGAAGACTTGACCTACATAGAGAAGCCAGTGCAGATTCTCGAGACTGCAGACAGAGTCACCCGGAGGAAAACTATCAGAATGTGCAAAGTCAGATGGGGTCACCACTCTGAGGAAGAAGCAACCTAGGAGCGTGAAGATGATCTGATGGCCAAGTATCCTGAACTCTTTGCTGGCCAAACTTGAATCTCGAGGGCAAGATTCTTTTAAGGGGGATAGGTTTGTAACGCCCTGAATTTGGGGGTAGAATTTTTTCTTCTTTTTACTCACCAAATTCAGGCGTTACTCTCTTTTCCCTTCCCGTTTCGCTTCTTCTTCCGAATTTCAAAGCAGTATAGCGGCTGGTGTCCGTATTGCGTGTGAACAAAAACCTAAGTTTACATGAGTGTTGCATCATACCGAATCATATTTCTTTGGTCTGATGTCGTGTTTAATCGCGTGTTTTGCCTAGTCTCATCTCGGATTTCGTTTCGCGATTGGATTCCGATCTGTGGTTGTGCATGTCGTGGGTTTTTGTCCCGCGATGCGACCCAGCCCGGCCCGCTCTGGCCCGCGCGCCCTGGCGCCCCTCCCCCTCCCCCCATGTGTGCGCCCCCATCCCCTTGGCTCTCTTTCCCTCATTCAATTCTCCCGAGCACAACTCCCTCTCTCTCTCCCATGGTGCCCTAGGTTTTGGAGACGGTGATCGCCGGATTTGGATCCTGAGGTGAGCTCTTCTCCCCTCCCCTTCCCTCTCCCTCTCTCTCCATCTCCCTCTCCCTCTCCCTTCCCCCTCCACTTTCTTCTTCCCTATGCGCCCCCTGCAGCCCCTTTGTGCGCCCCCCTGCAGCCCCCGTCGCATGCTCGGTGGCTCGCCCACGCCCCGGCGGTGGCCTCGCGCCCCCAGTGGCTCGCCCGCGCCCCCCAGCGGTTCGCCCGTGCCCCGGCGGCGGCCCCGTGCCCGCCGGCGGTTCGCCCGCGTGTGGCCCCGTGCCTGGCAGCTCGCCCGCGCCCCCCCGGCGGTTCGCTCACGCCCAGCAACCCCGCTTGCCCGTGGCCCCACGCCCGGCAGCTCGTCCGCGCCCCCCAGTGGCTCGCCCTCGCCCGGCGGCCATGCCCCGCGCGCCCTGGCGTCCCTGCGCCCTGCGCGCTTCGCGCGCCCCCGGCGTGGCCTCGCGCGTTCCCGCGCGCGTGACCGTGGTTGCGCAATGTTTAGCTTTTGGTTTATTTCAATTTTAAATTTGCTTTAGTCGACGTATTGCGTCGCGTGCTTCACCGCACGACGATCCATTTTAAATTCACCTTTATTCACGTGATGCATCGCGCGCTTCGTCGCGTGACGAATTAGTTTAATTTCAGATTAATTAATGTGTGTCGTTGCGCGCCCAATCGCGCGACGTTTCGTTGTAAATTCAGTTTGGATGACATATGCCGTCGTGCGCTTTGTCGCACGACGCTTGACGTTGTTTTCATAATTAGTTTAAGTGTCTCATGGCACGCTCCGTCGCGCGACGAGTCGATTCATTCTTAATTCAGTCTAGGTGTTGTGTCGCGCGTTCCGCCGCGCGACAATCATTTTAAATTCACTTTGGTCCATTTATAATGATTTAACATGGAACAAGATTTTATCCTATGTATAGCACGATGGCCAAATTAATACTATTATGTTTAGACGAGTATTTTTATTTATAATCGTGTGACGTGATCGCTCTTCGACCGTAGCCTCGACCGTTACTCTCTCTTTCTCACTTAGTCGCAGATGTGAGTCATACACCGAGTGTCTGTTTATTTAGTGTGGAATGTATGTTTGAACTCGTATAGATAACAGTTAGTTGGTGGAGTCTGAAGGAGTTACAAGTGAAGACCCTGAGCAGCAGTCAGTTGGTTAAGGCAAGTGTCCCTTGACCCATCTATGTCCTACTCATTCTTATAATTCACTCCCTGCATTTACGTAGTTTATACCTAAGGATTGACTAGCTTTTGTTTATCTTGTCCTTGTTTATCTATTCTGGTTGGGTTATTCTGGTTTAGCCATTTGCTAGTGCTTCACATTAATCAATGAACATGATGACATTGTCTATGATACGCTGTTTTCCATTTTGATTATGATAATATACTTGTGGCATTTAAGGGGACTCGAGCTGTTTCTCGAGTGCCTCTCCGTAAGGACTGGTTTGTTGGATGATCGCCCGGGAAAACAGTGCAACCATGAGGGTGGAATGGGACACCCTTAGCTAAATAATTAGAGGAACTGGGGTGTAGTTCGCTTCACCGTCGTGTCGTTAATGGGGCTCGATGTATGCGGCTCGCTCTGCCAAGGTTGGTTCGCCCCTTGGGGAGGAGTGAGATACATTTAGGAAACCTAACGGGTGGCTACAGCCTCAGGGAATCTTTGTAAAGGCTACATAGTGAAACCGTGCCTATTCATCTTGGTAGTGTTTAAGGGTTTGATCGGCCCGAGGTAAGAGGGAATCACGACTTGTGGGTAAAGTGCGCAACCTCTGTAGAGTGTTATGGAAACTGATATATCAGCCGTGCTCGCGGTTATGAGCGGCCACGGGAGCTCCATTGATTAGAGATACTTGATCAGAGATGTATGGTTTACAGGTGGTGATGAGGATGATGGTTTTGGTTATGACTATGGTAATGGTATGTGGTATTCTTTCCGTTTGGAAAGGGTACATTGGTTAATAACTTGGGTTAATGCTAAAACCCGGCTTTCTACTAGTAATAATAACCTGACCCACTAAAAGTAACTGCTTGACTAAGCTCCACATAAAGCTAGTCCACTACAGCCAAACGGGACATATTGCTGAGTATGTTGATGTGTACTCACCCTTGCTTTACACACCAAACCCCCCCCCCAGGCTGTCAGCGTTGCAACCACTGCTCAGGAGAAGATGAAGACGTGGAGGAGGACTTCCAGGAGTTCCAAGAGTACGGTGAGTTCTAGGCATGGGTTAGCGGCAAACCCCCAGTCGGCTGCCTGTGTAGGCCGCGTGTATCTACGTTTCTTTTCCGCACTTTGATAATTGTTAAAGACTATTTGGATGTCCCGGACATCATGATGTAATCGACAATTATACCTTCTTTTATGTTATTATTTGAACACTGTGTGATCATGTCCAGTTTTGTAACTACTGTGTACATGAATTGCTGATCCTGACACGTACATGGTTCGCATTCGGTTTGCCTTGTAAAATCGGGTGTGATTGTTTTGGAACAACATATGCTTGGTTTCATCTCAATTAGAAACTTTCAAATTCAAATTATGTCAACCACTGATTTTATTCATGAAGCATCAAGTATATTCTAAAAAATTATATGGATCAGAGCTATAACATGTAGATTATTGATCGAGCATCTTAATATTATCTTTTTTTGTGGTTTGTTTAGTAACACGTTTGTTTGTTCACATTAATCTGCAACAATGTATATGTTATTACTATATTAAATTTTTTCATTCTTTGGACCTACACCAATTGTTCTTAACCTAATTTAGTTCAATCTATGCAATTTTGCTTTGTTTCTTTGCTTTACCAAATTGCAAAGCATTTCTCAACAATTGCGTTTGAACAAAGGGGGTTCTGAATAAGTTTGCCTTCTACAGATGGGAGTAATTGCTAACCCTCCTAAACCTGGAGATATCTCATACCTGAAGACTAAAGTTCAGTGCTGAAAGGTTAAACATACTGCCCCTAACAAGTTTTGGTCTGCATCCAACTTCAGTAAAAAAACGAACCTATGCGAGATATTAAACACTTATTTGTCTTTGTTTACATTTGTAAGTTTGATGTGGCCCGAAATGATTATGATGTTGTAGCAAGTTCATCCTTGAATCTTTGAGGAGGAGAGCACGAATAATGATAGAAGGTAACATCAAGATCCTGGATTTTGTTGGTATGCCGTGATTAGTGTGGTTTATTTGTGACTGATTGTTGTTGCATGAGCTATGTACTCTTTCCCGCAAATACGACTGCCACCAAGAGCCATTGGGGCGACAACGAGAGCCGGCAAAGCAGCAGATGTTGTCTACTGCCTCAAGCTGCTGGAGGCAACATGAAATTTCACTGTTTTAGGCTCTATTTTTTGGCAAAAGGAAGGGTAAGTTTGGGGTTTTTCTTTTGATATGGTGACCTATCTGTGACGCATCAAGTTTTAGAAGTTTTGAAGTGATGGATATGTTGTTGTTTTGTGAACACAGGGTGTTCCACCAACGGACAACTATCCTTAAAGTTGAGGAATACTTCCCTACCATCATTTCGAGCTTCAAAAGTTCAACGACTCATTCATGGAGCAATACGAGGGCTACTCCAGGACGTGGTGTGAACATGAAAAATGATAGTCAACATTGGTACTTCATGATGTGAATATAATATTTTATGTGTCGTCACAACGCACGAGCATTGAACTAGTTAGTTATAAAGTTAATGTGCGATGAGACATAGAGATCTTGTTTCACTTATTATTATACAACTTTACAAAGAGAGCATATAGTATACGAAAACATGGATAGATCTGTAATCTCTTCTTATTACAAAGAAGAATGTGTGTATATTTGTCAAAGTGGTACTTTCGATAGAGCTCATATCTTTTAGGGGTTTTCATCAGTCACCGCACGATAAACTCATGCCCATTAAAACTTTAAAAATCTAGTGTGGAAAAAAAAGAAATAGTATATAGTACTGTTAGATGTATTGCACTTGTTGTCTCGTTAAAAAACATTCGTGTCTTTGTGATATAGCAACCTTTAGGATTTTAAGATTGATATTTTAGATATGAACCTGGAGTTGTCGTTACATGTATCTTTTTCTAAACCTTGCAGGTCTCTCATACATTTCATACCAATACGTTAGATGTATCTTCTTTAGGTAGATTGTCACAAAATTTGACTTGCACCGTGCATTACAAAATTTTGAACTTATGAGAATCTTTTTTGCTAGTCACACCATGATTAACTCTTTAATCATATTGGTATAGCCATACACTTTCGTAATCCGAACATCACACGACTGCTCCACGAGTTAATATGCACTGCAACGTTCTTCAATCTTCAATGCCAATTACGCTGGAGCAATCCTCAGTACAAGAAATGATGAGTTTTTTCTCTAGTGTTTGACTTAGATTTTATCTCGCTGTATGTAATTTATCAATGGTTTAGTTAGCAGATTTAGGAATTAGTTTAATTTTTAAAGTTACAATTATATAACAAATGCTAGCTGCTAGTCGGGAGAAAACCTGCTAAGGAGGTGTTTCTTTGTGACTGTAATCTAACAAATTTTGATCTCACACTTCGTTCAAAATTTATTGAATTATATAATCTATACATATTATAATCCTAAATAAACATCCCCTAATTCTAAATGGTGAGAGTAAATAGCACCGTCTAATAACTTTTTATCAGCTAAATTGTTTATCTTGAGCTATTAATTAAACCATTAGTGAAGTTTTTTTCTCGAGGTCGAATAGAGCTAAGCTTACTATTAGCTCATAGGATCTAGGCTTTGGTTAAGTACTAGTAACTACAATACTATATTTGTCACCATAAACTTGGAAGAAATTAGTTGTTACTAGAAAGTAGATCCAAACCTGGAAGAAATTAGTTTCTACTAGAAAGTAGATCATGTCTGCTACCAGATGTTGATTTATACTCCACTATAAACCCCGTACTTGTTACTACAAAATTGGAAGAAATTAGTTGCTACTAGAAAGTAGATAAGTTCTGCCACCAGATATTGATTTATACCCTAGTAGTATCAATCTCTACTAGCCTTGCTTTCGTCATTTATTGCTAGATATAACTCGATTTATTTCACATATATGAGTGTATATATATGAACCTTGCAGCAAGCATTCGGTAGTCAAACAAAGCCCTACAGACATCGATATCTGATCTGAGAAAAAAATCCTTATATGGCTAGAATTACAATGGAAGCAAGCAAGGCCGTCCTGCTCTTGATGGTGATCCTAGGAAGTTTGATGATTCCTGCATACTGTAAGTGCACATCGGGCAACCATGCGCATTTGAATCAAGTTAAATGTTAGACAGTTTCTTACTAGTAGTAAATATAAATTGTTCTTATCATGTCAACAACCTTAACTTACTGTAAAAACAGTAATTGAATGCCCTTATTGCATGCAGCTCGGAATGTTGTTCGTTTCTGCAAATGCGAGAAACAGGCCTGCAAAAAGGGAGCAATATCCGAAGGTGTTTGCTACTGCTGTCCAGGCGGCAGTTGTTATTCGACGATCCAAGATTGTGCACCAGCTTGCAAGTGCAGCAAGCTTTCACATGCCCCTCATTTCGAATAGCAAGCAGATCCTGCCCTAGTCATCAAGTCAATACTAAATGTAAGAGACAGTGAACCAATCCTGTGATTTATTGCAGAGACAAATTAAAAAAGGTGGTGGCGGTTATTGATGTTTGATATAAATGTAAATGCGACTATGTCTCACTCGACCTCCGACTAGGTGTGAAAACGAAAACGGTAATTTTCGGATACCGGGTATCGTTTTCGTAGTTTTTACCGAAACTTAAGTCTAAACGGAAACGTCTACCGAAAATACGGAAACAGAATTGGTAGAAAAACTCGAAATCGAAAACGGTTTGCGCCTCTTCCGACCGTTTTCGAAAATTACCGTTTTTATTCGGTATTTTATTGTCAGTAATAAATTCGGTATTTTTCAGAAAATATTAAATCTGAACTGATCTTTATAAATTCATAATAAATTCATCTTAGCTTAGAAAAATATAAAACTAATTTATTGTCTTCTAAAATAAAGATCTATCTAATGGTATATAGTTTAGAATCGTTTGAAATTTTTATAAAACTTATTTATGTTTTCTTTCCTGTTATTATTCTTGATACATATATGCATAATTTGTACGAGAACTTAAGAAGGATCAAGAAAACACTAATTATATTGACTATGACAAGTAGTAGGAGTACAAATAGAATGTAAGTGCCATATTATTATACACATCTTGATTCTACTTTATTTAAATATATAATAATGATTTTATTATTGTATGACTTCTTACTTTATATATTTATTGTGACCTCCTACCTTATATATTATTACTATTTTTATATGAATGTATGACTTGCGTGAATTTTTGAAGTCAATTGAGAGTACATGTTACAGTTCTTACCGATCGAAGTTTAGATTCCGACCATAACGAGTGTAATTTTCATACCGAACTTTTGTTTCCGATGCTTTCGAATTACCAGTGTCGTTTTCGTTTCCGTAGTTAACGTTTTCGATCTCGTTTCCGAGGAAAAATATGAAACGAAAATGGTTTTAGTGTTTACCGATCGTTTCCAACCGTTTTCACCCGTACCTCTGAGCCACAATAATCTAGGTGAAGGGTGGCTCTGCCTTACAATTCCGTCTCGCCCGATCCCAGAGCCACAAGGGTACGAGGGAAAAGCGATTTGTCCTCAAGTCCCTACTTCGCTCGACTCCTGACTTCAATCGACAAGGATCTCAGGGGTCAGACGCTTCGTCCGACCATACAGATCCGGAACTCGCAGGATCGTACCACAATGATCACTTCAGTTATGAGGACAGACAATTTGGCGTGTCCTCTACAGCGGGTCAATAGAGACCGGATTGGGCTTAACCCAACTAATCGGCTCTTTAATCAGGCCCTTGATTGGGAGGGCCCACGCTAACTCGGTTGGAGCCTCCTGTCACACGACGCTATATATAAAGGATTAAGGGTCGCAGGAAAAACTAACGCTAGTATGTCGTCCTTAAACCCTAATCCCCATAGAGGTCCCATCGTCTAGCGTCGGAGTATCTGGAACAGCGACAACCCATATTGGCTCGGATCCCGGTGCCTGTTGTTCCTCTATAGGGCAAAAGAGGTGATGCCGAGGATAGCAACAACTTTCCACGACCACCTCGCAAGACACGTCAAGGTATGTTTCCATATTCCTCTCAGTAGAACAGATCTACTCGTCATCGAGGATTTGCCAAGTTTACAGATTGGTATTCTTGGGGCTTAGGAATCGATCCTAGGCACCATAGAATCTAACAATGGTATCAGAGGCACCCTAAGACCCCTAGATCTCCTAATCCGCATTCGATTTTTGAGATCACAGAAAGGTCTCGGATCAATGTGATTGAACTCAATATTTTATTCATCGTTGTTCATGACCCGAGAATAAAAAAGATTGATTAGATCAAGAAATGAGAAAGAGGTCGTTGCTCTCGGGTTAGGGTTTTACCTAACCCTAATTTGAGTTTAGGCCACAGTAAGAGATAGAGAGTGCCTCGGCCTCAGACCAAAGAACACACATCGATCTAGGCTTAGGGTTTTATGACCTAACTCTTCGTGGAGCGTTACTGCATCGCCTAAGTCTTGCTCTCGCCTCCTGTTGTGCCTTGTGCTCTTGTTGTAGAGTAGAGCCAACGACCGCACTTGGCATCTCCGTGTGGCCTCAGCAAAGTGACATTGACGGTCGACCCGACGCTTAGCTCAACACCACCTAGGATTCCATTCCTGATCATCACCATCCTCTCCCCACCATCATTCTGTTCTCGCATGCAAATCATGCGAACCCATGTAGCAATGCCGCCACGTGGTCTGGTGCCACCACCGACTGGAGCCCTTTGCCTCTCTTGCATGCAGTATAGCCATGGGTAGCCAAAGTTTCAGTAAAAGGACTACTTTCATTATGTTTCTTAATGCTTAGAATGCAATGTTCCATCATAAGATTGAGACTGATCTAATTCAAGGCTAGAAGAGAACCTTGTGCACTACATAGTTCATTTCTCTATCTTTTGTATTATGATTAGAACTATCTGATCTACAATAGTTTTTTGCTAACTTTTGTTTACCACTCTTGGTTTATTTTTAGGGAAGGATCATGATGTATCCAAGAAATTTTGGAGGTAAAATACTAATATATTTTCTTGATTTACATTGAAGTGTTGCACATAAGTGCATGTGTACACTGAATATATTTCTTTTCCTATCATCACTGTATTTTGTTGTTTCTTTCAGCACCAAGGACCATCAGCTGCAACAATTCACTATTTCACTTTCAACATTGGTCAGGGTTCAATGATCGAAGGTAATGATGACATAGATCATCAATAGTTCATATAGTAACCTAATAACTTTTCCTCTTATCGTGATCTATCCAAGAATTTTTTGGAAGTATAAACTATCAATATTTTTTTTATTTTTACTGAAGTGTAGCACATCGGTGCACATGTACACTAAAGTAGTTCTTTTCCTTTTAGTCATTGTGTTATGTTGTTTCTTTCATCACCAAGGACCCTGAGCAGAGCCATTTAGTTTCATCATTGGTCAAGGTTTAGTGATCAAAGGTAATCATGCCATAGATCGTCAGTAGTTCATATAGAGACCTAATAACTTTGCATGTTAGTTACATTTGTTGCATCGATATCTTTTACCAAAGTCTTCTTTGACAAACTTTTGGAAACTATTGAGCAATCAATAGTCTACCAAAGTTACATATTTATGCCACCATGATGAGCATTTACAATTAATTTCCTTTCCAGTCTAAATTGTATAGTATTGGTAAACAGAAACCATTAAACTCTGTCAGTTAAGATTTTACTTTTAAACAAGCTTGGCACTTAAATAAGGCTTATGCTAGATTCTATTGTACAAAACAACACTTTGAAGGTCATTTTCTGGATATATGATTAGAATTTTAAGGTATTGCCATTATTTAATTTTGAGCTTACATACACTTGATGAGATATACAAGGTTGCATCAATAGTACTGAGTCCAAATGTTCCTAGGCAAATATTTATAAGTGAAACAGTGCTCAATGTTTTATTCTTTATCCTTTTGCTCTTGCACTAAACCTGGTACTCTGTTTTGGAACAACATATGCTTGGATTCATCTCAATTAGAAGCTTTCAAATTCAAATTATGTCAACCATTGATTTTATTCATGAAGCATCAAGAATATTCTAAAAAATTCTATGGACCAGAACTATAACATGTTTTTTGTGGTTTGTTTAGTAACATGTTTGTTTGTTCACATTAATCTGCAATGATGTACATGTTATTACTGTATTCAATTTTTTCATGCTTTGGACCTACACCAATTGTTCTTAACCTAATTTAGTTAAATCTATGCTATTTTGCTTTGTTTCTTTGCTTTACCAAATTGCAAAGCATTTCTCAACAATTGTGTTCGAACAAAGGGGGTTCTGAATAAGTTTGCCTTTTACAGATGGAAGTAATTGCTAACCCTCCTAAACCTAGAGATATCTCATACCAGAAGACTAATGTTCAGTGCTAAAAGGTTAAACATACTACCCCTCACAAGTTTTGGTCTGCGTCCAACTTCAGTAAAAAAACGAACCTATGCAAGATATTAAACACTTATTTGTCTTTGTTTACATTTGTAAGTTTGATGTGGCCCAAAATGATTATGATGTTGTAGCAAGTTCATCCTTGAATCTTTGAGGAGGAGAGCACGAATGATTTCGGAAGGTAACATCAAGATCCTGGATTTTGTTGGTATGCCGTGATTAGTGTGGTTTATTTGTGACTGATTGTGTTGTTGCATGAGCTATGTACTCTTTCCCGCAAATACGACTGCCACCAAGAGCCATTGAGGCGACAAAGAGAGCTGGCAAAGCAGCAGATGTTTTCTACTGCCTCAAGCTGCTGGAGGCAACATGAAATTTCACTGTTTTAGGCTCTGTTTTTTGGCAAAAGGAAGGGTAAGTTTGGGGTTTTTCTTTTGATATGGTGACCTATCTATGACGCATCAAGTTTTAGAAGTTTTGAAGTGATGGATATGTTGTTGTTTTGTGAACACAGGGTGTTCCACCATCGGACAACTATCCTTACAGTTGAGGAATACTTCCCTACCATCATTTCGAGCTTCAAAAGTTCAACAACTCATTCATGGAGCAATACGAGGGCTACTCCAGGACGTGGTGTGAACATGAAAAATGATAGTCAACATTGGTACTTCATGATGTGAATATAATATTTTATGTGTCGTCACAACGCACGAGCATTGAACTAGTTAGTTATAAAGTTAATGTGCGATGAGACATAGAGATCTTGTTTCACTTATTATTATACAACTTTACAAAGAGAGCATATAGTATACGAAAACATGGATAGATCTATAATCTCTTCTTATTACAAAGAAGAATGTGTGTATATTTGTCAAAGTGGTACTTTCGATAGAGCTCATATCTTTTAGGGGTTTTCATCACTCACCGCACGATAAACTCATGCCCATTAAAACTTTAAAAATCTAGTGAGGAAAAAAGAAATAGTATATAGTACTGTTAGATGTATTGCACTTGTTGTCTCATTAAAAAACATTCGTGTCTTCGTGATATAGCAACCTTTAGGATTTTAAGATTGATATTTTAGATATGAACCTGGAGTTGTCGTTAGATGTATCTTTTTCTAAACCTTGCAGGTCTCTCATACATTTCATACCAATACGTTAGATGTATCTTCTTTAGGTAGATTGTCACAAAATTTGACTTGCACTGTCATTACAAAATTTTGAACTTATGAGAATCTTTTTTGCTAGTCACACCATGATTAACTCTTTAATCATATTGGTATAGCCATACACTTTCGTAATCCGAACATCACACGACTGCCCCACGAGTTAATATGCACTGCAACGTTCTTCAATCTTCAATGCCAATTACGCTGGAGCAATCCTCAGTACAAGAAATGATGAGTTTTTTCTCTAGTGTTTGACTTAGATTTTATCTCGCTGTATGTAATTTATCAATGGTTTAGTTAGCAGCTTTAGGAATTAGTTTAATTTTTAAAGTTACAATTATATAACAAATGCTAGCTGCTAGTCGGGAGAAAACCTGCTAAGGAGGTGTTTCTTTGTGACTGTAATCTGCCCAGATTATATAATCCAACAAATTTTGATCTCACACTTCGTTCAAAATTTATTGAATTATATAATCTATACATATTATAATCCTAAACAAACATCCCCTAATTCTAAATGGTGAGAGTAAATAGCACCGTCTAATAACTTTTTATCAGCTAAATTTTTTATCTTGAGCTATTAATTAAACCATTAGTGAAGTTTTTTTCTCGAGGTCGAATAGAGCTAAGCTAACTATTAGCTCATAGGATCTAGGCATTGGTTAAGTACTAGTAACTACAATACTATATTTGTCACCACAAACTTGGAAGAAATTAGTTGCTACTAGAAAGTAGATCCAAACCTGGAAGAAATTAGTTTCTACTAGAAAGTAGATCATGTCTGCTACCAGACGTTGATTTATACTCCACTATAAACCCCGTACTTGTTACTACAAAATTGGAAGAAATTAGTTGCTACTAGAAAGTAGATAATTTCTGCCACCAGATATTGATTTATACCCTAGTATCAATCTCTACTAGCCTTGCTTTCGTCATTTGTTGCTAGATATAAATGGTTTTTTTCACATATATGAGTGTATATATATGAACCTTGCAGCAAGCATTCGGTAGTCAAACAAAGCCCTATAGACCTCGATCTCTGATTTGAGGAAAAAAAATCCTTATATGGCGAGAATTACAATGGAAGCAAGCAAGGTCGTCCTGCTCTTGATTGTGATCCTAGGAAGTTTGATGATTCCTGCATACTGTAAGTGCACATCGGCAACCATGCGCATTTGAATCAAGTTTCTTATTATACAGTTTCTTACTAGTGGTAAATATAAATTGTTCTCATAATGTCAACAACCTTAACTTACTGTAAAAACAGTAACTGAATGCCCTTATTGCATGCAGCTCGGAACGTTGTTCGTTTCTGCAAATGCGAGAAACAGGCCTGCAAAAAGGGAGCAATATCCGAAGGTGTTTGCTACTGCTGTCCAGGCGGCAGTTGTTATTCGACGAACCTAGATTGTGAAACAGCTTGCCGGTGCAACAAGCTTTCACATGCCCTCCATTTCGAATAGCAAGGGGATTCATCCCCATGTATCCCCTCGTGATACCTTAATCACCAAATCAATCCTAAATATAAGAGACAGTGAATCAATCTTGTGATTTATTGCAGAGACAAAATAAAAAAAGCGGTGGCGGTTGTTGATGTTTGATATAAATGTAAATGCGACTATGTCTCACCCGACCTCCGACCCACAATAATCTAGGTGAAGGGTGGCTCTGCCTTACAATTCCGTCTCGCCCGATCCAAGAGCCACAAGGGTACGAGGGAAAAGCGAGTTGTCCTCAAGTCTCTACATCGCTCGACTCCTGACTTCAATCGACAAGGATCTCGAGGCCCAAAAACTTCATCTTAGAACTCCGTCCCACCCGATCCATGGGTAAGACGCTTCGTCCGACCATACAGATCCAGAATTCGCAGGATCCTACCACAATGATCACTTCAGTCATGAGGACGTACTGTTGGGTGTGTCCTCTATAGCCGGTCAATAGAGACCAGATTGGGCTTAACCCAACTAATCGGCTCTTTAATCGGGCCCTTGATTCGAAGGGCCCACGCTAACCTCGGTTGGAGCCTCCGGTCACACGACGCTATATATAAAGGATTAAGGGTCGTAGGAAAAACTAATGCTAATACCTTGCCCCGAAACCCTAATCCCCATAGAGGTCCCATCGTCTAAGCGTCGGAATGTGTGGAAGAGTGACAACCCACATTGGCTTTGATCCCGATGCCTGCTGTTCCTCTGTAGGGCAACAGAGGTGACGCCGACAACTGCACAACTCTCCACAACCACCTCGCAGGACGCGTCAACAACAACAACGAAGGTATGTTTCCCTATTTCTCTCAGTAGAACAGAACTACTCGTCATCGAGGATTTTCCCAGTTTAGGGATTGGTATTCTAGGGGTCTAGGAATCGATCCTAGGCACCATAGAATCTAACAATGGTATCAGAGGCACCCTAAGACCCCTAGATCTCCTAATCCACATTCGGTTTTTGAGATTACAGAAAGGTCTCGGATCAATGTGATTGAACTCAATTTTTTATTCATCATCGTTCATCACCCGAGAACAGAAAAGATAGATTATACCAAGAAATGAGAAAGAGGTCATTGCTCTCGGGTTAGGGTTTTACCTGACCCTAATTTGAGTTTTGGCCACAATAAGAGACACAGAGTGTCACGACCTCAAACCATAGAACACACAACAGTCTAGGGTTAGGGTTTTATGACCTAACCCTAATCGGTTCATCCGTCAACAGGGACCGTGCTAAACGCTCGGGATCTTTTGATCCACGACCAAAATCAAGAGAGAGCAGAGAGTAAAGAACACATAACATATTAGGGTTATAAAAACCCTAATTGTTTTCCCCAAAAAATAAACTTACCGGATCGAGTGCATCGAGCACTGCCAAGCGTCCACAGGTTTCAGAATCACATACGTCACATAAAATCGTGCAAGGAATCGGGATCGAAGTGCATAGGCACTGCCCATAACATTCATGGATCAAATCACGGTCAAAAACACAAACAAATAATAGAAAACCGCGCATATGGCTGGATCCACGCCGAAACAACATTCAAAACTCAATCCCCAAACTTTACATGATATCCATTTCATAAATTCATACATCATAGAGCGGGATCGAGTTTTGTGGCTAGAACCTGATTCATGAGTTCACAGACACGACCAAGATGGTCGTAGTTCTTACCTCACCACAAGTTCACGACAAGGTACAACACCGAAGACACCCAACTTTGGTCAAACTTACTGTTAGGGTACCGGCATCGGTGGAGACCGAGTTTGAGGAAGGAGACGATACAATACTATTATCCGTAGCATATTTCGTACAGCCTCCATATTTCTTACAATGTCATCCCTTAAGTACTCACCCATTGGGCTTCTTCCGTCGCCCGCCCAGCACCAGAGCTTCCATCGGAGGTGTCTCTGCTGCTGCGGTGTAGTCTTTGTGTTCCCTGTTATCCTGAGTGCTAACATCCTTCCCTCCTTGCGAAGTCGCTTGCCCCCAAGCCGGTGCTCAAGGAAATTATTGACTAAGGGCTGCTGCGTCTTCCCAAGTAGCAAGAGCATCATCAAAGCCAGACCACTGGACTTGGACTTGTTCCACCGGCGAGCCCCCACGGGTGATGGTTCTTGTAGCGAGCACCTGGGTAGGAATCTGGAGATGCACAGAAGCGGATGGTAAAGTGGCATTCACTTTGTGTTTAGAAGTAATGGTGCACTTCAGCTAAGAAACATGAATCACTGGGTGGATAGAAGCAGAACTTGGCAAATCTAGCTTGTAAGCGACCTTGCCAATGCGTTGAAGGATCTGAAAAGGCCCAAAATATTTGAACTGCAGCTTATGATTAGACCGAGGAGCGATAGAAGATTGTATAAATGGCTGGAGTTTCAAGTAAACGAAATCGCCCTCAGCAAACTCGCGGTCAGAACGTGTCTTGTCGGCCTGCTGTTTCATGTGGTTGCGCGCCCGAAGTAGGTGCTAGTGGACCACATGAGACATCAACTCACGTTGTGATAGCCATGTAGACAAATCTGAATTTTCAATGGAATCCACAGGTTTGATGCCAAGTTGTCGGGGAGTGTGGCCATACAGAACCTCAAATGGTGAACGACCCAATGCTGAATGAAAGCATGTGTTGTACCAAAATTCTGCCAGATGGAGCCACTGATGCCATTTAGATGGACAAGTGTGCACGAAGCAGCGAAGAAATGTTTCCAAGCACTGGTTGACATGCTCCATTTGTTCGTCAGACTGGGGATGATAAGCGGAACTCATACGCAGTTGTGTGCCAGCCATAGTGAATAATTCCTTCCAAAAGGTGTTGGTGAAAACACGATCCCTATTTGAGATAATAGCCTCTGGTAATCCATGCAGTCTGTACACTATCGACATGAATAAATGTGCAACCTTGGAGGCTGTATAAGGATGAGCCAGAGGAATAAAATGACCATACTTAGAGAACTTGTCAACCACCACGAGTATGGAGTCAGCACCATTGGATCTGGGCAAGGCATCAATGAAATCCATAGAAATGACCTGCCATGCTTGATCTGGAATAGGTAATGCTTGCAGCAACCTAGGGTACTTAGCTCAGTCGGGCTTCGACTGCTGGCAGATGGAATAGGCATCCACATATTATTTGATATAAGACTTCATTTTGGGCCAAGCAAACAGCTGTTGTACCCGTCAGTAAGTGACTAGGAACCCGGAATGACCCCCGATGGCACTGTCGTGCATTGTGGAAAGAATCTTCAGTTGTAGGGGATTGTTAGCACCCACCCAGATGCGCCCTTTGTATCTGATAAGTCTAGCTTTAAGTTGGAAAGGATTTTCTAGGTCTTGATGGAGTGTGAGTTCGGCAATAAGCTGCTGAGTGTACGGATCCGCCTCATAGCCTGATGTTACTTCCGACAGCCAAACCGGAGTGCCTGAGGAAATGTGATAAAAATCTAGAGTATCTGATGGTCGCCGGGAAAGGGCATCAGCAGCTCTGTTATCAACACCTTTTTTATAAATCACCTTGTATTGGAGCCCTAATAGCTTGGTGAAGACTTTACGCTGCCAATAGGTGTTCAGTTTCTGCTCAGTCAGATGGGCTAAGCTTTGATGATCCATATATATGATGAACTCGTCGTGCTGAAGATATGCCCTCCACTGGTCGACTGCCATCAATATCGCTAGGTACTCCTTCTCGTACATTGAAATACCTTGGTTCTTGATGCCCAAAGCTTTACTGACAAATGCAATGGGGTGCCCCTGTTGACTGAGAACAACCCCAATCCCTCCAGCTGAAGCATCAGTTTCCAACTCAAAGGGAAGTGAAAAATTTGGCAGTTGTAACACTGGTGCGGAGGATAAGGCCGACTTCAAGGCTGGAAAAGCATCCTCATGCATGCTAGTCCAAATGAAGAGAGCATGCTTCTTCAACAAATCGGTAAGAGGTTTTGCCATGACCGCAAAGTGACGAACAAAATTTCTGTAGTATCCTACCAAACCCAGGAAGCTATGAAGCTGTTTACAATTAATGGGTGTTGGCCAAGTGGAGACCGCTAAAAGCTTGGCAGGGTCCGTGGACACTTAATGTATAGAAATTACATGGCCGAGGTATGCAATTTCTTGTTTGGTAAAGGAACACTTGGTCAGTTTAATCTGCCACTTGTCCTTCCTGAGTAGCTGAAAGACTGATTCCAGGTGAGATAAATGGTGAGACCATGTAGGGCTATATATTAAGATATCATCAAAGAACACCAGTACTGATTTCCGCAACAGTGGCGCTAGAGTTTGGTTCATCGCCCCTTGAAAAGTAGCAGGAGCACCAGAAAGGCCAAAGGGCATCACCTTGAATTCATAATGGCCTTAGCGGGTTTGGAAAGTTGTTTTGTGTTGGTCAGCAGAACACATGCGGATTTGATGAAAGCCTGCTCTCAGGTCCAAGGTAGAGAACCATGCAGCCCCGTGGAGTTCGTCCAAAAACTCGTCGATCACAGGCACCAGAAACTTGAGTTTGACAGTCATAGCATTCAAGTGCCTATACTCCACACAAAACCAATAGGTGTTGTCCTTTTTCTTGACCAATATAACCGGCGATGAGAAGGCACCAGTTCTAGGCTGTATGATGTCGGTTTGGAGCATGTCTGCTATCTGAGTCTCGATCTCTGTTTTGAGTGCTAGCGCATAGCGATATGGCCGAACTTCCACCGGTTGGGCACCTAGCACAAGTTGAATTTTGTGATCGCACTCTCTAGGTGGCGGTAAACCTTGAGGAATAACAAACACATCTGCGTAATCACTGAGAAGCTATTGTAGTTCAGAGGGAAGTTGGTGTACAATATCATGTTCCTTGTCCGACAGTGAGTCCAACATACAAACTTCCAGTGTCTGGCCATGAACTGAGGTAGCACCCAAACCCCAAAGCTTTATCTTGGAATGAAGGTAAGGAATTACCAAACATTTAGCACTCCACTGGATCCACATCGGGCTGAACAAACACAACCAATCCATGCCAAGAATAAGGTCATAATTGGAAACTGGAAGAACCTTCAAATCTGAAGAAAAAGGAAAACCACCAATGTACCAAGTGACATCCAGGAGTTGTTCAGAACAAGTTAGTTGGGCTTCATCGGCGACTTGTACCCGCAAGGGTGGAGACAGTGGCCTGACCTCAGGTAGTGTGGATGCCACTTGAGAGCTGAGAAATGACGCTGAGCTGCCTGAATCCAATAAAACCAGAATTTCAATATCTCCAATGTGACCCAAAAACTAGATGGTTTTAGGAGTATCTTTCGTAGATGTGGTGGCCAGAGATAATGATAGCATGTGTAATTCTTCTGTAGGTTCAGATGCGGGTGACTCCTCTTCGTCAGGAAGTTGAAGGAATTGCCAAATCTCATCGACCATGTGTAGTTGAAAAGTATCAGCACATTTGTGACCCTGGGAATAAGCTAAGCCACACTTATAATAGAGGCCTTTTGCTTTCCTGTAGGCATAAAGAGCAGCAAGCTTGTCATCCGTAGCAGGAGGCTTGGACACTGTCACAGCTGGTCGGTCGTCAGTGTGAGCAGCTTCACTAAATGTTCGACTAGATCCCTTAAAATCTCGCTGCTTGGTCGCCTCAGCCACCTCTTCCTGCAATTGAGCGAGCACATAGGCAGTATCGAGGTCTCGTCGGCGTTGAATCAAAACAATAGATTTAATATCACTACTCAAGCCATCAATGAATTTGGTTGTGTAATATAGTGGGTCTGAAGGCAGATTGTATGCATTCAATTGATCTACCAATTGAGAAAAGTGCTCTACATACTCAGTGACAGAGGAGTGTTGTCTAATGTGTAAGAGTTGTCTAAGTAGGTACTCAAAATGGTTTTTGCCAAAACGCTCACTGATCAACCCACCAAATTCAGACCATGTGAGGCTGGGTAATTTGTGCTCTACAGACTGGAGCCAGCGAGCGGGAGAACCCGAAAAATGCATAGTAGCGACTTGGATCCATACCATGGGGTCAACTCCTTACATAGCAAAATATTTTTCACATCTAGATTGCCAAAGTTTGGGAAACTCGCCATCAAATGCAGGGAAGGTTAGCTGTGGGAGTTTGACTAAGTGGGCTGTAAACTAGGTACCGAATGCTCTACCCCCAAAAGCTATATGAGGAGGTGGATAAGTGGAGCCATGGAACTCGGTTCCAACATGGTAATGAGGGTGCTCAAAATGATGATGAGGAAGAGTACCAGGTGGCATACCATTGGTCGGGAGAAGGTGATGGGGATAGAAACCCCCAAATCCCTGCTCCCGAGTATATTTGTCGAAGTGGTGCCCATACGGGCCGTCGGCGTGGGGTGCGGCAGCGGGGAATCGTTCTGTCGATGTCCACTAGTGTCCTTGGATGCCCAGCGGTTGTTGAGAGTCGGTGGGAACGCCGCGCTCGAGCAACTAGGACACCTTGGCCAACTCCTCGCACATGGTGGTTATGGAATCCTGTACGCCCTCGACCGAGCATTCGATCCGAGGTCGCCAGGACTCAAAGCAGGAGGTCACATTCTCTAGGGCTGCCATCCGTGTGTAGGCTTGGGTGACGATCGATCCGATCCACTCCCGCATGACCTCCTCGAACGCCAACGTATACGACGTGAGATGTGCGTCGAGGCTACGGCTGAGATCTTCACGGTCACGATCCAGTCGGTGATGGATCAAGGTGATATCCTCGGCGTTGTTGGTGACAGACTGCTTCAAGGAACCCCACTGCAGATCCTAAGCTTCGAGTTGATCGCAGAGTTGTTGGAGCAATTTGGATTGCGCCGCCAGATGTTTGGATTAGGACTCGATTTGCTTGGATTGAGCGACGAGAGCCGTGGAGACGCCTAGATCTGATGCCCCAGCCATCTTCGCCTCTCTCGTGAAGTATGGAGCGCTGTCTGCCTCCAGGATCGGTAGTCTGATACCAGTTGTTAGGGTACCGGCATCGGTAGAGTCTGAGTTCGAGGAAGGAGACGATACGATACTATTATCCGTAGCGTATTTCATACAGCCTCCGTATTTCTTACAATGTCATCCCTTAAGTACTCACACCCATTCTGGGCCCATGTATCTCACATTGGGCTTTTTCCGTCGCTAGCCCAACACCAAAGCTTCCAGCTGAGGTGTCTCTGCTGCCGCAGTGTAGCCTTTGTGTTCCCTGTCAGCCTGAGTGCTGACACTTACCTTGCCAGCCATAGGACGCCGACCAGGGACCACCGCCAGGCACCCTGCTGACGGCAGCGCACTCGCCCTAGGGGATGCGCTCACCGGCGGTAGGCGCTATGGGGCTCCGTGTTTTACTTGGCTACCCATACCGGCCATCGCCGGAGTTGAGGGAGAAAAGCAGAAACTAGAGAAAGAACAGACTGAGAAAAGAACTGAAGAGCGGTGAGCCGGCCAAGCTTCATTGGCCACCGGCCGAAGTGTGACGGGCAGAGCAGCAAATGAGCTAGGGTTTACACTCCCTTATGATTTCCACACTTTATATAGTGGCATGCACAGTACTTGATCGATTTTTGCCCATCAGATGTAAACGAGTCGCGCAGATCTAAGCGCGGGGAGGGGCACTGTAACACCCTAAATTTGGGGGTGTAAAATTTCTTTCTAATGATCACCCAAATTCATGTGTTACTCTTCTCCCTCTCACCCTAGGTTCTATCACTCTCTAGATTCTCTCTTCCTTTTTCCCTTTTAAGTAGATTTAGCTTAAAGTTAGGGAGATTTAATTATTTATTTTTGACAAAACATTATGGGTCATGACATATTACATCATGCTGAGCTTAAAATATTCTTTGAAGTGTTGCACATGTTTGAATTTATTTGAATTTGAAACCTAATTTGAATTTGGAATTGAAAACCCTATAGAAAAGAAATAGAAAAAGAATTAGAAAATCCAGAGAAAAAGAAAAAGGGAAAGCAGCCCAGCAACCTAGCCGGCTCAACTCGGCCTAGCCAGGCCGCACGCCCGCGCGCCCCTGGCCCGCCTGTCAGCGCTCGTGTCCCCTGGCGCTGGGCCCGCTCGGTCAGTGCGCCCTCCCCCTTTGTCGCTGACGCCCCTGGCCCGCCTGTCAGCACTCGCCCGCACGCGCGCGTGCCCTTGGCCGCAGATCAAATCTCGGCCGTCAGTTTTTGATCTACGGTTAGATTCACCCGATACCTGTTGGGGGCTTGTTCTCAAATGCTTCGGTCTTGAGGAAAGCAAGGGTACAAGTGCGATGCGAAGGCAAAATGACAGGTTCGCGTGAACAGTACAGAGGTACTGTTCATCTATTTATAGGCACAGGTCGCAGCCTGTGACAAATTACAATTATGCCCCTTACAAATGCTTACAACATTGACTCAGACCTATATGAATAAAAAGGTCATTCTATCTCCATGTCGGTTTAAAACGCCGAAGCTCCATGAAAAGGGACCTTCAGCCATCTCTTGGAGACGACTCCAGCCGAAGCTGCTTCTTCGTGTGAGACCTTCGGCGCACCGAAGCACGACCCCAACAGTAGCCCCTTTCGCGGTGCTAGATCGTTTTTCGTAACGAGCTTGACCCGTGAAAAAAAACTTCTTCAGCTTCGGGAAGCCGAAGGTCCAAAAAACACCTTCCCTGAGCTCGTTGCGGAGAAACGATCCGGCTTCCGAGTACGTGCCAGGCCCACCTTGCAGAGTTACTGTTTGATCTTTGCGGTCCACTGCTCAGCGAGTACAAGTGACCGCCCGTCTGGTGTAAAAATCTTGCCGCTTCGCCTTCTTACCTGCAGTACTATATAAACAAGCGGGTAGGTGTGAAGTTACCACAGCATTCATTGCTATTTGCACTGTTTTGCTGCCAAAATTTTCCACCATAGCCGAAGCTTGACTCTCAGAATCGAACGAAGGTCCGTCTCGACGCTTGCTTCGTCAGAACGGAGAGCTTCGGAGAAAAGAAAAAAGAAAAAAGTTTCTAACTTCGCCAAACTCAGAATCACATGGCACGAGTGCGGTCTACTGCCAAAGTTGCGCGTGAGGGAGACGAAGCCGAAGGTTCGGACACTATGCCCATCTCCGAAGCGATGCAGCGCTCCGGTCTAGTGACTGCGGAAGAAAGACCTGCTGCCGAAGCAAACCCGACAACAGCCGAAGAAGAAGAAAACATTGATGGGACTGACTCCGAAGATGACTACCACATTGCTACGCCCAGCAAGCCCAGTCACCTGGATTTTGGAAAATCAACTGTTTCAAAAGCTGATCTTTCGAAGATGGTAAAAGCGGGTTATTTCAATGAAGATCAGAAGAAGCTACTCCGCTTCGGGGGAGAAGAAACCACCCCGAAGCCAGGGAAGGATGAGATTGTTATTTTCAAAAGCTTTTTAAAGGCTGGGCTGAGATTTCCTCTGCACAATATTATTGCAGAGATATTGAGGAGGTTTGGTATCTTTTTTCATCAATTGACTCCTAACGCCATCGTTAGACTCAATGTTTATATCTGGGCCCTCCGAAGCCAAGCTGTGGAACCTTTTGCCGACAGCTTCTGCCGGGTTCACGAATTACACTACCAGACAAAGGCCAGAAAAGATGGACTTCATGAAAATTTTGGCTGCTATAATTTTGCCTACCGAAAGACAACAAAGTGCCCTGTCATCAGCTACCGAAGCAAATGGCCAGCAGGCTGGAAGTCTGAATGGTTCTACGTAAAAGTTGACGAAGACAGAGAAAAATTGGTACAAAGCCCTCTGGAATTAATCTTCGGAGAGACGAGGCCACGCTGCCGCATCGGCGATTTAAAGGGTCCTACCTGGGCCGCTCTGGGTGAATTTGAAATCATTTCAAAACATATTGGCACCAGGGATCTAGTTCAGGAATTTTTGGCATTCAGAGTTTTCCCTACTTTAAAAGAGTGGGAAATGCCGAAGCTGAAGGGAGAAAAGAAGAAGGGGGAGCTGGTCCGTCTGCCCTATCACTTTAAATTCAAGAAGTACTTTAAGAAACCCTGCAAAGAGTGGTTAGACACAGTTGAGACAATGTGCAATGAAATCTTGGGGAATTACTCCAAAAAGGAGGATCAATTAATGACAGCGGCCTTCGGCACCCGACCGAAGCGAAGGCTGAACCGAGTATTTGATGCCCTGGGCTTCGAGTACCCAGACTACGAGCAGTTGAACAAGGGTGCCGAAGGTCTCAAAAGGAAAAGAGTAACTGAAATTCTGACAAAGGATGAAGAGCAACCAGCAGCAGAGAAGAAAATCCCGAAGAAAAGGAAAATATTGAGTCCGAAACGGAAAATATCCGAAGAAGAGAAGACCCCCACACCGCCTTCTACCAGCGACGTGGAAGAAATTTTAAAGGTAATGACTGAACCTATGCCCACGAAGCTAAGTCCATTAGGGCTCCGACTGACGAAGCTTTTTCAAAAGGTGGACGAGCCGGATCAGGCGAAGATGAGCAAACACAAACGGCAAAGAATCATTGCGGTAACTGAAGTTATTGATAAGACACCTCCAAGAGCTTTAGTTCAGAAAACAGCAGCTGCCGAAGGCACCAAGAACATTGAAGTCGCCCCTTCGGAGGTCGCGGCTAGCGAAGCCGCTACAGCCGAAGAGGTTAATTTAGAAACAACCATTGAGGATATTAACAAAATTTTGGAAGACATAGATGCAGAAGAAGCCGGTGCTGCTACTGAAAAATCCATGGCCACAGTGCCTGAAAAAGGAAAAGAAATAGCCGAAGATACTTCGGATGACGAAGCTTACTCCTTTCAGAATTTAATTGGGCAAAAACTGACAAAGGACGAAATAGAAGAACTTAAAGAATATGCCAAATCCTGCGGCTACAAGTCAGGTGCCCTCCTATTTGGAGGTGTAGATGATGAAAAACTAGGCTGCATTCGAGACCAGACTGGTGCTAAGGTAATCGGTACTCTATCAAAGAGTATCGGTTTTCCGAAGCTAGAGTCAGACATCAGCCGCTACCGACGACAACATGTCGTTGGTAGTTTATTTTACTCCAACTTCAAGGTGAACAACTTGCCACCTAACTTTTGTCGCTTCTAATAAAAACATGTCTGACGAAGGTTGTGTTCGTACAGAGTATGCTGCTGAGCAAAGCCTTGCAAATGCAACAAGATCTTGAAGATAAAAAGCATGAAGTTATAATTGGAAATTTGGAAAACAAAATAAAGGAGCAATCAGATGCTTTCGAGAAAAAGAACTTTGAGCTCCAGGCAACCGAAGGTTTATTGGCGGAAGCTGAAGCAAAGATATCAGAACTGAATACGAAGCTTCTCCGCCAGTCTGAGCAGTTCGAACGAGAAAAACAAGATCTTAGTGCAAAACTTGAAGCCGAAGCTCAGCAAAATTTAGATTTGAGAAAATTACTGACAAATCTTCAAGAAAACTGCTTGAATTTTAGCAACAAGTGCATTCAACGACTAAGAAAGATTTTTTACTCAGTTGGAGCCAGCAGTGAAAAATTCACCCCCTCAGCTGAAGATCTGCCGAAGACCTTCGAACATATTGAGGGGGAGATTGACGAGCTCGACGAAGTCATAGCTGGGCATGGTGACTTCTGTGCCTGGGTGGCTTCTCGGGGCACTGCTGCTGCATTTCTGAAGGCCGGCTGCGACCACGGAAAAATTGTCAACAGGCCCAACTTCAGCTTATCTCCATCAATCCTGGATGATATGCCCGACCTCGCCCGAAGTATCTCCAATAGATTTATAAAAATGATATGGACAAAAGGCGGGCGGGAGAAAGCTGGAGACGAAGCACGAAGTCATCTTGAACCAGTAAGAAACGATACTTCAGAGTTACCTTTTCCTTTGCTCTTGATTTTTACTTATAATCTCTTAATTTATGCAGGATGTCGAAGGTGAAGATGATGCCTAAGTTATGTCGCCGCAGCTGTTGCCGTAGCTGAAACTTGATGAAGATCAGTAGAAATGTACTGTAGAAAACTCAGGATATTTTTGTAACAATTCTTGTAAATACAATTAAACTGTCTTCAAGGAACTTTGTACGTACCTTGTAATATATTCTTACCCTTTGCTTGAGGCGCTTTGATGTGGACGAAATCAGTATTTTGAGCCGAAGGCGAAAAAACACCTTCCCTTCTTTTCGTACACAACGAAGCCTAAAAGACTACTTCTCCTTTCTGCCGAAGCTTTTCTTTACAAAAGAAAACATAAAAGACTACTACTCTTTTCTGCCGAAGCTCTTCTTTACATAAGAAAACATAAAGACTACAACTTTCTTTTACACAACGATTCATAAAAAACCACTTCGAAACTTTTCTTTTACATAATGAATCATAACAAACCATTTCTCCGAAACTTTTCTTTGTGCCGAAGCAACCACTTAAGAACACAAATGCTATGAATGAATGCTTATGCATGCACATGCCATGATGTAATGTAATGTGCAAATGAATGTCCGAAGCGTATGTCCGAAGCCACATTCTCAACGATTACTCCTTTAGAATCGACCACACATCAGCTCTGCATTCCCTTGGGAACGACTTTGGAGCATCTTTGCCTTTTACTTAGGCAGTACCAGCGTTGACTTTTCGCTGTAAGCTCTGCATCCCCTTAGGGACGTCTTTGGAGCTTCTTCGTCTTTTACTTAGACGGTATAAGCTCTGCATTCTCTTAGGAACGACTTTGGAGCTTCTTCGCCTTTTACTTTCGGCGGAATCAGCGTTGACTTTTCGCTGTAAGCTCTGCATCCCCTTAGGGACGTCTTCGGAGCTTTTTTCTCTTTTTCAGTTTCGGCACTCGATGGTGCGCTCTCAGCTTTTACATTTACATCTTTTGGGGGATTTTGCTCTTATAAAACTAAAAAGGAAAATTACATATGATGGCCCCATTAAAAACCTTTCTCCCCCTTTAGAAAGGAAAAGGGTGCCATAAAAAAGAAAAGATAAAATTACATCAAGTTACACATAGAACCGCCGAAGCTCATCCGCATTCCAAGATCTTGGAATTTCATTGCCGTCCATGTCCTTCAGTCTGTACGAACCAGGCCTTGACGAAGATGCTACTAAGAAAGGCCCTTCCCACTTCAGTTGCAACTTGCCCACTGTATCCGGGTTGGCCACTCTTCGAAGCACGAAATGTCCTGGCTCAATATTTTTTAGCCGGACTTTTCTATCTCGCCATTTGATTGTTTCAGCCTGGTATTTGTTGATATTTTCCACGGCCTGAAGCCTGATCCCTTCTAAGGCATCTTTTTCCACAAGGCAAGTGTCTTCGGCACCTGATTCTGCCGAAGCTACCACTCTTATTGATCCAGCTTTAGCTTCTTCTGGAGTTATTGCTTCGTCACCAAATAATAACTTGAATGGGGTAAAGCCTGTAGACCTTGATGTTGTTGTATTGTGGCTCCACACCACTTTGGTCAACTGATCTGGCCATTTTCCCCTTGGTTGATTAAAAATTAGCTTCATTATTCCTGTCATTATGATGCCGTTGGCCCTTTCAACAAGCCCATTCGACTCCGGATGCCTGACTGATGCAAAATGGATCTTCGTGCCAATTTGGTCACAGAAATTTCTGAAATCTTCGGAGTCGAACTGTGTTCCATTATCTACAGTGATAGCTTTCGGCACTCCGAAGCGACAGACAATATTCTGCCAGAAAAATTTTTGGACAGTGGCCGAAGTTATTGTGGCTAATGGCTTCGCCTCAATCCATTTGGAAAAATACTCCACAGCTACTATAACATATTTTAGGTTGCCTTGGGCCGGTGGCAATGGACCCAACAAGTCAAGGCCCCACCTTTGCAATGGCCAGATGGGTTGTATCAGCTGTGTTAATGACGAAGGTTGTTTTTGATCTCTTGCACATTTTTGACAACCTTCGCACTTTTGAACTAACTCCGCTGCATCCGAAGCTGCCTTCGGCCAATAAAATCCTTGGCGGAATACTTTTCCAAGTAACGGCCTGGATCCGATGTGGGATCCGCACAGGCCTGCATGTATCTCCTTCATCAACTCTATACCTTCGGCTCTAGACAAGCACTTAAGCAGCGGGGCACAAACTCCACGCTTGTATAACTCCCCTTCTATCATGACATAGGGACGAGCTCTTGCCTCTATCCTCTTATTATAAGCTTCGTCATCTGATAGGAAGTTACCCTGAAGGTAAGAGATTATTTCGGTTCTCCAATCTTCACTGTACACAGGAGAAATGTTAAGGACTGCTCTTTCGAGTAGCTCCACTGAAGGTGCCTTTATTGTCTCAAAGAACACGTCCGAAGGTAGCGGCAGCCTCTGTGCTGCAGACTTGGCCAACAAATCAGCATGCTCATTCTGCCCTCGAGGGATATTCTTAACAGAAAATCCTTCGAAGGAAGCTTCGATCCTTCGGACCGTGTCTAGGTACTTTTCAAGCTTCGGGTCTTTAGCCTTGCAACTTTTGTCAATATGACCCGAAACAACCTGAGAATCAGTTTTAAGGATCGCCCTTCTGACCCCCATTGCCTTTAGTTTCCGAAGACCCAGGAGCAAGGCTTCGTACTCAGCGATATTATTTGTGCAGCTGAAGTCAAGTCTTGCTGCATAGCAAGTTTTAACCTTGGACGGAGAGACCAACACAGCAGCTGCGCCTGCTCCGAAGGTTCCCCAAGAGCCATCACAAAACACTGTCCATGCTTCGGCATCTTTATTCGCTTCCTCGTCCTGAGCCCCTGGCGTCCAGTCGGCAATGAAATCTGCCAATGCTTGAGACTGAATTGAAGATCTATGCACATAATCAATGTAAAATTCATTGAGTTCCGCAACCCATTTTCCAATACGCCCAGTAGCTTCTCTGTTCCTCATGATGTCCTTCAACGGCTGCGAAGAGGGAACAATAATGTTGAATGCCTGAAAGTAATGCCGAAGCTTCCTGGATGCCATTAAAACGGCATACAATATCTTCTCCAGCTCTGTATAATTTTTCTTTGAGACACTGAGGACCTCAGACACAAAATATACTGGGACCTGCTTCTTAGCTTGTCCATCAAACTTCTCCTGGACAAGCGCCGCACTTACTGCTGAGTGCGAAGCTGCCACATACAACAACAGAGGAGCCCCTGGCGTTGGTGGAGTTAATGTTGTGAGATCTATTAAGTATTGCTTCAGCTCTTCGAAGGCTTTTTGCTGACTTGGGCCCCATTGAAAGACTTCAGCTGACTTCAGCACCTCGAAGAATGGTAAGTTTCTTTCTGCTGATCTAGATATAAATCTGTTGAGGGATGCCAGCCTTCCTGTCAATCTTTGGGCCCCCTTTCTTGTGGTTGGTGGCTCCATTCGAAGTATAGCTTCGATTTTATTTGGGTTAGCTTCGATTCCCTTCGTTGAAACCAAACATCCAAGAAATTTGCCCTTCTTCACTCCGAAGACACATTTCTCTGGATTCAGCTTCAGACCAGCCTGTCTGAAACTGGCGAAGGTCTCTTGCAGATCAGCAATATGATTTTCTTGCTTCGTGCTTTTTACAATGATGTCATCGACATAAGTCAGCACATTTCTGCCTATCTGAGATTGGAGAACCTTCGCAGTCATTCTGCTGAAACTCCCTCCAGCATTCTTGAGCCCCTCAGGCATCCGAAGATAGCAATATGTACCACTTGGAGTTATGAAGCTAGTCTTCGGCTCATCTTCCTTCTTCATCCAGATTTGATGATAGCCTGAGTAGCAGTCCAGGAGACTCATAAGTTCCGAAGAAGCTGCTGCATCAACTAAAGAATCTATCCTTGGCAGCGGAAATTCATCCTTCGGACAAGCCTTGTTGAGATCTGTGAAATCAATACACATTCTCCACTTGCCATTGGCCTTCTTCACCATAACAGTGTTAGCTAGCCACTCTGGGTACTTCACCTCTCTGATAACTCCTGCACTGAGGAGTCTTTTTACTTCATTGCGAGCCCCTTCGGCCTTGTCATCAGACATTTTCCGAAGCCTCTGCTTTCGGGGTCTGAAGGATGGATCAACATTAAGCGAATGTTCAATGACATCCCGATTCACTCCACAAAGATCGTTGGCTGACCATGCAAAAACATCTTTGTTGTTGAATAAAAACCTTATCAAGGTTTTCTCTTGGTCTTCAGATAATTGCGAGCCCAACAGCACCTTCTGCTCTGCTATGTCTTCACACAATAACATGGGCTTCGGCTGGTCTGCTGAAGCTGCCTTCTCCCTCCTGAATTTGTACTGTTCACAAGCTTCAGCCCCATCGATGTTATGGATTGCCTTAGAATCAGTCCAGCTTCCTTCGGCCCTTCTAGCAGCTTCCTGGCTTCCATGAATAGCAATAGGTCCTTGGTCCGAAGGTATTTTCATGCAGAGATAAGCTGGGTGAAGAATTGCTTCGAAGGCATTAAGAGTTCCACGACCAATGATAGCATTGTAAGGATACTCCATGTCAACAATGTCAAACACAATTTGCTCAGTCCTTGTGTTGTTAACAAACCCGAAGGTTACCGGCATGGTAATCTTCCCAAGTGCCACAATCTGCCGCCCCCCGAAGCCACAAAGAGGGTGCGTAGCATCATGAATCTTGTCTTCGGGCTCTTGCATTTGTCTGAAAGCTTTAGCAAATATAATGTCAGCTGCACTGCCTGTATCAACTAGGACATTGTGGACCAGAAATCCTTTGATCACGCAAGAAATAACCATAGCATCATTGTGAGGATAATCCTTAAGCTGAAGGTCTTCCTGAGAGAAGGTAATTGGAATATGAGACCATTTTGACTTGATGAAAGGTCCCTGCACTCCAACATGCTGCACCCTTCTCTGAGCCTCCTTCTTCTGCTTCTTGTTAGCCGGCTCTGAGCAAGAACCGCCTGTTATCGGGAGCACCAGCTTCGAAGCCGAAGCAGCTCCAGCTTGATTGTTGAACGAGGCCATCAGCTCAGAAGAGTGGAAGTGAGTTCACCGGAGGTGGGCGCCAATGTTGGGGGCTTGTTCTCAAATGCTTCGGTCTTGAGGAAAGCAAGGGTACAAGTGCGATGCGAAGGCAAAATGACAGGTTCGCGTGAACAGTACAGAGGTACTGTTCATCTATTTATAGGCACAGGTCGCAGCCTGTGACAAATTACAATTATGCCCCTTACAAATGCTTACAACATTGACTCAGACCTATATGAATAAAAAGGTCATTCTATCTCCATGTCGGTTTAAAACGCCGAAGCTCCATGAAAAGGGACCTTCAGCCATCTCTTGGAGACGACTCCAGCCGAAGCTGCTTCTTCGTGTGAGACCTTCGGCGCACCGAAGCACGACCCCAACAATACCCCTTCGCGTGGTAGTTTTATTAAAGAGACCCTCGATTTGTTTAGAATCAACCCGCCATCCCTGGTTTTCGCGCACAGGCCCCTGTATTCTTACAGATTGAACCCTAGACTTTTATATATTCACAGAATTAGACCTAATTTCATATTTTGAATTCCCAAACTTGTTTATTTCATATCTTTTGCATATGAACTCCAAATTTAGTGATTCAAATTGCAAAATATTCATAGGATTATTCTCTGTTTAAATAAATTAGTTCCAATTACTGTTTGTACATTCTAGTTTTTATGTTTAAGTATGAACTAATGTAGATGTAGATTTAATTATTTAATAAAAATAAATAAAACGAGAACCCTAGAGATTTAAACATGTTTAATCTTGTGAGATTAATAATGTGTATTACATGAAATCATCTCTAGTCTGATTTTATGTCACAATAAAATAAATTGAACTATGTTATATATTTGTGAGTATCACTTAGAGAAACAATAACCTATTTCCAAATGAAGTTAGTTTATGTTATACTTTGAACTCATTATCCCTTATGTAGTATTGTGTCTTATAAGATGTATTCCTATGTTTGCACATGTTTGGTGTGCTGTTCATTTGTACTTTCCAAATGTATTGAAAGCATGCTCGCTTTATTTAGACAACGAGCAGTCCGAGGTTCCTAAGTGTGTTGTTGGAGACCTCCCTGAGCAACAACCTGGTGAAGACAAGTTTCCTCTGACCTATTATGTCCTACATACTCTATAATTCACTGTCCCGCATTACTTTATGAAACCTAAGGACTGACTAGCTTTGTATGAACCTTATCCTTGTTTACCTTTTGGGTTATCATGGTTAGCATTTTGCTATTGCCTTAACTTTAATCAATGAACATGATGTGACCATTTATGATACGATACTATTATCCTGATTATGTTGATGATCTTGTGATACTCTAGGGGGCTCAGGCCTTTTTCCTGAGTACCTCTCCGTAAGGACCTGTTCGTGGAGTGACCACCCGAGATAACAGTGCAACCATGAGGGTGGAATGGGACACCCTTAGCTGATTAATTAGATGAACCTAGGGGTGTAGTTGGCTTTGCCGGAGGGCTGTTAATGGGGGTCAGGTCGTAGTGCTCGCTTGCCAAGGTTAGGGTGTAGAGGTTCACTCGATTTGGTTTTGTTAGTCACCCACCTTGGTGAGGTGTACTGCGTTTGTATGACTAGCGAAACCCAACGAGCAGCTACGCACCAGGGGAGTCTTTGTAAAGGCTACGTAGTGTATCCCTGGCCATTCACCTTGGTAGTGAAGGTCGGGTCTGTACAACCCTGGCTAGAAAGGGATCACGACTCGTGGGTAAAGTGTGCAACCTCTGCAGAGTGTTATAAATTGGTATATCAGCTGAGCTCACGGTTAAGAGCAGCCTTGGGATCCTCTTTGATTAGTAGAACTTTGGATACTTTTATGGTGATGGTTAACAATGATGTTATAGATCTGATCTCTGGTATTTCCTCTTTTCAGGGAGTACTTTTGGGTAATAACTGGGTTTATTACTAAAACATGGCTCTACTAATAATAATAAATACTGGACCAACTAAAAACAACCGCTTAACCTCAATCCCATATATAGCTAGTCCACTTTAGCCAAACGGGACATTTGCTGAGTACGTTGATGTGTACTCACCCTTGCTCTATAAACCACCCCACCCTAGGATGTCCCCATTGTACTCAGTGCTCAAGAGGTGATGCTGGCAACATGGAGGACTTCGAGGAGTTCCAGGATTATGACGAGTTCTAGTTTATTGTTAGTGGCAAACCCCCAGTCAGCTGCCTGTGTAGGCTTATCATCTACGTTTTGTTTCTCCACACTTGGATAATTATGCTAAAGACAATGGTTATGTAATAGACTCTATGGATGTCTTGGACATCTTGTTGTAATAAAGTACCTTTCCGCTATTTATTTCGAGCATTGTGTGATGATGTCCAATTATGTAATCGCTGTGCACGTGAGTTCTGATCCTGGCACGTACATGGTTTACATTCGGTTTACCTTCCAAAACTAGGTGTGACATAAGTGGTATCAAAGCCTTGCTGACTATAGGACCACTAACCTAGACTAGAGTGGTCGACCTAAGGACTATAAACCCCTCTTCTTACCTTGACCTTAGAGTCTTTTCAAAAGTTGGTCATCTTGACCAACTCTATGTTATCTACTTATCCCAAAAACTTTTGTCTCACTTTTCTCTCTGATACTTTCTGGTCTCTTAGTTCTACTCTTACTCTTGTGCTTACGATGTCTTTTGTAGATGGCCCGTATCAGGTGCACTACACGTAAGTCTGTGATCCCCTTTTTGCCTTCTCACCTAGCGGAGCGTCCACTGCGTCGCACGGTGCCTAGTCAGTCCAGTCACCTGGAGAGACTGCATCATCGCCTGCACGAGGAGCAGGAGCGCCGACGCCATGAGCAGGAGCAGGAGCAATAGGACTCTTCCGCCTCGCCTCAGCAGGAGGTGGAGTCTGAGAGGCTGCCTTCCCCTGCACCTCAGCCAGAGATGCCCCTTGCACCACCACAGAGCATCCCGGCCGCTGGAGGAGACCCTGACTGAGATGGAGACGACGACGACGTCGGTGGTAGTTCGAGCCATGGCACGAAGCTCTCAGAGGAGCCGGAGGTGGAGGGATGGCTCGCTAGACCCATCACTCGTGACGTCGCTCGCGGGTGTCACTTCCACGACGCTCTCGACACCTTGCTGTCTCGGGCCTTCAACCGACACACTTGGTCCATCGAGTACCGTTGTGTAGTCTACCAGCATCGCCGCGGGTTATACCCAGACCAGTGGGAGGCTACTTGCTTGGTGCGCCGTCCGGACGATGATCTCCGAGGTGCAGAGGCCTCCTTAGAGCACTATTCTATTACTGAGAGGGATACTGCCGAGGCAGCCATGCAAGATGCAGCATGACAGGCACTTTCTTAGTATTGCTTGTTGTTCAGCGAAGTAGCTGATGGCCTCGACCTGAAGTACTACCCTTGTCGTTGAACCGGCAGTGCTGGAGGTGTGATTGTCTCGCCAGTTGGTGAGGGCAATCCCAGGCTGAACAGCATGGTCAACCTGGCTGTCGTGCTCAACACAGAGTTGGACCACGCCATTGACGAGTTGGGCAAGGTTCGGGCGGAGGTTGCGGAATTGCGTGCTGAGTGCGCAGCACGCCACTATCTGGATGGTGGTTCTCCCACCCCTGTCGGGATTCAGCACCCTTACTGTTCACTGCCCCGTAGTCGCTTCAACTATGGTACCCCAGACTACAAGACCCAAATAGATTTGGATCCCTAGATCGACAAAGTCAGAGTCTGTAATAATGCTTAGTTCAGTGTCTTAGTCTAGTTAGTCTTAGTTAGAGTTAGTTTGCTTATCATATGTTGGATGCTTGTTATGATGGACATGTACTGAAGTTGGATCTTTGTAATGATTGTCACCAAGGTGTGGGTATCCCCTGCAACTTGGTGTAGTTATTAATAAAGGCAGTTATTTAGTTGAGTAATCCATTTATTTCCACTTTCCTTTTTATCTGAGAAGCTATCAGTGAAGATGGTCATTTGTTCAGTGCTATGAGGATTTTCTATACATCTTTTCTTATGCTGAAAGACTACAGAGTCAGATTTGATATATGTTTGTGATTTCTACATATGTCTTAGAACAGGCGCAGAGGTGCGAGGCGTGCTCAGCCAGAACAGCAGGCACCCCAAGAGGAGGCAGCCCCGTAGCAGCATTTGCCACCGCCACCACCAATGACCATTGAGCAAATGTTCTTGATGCAGACCCAAGTAGTCTAGGCAATTGGTTAGACCTTAGCAGCTATGGAGTAGGTGCAGCAACAGCCACCACCGCCTCAGCCTCAGGTGCAAGTCCAGATGCCTCAAGTGCCGAGAGATAAGTGGGTAGAGATCATGAGGGGCCATCCCCCAGTCTTTGCCCATTCTACTGATCCAATGGACACCGAAGATTGGCTGCGCACCATGGAACGTGAGTTGCACACTGCCCAGTGCAACGATCTTGAGAAGGTGTTGTACGGTCCCCGGCTGATGAGGGGAGCAACCCAATCTTGGTGGGAGTCTTACCTCGCCACCCATGCCAACCCTGAAGCCATCACTTGGGAAGAATTCAGGGACAACTTCCATCGCTACCATGTGCCCGAGGGATTGATGATAGTAAGGAAGGAGGAGTTTCTCGCCCTGAAGCAAGGTCCCCTGTCCGTCAGCGAGTACATGGACAAGTTTCTGTAGCTGTTGCGTTATGCCCCAGAAGACGTCAACACCAATGCCAAGAGGCAGTACCGCTTTCTAAGAGGATTCATTGATCCCCTCCACTGTCAGCTGATGAACCACACCTTCCCTACCTTCCAGCATCTGATAGACAGAGCAATCATGACAAAAAGGAAGCGTCGGGAGATGGAGGATAGGAAACGCAATGTTGGTGGACCTCAGGTTGGGAGTAGTAGCTGTCCTCACTACTCAGGCAACCCACCTCAGCCATTCAAGCAAGGTCACCAGCATCAGCATCAGCGCTAGAACCAGCAGCAGCAGTACTAGAGGCAATTTCCTCAGCAGCAGCAGCATTATCGTCAGAATAACCAGCAGGGAGGAAATCAATAACAACGTTAGAGCAACCAGGCAGCCCGTCTTCCTGCCCCAGCAACCAACCAGAGCAACCAAGCAGCGCTAGCGCAAGGAGGAAGTCGTGCATGTTTCCACTATGGGGAACAAGGCCATTGGGCGAATCATTGCCCAAAGAAAGCAGCTCAGCAGCAACCAGCTCCCAGTGCTCCAGTCAGACAGAATGCAATGCAGCAAGGAGGCAACAACCGTGGGCAGCCTCGTCCCAGGATGGAAAGGTGAACCACCTGGAGACTGACACAGTCTAGGAGACTCCAGGAGTGGCACTAGGTACGTTCTCAGTCGAGTACCATTCTGCAAATGTTTTATTTGATACTGGAGCAACGCATTCTTTTGTGACTGCATCATGGGTAGAAACACATAATATACCAGTAGCACCCATGTATCCACCTATGAGGGTTAGTTCAGTTGGTGGAAGGACCCAAACGGATAGATTTTGCCCTAGTGCAAAGGTTCAAATAAGGGGGATAGAGTTCCCCGCTGATTTAATAGTTATGGGTAACCAGGATGCAACTATAGATGTCATCCTAGGGATGAATTGGCTAACCAAGTATTAAGCCAGTCTTAGAAGTGACAAGAGAACTGTGAAGTTAGTGTCCCTATCAGGAGAAGAAGTGTTAGTGGAAACCGAGGAATTCCTGAGATCCAACTTTCCCGATTGCCTACCTAAGGAAGCTGGTACGTAATCACCCCCAACCCCTCCTCCTGCCCTTCGAATCTAATTTTCAAAAATATGATCTTAATCCTGAATGAAGTAACTATGAAGTAAAACTTAAAAGGACTTCCTTCTGAAGTTGCAAAGAGAATGACATTCGAAGAGCAGTTTTACCCTAATAATAACAGCACTCACCCATTTCCTATAAGTCTCACCCTTCGCTTCACCCCGGGAGGACTCTGGCCCGAATCTCGGGACGAGATTCCTTTAAGGGGGGAAGGCTGTGACACCCCAGTGTCACCTAGGGTTTCTCTCAAAGTGCCAACCCAAGAACCATCATTTTATGTGAACCAAGTAAGCATGAGCATCAAAATAACTAAAGTAAGAAGAAATTCACCAAGCATATGCTTAAAAGTATCATGATCAAACAATTAAGACCTTTAAGAAGGCAAGAATGTGTAACCCTAATAAAAACCCTAAGTAAGCCCCATGAGCAATGTTCAAGAAAATAAGGAAAAGGGTATGAAAAATTTAAAATTATGACTTGAGCCAATTATGAAAATTTAAGTATATTTAATAAGCAACAAGAAAGGTTGAGAAAGCTTACCCAAAATAACTCAAATAAATCCCCAAATCAGCCCTTGAACTATGAACCCTTAGAGAAATTCAGATTTCTGAATTTCTGAATTTCAGACCTCTTCTCAAGGATCATCTGCGTTCTCTGTTTTTCGAAACTCAAAGCCAGGAGATCCAAATATCAAAGTTGTGCCAAATTCCCTTGAACACATCCTGGAAAAGTTTGAACTCAAACCAAATTCATTTGACACGGTTTTGGCGCAGTTTGACCTCGGGACCAGACATTCTGACACTGGCACCTTGGTGACGCTACAACTCCCTGTCCCTAGCCTAAAACCGCGCGACGTCCATACACAAAAGACAAAGCTTGGTCAGGTGAACAAATCCTTCACAGCGATCTTGCCCAAATTCGCGAAGATTTGCTCCCAATCGGCGCTTGAACAGGGGCAGAGGCAAGGGGAACACGTGTTCGACCGTGGCTGACACCCCCGGTTCACGCCCGTTCGCGCACCGCGCCTCCCAGTGCACGCCCGCGCGCACTCGCCGGTCCACGACCGCCTGTGCACCGCGCCGTGCCTATAAAGCCTACCCAGGCGCACCTCACTTCGCCCCCACTCACCCTCACCGGCCAGCCACTTTCCCTTAGCTCCGGCGAGCTCAATTCCGCCCGCCATTGCCGCCAGAGCTTCGGCCATCGTGGCCAGCCCACCCCAGCCATTCTCTGGGCAAGCCAGTGCTTCGGCTAGCTCCGCCAGTAGCCCGTGAAGCTTGCCAAGCCCTCGGACCCGGCCGGACTTCACCGGAGGCCCGAGATCGACCTCACCGGACTTCAATCTTCCGCCGCCGCGCGTGGACTGAGCTATCCAGTAAGTCTCCGACCAATTCCTTGCACCCATATCTTCTCTGGCATCCCGTGAACCTCCCAGACCCATCCAATTGACCTATCTCGCCGTGATCAGGCCGGACTCCTCGCCACCGACGAGCATCCCCGCCTGCGCGCGTGGACCGACCGACTCCAGCCATCCCAGACGGCGACCCGCACCTCGTTGTGATCCCCGAGACCTCCCCTACGTCCTCGACCACTTCACCGGAGCAATATCACCGCCGGTAGGCCCCTCCGCCCTTTCTTCCGCTGCGGTTACTTTTTGAGGTAGACGAAGGACCTCGGGTTAGGATCCTTAGAACCCGAGGGGTTTTCTGTAACGTCAGCGACTCATGTGAATAGTAGCCTAAGGACTGATTCACGAGGAAAACTTAAAAACCTGCCAGGGACCCCAGTGCAAAGTGGATTTCCATTAAACCATTTCTGTTAATCTTTTTAAAATGACCAGAGAACTTAGAAAATCTATAACTTGCTGAATTCTTCATAAAAAGTTGTCAAACCAATTTTGCTAGCTCCTGAATATCATGAACTGTCATTTAAAAATGATAAACCCTATGCTTTGTATTCTAAATTTTAGAGTTTAAAATTTAAAATAGAAACCCACCAAACCTTGTTTAATTAAGAAAAATTAGTTTTTCTCCTGTGCTGAACTTAAGAAAATTTGTAGATGTTTAAACCTCATTTAGACACTGTTTAAAAATAGTAGGAACCCCAGCATTAGAAATTATGATGTAGTTATTCATTTGAAGCTAATTTGTCCAAAACTTAGAGAAAATCAGAAAGGCATTAGAAATTAATGAACAATGATTAAGATTATTTTTCCTAGTTTACTTATGAAACAAAGAACCTAGGAAAAATACAAAAACCATTAATTTGGACCAGCTCTAAATTAAGATGATTTATTTAGCCTTATATAGACTGAAAATTAATTATTAGAATGGCAAAACTATAACCAAAATGATTAATAAAAATCCAGTGGACTTACAACCCCTAGAGCCCCACTACAAAAATAAAGGCCACCTCAGTTCAACTTTTTAAGTAAGGAGAATAAATACAAAAGGATAATGAGGCATTTTAAAAATAAATCATAAACAACCCCTAATGGTGTAATAATGGGCAACCAAAAATTAGCTAAGTCCATTCTGAGATGAACTACCAGAGAAAAATGCAAACCCCTGAAAAAGAAGCAAATTCCTACCTATTGCTAAAGATTTATGAGAAAGGCCACTTATTTCAAATAATGCATACCACCCCTTTCCTTAAGCAAAATGATGCCAAACTTCAGAATGATTGCTCTTGCACAAAACAATAACTAAGAAAAATAAGAACGCTGTTGTTTGATGTTTTTCAAATATAGTGGTAGTAGAAAGCACCCACTTGGCTAGAAACTTGAGAAAACCATAGAAAAATAATTAAAAGGTATTAATGACTAGAAATTTGTATCAAATCATGTTATAACACCTAAAAGCCAGCAAAAATAAGTTTTAGAGAATTACCCACTGTTAGATAACAGCTGTAGTTCAAAGCACCCCTTCTGCCCTAGAATTTGATAATTTTGTCCAGAGAAAACTATTCACTTCCTGATCCCCAAATTTTGAGACAAAGAAGCATACACCAGTACCAAGCCACTGTAATTTTTGCAGAATTTTTAGAATTTTATAAAAGCAACTTGTAGTTCAAACCCACTCCAAAACATTAAAAAGAATAAAAGAAAAGGGAACAAGAAATAAACTTCACCCCAATAAGTCTAACTTGAGAACTTATCCATTCTCCCTAAGACTTAAAAGGAATTCAGTGAAACCCCAAAAATAAACCTACCACTTGCCTTAGCTAAGTTTAACTTAATTTACCAAGTATACCACCAAAGGGTCTTACTCCAGTAAAGTTAACTTGTTTTACTCAAGTAGATCATACACCCTTAAAGTTGTAATTTCTAAAAGCACATATCATATCATACATATATCTTACGCATTGCATTCATTAGATTGTAATCTTGCCGACGGAGAGTACGTGCTCATCCCCGAGCAAGGACCTGTCCAAGAGGAAGACCAGGAGCAGGCTTCAGAGGCTGCTAGTGAGGATCTCCCTGCAGCCCCAGCAATTGAAGGCAAGCCCCGGTTTTATGCATAACCGTTTATATGTGCTATTTTACTACACTTAATGTTTGTAGGTTTGTAACGTGCACTTAAGTGTAGGAGTTGCTTGAAACCTCTAGTTGCATGAACTTAGGATTCCTTTTGAGATGAATACTAATATGCTAGGTCGAGTAGCTGCTTGCTAATCAGGATCTCGGTAGAAGTCGAGTGATTTTTCTAGCACTCGCGCGAGGTCAGGAATTGATTGTATTCATCTTGATAACGGGGTATATGTTGGTCTATGGACTTGGATCCAGGGAGGATGTCTTGTCCATGAGACGGGAAAAAGAATTAAGGATTAATGTGTGGATACCTGAGTCAAGCTTTTGAACGTACTAAGCACATGCCGGGAAATATGGTAACCGGTAAACCTAGTACCTGAGTGAAGCCGGGCGCGGACTTTATCCCTCATGCGACCTGAGACTGGGTCTCCCATGCTAGCTATGGTGGGTACAAGTGCGGTCACTGCACGGCGGCAGCCGGGGTAAGTGGAGCATTGTATGCCAAGGCGGTGAGGCCTGGACGCGAACGGGGAATCGATGGGGACGGTTGTCATGTGCAGGGTCAGAGTACCCTGACATGTCGTGTGTTTAGGTTTACCTTGCAAGGTTAAAACTCGATTCGAATCGTCTGCTTCTCGTAGCTAATGAGACTGCTTGATTCCTTGTACTGCATCGAGTAAGAAGTGAAATGTGGTTACATAAGATAACTTGTTGATTGAATAAATTGATTGTTACCATGTATGCTTAGAAGGAGCAACCTAGCTAAGTTAATGATGATAGAACCTGGAAAGCTAAAACTTTGCTTTTAGAAACAGCTAGTGCTTTTGGCAAACCAATCCCCTCAGCCAAACAGCTGCATAGTCTAGAGGTAGAGGAGTAGATTCCTCACACCGGGTAAGTCTAGCTGAGTATTAGTATACTCAGCCTTGCTTGTGGCACAATTTTTGCAGGTACCATTCATGAAATGGTTGATGGTGTGACTTGGCCTACCACCCTGCCACCGGGTTGGACGGTCGAGTGGGATGTTGCTCCGGCAGGAGAGGAGCACGAGGAGTAGTGGGCTAGGCCTTGCCCATTCCCTCGATACCGACGACATCGATTATCCGCTACACTTTATTTTGTGAACTCTTATTTGCTACTCAAAAACTCCGATTTATGTAATAACTCAGTACTTAATTTGAGGTTTCCTGTTTTATTGTATTTCTCCTGTGACTCACCTTCGAGTGAGATTGTGGAATTTGATCCTGGTTAAGTGGCTTCATCAGACTAGATCTGAGGGGCTGACGGGTTATTCCGATTTAAGTGTGTTATGGCCCCTGAGGCGTGACTAAGGCACTTAAGCTGGAATAATTCGGGTGGTTCCGCCACAGCTGGTATCGGAGCAAATTCCACCACGGAGAAGGACAATAAACCATGAGTACCAATTTTCAAAATCTAAAAATTGCCTAGAAACTGTTATGGATCGTCAGGACTAGACCGCTAGACCTAGGACGAAAGGCCTTAGGCATAGAGGGAAGATGGGTGGCTAATTACTTAGGCCCCGTGGGCCAGTACTTATTTTGGGGATACCCTAAAAAGCACCCTATTTTCTTATGAGAAGCAACGTTTCTTCCAGCACGCATGCATTATAAAACATCCAAGGAATTAAAATTTTGAGCTAACACCCTTTCTTTAAACCATCCGGGTTCCCTTTTTCTTTTTCCTTCCACCATGATCTTTATCTTTGATTCCCTTCCGCGGATGAATTCACCCACCCCCGCCAGTGGAGGAGACTCTCGTTTCAGTTCTGACTTCCTTTCTCGCGATGGCTTTCCTTCCATCTTGTGGGAAGTGCTTAGCTCAGCCGGTTACCCTACGCCCCCTTTGTACACGGTGCAGTTGTATAAGGAGCATCGGGTACCTCGTTGTCGGGTCTGGCTGACTTTGAAGGCTCATCCCCTTCAGCCGGGTTGGCGTTCTCTTGATTCTAAGACAATTGTACTCAGGACGGACGACACCGTTGAAGCAGCAGCCATGAAGGCCCTAACGACTTTCTGTGGCTACCATCCCCTGGAGATGGTGATGCACCCCTTGGGGCTCTTCCCTGCTGAGAGGAAGGATGATCCCATGTGGTGTAACCGCGTGAGCCATGTAAAGGATGTGTGGGCAATGTATCCTGACTTGGTTGGGAGGGTCACTGTTCAGTGCATGAGTGCACTGTACCGCCTTCAGGCCCTTCAGAGCGACGCTATGGCACACCTTGCCAACATCACTCAGACCACCAAGCTCACCCTCGATAATCGAGAAGATTTTGTGGTTGATCTATCCACGGAGTTGGTGGAGAAAGATCTGCAGGTAGAGAGGCTGAGCCAGCGCATTGCCACCTTGGAGCAGCAGGTGGAGATCCGAGACAACACTATTGACGTCTTGGAGAACCAACTTCACGATGTGCAGAGAGAACTCGAAGAAGCGAATGACCACCTGGACATGCACCACTTGGAGATGGAGGCCAATGAAGCAGGAAGCTAGGGAGAAGAGGATCCCGAGGAGCTAGGACCAGCCCCTGGTGCCAATGGGACTACCTCCGCGATGCCCCCTTCACCCGCATCCAGTGTCGCTTCCACCGCTCAGGGTTAAGCAGTCGCTTCGACACTTTTAGGCGGATAGAAACCTACGCGAGCTTAGTAATATCACATTTTGGACTAGGCTTATGGGTACTTTCCCCTGATTAATGTAACCCTGTGAACTTTTGAAATCTGTGGGATGTTTGTCACCATGTTATCTCCATTTCGAACCTAATATTATGATTATGGCATTTTTCCTTCCATATGAGATGATATCTTGTCGTTCGAAACTGTGAGTTGGGATAACAATGGCGGCAATCTCTGTTTTCAGATGGCAGCTAGGCAGCGTCGCGGGCATAACGAGCAGGTTCCCCCGCCACCTCCCCCAGCTCCCACAGTGCAGGAGCTGATGGCCCAGCAGAATGAGATTCTGCGACAGCTCTTGCAGCGTCAGCCCCACCCTCAGCAGCATGGTGGAGGCCCGCCTCAGCGACCTCCGGCTATGGCCACTTACCAGGAGTTTCTGAGCACGCAGCCGCCCTTGTTCACCAAGGCAGAGGATCCGTTGGACGCCGACGTATGGCTTCGCGTCGTCGAGTCCAAGTTTCCCCTCCTCACGGGAGACTGCCCTGATGCTACCAAGACCCGCTTCGCCGCGCAGCAGCTTCGCGGATCTGCTCGGACTTGGTGGGATCACTTCCGTGCTATGCTCCCCGCTGATCGTGAGGTATCTTGGGAGGAATTCAAGACTGCCTTCAGAGGACGCCACATCCCAGCTGGCATTCTTGATCGGAAGTTGAATGAATTCCTGGCCCTTAATCAAGGAACCCGCACGGTACTGCAGTATGCGCAAGCCTTCAACGACTTATGCCAGTATGCAGGGTACCATGCTGATTCTGATGAGAAGAAGAGGGATCGCTTCCGCAGGGGTCTCAATACCAAGCTGCGGGAACGACTCAACACTGTCCGGGCCGATAGCTTCAATGAGTTGGTCAACCTGGCCATCTCCCAGGAGGATTGCATTGTTGCTCACCGGGCAGAGAAGAAGAGAAAAGCACCAATGGCAGCACCATCCGCTCAAGCTCAGAGGTTTCGGAATGTTTCTCACAATCAGAGCAGGGGTTTTCAGCAGCAGGCAGGCAGATGGGTGATCAGGCCGCCTCAGCAGCAGCAGCAGCCGGCACCCAACCGCTACCCAGCTCCCCCTCCAAGAAACAACCAGCCTCAGCAGCAGCAGTTCCGCCAGGGCAATGGGAACAAGTGTTTCACTTGTGGCAATGTGGGCCACTATGCCAAGAATTGTCCCAGGAACCAGCAGAGGCAGATGCCAGCACCAAAATCAAGACAAGGGAAGAAAGCAGAAGGTGCAAGTCAGGCAAGGGAAGCTCAACTTCACCACTCTGGAGGAAATACCTGAAGGAGCTCCTATCATGACTGGTATCTTTTCAGTTTATAATCAACCTGCTTTAATTCTGTTTGATTCTGGTGCATCGCATAGTTTCATTAGCCAAAAGTTCAGTGCTAAATGTAAACTGCCATTCTCTCACTCAAAAGGGTCATTCATGATAGTCACACCTGGGGGTAAAATTGCAACTAACCAATTAAACCAAAGTGTGCCTATTCAACTGGGAAGCCACATTGTCAAAACCACTCTTCTGGTGTTGGGATTGGAAAATGTGGACATTATTCTAGGAGCAAATTGGATGACCTTGCACCAAGTTGTGCTTGATGTAGCTAGCCGTACCGTGGAAGTTAATTCTCCGTTCTGTGGGAACTTCACTTTAATTCTGCCCAGTCAAGGTTTGACTCAGTCGTGTGCTTTCTCTATGACGGAGTTACCTTTGAAGAAAATCCCAGTGGTTTGTGAGTATGCAGATGTCTTCCCTGATGAACTGCCAGGAATGCCACCGGACCAGGATATTGAATTCACCATCGAGTTGCAACCGGGAACGGCCCCAATTTCCAAAAGGCCCTACCGGATGCCACCCGCTGAGTTGGCAGAGTTGAAGAAGCAATTGCAAGAGTTGCTGGAATAAAGGATTTATTCGCCCAAGCACTTCGCCTTGGGGATGTCCAGCACTATTTGTGAAGAAGAAGGATGAAAGCTTGAGGCTGTGTATAGATTACCGCCCTCTTAATGCGGTAACTATCAAGAACAAGTATCCTTTGCCTCGTATTGATGTTCTTTTTGACCAATTGGTCGGGGCCAAGGTATTCTCCAAGATAGACCTTTGCTCTGGCTATCATCAAATCAAGATACGAGCAAGCGATATTCCGAAGACGGCATTCTCAACCAGATATGGGCTATATGAATTCTTGGTGATGTCATTCGGGCTGACAAATGCACCAGCATATTTCATGTATCTGATGAATTCTGTTTTTATGCCGGAATTGGACAAGTTCGTGGTGGTTTTCATCGATGACATCTTGGTGTACTCAAAGAGCGAAGAAGAACATGCCGGGCATTTGCATGTAGTGCTTCAACGTCTGCGAGAGCACCACCTTTATGCCAAGTTATCCAAGTGTGATTTTTGGCTAAAGGAAATCAAATTCTTGGGTCACACTATCTCTCAAGCTGGAATAGCTGTTGATCCTGATAAAGTGCAAGAGGTGATGAACTGGAAGCCACTAACCACTGTTCGTCAGATTCGGAGTTTTCTGGGATTAGCTGGTTATTACCGAAGATTTATTCCGGACTTCTCTCGAATTGCGAAGCCTATTACTGAGTTGCTGAAGAAAGAAGTCAAATTTGTCTGGAGTCAGAAGTGCGAAGATGCCTTCCATGCATTAAGGCAGCATCTGACCACCGCACCAGTATTGGCGCAGCCTGACAACAGCAAGCCCTTCGATGTATATTGCGATGCCTCTGGCATCGGGCTAGGTTGTGTCTTGATGCAAGACAACCGAGTCATCGCTTATGCCTCAAGAGCACTCAGGCCTCATGAGCAGAACTATCCCACTCATGACCTTGAGCTAGCAGTAGTGGTTCATGCATTGAAGATGTGGAGGCATTATCTAATGGGGACCCACTGCAACATCTTCACTGATCATAAGAGCCTTAAGTACATATTTACTCAGGCTGACCTCAACATGAGGCAGAGAAGATGGCTAGAGCTGATCAAGGATTATGACCTCGAGGTACATTATCACCCCGGAAAAGCTAATGTGGTAGCAGATGCCTTGAGTCGGAAATTGCAATGCAATTGTGTTCTGATGGATTCCCGCATTAACACCTTGTGTGATGAGTTGAGCAAGATGCGAATTGAAGTGATTCCTTCTGGTTCTTTATCTCACATTTCTGTTGAGCTAGCTTTGCAAGACCAGACCATCATGGCCCAGCTCAGTGACAAGGGAGTGCAGATTATCAAGAAGAATCTCCATCAGAAGGTCAAAAAGTATAATTGTTTCTGCCAGGATGAGAAGGGTGTGTTATGGTTTAAAAGCAGATTGGTGATTCCTAAGGACCAGGATCTCAAGAAGAAAATCTTGGACGAGGCTCATCTCTCTAAATTCTCTATGCATCTGGGAAGCACCAAGATGTACCATGATCTGAAGCCTTTGTACTGGTGGACCAGAATGAAGAGGGAGATAGCCCAGTATGTATCAGAATGTGACACCTGTCAGAGGATAAAGGCTAGCCACTTGAAGTCAGCTGGAGCTTTACAACCCCTGTCCATACCTTCATGGAAGTGGGATGACATCAGCATGGACTTCATTGTGGGTCTGCCCAACACCTCTCGTCATCATGACTCGATTTGGGTCATTGTGGACCGATTGACGAAAGTGGCACATTTTCTTCCTGTGCACACCACTGATAAGGCTCAGAAATATGCAGAATTGTATATTGACCGGATCGTGTGTTTGCACGGATTACCTCAGACCATTGTTTCTGACCGAGGAGCCCAATTTGTTGCCAGATTTTGGGAACAATTGCAAGAGTCTTTGGGAACCAAGCTAATCAGAAGTTCAGCTTACCACCCACAGACTGATGGTCAGACGGAAAGGGTAAACCAAATTCTGGAGGATATGCTAAGAGCTTGTGCGATCGATAGTGGCAAGAACTGGGATAAGCACCTCTCTTTGGCAGAGTTTGCTTATAACAATAGTTATCAATTCAGCCTAAAGATGGCACCTTTTGAAGCTCTCTATGGGAGAAGGTGCAGGACACCACTCAATTGGTCTCAACCTGGTGAAAGAGAAGTCTTTGGACCTGATTTAGTGACTTAAGCCGAAAGGAAGTTCAAACTAATCAGGAAGAATCTAGAAGCTGCTCAGGCCAGGCAGAAGAGTTACCATGATAAAAGAAAGAAACCTCTCCAGTTCGAGGTGGGAAGTTTTGTATACCTCAAGGTATCACCCACCAAGGGAATGCAGAGGTTTGGGATCAAAGGCAAGCTAGCCCCTCGCTACATTGGACCTTATGAGATCATAGAAGCATGTGGACCCGTGGCATACAAGCTGAAGTTACCTTCAAGGATGTCTGCCATTCACGATGTATTCCATGTATCTCAGCTGAAGAAGTGTGTTCGATTGCCGACTGAGATCTTAGCAGAGCCAGAATTGGAGATAGAGTCAGATCTATCGTACCAAGAGTACCCCTCCAAGATTCTGGATTGCAAGGAGAGATCAACTCGGGCTAAATCGATCAAGATGTACAAGGTCCAGTGGAGTAATCACTCAGAGGAGGAAGCTACTTGGGAAACCGAGGAATTCCTGAGATCCAACTTTCCCGATTGCCTACCTAAGGAAGCTGGTACGTAATCACCCCCAACCCCTCCTCCTGCCCTTCGAATCTAATTTTCAAAAATATGATCTTAATCCTCAATGAAGTAACTATGAAGTAAAACTTAAAAGGACTTCCTTCTGAAGTTGCAAAGAGAATGACATTCGAAGAGCAGTTTTACCCTAATAATAACAGCACTCACCCATTTCCTATAAGTCTCACCCTTCGCTTCACCCCGGGAGGACTCTGGCCCGAATCTCGGGACGAGATTCCTTTAAGGGGGAAGGCTGTGACACCCCAGTGTCACCTAGGGTTTCTCTCAAAGTGCCAACCCAAGAACCATCATTTTATGTGAACCAAGTAAGCATGAGCATCAAAATAACTAAAGTAAGAAGAAATTCACCAAGCATATGCTTAAAAGTATCATGATCAAACAATTAAGACCATTAAGAAGGCAAGAATGTGTAACCCTAATAAAAACCCTAAGTAAGCCCCATGAGCAAAGTTCAAGAAAATAAGGAAAAGGGTATGAAAAATTTAAAATTATGACTTGAGCCAATTATGAAAATTTAAGTATATTTAATAAGCAACAAGAAAGGTTGAGAAAGCTTACCCAAAATAACTCAAATAAATCCCCAAATCAGCCCTTGAACTATGAACCCTTCTGAATTTCTGAATTTCAGACCTCTTCTCAAGGATCATCTACGTTCTCTGTTTTTCGAAACTCAAAGCCAGGAGATCCAAATATCAAAGTTGTGCCAAATTCCCTTGAACACATCCTGGAAAAGTTTGAACTCAAACCAAATTCATTTGACACGGTTTTGGCGCAGTTTGACCTCGGGACCAGACATTCTGACACTGGCACCTTGGTGACGCTACAACTCCCTGTCCCTAGCCTAAAACCGCGCGACGTCCATACACAAAAGACAAAGCTTGGTCAGGTGAACAAATCCTTCACAGCGATCTTGCCCAAATTCGCGAAGATTTGCTCCCAATCGGCGCTTGAACAGGGGCAGAGGCAACGGGAACACGTGTTCGACCGTGGCTGACACCCCCGGTTCACGCCCGTTCGCGCACCGCGCCTCCCAGTGCACGCCCGCACGCACTCGCCGGTCCACGACCGCCCGTGCACCGCACCATGCCTATAAAGCCTCCCCAGGCGCACCTCACTTCGCCCCGCACTCACCCTCACCGGCCAGCCACTTTCCCTTAGCTCCGGCGAGCTCAATTCCGCCCGCCATTGCCGCCAGAGCTTCGGCCATCGTGGCCAGCCCACCCCAGCCATTCTCTGGGCAAGCCAGTGCTTCGGCTAGCTCCGCCAGTAGCCCGTGAAGCTTGCCAAGCCCTCGGACCGGCCGGACTTCACCGGAGGCCCGAGATCGACCTCACCGGACTTCGGTCTTCCGCCGCCGCGCGTGGACCGAGCTATCCAGTAAGTCTCCGACCAATTCCTTGCACCCATATCTTCTCTGGCATCCCGTGAACCTCCCAGACCCATCCAATTGACCTATCTCGCCGTGATCAGGCCGGACTCCTCGCCGCCGACGAGCATCCCTGCCTGCGCGCGTGGACCGACCGACTCCGGCCATCCCCGACGGCGACCCGCACCTCGTTGTGATCCCCGAGACCTCCCCTACGTCCTCGACCACTTCACCGGAGCAATCTCGCCGCCGGTAAGCCCCTCCGCCCTTTCTTCCGCCGCGGTTACTGTTTGAGGTAGACGAAGGACCTCGGGTTAGGATCCTTAGAACCCGAGGGGTTTTCTGTAACGTCAGCGACTCATGTGAATAGTAGCCTAAGGACTGATTCGCGAGGAAAACTTAAAAACCCGCCAGGGACCCCAGTGCAAAGTGGATTTCCATTAAACCATTTCTGTTAATCTTTTTAAAATGACCAGAGAACTTAGAAAATCCATAACTTGCTGAATTCTTCATAAACAGTTGTCAAACCAATTTTGCTAGCTCCTGAATATCATGAACTGTCATTTAAAAATGATAAACCCTATGCTTTCTATTCTAAATTTTAGAGTTTAAAATTTAAAATAGAAACCCACCAAACCTTGTTTAATTAAGAAAAATTAGTTTTTCTCCTGTGCTGAACTTAAGAAAATTTGTAGATGTTTAAACCTCATTTAGACACTGTTTAAAAATAGTAGGAACCCCAGCATTAGAAATTATGATGTAGTTATTCATTTGAAGCTAATTTGTCCAAAACTTAGAGAAAATCAGAAAGGCATTAGAAATTAATGAACAATGATTAAGATTATTTTTCCTAGTTTACTTATGAAACAAAGAACCTAGGAAAAATACAAAAACCATTAATTTGGACCAGCTCTAAATTAAGATGATTTATTTAGCCTTATATAGACTGAAAATCAATTATTAGAATGGCAAAACTATAACCAAAATGATTAATAAAAATCCAGTGGACTTACAACCCCCAGAGCCCCACTACAAAAATAAAGGCCACCTCAGTTCAACTTTTTAAGTAAGGAGAATAAATACAAAAGGATAATGAGGCATTTTAAAAATAAATCATAAACAACCCCTAATGGTGTAATAATGGGCAACCAAAAATTAGCTAAGTCCATTCTGAGATGAACTACCAGAGAAAAATGCAAACCCCTGAAAAAGAAGCAAATTCCTACCTATTGCTAAAGATTTATGAGAAAGGCCACTTATTTCAAATAATGCATACCACCCCTTTCCTTAAGCAAAATGATGCCAAACTTCAGAATGATTGCTCTTGCACAAAACAATAACTAAGAAAAATAAGAACTCTGTTGTTTGATGTTTTTCAAATATAGTGGTAGTAGAAAGCACCCACTTGGCTAGAAACTTGAGAAAACCATAGAAAAATAATTAAAAGGTATTAATGACTAGAAATTTGTATCAAATCATGTTATAACACCTAAAAGCCAGCAAAAATAAGTTTTAGAGAATTACCCACTGTTAGATAACAGCTGTAGTTCAAAGCACCCCTTCTGCCCTAGAATTTGATAATTTTGTCCAGAGAAAACTATTCACTTCCTGATCCCCAAATTTTGAGACAAAGAAGCATACACCAGTACCAAGCCACTGTAATTTTTGCAGAATTTTTAGAATTTTATAAAAGCAACTTGTAGTTCAAACCCACTCCAAAACATTAAAAAGAATAAAAGAAAAGGGAACAAGAAATAAACTTCACCCCAATAAGTCTAACTTGAGAACTTATCCATTCTCCCTAAGACTTAAAAGGAATTCAGTGAAACCCCAAAAATAAACCTACCACTTGCCTTAGCTAAGTTTAACTTAATTTACCAAGTATACCACCAAAGGGTCTTACTCCAGTAAAGTTAACTTGTTTTACTCAAGTAGATCATACACCCTTAAAGTTGTAATTTCTAAAAGCACATATCATATCATACATATATCTTACGCATTGCATTCATTAGATTGTAATCTTGCCGACGGAGAGTACGTGCTCATCCCCGAGCAAGGACCTGTCCAAGAGGAAGACCAGGAGCAGGCTTCAGAGGCTGCTAGTGAGGATCTCCCTGCAGCCCCAGCAATTGAAGGCAAGCCCCGGTTTTATGCATAACCGTTTATATGTGCTATTTTACTACACTTAATGTTTGTAGGTTTGTAACGTGCACTTAAGTGTAGGAGTTGCTTGAAACCTCTAGTTGCATGAACTTAGGATTCCTTTTGAGATGAATACTAATATGCTAGGTCGAGTAGCTGCTTGCTAATCAGGATCTCGGTAGAAGACGAGTGATTTTTCTAGCACTCGCGCGAGGTCAGGAATTGATTGTATTCATCTTGATAACGGGGTATATGTTGGTCTATGGACTTGGATCCAGGGAGGATGTCTTGTCCATGAGACGGGAAAAAGAATTAAGGATTAATGTGTGGATACCTGAGTCAAGCTTTTGAACGTACTAAGCACAAGCCGGGAAATATGGTAACCGGTAAACCTAGTACCTGAGTGAAGCCGGGCGCGGACTTTATCCCTCATGCGACCTGAGACTGGGTCTCCCATGCTAGCTATGGTGGGTACAAGTGCGGTCACTGCACGGCGGCAGCCGTGGTCAGTGGAGCATTGTATGCCAAGGCGGTGAGGCCTGGACGCGAACGGGGAATCGATGGGGACGGTTGTCATGTGCAGGGTCAGAGTACCCTGACATGCCGTGTGTTTAGGTTTACCTTGCAAGGTTAAAACTCGATTCGAATCGTCTGCTTCTCGCAGCTAATGAGACTGCTTGATTCCTTGTACTGCATCGAGTAAGAAGTGAAATGTGGTTACATAAGATAACTTGTTGATTGAATAAATTGATTGTTACCATGTATGCTTAGAAGGAGCAACCTAGCTAAGTTAATGATGATAGAACCTGGAAAGCTAAAACTTTGCTTTTAGAAACAGCTAGTGCTTTTGGCAAACCAATCCCCTCAGCCAAACAGCTGCATAGTCTAGAGGTAGAGGAGTAGATTCCTCACACCGGGTAAGTCTAGCTGAGTATTAGTATACTCAGCCTTGCTTGTGGCACAATTTTTGCAGGTACCATTCAGGAAATGGTTGATGGTGTGACTTGGCCTACCACCCTGCCACCGGGTTGGACGGTCGAGTGGGATGTTGCTCCGGCAGGAGAGGAGCACGAGGAGTAGTGGGCTAGGCCTTGCCCATTCCCTCGATACCGACGACATCGATTATCCGCTGCACTTTATTTTGTGAACTCTTATTTGCTACTCAAAAACTCCGATTTATGTAATAACTCAGTACTTAATTTGAGGTTTCCTGTTTTATTGTATTTCTCCTGTGACTCACCTTCGAGTGAGATTGTGGAATTTGATCCTGGTTAAGTGGCTTCATCAGACTAGATCTGAGGGGCTGACGGGTTATTCCGATTTATGTGTGTTACGGCCCCTGAGGCGTGACTAAGGCACTTAAGCTGGAATAATTCGGGTGGTTCCGCAACAAAGAAGGATGGCATAGAGAGGATGTGCATCGATTACCGAGCCTTGAATGAGGTTACTATCAAGAACAAGTACCCCTACCCAGAATTGAAGACTTATTCGACCAGTTGAGAGGAGCCAGTGTGTTCTCGAAGATAGATCTGAGGTTAGGCTACCATCAGCTTAGAATCCAACCCTCGGATATACCGAAGACATCATTCATCACCATGTATGGACTATATGAGTTCACGGTCATGTCATTCGGTTTGATGAATGCACCAGCTTACTTCATGTACTTGATGAACAGTGTGTTCATGGACTACCTCAACAAGTTCGTAGTAGTGTTCATTGATGACATTCTTATATATTCCCAGAATGAGCAAGAATATGAGGAGCATTTGAGGAAGGTACTTCAGAGGCTACGAGATTGTCAGCTGTATTCCAAGGTTAGCAAGTGTGAGTTCTAGACCAGTGAAGTCCTGTTCTTGGGTCACATTATAAACCGAGAGGGATTGGCTGTAGATCCAAAGAAGGTAACAACTATCTTGGACTGGAAAGCACCAAGAGATGTCCGAGGAATCAAGAGTTTCATCGGAATGGCCGGTTATTATCGGTGTTTCATTGAAGGTTTCTCCAAGATTGCGAGGCCAATGACAGCCTTATTGGCAAAGAAGGTTGAATTCAAGTGGACCCCAGCATGCCAGAAGTCCTTAGAGACATTGAAGGAGAAGTTGACAATGGCACCAGTACTGATTCTGCCAGATGTTCACAAGCCATTTTCAGTATATTGTGATGCTTCGTATACCGGACTGGGATGTGTGTTAATGCAGGAAGGGAAAGTAGTGGCATACTCATCTCGACATTTGAAGATTCATGAGAAGAATTATCCTACTCATGATCTGGAATTAGCAGCCGTGGTTCATGCATTGAAGATCTGGAGGCATTTCTTTATGGCAGAAGTGTCATATCTACACAGATAACATGTCTCAAATACATATTCACTCAGTCAGAGTTAAACATGAGAAAGCGAAGATGGCTATAGTTGATCAAAGATTATGAGCTGGAGATTCATTATCACCCAGGCAAAGCAAATGTGGTTGCACATGCTCTTATTAGTAAGAGTCAAGTCAATATGTTGGTCACTCGCCCGATGTCGTATGAGCTAGCAAAGGAATTCGACAGATTAAGTCTTGGATTTCTGAACAACACCCAAGGGGTGACAATCAAGTTGGAACCCACTCTAGAGCAAGACATCAGGAAAGGTTAGAAGGATGATGAGAAGATCAACGAGATTCGGCAGCTGATCATAGATGGGAAAGGCAAGGATTTCCATGAAGATGCAATAGGAGTGGTATGGTTCAAGGACAGACTGTGTGTTCCCGACATCAAATCGATCCGGGAACTGATTCTCAAGGAAGCTCATGAGACAACATACTCTATACACCCTGGTAGTGAGAAGATGTACCAGGACCTAAAGAAAAGATTCTGGTGGTACGGTATGAAAAGGGAGATAGCAGAGTATGTGGCTATATGTGACAGTTGTCAGAGGATTAAAGCAGAACATTAGAGATCGGCAGGATTGTTGCAACCGTTGCTGATTCCCCAGTGGAAATGGGATGAGATCGGAATGGATTTCATACTCGGTTTGCCTCGCACTCGTACTGGTAATGATTCCATCTAGGTAGTAGTGGACCGTTTGACAAAAGCTGCCCATTTCATACCAGTCAAGACCACCTACAACACTGTGGTGTTGGCCAAATTATACATGTCTCGGATTGTGTGCTTGCATGGTGTTCCGAAGAAGATAGTATCAGATAGAGGCACCTAGTTCACCTCTCATTTTTGGCAGCAGTTGCATGAAGCTTTGGGCACACACTTAAAGTTCAGTTCAGCTTATCACCCGCAGACAGATGGTCAAACAGAGAGAACCAATCAGATTCTCTTACAACAACGGCTATCAGGCCAGTCTAAAGATGTCACCATTCGAAGCGCTCTATGGGAGGAATTGCAGAACTCCATTGCATTGGGACCAACCTGGTGAAAGACAAGTGTTCGGTCCAAATATTTTGCTTGAAGCCGAAGAGAACATCAGAATGGTCCGAGAGAATTTGAAGGCAGCGCAGTCCAGACAACGAAGCTATGCTGACACCTAAAGAAGGGAACTTAGTTTTGAAGTGGGAGATTATGTCTATTTGAAGGTGTCACCCATCAGAGGAACCAAAAGGTTTGGAGTCAAAGGCAAGCTAGCACCTCGATATATCGGGCCGTATCAGATTCAAGCAAGATGTGGAGAAGTGGCTTATCAACTCAGCTTACCATAGAATCTGTCCGCTGTGCACGATGTGTTCCATGTGTCTCAGTTGAAGAAGTGCTTGAGAGTGCCAGAAGAGCAGTTGCTAGCAGAGGATCTTGAATTTCAAGAAGATCTAACTTATATTGAGAAGCCAACTCAAATTCTGGAGGCAGCAGATCGGGTCACCTGGAGAAGTACCATCAGGATGTGCAAAGTCAAATGGGGTCACCACTCAGAAGAAGAAGCCACCTAGGAACGAGAAGATGATTTGAAAGCTAAGTACGCTGAGCTCTTTGCTAGCCAGCCCTGAATCTCGAGGGTGAGATTCTTTTAAGCGGGATAGGTCTGTAACACCCTGAATTTGGGGGTATAAAATTTCTTTCTAATGATCACCCAAATTCATGTGTTACTCTTCTCTCTCTCACCCCAGGTTTTATCTTTCTCTAGATTCTCTCTTCCTTTTTCCCTTTTAAGTAGAATTAGCTTAAAGTTAGGGGGATTTAATTATTTATTTTTGACAAAACATTATGGGTCATGACATGTTGCATCATGCTGAGCTTAAAATATTCCTTGAAGTGTTGCACATGTTTGAATTTATTTGAATTTGAAACCTAATTTGAATTTGGAATTGAAAACCCTATAGAAAAGAAATAGAAAAAGAATTAGAAAATCTAGAGAAAAAGAAAAAGGGAAAGCAGCCCAGCAACCTAGCCGGCCCAGCTCGGCTCAGCTAGGCCACGCGCCCGCGCCGCCTGACAGGCGGGCCCCGCCTATCAGCGGCGGCTTCCTCTCTCGCGTGCTCTCTCTCTCCCTCGCTCTCTGCCCGCTAGGGCCGACCTATCGGCGCCAGTTGCCTCGCCCGCGTGCGTCCCTTTTCTCTCTCTGTCTCGCGGGCCTGGTTCACCTGGCGCTGAGCCGTTGCCCCGTGCATCCCTCTTCTCTCTCTCTGCGCTGTGGACCATCCCTGTCAGCTCCACCCTCCCCGCGCTCGCCGTGGACCAGCGCGTGCGCACTCGCGCACGTTACCGGATTTCTTGGCCACGACGCCCGCCCAAGCGCCCAGCTCCCCTCTTAGAGCCCCTCCAGTGCTCACACTCGCTCCCCCATCTCATTTCACCCAGCTTTCTGCCCTCACCGCTAGACGCCGTCGGAGACCCGCGCCCGCGTTCCCGACCATTTAGTTCGCCGGAGACAGCGCCAAGCCTCCCTGAGCTTCGCCCCGAGGTGAGACACATTTGCCCGTGCTTAATTTCCCTAGTTCCGCTCTATGCTTGGCCAATTTTGGCATCGCCGGTGCTTGGCCCTGGCGGTCCACCGTGCTCGCGCGGTGGCCGACCAATTTAGCCCGGTCTAGTTCCCCGGTGTAGGTTCCCGTGTCACCCCTACCTCTGTTGAAGCTTTCCCAAGCCTTAGCACGCCTCAAGCCCCCTCCCTATGGCCAGAATGCCTCGCCGGAGTTCCTCCGGTCTGCCCGAGACCTTCTCCCCACCGTTCTTCCCCGTTTGTCCGTGGATTCATGGCCCTATCCCCGCCATTGAGTTCGCCATGGCGTTCTCTCCCTCTCTGCCCAATCCTGGCAACCCCCGAACCCCCCTAGCACACGCCTGCCTCAGCTCCAGCGACCTCACCGCCGCAGAGAGGAGCAGCGCCGCCCGCAGCCGTTTGTCCCTCTTTGGTCTGATCTCCCCCGTCCAATCTCGATCGCATTTCAGGCTTTACACACGCGCGCCCTGCGCCCCTGGCCCGCCTGTCAGCGCCCGTGTCCGTTAGCGCTAGGCCCGCTCGGTCAGTGCGCCCTCCCCCTCTATCGCTGACGCCTCTGGCTCACCTGTCAGCACTCGCCCGCCCGTGCGCGCGCCCTCGACCCCAGATCTAATCTCGACCGTTGGTTTCTGATCTAACGGTTAGGTTCACTCGATACTCCTTCACGCGGTAGTTTTATTAAAGGGACCCTCGGTTTGTTTAGAATCAACCCACCGTCCCTGGTTTTTGCGTGCAGGCCCCTGTATTCTTGCAGATTGAACCCTGGACTTTTATATATTCACAGAATTACAACTAATTTCATATTTTGAATTCCCAAACTTGTTTATTTCATATCTTTTGCATATGAACTCCAAATTTAGTGATTCAAATTGCAAAATGTTCATAGGATTATTCTCTATTTAAATAATTTAGTTCCAATTACTGTATGTACATTCTAATTTCTATGTTTAAGTATGAACTAATGTAGATGTAGATTTAATTATTTAATAAAAATAAATAAAAGGAGAACCCTAGAGATTTAAACATGTTTAATCTTGTGAGATTAATAATGTGTATTACATGAAATCATCTCTGGTCTAATTTTTAGGTCACAATAAAATAAATTGAACTATGTTATGTATTTGTGAGTAACACTTAGAGAAATAATAATCTATTTCCAAATGAAGTTAGTTTATGTTATAGTTTATGTTATACTTTGAACTCATTATCCCTTATGTAGTATTATGTCTTTTAAGATGTATTCCTATGTTTGCACATGTTTGGTGTGCTGTTCATTTGTACTTTCCAAATGTATTGAATGCATGCTCGCTTTATTTAAACAACGAGCAGTCTGCGGTTCCTGAGTGTGTTGTTGGAGACCTCCCTGAGCAACAACCTGGTGAAGGCAAGTGTCCTTTGACCTATTATGTCCTACATACTCTATAATTCACTGTCCCGCATTACTTTATGAAACCTAAGGACTTACTAGCTTTGTATGAACCTTATCCTTGTTTACCTTTTGGGTTATCATGGTTAGCATTTTGCTATTGCCTTAACTTTAATAAATAAACATGATGTGAACATTTATGATACGATACTGTTATCCTGATTATGTTGATGATCTTGTGATACTCTAGGGGGCTCAGGCCTTTTTCTTGAGTACCTCTCCATAAGGGCCTGTTCGTGGAGTGACCACTCGGGATAACATTGCAACCATGAGGGTGGAATGGGATGCCCTTAGCTAATTAATTAGATGAACCTGGGGGTGTAGTTGGCTTTGCCGGAGGGCCATCAATGGGGGCCGGGGCGTAGTGCTCGCTCTACCAAGGTTGGGGTGTAGAGGTTCATTAAATTTGGTTTTGTTAGTCACCCACCTTGGGGAGGTGTACTGCGTTTGTATGACTGGTGAAACCTAACGAGCAGCTACGCACCAGGGGAGTCTTTGTAAAGGCTACGTAGTGTATCCCTGGCCATTCACCTTGGTAGTGAAGATCGGGTCTGTATAATCCAGGCTGGAAAGGGATCACGACTCGTGGGTAAAGTTTGCAACCTCTACAGAGTGTTAGAAACTGGTATATCAGCCGAGCTCACGGTTAAGAGTAGCCTTGGGATCCTCTTTGATTAGAATAACTTTGGATACTTTTATGGTGATGGTTAACAATGATGTTATAGATCTGATCTTTGGTATTTCCTCTTTTGAGGGAGTACTTTCGGGTAATAACTGGGTTTATTACTAAAACTTGGCTCTACTAATAATAATAAATACTTGAGCAACTAAAAACAACCGCTTAACCTCAACCCCATATACAGCTAGTCCACTTTAGCCAAACGGGACATTTGCTGAGTTCAATGATGTGTACTCACCCTTGCTTTACAAACCACCCCACCCTAGGTTGTCCCCATTGTACTCAGTGCTCAGGAGGTGATGTTGGCAACATGGAAGACTTCAAGGAGTCCCAGAATTATGACAAGTTCTAGTTTATTGTTAGTGGCAAACCCCCAGTCAGCTGCCTGTGTAGGTTTATCATCTACGTTTTGTTTCTCCGCACTTTGATAATTATGTTGAAGACAATGGTTATGTAATAGAATCTATGGATGTCTTGGACATCTTGTTGTAATAAAGTACCTTTCCTCTACTTATTTCGAGCATTGTGTGATGATGTCCAATTATGTAATCGCTGTGTGCGTGAGTTCTGATCCTGGCACGTACATGGTTCGCATTCGGTTTACCTTTCAAAACCGGTTGTGACAGGCACCCGTGTGGGCTGAAATGGCGACCTAGGCCTAGGTTGTGGCCTGGGTGCGCCACCCCCTCTTGCCAGCAACAGCCAAAGGCCAAAGATGGGCCAGGACAAGTGGCCCACCATGGGCCGAGTGGTACGTAGAAGACCGAATGGCCATTTTTTTACTAAGAAAAATTATTTTTCTTTAATTATTTGTGCAGAAATGAATAAATAAAGACAAGATTAAAGAAAACAGAAAAGATAATTAGAATTTTAGTTTTCAGTCATATAGAATTTAGTAGAGAAATTTATGGACTATTTTATTCCTCTATGTACTTTGGTACTTTATTTATATTTTATGCAATCTTCAGTTAATTATGAAACCAATGTGGATTAATTATTATTTAAATTGCATAGAATTCAGAATTTTTGTGGTAATCGAATGTTTTAACCAACGTTAGATATTGTTACTACATTTTGAATAGATATATATATATATATTTCTAGATCATCCAACGATGGTTTGGAATTTTTTAGAGCCAAATTATTGTTTCTATCCATCACTATTTATTATGAAGTCCACATGTATTAATTTTCATTAAGTGCATAGAAATTCAAAAACTTTTGTGGTGATTGAATATTTTAACTAACGTTGACTATTATTGTTACATTTTGTACAAGAGTTAAGTTTTTTAGATCATCCAACGATGATTTAGAATTTTAGAACCAGAATTTTTTGTAGATCAGGCATGGTTATTATTTGACCAACGTCGAATATTTAATTCATGCAAGTTCTCAGTTTCAGTATTTACATCAGATGCCCTAAATATTTTCTATTTTACTTTACAAAAGTGCACATATTGGCTACTATTTGGTCAGATAAGGTAAATTAAACCGGTACATGGTATTTATTGCCACTTAAGGCGAGAACAGATTGAAATGATAACTACAGTGGGTGAGATAGATTACTCATTGTGATTTTGAGAAACCCTAGTTTTGAGAAACCTGCAAAGCCTACAGTAGGCTCACCACAGCACAACATCGATAAGGTTAATTGGAAAATATCCAAATGTAATGTACTTGATCACAATAAGAGTCTCATCAAGGATCCTATCGAGGGTGCTATTCCAGAATATGAGACATTTCATGTTCAGTATAACACCAGTGTAAAGGACAAGTGCAATATAGATCAACTCATGGCACAGTGTGTCTAGAAGGAGGAAAGGTTGAAGAGTCAAATAAGTGATTATATCAATCTTTAGAAACTAAATATCCCCAGATAGAACAAGAACTCTAAGAAAGGTTCAAGAATAAGGTAAGCATGATCACCAGGCTTCTACAAGCAACAGTAAGGTAGTTTCTCAGTTCCCCTTGACACCTACCTCTACTGCAAGAAGACATAGCATTACAATAGAAAGTGCCCATAATTCTTGCAATATCTACTACATAATGCAATTCTGTAGAAACCTAAGGCTCCCATAGGCCGAAAAACAGTTATAGTGGTTAAAGGAAAAGAAGCAGACACTTAAGTTCAGTTTTGCGATTAGATGATCAGCACATCCATTGTCACTTCGGTGACAAACAGTGACAAACATTACGTGTTGTTATGTTTGATAATAAAGATGTTGGTCTCGCCATCCGATGAGACATGCTTTACTTATCTTCGCACAGTGATGCTGTTAACATCTTAGATACACCAGAAAACAATCCAGCCAATAGTGGCAGGAGAAAGAAAACTAAGTGATGGAGAGACCTCGTCAAAATTATGGCACTATCGTTTGGGCCATATTTTGAGGGGGAGAATAGAGCGTCTCATTAATGAACATATTCTCCATCCCTTAGACTTCACATACTTGGAGCAATGTAGAGATTGCATTAAGGTTAAATTTGTGAAGCTAATTAAGAAAAATGCTTAGCAAAGTATGAGAGTGTTAGCAAATATTCATATAGATATCTGTGGTCCTTTTCCAGTTAGGACAGTAGCTGGGTTCGACTCGTTCATAACCTTCACAGATGACCACTCTCACTACGGTTATATATTTATCCCATTAATGAAAAATCAGAGGCTCAGGATTTGAAGATAAAGATTATCGATCAAATTGTGGAGGGGGAGTACTATAGGCACCATACTGAGTATGGACAGGTCTCATGGCCTTTTGCGAGGTTCCTAAGAGAAAATGGTATTGTTGCTCAGTATTCAACACCTAGTGAACCGCAACAGAATGGGGTTACCGAAAGGCATAACAAAACACTAATAGACATGGTTAAGAGTATGCTTAGTTACTCTAACTTGCCATTGGGTCTGTGGATGGAGGTTTTAAAAAATGCAATCCATATACTCAACAGAGTCCCTAGTAAATTAGTGGCTAAAACTCCATATGAGTTGTGGACCGACAGAAAGCCCATGCCCAACTACTTCTATATATGGGGTAGCCCAACAGAAGCTAGAATATTTAAACCTAGATAGGGAAAGCTAGATGACAGAAACACTAGCTGCCATTTTATTGGCTACCCTAAGAGATTGAAGTATTATAAATTCTACTGCCCAGGCAGACAAACCAAGTTTGTAGAAACGAGCATGCCATTTTTCCTAAAGGATGACATGATCAAGGGGAGTAAGGTACTTAGAGAGGTTGACCTTTAGGAAAAGAGGATGTATGTCCCGATTCCAAAGGTTGAAGAACCATACTTTTTGATACTCGCTGTGGTTCCACCAATGGTTATACCAACTAGAGGTGAAACCCCTGCTGTAAATGTTGCATCACCTAGTGCAACTACTATAGAGCAAGTTGCTTCACCTTCTGCACGGCCTGGCTCTTTTGAGTAGGTTGCCCAGGAGAGTTCACATGACAGTGGTAGTGTTGCGCCAAGTGACGCACCATTGCAGGAGCCCCAGAATGAACCAGAACTAGAAACAAGTCTAAGAAGGTCTCCAAGGTTCAGACGATTTGTGATTCCTAATTACTATGAAGTTTACAAAGGTGTAGACACAAAAACTAATGAGATATATGTTAGTAAGGATATTGATGCAAAAGATGATCCCACTACATATGAATAAGTTATGAGAAATCCAAATTCATCCAAATGGGTTTTCAGCATTGGAAGATGAATTAGAATCCATGAGAATGAACAAAGTTTGGGACTTAGAGGTCATTCCCCGAGGAGCCAAAACAATATGTTGTAAGTGGGTCTACAAGACCAAGCATGACTTCAAAGGAACATACAAGGCTACACGTGTGGCCAAGGGGTTCACACTGAGAAAAGGCATTGGCTACCATGAAACCTTCTCACCAGTCTCAACGAAAGATTCATTCTGGATCATTATGGTATTAATGTCCTATTCTGATCTAGAGCTCCATTAGATGGATGTAAAGACAACATTCCTAAATGGAGAGTTAGTAGAAAAACGTGTTCATGGCACAACCAAAGGGTTTTGTCGTTAGCGGTAAAGAACACATGGGATGTCACTTAAGGAGGTCCATTTATGGATTAAAACAAGTCTCTAGAAAGTGGTACATCAAGTTTTATCAAACTATCAGAAAGTTTGATTTCGAGGAAAACAAGGAAGACAATTGCATTTATGCAAAGTTTAAGAAAGAAAAGTATATCTTCCTTGTTCTATATGTCGATGACATACACTTAGTTAGTAGTGATAAATATCTACTGGCGGAAACAAAAAGGTTTCTTTCTTCGAACTTCGATATGAAAGACATGGGAGAAGACTTCTATGTTCTAGAAATAGAATTTCACAGAGATAGACATAAGGGAGTATTAGGACTCTCACAGAAGTCATACATAGAAAAGTACTAAAGAATTACAATATGCATCAGTGTAAGGCCACACCTGCGCTAATAGTCAAGGGTTGAAAGTTCCCTTTGACCCGGGAACAGGATCTGGATGTCGCCTAGAGGGGGGGGGGTGAATAGGCGAATAAAACTTATTACTTTAAAACTTAAATTCTTACTCTACTCGAAGACATAGTACGCAGTGGAGTGAGAAGACTCTTCGAGTAGGTTGCAGCGGAATAGAAGATCCTGTCTCAAAATGTCCTGCACTTCAAATCAAGCTTATACCACAGATAAGTATTGAAGTGCAGATATAAAGGCGAGTAAGACAGAGAGTCAGGATACAATACAGAACAGAGCACACAGACGCAAGGATTTATCCCGAGGTTCGACCAAGCCTAAAATGCTTGCCTAGTCCTCGTTGGAGTTAGCCACACCTGGGCTTGGAGTCTATTTCAACTCCTTCCTCCGTTTGCTCAGATCTGTCAGTATGACAGATAGAGCCTTTCACTATTGAGTTGGGTTACAACAACACCGTGGCTGCTCACAAACTTCTCTGCAGCACCTCGGTAGAGTAACGATACGCTCAAGACCTTGCTCTAGCTCTTAGCAGCACTTCTCCTCTCTCTAAAGGCTTATAGATGTGCCTTCTACACAAACTATAGAATTACACACAAGAGGGAGAGTGAGAATTGATTCGAGTGATGTCTACACTTGTTGGCTGCACTTGTACATTGCTTGAGGCGCCTAGGGGTCCCTTTTATAGGCACAAGGGGCCTAGGAGCCGTTGGAAGCAATCCAGGAAAGCAAATCTTGCCTTCTGTCGGGTGGCGCACCGGACAGTCCAGTGCACCACCGGACACTGTCCGGTGCCTGATCTCCTTCCATAAATGGAGCAGTCGACCGTTGCAGTCCTAGAGCCGTTGGCGCACTGGACACTGTCTGGTGCACACCAGATAGTCCGGTGCCCCCATCTGACCGTTGGCTCGTCCACGCGTCACGCGCGGATTGCGCGGCCGACCGTTGGCCCAGCCGACCGTTGGCTCACCGGACAGTCCGGTGCACCACCGGACAGTCCGGTGAATTATAGCCGTACGTCGCCAGACTCCTCCCGAGAGCGACCTTTTCGCCAGAGTTCAACCTGGCGCATCGGACCTGTCCGGTGCACCACCGGACACTGTCCGGTGTGCCAGACTGAGCTGAATCTTGGCTGTACACAGCCAAGCCTTTCGCACCTCTTTCCTTTTCTTCTTCTTTCTGTTTCTAACATTTAGACAAGTATATTAGTCCACAAAACCAATGTACTAAGTCTAGAAACATACCTTCTCTTAATTATTACATCTATAGCATTTGACATGCTTGAGCTTTGATGTTGGACTCATAACTCATCAAGTCTGATTGACTTGATCTAGATTGACATTTCTTAGCTCCAACATCCTGCATAGGTCACATAGAACATCTCCAAACATAGGAACAACCCAAACTAAAGATCAAGGTGAACTTAGCTCTTTTGGGCTGCTTCCAGTCCTGGTTTTGACACTTGTTCTCCTTCTAGTGATCTTGATCTCCTTCTTAGAGCTTGATCTTGAGCCTTATGACTTACACCACATAACTGTAGCTGTTACCTCATTGGTTGTAAGTCATGTCCTTATGTAGTGATCCTTGATGTGCCGTAGCTGTTCTCAACTCGATCACCCTTGACTTTGCAAGCCTTCTTCTTCACCCTTGGCTTTGGGTTCCTCAGCCTCCTTGACCTTCTCCCGTGCACTTGGTACCTCGAAGCTCTTCTTGCCTCCGTCCTTGGCTTGATCAGTTGTCTCCGAGCTACGCACTCGAGTATCACTTTTGCAATGTCCATCTTACTTGTGATGTCCATTATGTATCCATAATCCAGTTCTTGGACCATCACATTTGTTCACTTGTGTTGAACCCTGTTAGATTTACCTTAAGCACCTGTTCAACACTTAGTACACTTGTTAGTCCTTTAGTTGAGTTGTCATCCAAACACCAAAACTCACAAGAGAGCTTTCAATCTCCCCCTTTTTGGTGATTGATGGCAACACAATTAAAGCTTACATAAGAATAAGATTAGAAGCACAAATTTTGAATTCTAAGTTTATAGAATGCTCCCCCTAAATATGTGCTTACTTCAAAAACCTAATTTTGGCCTCAGACGCCAATTTGCACATACTTAGGCAATTCGAAACATTTCTACACCTTAGCACTTTTTATCATGCATTGTGTCAAGAATCAAACCATGATGCTATAACACACAAATGCATGTAATCAGAGTTAAACATCATTCAATTTAGTGGATATATCACAGGAATTCAAACTAATACCAATTTAAACTAATATACTAATTTAAAACAATCTTAAAGCACCATTAACCACATGCACCATTATCCACATGACTATCTAACCACATGCACCATTGTCTTTATGACTATCTATTTCAGAAAGAACACAATAGATGCCAATTAATTCATAGCAGTCCATCTGATGCAACACATATAATACTGCAAGAAGAAGCATATGAATCACACACTAGCGAAGCTTAAACTCACACACTAGCAAAGCTTAAACTAACACATCACCCCTTAGGATAAGCTACTAACACATCACCCCTTAGGATAAGCTTTCCTCTCAGGTTGAGATAAGCTTTAATACACAAATTCTCCCCCTTTGACATCAAACACCAAAAACCATACTCAAGCAAGAACATAGGATGATGTCAAGGGACAGCAAGGTGTTTTAGAAGGAAAAACACACTATCAACACTCCCCCTTACTTATTGAACATATGCACCACCAGCATTTAAGTAAGATACATATACGGAAAAAGATTAATACTTCCTTTTGAACCTTTACCGTGTTGTAGTGCACTTCCCATCTTGAAAGTATTTAATCTCTCGAGAGCTTCTCCACACTTGTGCCTGATTCTTTATCCTAACCTTTTCTTGTTGCTAAGACACCAAACTTAGAACAAGTTATTGTATTGGGCACAAGAAGAAACTTCTATTCTAATGATTATCAAAAGATGTCAATTGAAGCAAACTATCACAACTACCAATTGAAAGATACCAATTGCAAGATCATTTATTATCATAGCTCCATGATTTTTAAGAATAAGCATCTATTATCACCAGATATTATAGAGCATGAGCAATCTAAAAATATGCACTTACTCACGACTTGAGATACCAATTTTTTGACTTACAGAGGTACCCAAGTCCTGATTGCTCCATTTCTTGCTCATCTTCTCTTTTCCACCTAGAGACTATACAAGATCGCTCAAGAAACAGTTAGTCTCAAAGGACACAAGTTATGTGTGCTCCCCCTCAAGTTGTGCATCAAGTATTTGAATGCCTTGCACTTTGCACATTCTAGCTTCCTTAGAACTAGAGGGGATCACAACATACCTTGGTCAAGGCATAAGTCTCCTAAGCCACGGTACTTTGCCTTTTACCAGTGTGGTCATGAGAGCACCAGTTATTACCACAAACCAGCTGAAAGTTCCCTATTATTTATGCACTTCATAGCTCGAGAGAATGCATTAGAGGCATTAGAGGCATAACACATAGTGCCAGAATAGGGTCATCATATAAACTAAGCAATATGTCATATTTTCACACAGGCTAATCATAAAACCATATAGCATAACTCACAACGGGATGTAGGTTTATTCACGAACACAACAAGAGTTAATCATGGAGAATATCCCAAATGATAAGCTACCTAAAGAATGATTAAGCAATGATAAGATACCAATTGAGAGCACCTAATCATGATTAAGCACGCATGGTTACGATCTTGGAAATCACTAATCATTGATTGAAAGATACTCAACACAGGCAATCAAGAGACATAACTACTCCAAGGACAGGTAATACACCGAGCAATACTGATTATCAACAAAGTACTTACGATACATAGGTACCATCCTATGGAGAGCAAGTTGAAGAATCTCATCAAGGTCCTTTGTTTGATTCACCAATAATGATTAAGGACCTATACACCTTATTTCACTAGAGATGAACATGGGATTAGTGTCTCACAATAATTCAACCTTGGGTCAATAAACACCAAAACAATTAACAGCTTAAGCATAGAGTTTTAGATAACCGTCTTAAGCTCTCCCATGGTCTCCAGTCCATCTCAAGGCACCTGCATGGTCTAGTTAGCACAGTTTGGTACCCATCTCGGGATGGGTCCATAATGATCATCTAAATGTGCCTTTGGTACCCAAATTGCCTTTGTGCTAGTTCTAGGTGATCTCGTTATAGATCTAGCATAAGTATATGATTTGGGTCTCCTACGCGAATAAAATTGAGACAAATTCACTTGCTTAGGAATCTTACCTTTATAACATACCTTGGATAGATGACCCTGCTCACCACACTTGTAGCAGAAGCGTCGCTCAACCTGACATGATGCTTGTTGTTTGTCATTTTCCTTGGTGAGGGTCACCTTGGAGGATGCACATCCTTGATTCTTCATGACCGGACATGAAGTGATCGTGTGGTCCTGATTGTTGCATCCAAAACAACTCCTTGTCCCTTCATTCTTGTCTTGGTACGAACAAGACGCGATGAGGTGGCCTAACTTCTTGCACTTGAAGCACCTCCTTTTTCCTTTTCCCTTTTTGTACTTGAATGACATGGAGAGATGATCAGTGCAAACAACATGATTAATTGAATTTTTACCTTTTTCCTTGTTCAAGTTGATTTCTTTATTTATTGCTTTGGGAACATCCTTCTCATGGAGTTTGACCCTTGCTGCGGTTTCTCCTTCCTCAAGCTTCTTCACCACGGGTTCGTAGATATCTTGCGGAAGTCGAGCAAGGCATCTTCTCCTTAATTGTCTTTGTTTCTTGTTCCCAAGCAATTTCCTTTTTGATCCTGCAACTTGTTTCTCAAACAAAGATTGGCCTTTCTTGGGGCGGTGGAGGTCAGCACATGTAATATTTTGACCAATTGATTACTAGTGCAAGAATGAGGTTCATATGAGTTTAAACTAGTAATTACTACCTCATGAGCAATATCGAGCATGATATGATCATCAACTAGTTTACTATGAGAGTATGACAACGTATCATACTTTTCACTAAAAGCAAGCTTTTCTAAATTCATTGTTTCTACTTGACTTCTAAGCATAGAATTTTCAGTTTTAAGTTGAGCAACATTAGATAGAGCGTCATCATTATTACTTTGCTCAATTAACATTGAATCATACCGTTGGACCAAGACATCATGAGAGCACCTTAGCTCCTCATGTTCTTTGATCATCTTCTCCAGGCTGTTGTTTGTTTTGATGAGAGTCTCCTCTAGCCTGAGAAGCGTCTCGCCTTTTTCCTTGTTCCTTCTCAACAACTTAACCAAGAGAGCTTTGTCCGCTTTGTTGAGATGTGTCGGCGTTCCGAGACCGGGGGGTCCCTGAGCCGACGAGTGAATGTCGCCGCGTGCCCCAGCCTAGATGGGTCGAGCGCGAGGGCGAGCGCGAAGGGGGGAGAGCGAGGCGGCCGGAGACCGGCGTGAGAGAGGTGGGAATCCCGCGACCTTCGTGTTCGTCCCGCGCCCAGGTCGGGTGCGCTTGCAGTAGGGGGTTACAAGCGTCCACGCGGGAGAGGGAGCGAGCGGCTCCAAGCGAGCGCGTGTCTCGTCCTCGTCCCCGCGCGGCCAACCTTATCTAAGAGGGCCCTGGTCCTCCCTTTTATAGGCGCAAGGAGAGGATCCAGGTGTACAATGGGGGGTGTAGCAGAGTGCTACGTGTCTAGCGGAGGAGAGCTAGCGCCCTGAGTACATGTCGTTGTGGCAGCCGGAGAGATTTTGGCACCCAGCTGGTGTGATGTCGTGGCCGTCGGAGGAGCGATGGAGCCTGGCGGAGGGACAGCTGTCGGAGCGGTTGAATCCTTGCTGACGTCCTCTTGCTTCCGTAAGGGGGCTGAGAGCCGCCGTCGTCACAGAGTATGCAGGGCGCCATCATTGCCTATCTGGCGGGGCGAGCCAGATGGGACGCCGGTCTTGTTCCCTGCGGCTCGAGTCAGCTCAGGGTAGGGTGATGATGGCGCCTCCTGTTGACGTGGCTGGTCTACGCCCTAGGTTGGGCGATGTGGAAGCTCCTCTGAAGCCGAGGTTGAGTCCGTCTTCCGTGGCCGAGGTCGGGTCCGAGCCCCAGGTTCGGGCGAGGCGGAGATCGCCGGCTAGTGCCGGGGCGGAGTCCGAGCCCTGGGGTCGGGAGAAGCGGAGTTCGTCGTCTTCTGGGGCCGAGCCCAAGTCCGAGCCCTGGGTCGGGCGAGGCGGAGACCGTCGTCTTCTAGGGCCGAGCCCAAGTCCGAGCCCTGGGTCGGGCGAGGCGGAGATCATCGTCTTCTGGGACTTGGCTTGAGTCCGAGCCCTGGGTCGGGTGGAGTTCGCCGTCTTCCGGGATTTAGCCCGAGTCCGAGCCCTGGGTCGGGCGGAGTCCGCCGTCTTCCAGGACTTAGCCCGAGTCCGAGCCCTTGGTCGGGCGGAGTTTGCCGTCTTCCGGGACTTAGCCCGAGTCCGAGCCCTGGGTCAGGCGGAGCGGAGCTTCCTATGGTGCCTTTGGCCGGGCCTGACTGCATGTCAGTTTCACTCTGTTAAGTGGCACCGCAGTCGGAGTGGCGCAGGCGGCGCTGTCCTTCTGTCAGGCCGGCCAGTGGTGCGACGAAGTGACGGCGGTCACTTCGGCTCTGCCGGTTGGGGGGCGTGCGTCAAGATAAAGGTGTCAGGCCACCTTTGCATTAAATGCTCCTGCGATTTGGTCGGTCGGTGCGGCGATTTGGTTAGGGTTGCTTCTTGGTGAAGGCAGGGCCTCGGGCGAGCCGGAAACATGTTCGCCGCTGAAGGGGGGCCTCGGGCGAGACGGAAATCCTCCGGGGTCGGCTGCCCTTGTCCGAGGCTAGGCTCGGGTGAGGCGTGATCGAGTCCCTTGAATGGACTGATCCCTGACTTAATCGCACCCATCAGGCCTTTGCAGCTTTGTGCTGATGGGGGTTACCAGCTGAGAATTAGGAGCCTTGAGGGTACCCCTAATTATGGTCCCCGACAGTAGCCCCCGAGCTTCGAAGGGAGTGTTTGCACTCGCTTGGAGGCTTTCGTCGCACTTTTTTGCAAGGGAACCAGCCTTTCTCGGTTGCGCTTTTGTTCCGGTGAGTGCGCGCGAGCGCACCCGCCGGGTGTAGCCCCCGAGGCCTCGGAGGAGTGGTTTCACTCCTTCGAGGTCTTACTGCCTCACGTAGTGCTTCGGCTGGTCTGGTCGTTCCCTCATGCGAGCTGGCCGTAGCCCGGGTGTACGGTCGGGTCCCATGTTCTCGGGCTGGTATGTTGACGCTGTCAACGGTTCGGCCGGAGCTGGGTTTGCGAGGGCAGCCCCCGAGCCTCCGCACAGAGCGAGAGGGCGGTCAGGGGTAGACTCGGCTTTTTTACATACGCCCCTGCGTCGCCTTTCCACAAGGAGGAGGGGGGGAAAGCGCCATGTTGCCCTCGATGGGCGCCGAACATGGTGTCTCCGATGAGCTGCAAGCGGGTAATCCGAGTGGACGTCCGTGCCCCATTCGTTAGGGGTCGGCTAGGGGCCCAGAGGCACGCCCAAAAGTACCTGTGGGTGATCTACCAGACCCGGTCCCCTGGTGACGGGGTCCGAGGGCTCGATGCCTCCCTCTGATGGGATTCTGTTACAAGATCGTTCCCGCTGGTCTCGGAAATGTCCTAGGGTACCTTGGGAGCACAGCCCGAGCCTCGGTTATGTATCGAACGTACCCATGGTCATCCCTCGCTCGGTGTCTGAGGCGGCTGTGAACCCTTCGGGGGCCAGCCTTCGAACCCCTGATCAGTAATGGGCATGGAGCCCGAGTAGCCTGAGGCGGCCGTGGAACCCTTTCGAGGGGCCGGCCTTCGAACCTCTGACCAGTAGTGGGTGTAGGGCCCACGCGATCTAAGGCGACTGTTGAACCCTTCCGGGGGGCCAGCCTTCGAACCTCTGATCAGTAGGGGGGCTCGGAGCCTGGTTCCTTCTCGGGGAAGGATCCTTTTCGGGGTATCCCCCTTTCCCGGTCCCTGTTGCAAGAGAGAGAAAGAGGAAAAAACGGAAAAGGATATGAAATCGAACGATGCGGCGTACCTTTTTTACGCGGTCATTACGGTGAAGGCGAAGCGTCGCCCGCTTCTCCTGCCAGAGGCGCCGCCTGTCCCGTCACGGAGTTAATGCGATGGGGCGAGTGGTTCGCGGGGCGGCCGTTGCGCGTGCACGAGCCGTTCGGGGAACGGCTACTTTGCTTCACGTTTTCGAATCCCGCGTCCGGTCCGGGCGGAACGTTTGAAACAGTCTTGCCTTGGTCTTTATATACTCGGGTGAGGGTCTGGCGGCGGTTCTTTGCTCCGCTTCTTTCCTCCCTTTTAGGTTTTCGCAACCCGAGATACTTAGCCAGAGAAAAGGAAAACCGCCCTCCCTGCCCCTTGCGACGCCACCCCTTCCGCTCGGTGATGGCTGACCGGGTGACCATCATCTCGCCGCGTGACCCATGGCCTTTTTCCACGGTGACGGCAAGTGACCTGGAGGATCTTGTTGGCGAGGGTTTACTTCGTCCTCTCACCGATGAGCAGCGACCGGAATGGATTCCCCCCGTGGGCGGAGCCGCTCCATCCCCACCACCGGGGTACATCGTGAGCTTCGTCTCCTTCCACGAGCGGGGATTTGGTGTGCCGGCGAGCCGCTTCATGCGGGCGATCCTGCACCACTACGGGGTGGAGTTGCACATCTCGCAGGCCGCCATCTTCGTAGTGGTGTGCGAGGGGTACTTGGGGATTGCCCCCCACTGGGATTTGTGGACCCATCTCTTTTTCGCGGAGCTTTTTGCCTCGCCGACGGGGGAGAGGAGGGTCCGCGCAGCGGTGTGGGCCGGCGGCTGCACCCTTCTGCTAAGGCAGTCGCGGGCGTCGCTGTATATTCCCGCCATCCTCGCGTCCTCGAACAAGGGGTGGCAGCGCCGGTGGTTCTACCTCAGGAATGACGGTGAGTTGCTCCCGCCGTTCTCTCAGCGAGTAGTCACCACCGCCGCTGATGCTTGGCGCCACGGGACCCCGCACGAAAGACAAAAGAACCTCGAACCCCTTCTCAAGGCCTTGGAGGCGTTGCGGAAGGGGGGACTCACCGCTGCGGGAGTGATTGCCGCCATCCACCGTCGGAGGGTGCTTCCCTTGGCGGAGCGACGGATGTCGCTTTGGGAGATGACACCGGAGTCTAACCTGGAGGGCTCGCGGATGTCCTCTGATCCTCTTCCCTTCGACGTCCTCCACGGGCGGGTGTCCGTCGCATTGGGGAAACCGGACCCCAGCGCCTTCTCCCAGCCTTTGATGCGCCCAGACCAAGGGTGTGTGACTCTGGTGAGTGGCCGCTTCTTCCTTTCTCTTGCATCGGGTTGCTCCTGGTTCTTATGATTGGGATTTTCCCCCTTCTTCAGGAGGTGGGGCGGCACAAGCCTTCCCTGCCACGGGTCCCGCAGGACGAGGTGGACCGAGCAGCGTGGCGGGTTGCCGCGGAGGAGAGGAAGAAAAAGAAGGACGCGGAGAAGGCCCGGGCCTACGAGCGGAGGCGGGCTCGAGACGCCTTGGAGAAGCTTCATCGCCGGCAGGAGAGGGAGGGGCTCCTGAGGGAGCCGTCGCCGGAAACGCCCGATGACGACGATGATGATGAGGATGATGACGAGGAAGACGACATGGCTGCCCGCCTTGGCCTCAGCCCCGGCTTGGGGTTAGGCCAAGGGCCGTCAAGCCAGCCCCCGAGCGGGCTGATGCCGTCAGTCCCCAGAGTCGGGACGCCGGGTTCCCGGCCCGAGGGGCGGGGGCAACCCGAGAGGGTACTTGACCCCTCGGCTGGAGGAGCTGAGGCGACCCCGGGGAGCCAGGCCGAGGCGTCCGCTCCCCGAGAGCCGCCGCCCGCGCCGGCAGCGCAGGGGAGCGACCCTCAGGTCGCCGTGGCAGCGCTTGGGCAGTCCGCCTCCCGGGCGTCCGGGGCGCCCAAAGCAAGGGTGGTGCCGAAGATCCAAGAGACCTCCCCCCAAGCGCGGTTGATCATGGCCCGGAGCGGGTAAGTATCTTGGAATGTCTTCGTCCTGGCGTTTCATTCACATGTCCCGGCCATGATTTTTCTTTTTCCCTCAGCAAGCGAAGCCATGGCCTGACTGACCTGGCACCCCGGAAGGCCCTTAAGACAGCGCTGGCTTGCGCGGCCAGCGCCACCCCGGGCCTTGCCGTTCAGCTGACCTCCTCGCAAGGTGCCCCACAGCAGGGGGCTCAGGCGGCACCAGTCGCCGTGGAGCGGGTTCCCGAGGCTGGTTCTTCCGCTGAGGCGGCCACTGTGATAGGGGAGACGGCTGGCGCGGGCGTGGCTCCGTGTCCACCAGATGTGCCGGCGATGCCGGCACCCGTCGCTACTGAAGTCGCCGCCGTCCCAGTCGGGGAGCGACCGGTCGCTGCCGACGCTGAGGCGGCTGAGGCGTCGGCGCTCGGTGCCTCGGAAGAGAGGGGCGTGGAGACGTGATCCGTCCCGCCGGGCGGCAGCCTCGTCGCTGTGCGGCGGAGCTCCGAGGGCTGGCGCCAGTTGCTCCGGTTCTGGACCCGTGAGGCCTCGGATCCTTTCTTCGTTCTGGACGATGAACGGGAGGACCAGTCCTGGGACGAGCTCCGCGAGTGTGCTGAAGCAACGGTGGGGTCGCTCCGGTCGTCGCTGGAGGTTTTCTGCAGGGACATCCCCAAAATCCTCCAGGTAATGGTTTCAGGCATACCTTTTTTCTTTTGTGACCAAGGCGTCTTTCGTGACGCCCTGCTTCTTTCCCTCAGGATCTGACGGATCGGAGCGCCGCCAAGTCGTCGTTCATCCGCCGCGAGGTCGACGTCTGGGGCTCGCTGCGATCCCTGAGGACCTCGCTCGCTGGGGCTACTGCGCGCCTCTCTCAGCAGGGTGCCGAGGTGGCAGACCTTCGGTTGCTCTGCACCGATCTGAGAGCCGAGGCAGCAGCGGCACGCGCGGAGGCGACCGCAGTGCGTGCCGAAGCCCAACGACAGCAGTCGGAGTTTGACCGGGTCATCGAGGAGCGGGACCAATCTCAGGGCCGGGCTGCCGAGGCCGAAAGCCGGGCCGAAACCCTTGCAGCCGACCTAGCCGTAGCCCAGGTCGCAGCCTCGGAGCAGCGTGCTCGAGCAAGAGGTACGCCTTGGTCATCTTCGGCTTTCGTTCTTGCTTGTTTCCTCTGCTTGTGTTTGAGATCTTTCCTTTGGTTGTTCGCAGAGCTCGAGTCCGCCCTCGATGAGTCCGCCCAGGCGCTTGCCGGGGCGGCCGAGCAGAGGGAGACCGACCACACGGCCATATCCGAGGCCGTCTCGGACGTTTACTGGGTCCTTGGCTCCGGCGACGTCCCCTCAGGAAGCTCCCCTCAAAGTCACCTTCAAGTCTTGGGCGATCATGTGCGCGGCAGACTCCGTGAGGCGCTACACCACGGCGTTAGGCGGGCCTTCGTCGTGCTCGCTTCCCACTACATTGTGGACCTGGAGCGGGTTAGTGAGGGGTATTGCCTTCCCGACGAAGATGAAGCCGCCCTGGCAGAAGTCCAGAGGCTCGATGCGGCCGCCGCGGGTCCGAGCGCGGTGCTGGCGACCACCTTTGAGGCAGAGATCCTCCCACCTGCGCCGTCGCCGGAAGTCGGGATGGACTTTGCCGATGGTGGGGACGAAGCCGAAGGCGCGGCTCCTCCCCAAGGCGATGCCTAACTCTGTTGGAATAGTTCCTGTTGGATGCACGTGTGTCTTTCTGCGGCTGCTGAGGCCTGAACACTTTGTTACCGTTGCATGAAGTCGTACTCCTTTCCCTTTTATTTTGTGTGTCCGGCTTCGCCTGCTAGTAACAGGGTGGCTTCCCCAAGTAGGGGTCACTTTTCGCAGCGGGTGACGAGCGAGGTGTCCCTAACCCGGAGGCATGGGGGTCCCTCGGCTCAGTCGGCCTTGCCACTTACATGCACCCACGTTCGCTCCTTGGGGTCTTGCTTCCGACATAGCCGGGGAACGCAAAAGCCTTTTTGCTTGAAAATTTTGGAACGCAGAGAGGTTCCCCAATCTTGATGACGCAGAGGGGTTCCCTCCTTTCTAGCCCCCGAGGGAGGGTCGGGCTCTGCCGAGGCGAGGCTGACCCTTCCTTCACGACTAAGACTTGCGTGGGAGCGAGGTATACGAACAACCTGAAAACATCTTAAGGGTAGAAGCGACGTAGTTGCTGGATGTTCCAAGCGTTGTCGTAGACTTCGCCTTGACTGTTGGCCAGCTTGTACGTTCCGGGCTTCAGAACTTTGGCGATGACAAGCGGCCCTTCCCAGGGGTGCGTGTAGCCCCCGGGTGCCCTCAACAAGGGCTCGGGGTGCTGCGCGATGGTTGCGATCTTCTCCGGGTTGGCCTCGATGCCCCGCTTGGAGAGGATGAACCCCGAGAACATGCCCTAGGGCTCCCCGAAGACCCACTTTTTGGGATCAAGCTTGACGCCTTTCGCCTCTTTGATGAACCCCTGCCGCCATTAGCTTGTGGATCTCCTCGCCTATGGCTCTGCGCCTCTTCTCGTCGAATCGGCGTAGAGGCTGCTTGACGGGTCGGGCCCCGGCTCGGATGTCCGGCGAGTGCTCAGCGACATCCCTCGGTATGCCAGGCATGTCCGAGGGACTCCACGCGAAGACGTCGGCGTTCGCGCGGAGAAAGTCGACGAGCACTGCTTCCTATTTGAGATCGAACCCGGAGCCGATCCGGATCTGCTTGGAGGTGTCGCCGCTGGGGTCGAGGGGGACGAACTTAACCGTCTCCGCTGGCTCAAAGTTGCCGGCATGACGCTTCACGTCTGGCACCTCCTTAGAGAGGCTCTCTAGGTCGGCGATGAGGGCCTCGGACTCGGCGAGGGCCTCGGCGTACTCCACGCACTCCACGTCGCATTCGAAAGCGTGTTTGTACGTAGGGCCGACGGTGATGACCCCGTTGGGGCCCGGCATCTTGAGCTTCAGGTAGGTGTAGTTGGGGACGGCCATGAACTTCACGTAGCATGGCCTCCCCAGTTCCGCGTGGTAGGTTCCTCGGAACCCGACCACCTCGAACGTCAGGGTCTCCCTTCGGAAGTTGGTGGGTGTTCCGAAGCAGATGGGAAGGTCGAGCTGTCCGAGGGGTTGGACGCGCTTCCCGGGAATGATCCCATGGAAGGGCGCAGCGCCTGCCCGGACAGAGGACAGATCGATACGCAGAAGCCCGAGGGTCTCGGCATAGATAATGTTGAGGCTGCTGCCTCCGTCCATGAGGACCTTGGTGAGCCTGACGTCGCCGATGACGGGGTCGACGACGAGCGGGTATTTCCCCGGGCTCGGCACATGGTCGGGGTGATCGTCTCGGTCGAAGGTTATGGGCTTGTCGAACCAGTCTAGATAGACTGGCGCCGCCACCTTGACCGAGCAGACCTCCCGGCACTCTTGCTTGCGGTGCCGAGTCGAGGCGTTCGCCGCTTGCCCACCATAGATCATGAAGCAGTCGTGGACCTCGGGAAACTCTCCTACCTGGTGATCTTCCTTCTTGTCGTCGTCGCGGGCCTTGCCACCCTCCGCGGGTGGCCCGGCCCTGTGGAAGTGGCGCCGAAGCATGACGCACTCCTCAAGGGTGTGCCTGACGGGTCCCTGGTGATAGGGGCACGACTCCTTGAGCATCTTGTCGAAGAGGTTGGCACCTCCGGGGGGCTTCCGAGGGTTCTTGTACTCGGCGGCGGCGACAAGGTCCGCGTCGGCGGCGTCGCGTTTCGCTTGCGACTTCTTCTTGCCCTTCTTCTTGGCGCCGCACTGAGTTGACGCCTCGGGAGTATCTTCCGATGGGCGGCCCTGGGGCTGCTTGTCCTTTCAGAAGATAGCCTCGACCGCCTCCTGGCCGGAGGCGAACTTGGTGGCGATGTCCATCAGCTCGCTCGCCCTGGTGGGGGTCTTGCGGCCTAGCTTGCTCACTAGGTCGCGGTAGGTGGTGCCAGCGAGGAACGCGCCGATGACATCCGAGTCGGTGATGTTGGGCAGCTCGGTGTGCTGCTTCGAGAATCGCCAGATGTAGTCCCGGAGAGACTCTCCCGGCTGCTGTCGGCAGCTTCGGAGGTCCCAGGAATTCCCAGGGCGCACATACGTGCCCTGGAAATTGCCGGCGAAAGCTTGGACTAGGTCGTCCCAGTTGGAGATCTGCCCCGGAGGCAGGTGCTCCAACCAGGCGCGAGCGGAGTCGGAGAGGAACAGGGGGAGGTTGCGGATGATGAGGTCGTCATCGTCCGTTCCACCCAGTTGGCAGGCCAGACGGTAGTCCGCGAGCCACAGTTCTGGTCTCGTCTCCCCCGAGTACTTTGTGATAGTAGTCGGGGGTCAGAACCGGGTCGGGAACGGCGCCCGTCGGATGGCTCGGCTGAAGGCTTGCGGACCGGGTGGTTCGGGCGAGGGACTCCGATCCTCCCCGCTGTCGTAGCGTCCCCCACGCCTGGGGTGGTAGCCTCGGCGCACCCTCTCGTCGAGGTGGGCCCGTCGGTCGCGGTGACGGTGCTCGTTGCCGAGGCGACCCGGGGCCGCAGGCGCTGTGTTGTGCGTGCGCCCGGTGTAGACCGAGGCTTCCCGCATGAATCGGGAAGTCGCAGCATGAGGTTCCGAGGGGTACCCCTGCCTTCGGGAGGCGGAGCTCTCGGCCTGTCGGACCGCGGCGCCTTCCAGGAGATTCTTGAGCTCTCCCTGGATTCGCCGCCCCTCGGTGGTTGATGGCTCCGGCATCGCACGAAGAAGCATTGCTGCTGCCGCCAGGTTCTGGCCGACCCCACTGGAAGCGGGTGGTGGCCTGACCCTAACGTCGTCGGTGATGCGGTGCTGGAAGCCCTGGGGTAGATGACGTATTTCTCCGGCCGGAGGTTGGCCCGCCCATGCCTGCCCGACGTCCCGACGGATCGGCTCAAGTGCTCCAGCTCCCTCGTCGAGCCTGGCCTGCACCCCGCGGATTTGCTCGAGCTGTGGGTCATGACCCCCCGCCTGAACAGGGACCACAGCTAGCTCCCGTGGGATGTCAACGCGAGGCACTGGCCTAGGGAGGTCACCGTCCTCCGGCATGCCGAGATGGTTGCCTTCGGGGGGACCCCCTAGATCGACATGGAAGCATTCGCGACTCGGGTCGCGGTCCTTGTCGCCGAGGCTACGGCTACCGTCGGAACAGTCGGAAAGGCAGTAGTCGCATGCGGTCATGAAGTCCCGCATGGCACCGGGGTTGCCAAGTCCAGAAAAATCCCAACAGATGCTGGGCTCGTCGTCTTCCTCGGACCCAGAGGGCCCGTAGGTCGAGACGTCCGTCAGACGGTACCAAGGTGACCGCATACGAAACCCCAGAAGGTCTGGACTTGCCTCTACGAGAGCGCCCGCCAAAGCGAAGTCGCTAGACGGGTTGAGGCTGAATCTGAAAGACGTGGGATGGGAATCGATCGGTACCTTTTGGTCGACGTGCGGCGATAAGGTCACGTCGGGGACTGACTGTGCCGTCGTCTCAGGTACGAGGGTGACGTCCAGCAAGCTTTTCGCGAGTGTGCTGGCGTCGTCCGCTTGCTCGGGATTGGCGTGTCGCGGGGAGATAGCGCTCGCCTTCGTCTCAAACGCGAGGTCGACGCCCGGTGCGCCCCCCGTTGGGGCGCTGGGGCCGTCGACTCGCTCGACAGCCGACGAGGCGCTGTCTCCTGCTTGGCCTTGGTTCCCCCGCCTCCTCCTCCGCCGGCAGGGGAGAGGATGGGGTGAGCTTGAAGATTGTTCTTCCACCATGCGGGGAAGACGTCGCCGATTCCGCCGCCGGCGGGCGGGTTGTCGGCCGCCACTGTTGTTGTCGCACGGCGGTGGAAGGAGTATCATGTCGTAGCTACCGTCGAGGGACATGAACTCAAGACTCCCGAAACGGAGCACCGTCCCGGGTTGGAGAGGTTGCTGGAGACTGCCCATCTGGAGCTTGACGGGAAGCTGTTCGTCAACACGCAGCAGGCCCCTACCTGGCACGCCAACTGTCGGCGTTCCGAGACCGGGGGGTCCCTGAGCCGACGAGTGAATGTCGCCTCGTGCCCCAGCCCAGATGGGTCGAGCGCGAGGGCGAGCGCGAAGGGGGGAGAGCGAGGCGGCCAGAGACCGGCGTGAGAGAGGTGGGAATCCCGCGGCCTTCGTGTTCGTCCCGCGCCCAGGTCGGGTGCGCTTGCAATAGGGGGTTACAAGCGTCCACGCGGGAGAGGGAGCGAGCGGCTCCAAGCGAGCGCGTGTCTCGTCCTCGTCCCCGCGCGGCCAACCTTCTCTAAGAGGGCCCTGGTCCTCCCTTTTATAGGCGCAAGGAGAGGATCCAGGTGTACAATGGGGGGTGTAGCAGAGTGCTACGTGTCTAGCGGAGGAGAGCTAGCACCCTGAGTACATGCCGTTGTGGCAGCCGGAGAGATTTTGGCACCCAGCTGGTGTGATGTCGTGGCCGTCGGAGGAGCGATGGAGCCTGGCGGAGGGACAGCTGTCGGAGCGGTTGAATCCTTGCTGACGTCCTCTTGCTTCCGTAAGGGGGCTGAGAGCCGCCGTCGTCACAGAGTATGCAGGGCGCCATCATTGCCTATCTGGCGGGGCAAGCCAGATGGGACGCCGGTCTTGTTCCCTGTGGCCCGAGTCAGCTCGGGGTAGGGTGATGATGGCGCCTCCTGTTGACGTGGCTGGTCTACGCCCTAGGTTGGGCGATGTGGAAGCTCCTCCGAAGCCGAGGTCGAGTCCGTCTTCCGTGGCCGAGGTCGGGTCCAAGCCCCAGGTTCGGGCGAGGCAGAGATCGCCGGCTGGTGCCGGGGCGGAGTCCGAGCCCTGGGGTCGGGTGAAGCGGAGTTCGTCGTCTTCTGGGGCCGAGCCCAAGTCCGAGCCCTAGGTCGGGCGAGGCGGAGACCATCGTCTTCTGGGGCCGAGCCCAAGTCCGAGCCCTGGGTCGGGCGAGGCGGAGATCGTCGTCTTCTGGGACTTGGCCTGAGTCCGAGCCCTGGGTCGGGCGGAGTTCGCCGTCTTCTGGGATTTAGCCCGAGTCCGAGCCCTGGGTCAGGCGGAGTTCGCCGTCTTCCGGGACTTAGCTCGAGTCCGAGCCCTGGGTCGGGTGGAGTTCGCCGTCTTCCGGGACTTAGCCCGAGCCGAGCCCTGGGTCGGGCGAAGTTCGCCGTCTTCCAGGACTTAGCCCGAGTCCGAGCCCTGGGTCGGGCGGAGCGGAGCTTCCTATGGTGCCTTTGGCCGGGCCTGACTGCCTGTCAGTTTCACTCTGTTAAGTGGCACCGCAGTCGGAGTGGCGCATGCGGCGCTGTCCTTCTGTCAGGCTGACCAGTGGAGCGGCGAAGTGACGGCGGTCACTTCGGCTCTACCAGCTGGGGGGCGTGCGTCAGGATAAAGGTGTCAGGCCACCTTTGCATTAAATGCTCCTGCGATTTGGTCGGTCGGTGCGGCGATTTGGTTAGAGTTGCTTCTTGGCGAAGGCAGGGCCTCGGGCGAGCCGGAAACATGTTCGCCGCTGAAGGGGGGCCTCGGGCGAGACGGAAATCCTCCGGGGTCGGCTGCCCTTGACCGAGGCTAGGCTCGGGTGAGGCGTGATCGAGTCCCTTGAATGGACTGATCAGTGACTTAATCGCACCCATCAGGCCTTTGCAGCTTTGTGCTGATGGGGGTTACCAGATGAGAATTAGGAGCCTTGAGGGTACCCCTAATTATGGTCCCCGACAAGATGGTTGTAGAAACGACGAATCTCCTCTTCTTCCACATCATCGGTCTCATTTTCCCTATCATTAATGTCAGTGGAAGCAATATAGGAAAATGTACCTTGTGATGATGAAGATTCATCCTTGCTATCATCCTCATATTCCTCCTCATCATGGCTTTCGTCTCCACTAGCATTTTTAGCAATAAAACATTTATCACTAGTGGAGAACAAACCTGTCGACGAGGTGGATTCATCGTTTGGGTGCCATCGTTCTTGTTCTTCTCCCTCTGAATGGTTAGTAACACAAGTAATATAGGGAGTAGGAGCATCACAGTTTGCCACAAAATATTTTTCTTTAATTCTATTCCGTAAATCATGAGCATCAACAAATAGATCACTATCACTGCTCATGATGGCAAAATAAGCACTTCTAGAAAGAGAGTCAACTAAGATGTTGCAAGCATGGTGATTGAGAGATAAACATCTTAGTTCTTCATTAGAAGGATTTTTACTAACATCAGAGGGAAAAATACTTCTACTAAAGATCTGTCTCAAATCAGTATCAATATTCATGAAAGCTTTGTAAATAGAGACAGACCAAGATTTGTAATTAGAACCATCGCCTAAAAGAAGTCCTACAGTTACCTCTTGTGACGACATCGTTATCTCCGGACGGCTAAGCCCACACTGGAGAGGCCTAGCTATGATACCAATTGAAAGTTCCCTTTGACCCGGGAACAGGATCTGGATGTCGCCTAGAGGGGGGGGTGAATAGGCGAATAAAACTTATTACTTTAAAACTTAAATTCTTACTCTACTCGAAGACTTAGTACGCAGTGGAGTGAGAAGACTCTTCGAGAAGGTTGCAGCGGAATAGAAGATCCTGTCTCAAAATGTCCTGCACTTCAAATCAAGCTTATACCACAGATAAGTATTGAAGTGCAGATATAAAGGCGAGTAAGACAGAGAGTCAGGATACAATACAGAACAGAGCACACAGACGCAAGGATTTATCCTGAGGTTCGGCCAAGCCTGAAATGCTTGCCTAGTCCTCGTTGGAGTTAGCCACACCTGGGCTTGGAGTCTATTTCAACTCCTTCCTCCGTTTGCTCAGATATGTCAGTATGACAGATAAAGCCTTTCACTATTGAGTTGGGTTACAACAACACCGTGGCTGCTCACAAACTTCTCTCCAGCACCTCGGTAGAGTAACGATACGCTCAAGACCTTGCTCTAGCTCTTAGCAGCACTTCTCCTCTCTCTAAAGGCTTATAGCTGTGCCTTCTACACAAACTATAGAATTACACACAAGAGGGAGAGTGAGAATTGATTCGAGTGATGTCTACACTTGTTGGCTGCACTTGTACATTGCTTGAGGCGCCTAGGGGTCCCTTTTATAGGCACAAGGGGCCTAGGAGCCGTTGGAAGCAATCCAGGAAGGCAAATCTTGCCTTCTGTCGGGTGGCGCACCGGACAGTCCGGTGCACCACTGGACACTGTCCGGTGCCTGATCTCCTTCCATAAATGGAGCAGTCGACCGTTGCAGTCCTGGAGCCGTTGGCGCACCGGATACTGTCCGGTGCACACCGCACAGTCCGGTGCCCCCATCTGACCGTTGGCTCGTCCACGCGTCACGCGCCGATTGCGCGGCCGACCGTTGGCCCAGCCGACCGTTGGCTCACCGGACAGTCCGGTGCACCACCGGACAGTCCGGTGAATTATAACCGTACGTCGCCAGACTCCTCCCGAGAGCGACCTTTTCGCCGGAGTTCAACCTGGCGCACCGGACCTGTCCGGTGCACCACCGGACACTGTCCGGTGTGACACCGGACAGTCCGGTGTGCCAGACTGAGCTGAATCTTGGCTGTACACAGCCAAGCCTTTCGCACCTCTTTCCTTTTCTTCTTCTTTCTGTTTCTAACATTTAGACAAGTATATTAGTCCACAAAACCAATGTACTAAGTCTAGAAACATACCTTCTCTTAATTATTACATCTATAGCATTTGACATGCTTGAGCTTTGATGTTGGACTCATAACTCATCAAGTCTGCTTGACTTGATCTAGATTGACATTTCTTAGCTCCAACATCCTGCATAGGTCACATAGAACATCTCCAAACATAGGAACAACCCAAACTAAAGATCAAGGTGAACTTAGCTCTTTTGGGCTGCTTCCAGTCCTGGTTTTGACACTTGTTCTCCTTCTAGTGATCTTGATCTCCTTCTTAGAGCTTGATCTTGAGCCTTATGACTTACACCACATAACTGTAGCTGTTACCTCATTGGTTGTAAGTCACGTCCTTATGTAGTGATCCTTGATGTGCCGTAGCTGTTCTCAACTCGATCACCCTTGACTTTGCAAGCCTTCTTCTTCACCCTTGGCTTTGGGTTCCTCAGCCTCCTTGACCTTCTCCCGTGCACTTGGTACCTCGAAGCTCTTCTTGCCTCCGTCCTTGGCTTGATCAGTTGTCTCCGAGCTACGCACCCGAGTATCACTTTTGCAATGTCCATCTTACTTGTGATGTCCATTATGTATCCATAATCCAGTTCTTGGACCATCACATTTGTTCACTTGTGTTGAACCCTGTTAGATTTACCTTAAGCACCTGTTCAACACTTAGTACACTTGTTAGTCCTTTAGTTGAGTTGTCATCCAAACACCAAAACTCACAAGAGAGCTTTCAAGGGTGATAAGTTTGGGAATCATCAGTATACCCAGAATCAGTGTCAGAAAGATCAAATGAAGTCAGTACCATATGCTTCTACTATCAGAAGCATCATGTATGCTCAAATATATATTCGCCCTGGCTTAGAATTTATTACCGGGATGCTTGGGAGATATCAGATCAACCTAGACATAGAACATAGTAAAGTAGTTAAGATGGCTCTAATGTACCTCCAAGGTACTAAAATGGTCTCATGCTAAAATAAAGAAGATCTAGTTCCCTGCGAATAGTTGGCTATGCAGATGCTGACTGAGGAAGTTGTAGAGATACACCAAAGTCTACTTCGGGGTATGTATTTACACTCTCTGAGGGAGTTATTTCTTATAAGAGTTGCAAACAGACAGCGAGGGCATCATCGATAATGCACACTGAGTTTGTAGCCTTGTATGTGGCAAATGGGCAGGCAATATAGATGAAGAGATTCATACCCGAATTAAGTAGCATAGAAAGACCACTAAGAAATTTACTGCGATAACGAGCCAGCATTATCTTACTCCTATAACAACATGTCAAGTGGCACTGCCAAGTTCATTGACATTTAGTGTTATGTTGTTGAGAAGAAGATTCAGGATCAAACCATAAAAGTTGAGCATAACAGTAGATAGCAGATGTTATGGATCCGCTCACAAAAGGCCTTCCCACCCAACGTGTTAAGACAACACGTAGCCGACATGGGTTTAAGGGAGTGCCTATGATCTTGAATCATAGGGATATAGATTGCAACCAAATAAAGTATCTTTTCATTCTGAAGCAGGAAAGCATGTTGTAGTCAATGAGTGCAGTGATACTTAATCGGTCATTGTCACGTATTGGTCTCTATGTGTAAACTTGTCAAGGGATGGAATCCAGAAAAGCTGATTATAAGGAATGTAGAGAACAAAGGGGAGATTGTTGGGTGTGTCCTCTATAGCTGGTCAATAGAGACCGAATTGGGCTTAACCCAACTAATCAGCTCTTTAATCGGGCCCTTGATTGGGAGGGCCCACGCTAACCGCGGTTGGAGCCCCCGCTCAGAGAATGTCACACCTGGTTTTATGGAACAAAGCTGGGTGCATCTCATATATAATCAGAGTACTTATTACATAGCGAAAGTCTTAAAAATAGAAGATAAATATAAAATAATGTAAAGTCCATCCTTGGTGCCATAAAGTCAACTGGGAGACACCACCTAGATCAAATCGAACTCCTCGTTGTGTGGCTCCTCTCGAACCACCTGTCTTCTCCTGTGGGGGGTGTGAGACAGCAAGGGTGAGCTCACACATGTTCATCGCTCAACAAGTTGTGGGGAATAATGTGGATGAACTCACCAAAGGTGGGAGCTCATGTGAAGTGTAAGGCTTACCAAAGAGAATGGTTAAAGCTGAGCATTGCTTTTAAAGTTGGTCAAAATTTTATTACCAATTACTAGATGTAAGTAAATACCAAACCATAATAATAGTAGAACAAAATTAATAATAAATCACATGCAATGCAAATGACAAATTGAATTTAGTTCCATAAATTAATCATGCAAGAGTCCTGAGCTTCTCTTGACCGTGAGCTCGGCTAGTATACCAGTTTTACACTCTATAGAGGTTGTACCCTATACCCACAAGTCATGTTACCCATCTGCCAAGGGGTCATGAACCCCATACACCTCTACCAAGGAAGTGAGGCAGGGTAACACTACGAGGCCTTTACAAAGTTCCACTAGCTTCCGAAAACCCACTACAGTTTATGGGAAGAGCACTTGCAAGAATCACTCGTCTGACAGCCATCGCAGCAAAATCAACCCGAGAACCTCCTTGCATGCAACTCCCCTACTGCCCTTGCCCCTTTCGGGTAAGGTAGTCTTCCACTAGCTTTCCTAATTAATCAGCTAAGGGCGTCTCGTTCCACCCTTGTGGTGGCACGTGTTTCTCAAGTTAAGCTCCATGTTCCAATTAAAATAATATAATGATCTTGATATGAACATAAATAACATAACAAAATAATTGGAACATAGATATAATAAAATATTAACCCAAAACCATATAAAGCAATAGCAAAACTACCCAAGTGATTTAGGGGTAAACAAGGTAAAAGATAATCAGACTAGGGTGACCTATTGGCTCCCATCAAAATTAAATCTACGCATGAATAAGTGATATTAAAGAACATGATTGGGTAATAAATGTGGTCAAGGGCACAACTTGCCTGTGACTTGTGAATCCAGGTACCATGATGATCCTCAGATTCTCGTGACCTCACTGCTAGTCGTAGCAATACAAATAGACATGGTATAGACAAAATTAACATCACACCAAACATAAGAACATACTGCACGCGTTGCTACAAGATCGTGGGATCGAGAACTACTAAGATCAGAGTCAAGGTTAAGGAGTTATGATCTACGGAAGATCTACGTGATTTAAACTATATTATAAATTAATTAGTATGCCTCATATGAGAAAATATGCTCTAAATAATCAATTCAACTTTAATCTAGATTATACTTGACTAGAGATCATGTATTAACCACATTATAATTATGGTCAGGTTAGTTTTGATTTAGAAGAGCCAATCTAGTAGACATAGGGTAAATAAATATCTAACCATAAAATTTTTCAATATGGTATAATTAATGTTGTTACTGCGTAGTAAATATTTATACGAAGTTAACACAACTGGAACGGGTCAAATCGGAATTAAAACGAAGAAGTTATGGATTTCCGAAGTTCGTATGTGCTTGCTACAAAATTAATTGAGTAATCAATTCTAGTATGGTTTTCATGTTAAAACAGTGCTACCAAGTAATAGAAAATATTAATACAAAATTATAGGAACTAGAATGGACTAAAAAGGATTTAATATGAATTTTCTATGATTTATACTAGTTTCTACCATTATTTTTGTATTTAAAATGATTTTAAAATGAATTTCTCTGATTTTAATCGCTGTCTAGACTGCGCACATGAATTCAGAGAATAACCGGGGCAAACACGTAAATTTTCTAAGGCTCAGTGAACAATCCAAGTGGACTACGGGTTGAATACCTCTAAAGCGGAGGGCTCTTTTGCAAAACACACGGGCTGAAGGGGTATCGCCTTAAATGGGTCGTTGGATCAGGGTTGGTCATGTGAGATTAATTCGAGTCCTATCTGAACCGGTATGGCACTAGGACTGCAGGATCACAGATTAGTGGCGTATATTTCAAATGTGCATGATCTGCTCACCTCCGTTGGACTCCAGATGGACGACCCAGATCACAATTCCGAATTAGCAATGAGAGATCTGATCCCTAGCCTCCATCAAGGAACCGACCGCCAAGGACACTCCTTCAACCTTTCGACACCCAGCCACGCGGACAACCACCGCCTGCGCCCGAGGACACACCGGCCATCGCACCAACACTGTTTCCATGCCCCAAACTACAAAATCAGGTGCTACGTGATGTAGAGTCGAGCGCGAACTAGATGGATGGCACAATACCTTCGGTGGATGCATTGGAGTGCGAGGACCACCTATCCCAGCAACTCCGCGTCAATGCTTGAACCACGGCGAGCAATCCCCATCGATCCGACCACCCATGAGCCCAGGTGATCCAACTTGATACAACCCCGAGAACATCCCTTCCACACGCACCTGCTATTGGGGTTGGAGTGATGGCGGAGCGCGATTTTGACGTCGACAGCGCCCACAGTTCTCTCTCCTGCTCTCGACGGACATGGCGGCTGAGAATGAACGGCACGAGATTCATGCGTTAGGAAGCAGGGGGCGCTGAGGTGGAAGATGGGTCATCACAAGGCTAGGGCGTTACATGTAGGAGCAGGGCGACCCAGGATTGAGCCACGAACCCCCAACTTCCCTGCGCCAGTCCTCCATTGGCGGCGAGGTGGTTAGGCGAGAGACTGGTGACTCGGGCCCGTGTGGCAGGGACAAGGGAGCACGGTGGGAGATGTATCTGACTGGATGATCCACGTGATAGAGCCCCCACGCGGTGAAGAGCTGGCGCAACATGGCAGTGCCTGGTAAGTGGGCCCCACCCGGCAGTCACCACGAGTAGGGCGCGGACATGGGCCGACTAGTAGGGAAGGTAGAGTGGGCCAAAACAAAGACTTCAGCCCATTTAGGTTTTTCCCTTTTTTCTATTTCTAATTTGTTTTCTATTTTAGTTTCTTATTTCAAATTCCTGTTTGAAATTCTCAAATTTGAGTTTGGAGTTCTCTTTTCACATTAGTATGCACAACACAAACTCCAGCATGATATGCATATTTCTATTTTTATTTATTTGTTATTTGACCAACAAAATTCCATTAATTGAATATGCACAACTAAAAGAAAATCAAAATGATCTCCAAAGGTTCCATAATCACAAGTCACTACATAATTATATTACTATTTATTTATTTTGTTATTATTATATTTTTTCTAAACAAATTTTGGGCTTTACAAATCCTACCCCCCTTAACAGAAACCTTGTCCTCGAGATTTGTAAGAAAAGGGATACAGAAGGATTGGTTTGTAATTCAACTTTTAGTCTATATTTGTTTCAAAAATCCAGAGTCTCATTTTTTATAGTCAATAGTGGGTGATTGGTAGAGCATGGGCATCCAGCTACTTATTATGTAGGATATAAGCTGGACAGGTTGAGGTAAGAAAGATTATGGCAAGGAAAAGACTTTATCCAAAATGTTTTTGTCTTGATTCATCTCAAGATTCGCTTTGACTGTTATATCCTTCCTTGTCGAAGTTGATCTTTTCCTTCTCCAGTGTTGGTCTCATTGATTCAAGGTTAGTGTATATCATCAGAGTTGGGGTAATATGGTTAAGATAGTTATGGATGAGATAGACTACATGATGTAGGTCAAAAGTTTGATTGATGTTAGGTGGGGATAGACAGATTATGCAATCCATCATGACTCTATCGATTGGGTTGGCTTTTCTTCTCATGGTTGAGTGGATTAAGTTAACACCTGGCTAGCAGGGTCTAATCTCTTCTACCGATATCACTAATCTGTTTAAGTAGACCACATTAGATTAGATCACATTAGATTAGATCACTTTAGAATATCATTTAGTTAGGCATATCAAGCTGACTTTATCTTTACGAAGTTCTCTTTTTTCTAATTGGAACTTCCAATTAGTATATTTTTTATACACCTAATATTTTTTTCATGCCATTAGCAGGGGTGGCATAGAAAACAAGGGTACATCATGTTTTAGCTATTTGTGAGTCTAGAGAAGATTTGAGGTAAAAGAAAGTTTGGTAAGGGAGACTTTTATTCCGGATAATGGATCTTGATTCATCTGAAGATTTGTCTCTAATCATATTCTTCATTGTCGAGGTTAACCTTCTTCTTGGGTCTGATTCAGGGACAGTCAGTCGTGGTGTTAAATGCCATGATCTAAGTTCGGATAACAATTGTGGGTACATGGGGTAGGTAGATGTAACACCCCGTCCAATCCCTGGACCAGCGGTACTTACTCCTAGCAGCTCTCTAGAATCATATATCGTCCCCACATACCAACACGAGTCTTTTGTGCACACTTTGTCCTCACTCATGCGCACCCGAGAAAACTTTCCGGTCGGTCACCCATCCCAAATTGCTCCAAACCAAGAACGCTTAACTTGGAGGTTCTTTCGAGATAGGCTTCCAAAAAATAAGATGCACATTGTTGGTATGGATACTCTATTAATTATATTAAGCCTTGGGCCAGGACATCCGATCCCCGAGGCTAGGATATCACAATCCACCCCCCTTAGAAGACAGACGTCCTCATCGGTCAACCCCAATCTAGGAACCTCCCCTATTAGCCACGTCTGTGTGTCTAGTGTCGTCATATGCCATGCCATGTGACCACTTTGGGCCCACATGCGCCATGCGCCATATACCCAAACCCCCTAACCCACACACGCCCGTGAAACCATGAGGGTTGGCTCTGATACCACTTGTAACACCCCGTCCAATCCCTGGATCAGCGGTACTTACTTCTGGCAGCTCTCTAGAATCATATATCGTCCCCATAGACCAACACGAGTCTTTTGTGCGCACTTTGTCCTCACTCATGCGCACCCGAGAAAACTTCCAGGTCAGTCACCCATCCCAAATTGCTCCAAACCAAGCACACTTAACTTGGAGGTTCTTTCGAGATAGGCTTTCGAAAAAGAAGATGCACCTTGTTGGTATGGATACTCTATTCATTATATTAAGCCTTGGGCCAGGGCATCCCATCCCAGGGGCGAGGATATCACAGTAGGTTAAGCAGAGTTTTACTTTGCTTTTGGGATAAATGGGTTGGGCAACCTATAACATAGGCTAGGTCGTGGTTTTACGGACAAGTTGGTCTAAGACACCAATTTAGGTTTAAAACCCATTTATAGGAATATGGTCTAATCTATGTTACTAGTATTAACTAACTTGTTTAAGCAACTTCCTTTAGATTAGATCATATTAGATTAGGTAGGGTCTAGATTAGATTGAATATAACTAGACTAGACTACTTTATGTTAGATAGATCTACCAGGGTAGAATAAATATTATTGGGATATGTTAGACTCTTTTGAGATGTGGCGGATCATATGATGTAGGTAAGTTAGAATCTCGGTTAGGTTAAAACAAAGGGGTTATGCAATCATCGAATGGTTAAGGTAGTTGCACAGGGCCGAGTTGGCCGGTCTTTCTTAACTTAATGCAGAGTGAATTAAGTTAAAACATATTTCATAGGAGTAGAGTCTCATTTCTTTAATCGGTATTATCCTTCTTGTTAAGTAAATTACATTAGATTAGCTCAACATGAGATTAGCCTTCATTAGGTTTGATTAATCTGTCACATTAGATGAGATCTAGGTATGACTAGCTTCAACTAGATAAGATCCAATTAATTTGGGTTAGATCACGATCATGGTGGGATAAGTCAAGTGGTTTTAGTCAAGCAAATATAACTTAGATCTGATATCATTATTTTGGATTAGATCCTGGTTGTTACTTTAGGATGAGATAAGTAAAGTGGTTAAGATAAGTATGCTTGTTAGGACAAGATGAGTCTCTAAGATTATGGTAGAATCTTTTGATATTAGTTAGATCTATTAGGATAATTCCTAAGATAAAAATCTTTTCAAGATAAGATGAATCTATTAAGATAAGAGAGAGTCTTTTCAGATAAGAGGGATCTATATAAAATAGTTACACTTTAATGGAGGATAACCTAAGTTGTTTAGTTATCTAATGAATTTTATTGGATGTTACTCCATGACTCATCACACTCAATCAAAAATCCAAATCAGACAAATATCATAAGAACAAACACTCAAGTGTATACATACCTATAAAAATAGTTTTTTTAATCCTTAGAGTAGGTCTCCTATTCCTAAAGGTCACTTTAGGCACAGGATTTCAAAAGTCTGAAATCCCCATTTGTCTTTAGAAGGAAAAGGTAAGAATAATCAGAGTAAAGCAGAAATAGATGAGAAAAGATTAAGGAAAGTTTAGAAAGAATCAGAGTAGCAGAGGTACGTAAATAAAGGTTGTCCAGTTCTATCTAGGTTTCGTCCTATAGTTAACATTCCTCTAATACCACTTCTGTCACACCAGGTTTTAAGGAACAAAGCCGGGTGCATCTCATATATGTGCCAAAGTAGACAACACATATAATAACATAGTGTATAGAGATAAATGTCACAATATAATCAGAGTACTTATTACATAGCGAAAGTCTTACAAAATAGAAGATAAATATAAAACGATCTAAAGTCCATCCTTGGTGCCATAAAGTCAACTAGGAGACGCCACCTAGATCAAATCGAACTCCTCGTTGTGTGGCTCCTCTTGAACCACCTGTTCTTCTCCTGTGGGGGGTGTGAGACAGCAAGGGTGAGCTCACACATGTTCATCGCTCAACGAGTTGTGGGGAATAATGTGGATGAACTCACCAAAGGTGGGAGCTCATGTGAAGTGTAAGGCTTACTATAGAGAATGGTTAAAGCTGAGCATTGCTTTTAAAGAAGGTCAAAAAATTATTAGCAATTACTAGATGTAAGTAAATACCAAACCATAATAATAGTAGAACAAAATTAATAATAAATCCCATGCAATGCAAATGACAAATTGAATTTAGTTTCATAAATTAATCATGCGAGAGTCCTGAGCTGCTCTTGACCGTGAGCTAGGCTAGTATACTAGTTTTACACTCTGCAGAGGTTGTACCCTGTACCCACAAGTCATATTACCCATCTGCCAAGGGGTCATGAATCCCATACACCTCTACCAAGGAAGCGAGGCAGGGTAACACTACGAGGCCTTTACAAAGTTCCACTAGCTTCCGAAAACCCGCTACAATTTATGGGAAGAGCACTTGCAAGAATCCCTCGTCTGACCTCCATCGCAGCAAAATCAACCCGAGAACCTCCCTGCATGCAACTCCCCTACTACCCTTGCCACTTTCGGGTAAGATAGTCTTCCACTAGCTTTCCTAATTAATCAGCCAAGGGCGTCCCATTCCAACCTTATGGTGGCACGTGTTTCTCAAGTTAATCTCCATGTTCTAATTAAAATAATATAATGATCTTGACATGAACATAAATAACATAATAGAATAATTGGAACATGGATATAATGAAATATTAACCCAAAACCATATAAAGCAATAGCAAAACTACCCAAGTGATCACGGGTAAACAAGGTAAAAGATAATCAGACTAGGGTGACCTATTGGGTCCCATCAAAATTAATCCTATGCATGAATAAGTGATATTAAAGAACATGATTGGGTAATAAATATGGTCAAGGGCACAACTTGCCTGTGACTTGAGATTCCAGGTACCAGGATGATCCTCAGATTCTTATGACCTCACTTCTAGTTGTAGCAATACAAACAGACATGGTATAGACAAAATTAACATCACACCAAACATAAGAACATACTGCATAATAATAATCTACGTGTTGCTACGAGATCGTGGGATCGAGAACTACTAAGATTGGAGTCATGGTTAAGGAGTTATGATCTATGGAAGATCTATGTGATTTAAACTATATTATAAATTGATTAGTATTCCTCATATGAGAAAATATGCTCTAAATAATCAATTCAACTTTAATCTAGATTATACTTGACTAGAGATCATGTTTTAACCACATTATAATTATGGTCAAGTTAGTTTTGATTTAGAAGAGCCAATCTAGTAGACATAGGGTAAATAAATATCTAACTATAAAATTACGCAATATGGTATAATTAATATTGTTACTGCATAGTAAATATTTATACGATGTTAACACAACTGGAACGGGTCAAATCGGAATTAAAACGAAGAAGTTATGGATTTCCGAACTTCATATGTGCTTGCTACAAAATTAATTGAGTAATCAATTCTAGTATGGTTTTCATGTTAAAACAGTGCTACCAAGTAATAGAAAATATTAATACAAAATTATAGGAACTGGAATGGACTAAAAAGGATTTAATATTAATTTTCTATGATTTATACAAGTTTCTACCATTATGACATAAGGTAAATAAATATCCAACTATAAAATTATGCAATATGGTATAATTAATGTTGTTACCGTGTAGTAAATATTTATACGAAGTTAACACAACTGGAACGGGTCAAATCGGAATTAAAACGAAGAAGTTATGGATTTCTGAAGTTTGTATGTTCTTGCTACAAAATTAATTGAGTAATCAATTCTAGTATGGTTTTCATGTTAAAATAGTGCTACCAAGTAATAGAAAATATTAATACAAAATTATAGGAACTGGAATGGACTAAAAAGAATTTAATATGAATTTTCTATGATTTATACAAGTTTCTACCATTATTTTTGTATTAAAAATGATTTTAAAATGAATTTCTCTGATTTTATTCGCTGTCTGGACTGCGCGCATGAATTTAGAGAATAATAGGGGCTAACACGTAAATTTTCTAAGGCTCAGTGAACAATCCGAATGGACTACGAGTTGAATACCTATAAAGAGGAGTGCTCTTTTGCAAAACACACGGGCCGAAGGGGTATCGCCTTAAATGGACCGTTGGATCAGGGTTGGTCGTGTGAGATTAATTCGAGTCCTATCTGAACCGGTATGGCACCAGGACCGCAGGATCACAGATCAGTGGCGTAGATTTCAAATGTGCGCGATCTGCTCACCTCCGTTGGACTCTAGATGGATGACCTAGATCACAATCCCGAAGTAGCAACGGGAGATCTGATCCCTAGCGTCCATCAAGGAACCGACCGCCAAGGACGCTCCTTCTACCTTCCGACAGCCAGCCACAGCGGACGACCACCACCCGCGGCCGAGGACACACCGGCCATCGCGCCAACGCTGTTTCCATGCCCCAGACTCTACAAAATCAGGTGCTACGTGATGTAGAGTCGAGCGCAAACTAGATGGATAGCGCAATACCTTTGGTGGATGCATTGGAGTGCGAGGACCACCTATCCTAGCAACTTTGCGGCAATGCTTGAACCATGGCGAGCAATCCCCATCGATCCGACCGCCCATGAGCCCTGGTGATCCAACTTGATTCAACCCCGAACACATCCCTTCCACACGCACCTGCTACGGGGGTTGGAGTGATGGCGAAGCGTGATTTCGACGTCGACGGTGCCCACAGTTCTCTCTCCTGCTCTCGACGGACATGGCGGCTGTGAATGAACGGCGCGAGATTCATGCATTAGGAAGGAGGAGCGTAGAGTTGGAAGATGGGTCGTCACAAGGCTAGGGCGCTACATGTAGGAGTAGGGTGACCCGGGATTGAGCCACGAACCCCCGACTTCCCCGCGCCAGTCCGCCATTGGTGGCGAGGTGGTTGGGCGAGAGACTGATGACTCAGGCCTATGTGGCAGGGACAAGGGAGCGCGGTGGGAGATGTATTCGACTGGATGATCCACGCGACAGTGCCCCCGCGCGGTGAAGAGCTGGCGCGGCATGGCAGTGACTTGTAAGTGGGCCCCGCTCGGCAGTCACCGCGAGTAGGGCACAGACATGGGCCAACCAGTAGGGAAGGTAGAGTTGGCCAAAACGAAGACTTCATCCCAGTTAGGTTTTCCCCTTTTTTCTATTTCTGATTTGTTTTCTATTTTAGTTTCTTATTTCAAATTCCTGTTTCAAATTCTTAAATTTGATTTTGGAGTTCTCTTTTCATATTAGTATGCACAACACAAACTCCAGCATGATATGCATATTTCTATTTTTATTTATTTGTTATTTGACCAACAAAATTCCATAAATTGAATATGCACAACTAAAAGAAAATCAAAATGATCTCCAAAGGTTCCATAATCACAAGTCACTACATAATTATATTACTATTTATTTATTTTGTTATTATTATATTTTTTTCTAAACAAATTTTGGGCTTTACACACGACACTATATATAAAGGATTAAGGGTTGCAGGAAAAACTAACGCTAGTACCTCGCTCTGAAACCCTAATCCCCACAGGGGTCCCATCGCCTAAGCGTCGAAGTGTCTAGAAGAGCGACTACCCACAGCGGCTTGGATCCCGATGCCTGCTGTTCCTCTGCAGGGCAACGGAGGTGACACCGACGACAGCGACAACTCTCCATCACTATCTCGCAGGATGTGTCAACAACAACAACGAAGGTATGTTTCCCTATTCCTCTTAGTAAAACAAATCTACTCATCATCAAGGATTTGCCTAATTTACGATTGATATTCTAGGGGATTAGGAATTGATCATATACACTATAGAATCTAACACGTACGAGTAAGATTTTGACACATGCGAGCAGCCCAAATGATGTTTCTTGCTTGATGCCCATCACAACCATTTGGATTAAGTAGTTTGCTAAGTAAATAATCATAGGTTCATATGACAAGAAAAGATAGTTCAAAGATTGACAAAATCAAGTGGAGAAAATCAGAGTCTGAAAAATGCTAGGTCGTGGACCGTCCGACAGCATAGTGTACCATCCGCAGAATACTTCTTAATTGGAATCTAGACAGAAACTGTGTTGAATCACGCTCTTGTACTATGGACTATCTGGATCCAAGTCAAGTACTGTTTGACTATAATTCGTGGACCATCCTCCTATTCAATACTAGCTCAACCCGAAGGTGACAAAGTTGAACAAATGAATTTTAGCGCAAGTCACGGACCGTCCGGGAGCAAAGGCATGGACAGTCTGTGTGACATCATCATGGTCAGATAGTCGTTGATCTGTGAGTTCTAGCCGCTGGATTGTCAGTTATACCTATTGAGCTATTAGATCTAACTGTTGTGAGGGGATGGACCATCTAGGTATAGTCCACGGACCATCCGCCAGTGCAAAGAACTGGTAGGAAATGCATAACAACTATATGGGTTGTTGAGAGCTATAAATACCTCCCAACCAGCCCATTCATTGCATCCAAGCATTCTACTCACTCTCATTCAATACAAGAGTTAGAGCATTCACTCCAACATTGTAAAATCCAAAATCCTATTTAGGGATTTATTAAAAAGATTCTTCGAGTATCCAAATAAATGTGGTTCATAATAACATATTAAATGAAAAGATCTTTATACCAATTAAATCAACCTATATAGAGTTATACATTTAGGAATAGGAAATAATACCTTTGTGAAATATGTGTATAGAAACATTCTCTCTCTCTCTCATATATATATATATCTTTTAATAAAGATTATAAATTATAGATTATTTTCTTAATATATATTATTCATTGTGTGTGATACTCATTACTTAAATAAATGGACCACAATTGGTAAAAATGAGAATATAATGAATTGAATCTTGCATCATGCTAGAATTCTTTTGTTGCTGCATCTACTTTGAACTTTGAAATTCAAAACCATGCTTGAATGTGAAAATGGATTTGAAATCTGAAACAGAAAATAAAAAAATCAGACAAATAGAAAAGAGAAAAGAAAAAGGGAAACACTCACATGTGCTCAGGCCAAAACCCACATTTTGGCCCAACCTCCACTTCAACTGGTCGGCCCATCTCTCTCTCTCTCTTTTCCCTTTGTGGCGGAACCGCCCAAATTATTCCCACTTAAGTGCCTAAGTCCCACCTAGAGGCTAGACCACACTTAAATAGGAATAAAACATCAGTCCCTCGGATCTAGTCCGACAAGGCCACTAACAGGATCAAGTACCACGTACTCACTCGAAGTTGAGGCACAGAGCAAATACAATAAAGCATAAAACAAGACATTAAAGAAGTGCTTAAGGTTAATACAACATCATCGGAGTTTTGCAAAAGTGGTAATCATTGTTCGGAATGCAGCGGAAATTAACTAACGATAAATAAGGGAGGATGGGGAAGCCTGGCCCATCACTCCTCCTGCTCCTCTCCTACTGAGGTAGGGTCCCACTCGACTGTCCAACCCGGTGGCAAGGTAGACGGCCAAGTCACTCCAGCAACCATATCCTCCAGAGAACCTATAAAAATTATGACACAAGCAAGGCTGAGTATACTAATACTCAGCTAGACTTACCCGGTGTGAGGAGTCTTCTCCTCTACCTCTAGACATGCAGCTGTTTGGCTGAGGGGTTTGGTTTGCCAAAAGCACTAACTGAGTCTAAAATCAAGTTTTAGCTTTTCAAGTTTTAGTGTGATTCTCTTAAGACTAGAGGTGTACCTAGCTAATCATACATGGTATCAGGCATTTTAACAATCAACATCTTTTGCCAATCAACTCATTTCCACTTATTACTCAATGTAGTAGCATGGATCAAGCAGTCTCATTAGCTGCGAGAAGCAGACGATTTGAATCGAGTTTTTAAACCTTGCAAGGTAAACCTAAACACACGACGTGGCGAGGCACTCCATCCCCACACATATCAACTGTCCCCATCGATTCCCCGTCAACAGAACAGGGCTCACCGCCTTGGCGTAAAATTCCTCACTGACCCCGACTGCCGTCGTGCAGTGATCGCACTTGTACCCACCATAACCGGAATGGGAGACCATGCCTCAGGTCGCTTGAGGGATAAAGTCTGTTGCCAGGTTCACTCAGGTAATAGGCTTACTGATTTACCATATTTCTCGGTATGTGTTTAGTACGTTCAAACGCTTGACACACAGTACCACACCTTAATCCTTATTCCAATTTTCGTCTCGTAGACAACGCATTCCCATGGATCGTTGCCCACAGACCATCATCATTCCGATATTAAAATGGATACAACCAATCCCTAACCTCGCACGAGTGCTAGAAAAATCACTCGACTTCTACCGAGATCCCTAATTAGTAAAGCAGCTACTCGACCTAGCATACTAGTATCCATCTCAAAGGGAATCCTGAGTTCATGCAACTAGGGTTTCAAACAGCTCCTACACTTAAGTGCACAGTACAAACCTACACTCATTAAGTGCAGTAAAATAGTATATATAAATGGTTATGCATAAAACCGGGGCTTGCCTTCCAAAGTTGGGGCAGGCCGATCTTCGATGGCAGGCTCTGGTGTTGGCTCCTGGACTACCTCCTGAGCAACTCCCTGCTCCGGAACGAGGATGTACTCTCCATCCGCGAGATTACAATCTATCGCATGCAATGAATAAGATACACGCATATTAATGATGTGCAAATTTATAAATACTATGCATGGTGAAACAATTATGAAACAGTGGGTATACTAGGGTTCCTTTATCGAATTGTGCTTTTAGGGTTTGGTATATGTTGGTCACTTGTTCTGAAGTGCTATGAATTAAGAACAAGGCAACACAAAATGTTAAATGTTAATGCCCTTCGTCCTTCGAAGCATTATTTCCCTTAGGATATAATGATCTCCAGACGAAGGTCATGAAGGACATACCTTCATCATCGCGGTATATGTTAATAAAAGGAGAAGCATGTGAAATATAAGAGACAACATGAACAATTATATAGCGTTACCAATTCGTCCTCATTATGTTATCATGGAAAAATAGAAACAATATCAAATTACATATGTACCTTCGGCTTGACAGAAGGTAAAAGTACAAGCGTGACGCACGAGCAAGTACTAGTCAGCGTGAACAGTACGGGGGTACTATTCATCTATTTATAGGCATAGGACGTAGCCTGTGAGAATTTACATTCATGCCCTTTACATTATTATTAACTTATAGACAATTCTATGAGGACTAGATAGCCTTTTCCCCTTTAAGTTGGTTCCTTTTTCTGCCATTTAGCCGAAGCTCCCCTTCACGTAGCTTCGGAGCAACTTCAACCTTCGTCACGATCACGCTTTCTACGTCGTACATGCTTTTAGCCTGAGTCCGAAGTTACCTATTCACATCTCACACTTGAAGATATTGTTAAATCACGTTTTTGAGGACCTTCGGAGGACGAAGGCCCCCAACAGTAGCCCCTCGCAGTATTAATTTGTTTAATATAACAAATTCAGACTGCGACATGGACGAAAGGCCTTAAGCCAATGGTCCAAAAAAACACCTTCCCTTTGCTAGAATAGCAACAGTCAATGACAGACGGGCCCCCCAATTTGGAGCATGTCAAGCGTATAAATAAGAACTCGCACCAACCTCATTTGGTACGCTGCTTGTGCCACTTGCTTTATTTTGTCAATTTTCATAGCTCTTCCTCACTAACGCTTGCTAGTTTTTCAAGCTTTCTGAGCTTCGGTTAGAAAGACACATTTTCGTCATCTCTAAAAGAAAAAATGTCTCAAGACAAGAAGGTTGCTACTAAGATGAAGCCTGCTGAAGAGGAGAAGCTTTTTGAGGAGAAGAAGGCTATGGATCCTTACATTGCTGGATTTATTGAGTCAATGGCAAAATCAAATACAGAGAAGATTACTAAGGAGATACTGGAGGGCCTGTCTGAAGATACTGGTGATAGTGACAGTTATGATGTGGAAAGTGGGGGCGAAGATTCTGAGGATCGACCCTAGAGACCAAGCCATACAATTTTCAGAAAATCTACCATCAAGCAAAGTCACCTCGAAAACATGAGGGGAAGGTACTTTTGGGATATGTCTATTGTGAGGGCTGGCGGAGACAACAACGTCCCGGCCCCTGAGGAGGACGAAGTTGTGATTTTTCGAAGCTTCTTCAAAGCTGGGCTTCGGTTTCCGCTGAGCAGGTTTGTAGTTGAAGTGTTGAAAACCTACCAAGTTTTCCTTCATTAATTGACCCCCGAAGCCATATTGAGGATGGGAGTCTTCGTCTGGGCAGCTAGAAGCCAAGGGATAGAACCAAGTGTGAAGTGCTTCTGTAGCATGCACGAACTTCTGTATGAGACGAAGGCCATGGGGAAAGAACAGTATAATAACAACTTTGGTTGTTATGGGTTTATCGTCCGTCCCAACGACAGCCACCCTGTGCCAACATTTCGGAAGAGATGGCTCGGAAATTGGATGGAAGAATGGTTTATGTGAAGAACGACTTGACAGCGAGGGAGGACATCAAAGAGGTTATCATGCGCCCCATATGGTCCCGCTTCGGCCTCTGAAGGCCGAAGGTTGAAATTGATGAAGCCGCCGAAGCGTGCCAAAAGGCATTTGGTAATGTCTGCTTCTTCATTGGTACTAGAGATTTAATTCAAGAGCATATATCATTCAGAGTATGGCCGCTTATAGAGAGCTGGAAAATGCCGAAGGAAACTATCACCAAGTCTAGCGAAGGTGAACTGGTCCGGCTGAAATATACATTCAGATATGGGGATAAATTCGATGAACCGAACGATGACTGGTTGAAATGCATCGAAGTTACAAGTGATGAACTACTTGGATCATACTCCAAGGCATAAGATAATGCACTATCTACAGCCTTCGGAGGTCGGGGAAAAAAGAGAATAAACAGAGTTTTTGACGCCATTGGCTTCGTCTATCCCGACTACCACTACCCGGTGCGGGGGTAAGGGAAGAAGAGAAAAGCTGCTTCTCTGGCCGCCCTGGCTGAACCCGTGCCGAAGGCTGTGGGCAAAAAGATGAAGGTACTTACCCACCGGCCACGTTATATTGAACCGGCCGTGGTGCCTGTGTTTGGCGGGGAGGCCTCTTCGGCTGCTGAATCAAGAGAATCTGTTCCTCCAATGCAGAAGGCTGAAGAACCGGCTACAATGCCGAAGGCACCTTCGGTTGAGCTAGTTGAAACAAAGGTTGACAAAGATAAGGCTGACAGGTCAACAACTGAAGAGGTGAAAAAGATGCCATGGATTTTAAGTCCTTCGACAGAAGCCACAACGCTGAAGGCACAGCAGAGTTCTGCCATAACTCCTAGGAGAAGGAGGATGGTAAATGTATTAGATGTTTTGGAAACAACCGATTCCATAGGCCCTGCTCCCACAGGGAAAGTTGCCGAGGCTATCAAAATGCAATCCAAGGCTGATACGAAGCAAATAGAAGTCGAGACTACACTAACCCAGGCTGAAGCCGAGGCAGAGCTCACGGTGCCTACTAAGACGAAGCTTGCCGCCACCGTGAAGAAGGCTGAAGAAGTAACTCTAGATATTAATATAGCTTTTGAGAAAAGTGCGGCCAAAGAGGCCGAATCCCTTGCCCCCAAAGCACTCTCCGAAGATCTTGATTATATCATTCGTCATGCTTCAGGAAAGAGATTATCCGAAGAACAAATTTTTGAAGCTAAACACTATGCTTGAGAACTGAAGTATCCGAAGGGGGCCTTAGTGTTTAATGGTACGGACGAAGATGATTTCCTGTACTGCCTCCCAGACAACAAAGAATTATCTATCTGCCGGGAGATGGCCAAAAGTATGGGTTTTTCGAAGCTTGAAGCTGGCCTCTATGCCATGACGAAGGACGATCTAGCAGATAGTCTTGCATACAATAGTCTAAAGGTGCTGAAGTTGTGAATTTTGAAGCTTATGGACTCTGGAATGGAGTCTTTTTATTCTTATGTTAATCCTTTTATCCTTCTTTGCAGGGCTTAATACTTAGCAATGCCCTAAGGGCGCAAAAGAATGCTGAAGACAAGAGCTGCACTATAGCTCTCAACAACCTTCGAATAGAGGTTATCAGGCTGAGGAACGAAGCCAAGAAAAAAGACAAAATCCTTCTATCATTGATGGACAAGGTAAAAGGGGATGAAGCTAGTTTCAAGGCTCAAGCTGAAATTCAAAAGAATGAGATTGAAGACCTTCGGAAGCAGCTGGCCGAAGCTAAAGAAAAATGTGGTCTCGCAGAAGCCAACTGAGATATTAGTGAATATTGGAGAAATTATTTAGAAAAAATAGTCAAAGAACTCCGCGCATCCAAAGAAAGATGCTTCGAAAAATCCCTAGGCTGCGTGGAGAAGATAAAGGCTAGCTTGGCCAACGTGGGTGCCTATTCCAATGAAGATAACTTTATTCGAGGCGACCCCAAAGGTGTTATAGAATGGATAAGCGGAGAGGCTGAAGCTTTTGAAGAAATTTTAAGTGATCGCGGGGATGTCTACGCGTTTTCTGGTGCGAGAGGAATTTCAGCCATCTTGGAGAAGGCAGGTTGCGACCATGTCAAAACCCTGGCCCAGGCTGAGGCTGCCTTCTCCGTGGCTGTCACGAAGGATCCCTCAGCCGAAGCAAGCTTAATGGGCGGAAAATTTTACACTGACATCTGGGCAAATGGCGGCCATGAAATGGTTCATGAAATAATGAAGAAAAGTGAAAAAGATATTCATGACACTCGAGAAGCAGCGAAAAAAGCTGAGGAAGCTGCAGAACGTGAGAGGCGGATAGGTATTGTTTTACGGCCTTTAGCTTCGTTATTTGTTTTCGTAACTTCGAACTAATTAAATTTTTCTACTGCAGCTGAACTGTCTCCTCCACCAGAACCTTTTGACCCCCTGGCCGACCCAGAATCAAAGAAAGCAATAGAAATCATCAATATAGCCGAATCTATTGTTGACGAAGTTGTCAACAAGTTGTTGAATGAAATTGCGGAAAAGGTCCTGAAAGAGGACTAATATTGTAAAAACATTTTTAGACGATCAATGTAGCTTCACTGTATCAAGACTGTAATATTCGATGTGCATATTTTTGAATCTAATGTGTGAATTATTTGTAATTCAGTTCTTTGCGATGCATGAAACTTTATATACATACCGATTTTGAGCCTTCGGCAAAAAAACACCTTCCCTTCTTTTCATGCTTCACAAAGAAGAAAATTCGTGCTTCGTGAAAATATCCATGCTTCATAAAAACCTACCAGCTTTGTAAACAAAGGATCCCTTCTTTTGCAATAGAGCTGACGAAGCTATATTCTCTCAACTAACTTTGTGCCTTAGCACCTTTCCATTTTTATAAAGTAGTCTCCGAAGGCCGACCTCGTATTCAATTCGTGTCATCAGTGCAATATGATGTATGATGTGATGCTATGCGGGATGATGTGACGATATGATGCGAATGATGCTAATGCTGAAGATACACACCCACGCGCCCACACTGGAACACACCATCTCTGCGTCCCCTTAGGAACGATCGAAATCTCTTTGCCGTTTATTTTTCGGCTTCACTGCTTATTTTTCGGTGTAAGTTCTACATCCCCTTAGGAACGACTTTTGAACTTCTTCGCCTTCTATTTCGGCAATATTTTTTGCGTTGACTTTTCGCTCTTCACCTTATATTTCGGTGGTATTTTTCGCATTGACTTTTCGCGCTTCGCCTTATATTTCGGCGGTATTTGGCTCTGCATTCCCTTAGGAATGACTTTTGAGCAGAAAACTTACACTACACTCCCTTAGGAACGACTTTTTGTAGCTTCGACAAAACTTATACTGCGCTCCTTTAGGAACGACTTTTTTTGTATCTTTGTCAAGACTTACACCGCTCCCTTAGGAACGTCTTTTGAGCTTCGGTAATTTTTGAGTTTCGGTAAATTTTGAGCTTCGTAAATCTGTGACGAAGATATATTTCATTTTAATAGAAGAATCTATTACAAGGAATTAAAACTAGATTTACATTACTTGTTCTTTATTGAAAAACAAAAAAGACATAAAATTTAAGAAATTTTTCAGAGGTAGGATATCTCCCAATAAATGTGCTTTGATTCCGGCACAGTGCTGTTGACTGTGCGAGCTTTGGATTCCTCCGTGAATTCCCGTTGCTGTTGAGAGTGCTGGTGCCCTTCTGGCTGCTGGCTTCAGGAATAGGTCGGTTGTAGTGGTGGTGGGGTGGAAGTTGTGGCCAATAAGCCTGTGAATGGCTAGCCGAAGCAACACAAGCTTCAGGATGATTGCCCACATACTCTGGTATGTAGGGAGAATGGCACGAAGTAGTGTGCAAGACCTACTTTGGTTGATTCTACCGCACTTCGGCTTCTGTTATTTCCTTTTGCTTCTGAATGGTGATTTGGCACATTCTTGTAGTATGGCCCTTGTCCTCACTACAGAATAAGCAGTAGATCTTTCTAGGCTGATCCCCAAATCTTCCCCCGAAGCCCCTAGCGCCTCTGCTCCTTGGAGCTGGTGGCCTGAAAGAACTTTGCTGTTGCCCCAAAGATTGCAAGGTGTATTGCGACCTCTGAGGCTAACTCCCTTTGTCATCATTCTGAGTGGAACTATGGATTGACCTAACATGCCTCGGGTGGATTCTTCCTCCGAAGCCCCTGGTCATTTTCGAGAATCTGTAAGCTTCCTCCCTTCTCTGGCGGAAGTCGTTGTCAGCCTGGATGTACTCGTCCATCTTTTGGAGCAGCTTCTCTAGAGTTTGTGGAGGCTTTCTAGCAAAATATTGGGCAGTAGGTCCTGGCCGAAGACCCTTGATCATGGCCTTAATGAAAATTTCATTGGGCACTGTAAGCGCTTGTGCCCTCAGTCGCAAGAACCTTCGGACATACGCTTGGAGGTTTTCCTCATGGTCTTGTGTGCATTGAAACAGGGCCTGAGCTATGACGGGCTTCGTCTGAAAGCCTTGGAAACTTGTCACCAGCATATCCTTGAGCTTCTGCCACGAAGTAATAGTCCCTGGCCAAAGAGAAGAATACCATGTTTGGGCTACATTCCGGACTGCCATGACGAAGGACTTCACCATAACTGCGGTATTGCCTCCATACAAAGATATAGTTGCTTCGTAGCTCATAAGAAACTGCTTTGGATCTGAGTGCCCATCGTACATGGGAAGATGAGGTGGCTTGTATGATGGGGGCCATGGGGTAGCCTACAGTTCTGCTGCCAAGGGAGAAGCATCATCAAAAGTAAAGGTATCATGATTAAAATCATCATACCATCCATCTTCATTGAATAGGCCTTCCTGATGAAGCTCCCTATGCTGGGGCCTTCGGTTTTGTTCATCTTGAGCAAGATGGCACACTTCTTCAGTAGCTTCGTCGATCTGCCTTTGGAGATCAGCCAGCCACACCATCTTCTCCTTCTTTCTTTGTACTTGCTGATGAATGATCTCCATATCCCTGATCTCTTGGTCCAACTCCTCCTCCTGGACTATTGGACTGGTGGCTTTCCTCTTCTGGCTTCGGGCCTCTCGAAGAGAGAGAGAGTCTCCTGGTTTGGGTCTAGCGGCTGCAATGCAGCAGCCCCTAGCGCTGAAGCTTTCTTCGGCGGCTTGACGTAGGTCAGTACTTGCCGAATGTGGTCGAAAGATTTCACCGGAGGTGGGCTCCAATGTTGGTAACTTGTTCTCAAGTGCTATGAATTAAGAACAAGGCAACACAAAATGTTAAATGTTAATGCCCTTCGTCCTTCGAAGCATTATTTCCCTTAGGATATAATGATCTCCAGATGAAGGTCATGAAGGACATACCTTCATTATCGCGGTATATGTTAATAAAAGAAGAAGCACGTGAAATATAAGAGACAACATGAACAATTATATAGCGTTACCAATTCGTCCTCATTATGTTATCATGGAAAAATAGAAACAATATCAAATTACATATGTACCCTCGGCTTGACAGAAGATAAAAGTACAAGCGTGATGCACGAGCAAGTACCAGTCAGCGTGAACAGTATGGGGGTACTGTTCATCTATTTATAGGCATAGGACGCAGCCTATGAGAATTTACATTCATGCCCTATGACGGAACCTCCCAAGTCATTAGGCCCACCTACAGTTGTCCTTGTCCAACGGACTTTAGACAACCCTGCAGGTGCACCTGATCACTTGACAAGTTCGGTACCTGAATTCCTTACCTTTCCCAAGAGCATTTTACCCATCACGCAGACATTACAATACATCGGAGATACGAAAATGCGGAAGAAATTACAATAACTTACTTTTTTTGAAAAGTAAGACAAAGTTATATAGTTACAGACCAAAACATAATATATGAGTGCTGAGTATTATTATTACAAACCATGGGAGGCAAAAACCCCTTCCCGATAAGTATTAAACAAAAGTTTTACGAAGGATCCTTTCCTCCCGAAGCTTTACTCCTGGCTTTCTTCTTTGGGAACCACCTTTAAACAAAAGCAGCAAAAGTTTGCCGCTTCTTCACCTAAAACCACTGGGACAAAGCCCTGAGTATGAAGTGTACTTTCGCAAGACTTACCCGACAAAGTAAAAGACTCTCAAGGATATGCTGGCCTTTGGGGATCAAGGCATGGTTTATCAATAGTCAAAGACCCTGTTTGCAGAAATGCTTACTAATAGTGGATCCTTAAAATCTAGTTTTATTTGTCAGGTTAAGTAAAATTACCTACAACTAGAGTCCTTTCTACCCTAGTTCAATCACTGGACCTGCACTAGCCAATTTCTTAATCACCCTTTATCTTCACTGGATTTCTACGTATAGGGCAGTGACCAAGTCTTCATAACCGTGAAGTTACGGCGATCCGAATCGATTATACTCAGCTGAGGATCTCTAATCACACGACATATGTAGCACTTAACCCTTGCATATGTCAACTCACCACCGGGATTCTTAAGACCAGATCAGGTTCACGCCAATCGAGAGCACAGATACACCACCGTCCAGCCTCTTGCCACGAGGGTACACGCTACTCTCGCCATCTCTCCACTCCCATTGCATGGTATCTTATTCTGGTATTAGTCTGCCCGAGGCAAAGCTTACCCATGACGAGGCATGTGACCAGTTAAAGGGTCCTCGGTCATCAAGCCTACATCAGCACGGTCCTTAATCGACTCAGACTGAGACACTACACCGAGACTCTCTTCTCGTGCAAGTCACCCGCCCGGTCTCAGCTTAATCATTTCAAACCCAAAGTTTGGTACCTGGTAGAGGTACATCTTTTCCGATGTTGAACCCATCATGGCCGTGATGGATCCACCATCAAGTTTTATTTTTGAAAACATCCCTCCCACTTTGCAACATCATCTTTTGTAAAAACAAAACATTTTATTTTTCTAAAGCAAAGCTAAGCATAAGAAAAACCTTTTTTAAAACAGGGATTTAAGGAAATAATCAAGTCCAAGGAAGGAGATGCAGCAATAGTTTAGCACACAACTCCTATCACCTAATGCATCAAGTAAGTGAGAAAGATTTTAAAAGGAACAAGGAGGTGGAAAATGCACCGGGGCTTGCCTTGTGTTACTGGTGAATCAGGCTCTGCCCCACTGATGTCAAAATAGAAACAGTTGCCTGCCTGAAGTTCCTCAGGTGGTGGTGGTGAAGTCTTCGCTTTTTCGACTTCTACTTCTTCTTCGTTTTCTAAATATAACCATACATAATAATGAATACCCATGTAATGCTCATGAGAGTGCAAAGATAATAAAAGTTTATTATCTAAGGTCTTGAATACAACTTTCCTTCACGGATCACCGAGAACTTAGGGTTTTCGGAGTCAATAGTGAAGTTCATAGGGCAGGGGGGCTAGGGTTTTGGGTTCTAAGCATCAAACATGGTCCAAATCATTCCAAACATTACCTAAGGCCTTTAAATATTATATAGAGTTTATCCTAAAAGTTTAGTGAATTTTGGATTTATTATTTATTCTCTAAAAATCCAGAAACAAGGTTTTTGGCTATTTTAAATACTCTATAATTTCCTATTTGGACTAAAAATCAAGAAACTATTTTTATTAAATACCATAGGAAATTAGAGACCTAGCAAAATTGGTTTGGTAATTTTATCATTTTTCTACAATTTTCTAGAATTGTTTTAGCTCTGGCAGAAAAGGAAAAAGAAAACTATGAATAGTATTGGACCTAAACCAGCCCAGTCGGCCCAATCTGAACTGGAAACGGGGAGGCGCCCGTGCGTGCGTGCGCCCGCGTTGGTGGTTTGCACAAAAGCCCCTGATGACCCGAATAATGCGCTAAGAACCCCCGGCCACTATTCATTGTCTCACTGACAATTACACTGGGTCCCCCGACTTCTATTCCTTCTCCAAACAGACCTAGGGTCCCGACGCGCTCGCCGTCGATCACCACGCGGCGTGGACAGGCCCAGACCAGCGACGACTGCCCTAACTAGCTACGGGGTGAGCACTACCACTTCTAGGCGACCTAGGAACGAGCTTCACTTTGGCTTGCATACGCAGAGGACGTTCTACCCACGCACATGGCGGAACCCGCGACGTCGAGGCCGCGTTCCCGTTCAATCATGCCCGAATTGGTCCAGCGGCTACCACAGCGAGTTTCACGGGTATACAAAGCTACTAAAACAACACTCAAGAAGTGCATAGCCATACCCGAGCGGCCTGGCCACGGAGCGCGGAGAACAAGCGGTTACCGGTGACTGAGAAAGGGGAAAACGTTGCGGTGACGAACTCGGGCAAAATTGGGAGGTGAGGTTAGGGCTATCCGGTCGCAAAGTGCTACCGATTCACCGTGCACACTCAATTTGGAGAGAGGTGGAGAAGGCAGTGCAAATTTTGGTTTTTCCCAAGCTTGCGGGTGAGGCTGTGAGTGCCTCGCTGTGGTCCATGCCGCTATTTAAAGCCACGACGGTCCGGCTAACCATCAGCGGCCGCGGATAGCGTTGTTAGCACATGTTTACCATGTAGAGGAGAGGTACAGTGAGGGAAGAGCAAGGTATGGCTGACACCGCGGCGGAAGTGACCGATCCACGGTGACCGCCGGTGAGATATCTCCGGCCACCTACGATTGGGTTCGCGGAATTGCGCCACGTCCAAAGTTATCCATCTCACGATCGATTCCCTTGTTGATTCATCGAACCCATCTGCTTCAACAGTGCCTAGATTTTTGTTTCAGATCTTTTAGTGCATTGGATCTTCAGTGTTTATCTGAACCGGCTCCCTTCAATCCACTGGTTCTCTTGATTCTTGCTAAGGACAGGGCAATCTTCATTAATAAAATTGTTCCCGAATCATCAGTATTCAAACCTTTTACAGGATTTTCGGGTCAAAACTGAGCGAATTCAAAGATACGTCGCATCCAATTTAGCCCCATCCCACGGTGACCATTCCTGTTCTAGGGTTCAGTTTCAATTATTTAGCCCAGTTCTGACAGAGTAACTTTGGGCTGCCGTTTCTTTAATTTTTGTATAACAACAAAAGAGGATGTCTACATCAAAGTTATTCTCCTATAATAGCTCTACAAAATTGATGTGGTGACCTAGGGCAAAAACGTTATAATTTGAAGACTATAGGGCTTCAAAGTTGGTCCAAAAACACTGATTTCATACTTAACCTATAGAGTTCAAGCGTGGCTCTTTTACAAATAATTCCAAAACTCAAGGTTTAACTTGAAAATCCACTTATTTGTAAACCATATGACTCAAGACACCTTAACTTCATAGTTTTTGCACTTTAGTCCAAAAGTGCACTAATTTTGCACTTAGCCCCCTAGGGTTTAAGTCTAGGGTTTTCTAGGGTCTTATTTAGGGTTTTTGGTTCTCCTAGGGTTTGCATATCCCATAAGTCTATTCAAGGTGACATTGTATGATCATCTCTAATGAGTTTTGAAGCTTTCTCTTATTAGGCTTTTCTTTGTCCTTCTAAGCCCAATTTAGGGTTAAGTATCCTACTCTAGGGTTTTATTCATAAAATGTCATAGCAACACAACTTGTTTGAAATTTTTGCCTAGTGAATGCACTCTAGGTGTGACAAACACATGATATGCCAATGCTTATGATGTTATGCTCAAGTTTTAGTAACAGTAACACTATCGGTGTTACATGCCCTTTACAATTATTATTAACTTATAGACAATTCTATGAGGACTAGATAGCCTTTTCCCCTTTAAGTCGGTTCCTTTTTCTGCCATTTAGCCGAAGCTCCTCTCCACGTAGCTTTGGAGCAACTTCAACCTTCGTCACGATCATGCTTTCTACGTCATACATGCTTTTAGCCTGAGTCCGAAGGTTCCTATTCACATGTCACACTTGAAGATATTGTTAAAACACGTTTTTGAGGACCTTCGGAGGACGAAGGCCCCCAACAGTATACAACTATTTTTGGGGTCTTAGTGAACTTAAGGATTTTAATCATCTCCTTCAAGTTTTATTGGACTCTCAGGGAGACTTAGTTGTATGATATTAATTTCTTCTACAATTTTCCTTTTTACTTTCTATTTAGGCTTAATATTGAGTGCTTTTGAACTATCATGGTAATTTAGAATTTTCCAAAAATGTTGCAAAAATTATAGTGGATAGACATTGGTCTCTGTAGTTTATTCTAAAAATTTGAGATTAGAATATAATTCAGATAAACCTTGGGCAAAAATGACAAAAATGAGGGTAAAATGTCACGTTGTACTACAACTCCAATTTAGGTGAGGGTTCTGGACTAAAACTTATTTTTACTAAGATTCATGTGTGATAATAGGTCTCTGTGCCAAAAATCACAGAAATTGACATAATGGTTATTTAGTTGTGATTTTCTAAAGTTTAATGTCAAAATGCACTTATAACTAACTTGTCATTTGAAAAATATCAAACAACAAAACTTATATTTTTCCTAGATTCATATTAACATATTATGTATTATCCCAAGGATTGAGGTGGTTTCTCCTTAGGATTATTTTTCTAGGATTTTTCTAAGTTCTTATTGTTTTCATGAAATAAAATGGGGTGCATTTCTTTGGTACTAACAGAGGGTTCAACAAAATTTTCTAGTGAACTATGTTACTAAAGTAAGCTAGGAAAAATGTAGTTGCCCTTTAGTTCTTATTTTAAACTCCCTTTTCCATTTTCTTAAGGTTTGGACCAAGACAAGTTTTAGTGGCTAATCCCTCCTCACTATGGTGTACTGAGGAGTTTATCATTTTTAAACAGGGTAGTTAATAGTTAAGTATATCTCTAATTTTTCTTAACCTCAGTCCAAAAGTATAGCTATTTTTCCTTTATTCCTTTAATTTTGGGCAGTTTACTATTTAAATCAAAACTCTAAAAAGTCTTACAGTACTCAGGGTGTTTGATATTTTTCCTAAGCAGTTCAAAATATTTAGGACCTAGCAAAATTGGTTTGATCAAATTTGGCAGGATAAAATGTGAGTTATGAATTTTGCAAGTTCTGTATTCATTTAAAAGAATAAAACTTAAAAGGTTTAAGGAAAACAGGTTTTCACCGAGACCCCTGGGGTTTCCCTTAACTAATCCTTTAAACCATACCCCTGTGGAACTATTCCCCTAAGTCATTGACTTCGCAAAAATCCCCCTAGCCATTCTTTCATTCAACCCAGGCTCCCTCCCCCTTGTAACAGTAGCCACAGAGAGAAAAAGGGTGGCGCGGCTTACCGGCGGCGAGGGAGGTCCGGTGAAGGGCTGGGTGAGGTCCGGGAGGTCCTGGCGGTCACGTCGAGGTGTGGGTCATCGACGGTGGTGGCCGAAATAGGGCTGACCGCGTGCGCAGGCGGTCGGGCTTGTCGGAGGCGTGTGCTCCAGCCTGCTCACGTCGGTAGGGCTCAATCAAATGGCACAGGAAGCTTCACGGGAAGCTAAGGATGCTATAGGTATAAGGAATCAATGAATGGCTTACCGTGGAGCTCGGTCTACGTGCGACGGCGGCCGGTTGAAGTCCAGCGACGTCGATCCGGCGTCTCCGGCGTGGTTTTGTTCAATCCGCGGCTTGGGTAGCTTCACTGAGGTCCGTAGAAGCTAACCCGAGGGTCAGACGCGATGGAGAAAGGCTGGCTTGGCCGGTCTACGGTGGTCGTGGCTTACGCGGCCGCTGGCACGCCGTTCTCTGGGAAAACGCCGGCGAACTCGTGCTCGGGCTGGGTCAGGGACGCACGGGGGTGTACGGTCGAGGCCGGGGTGGCTTTTATAACCACGGGCGCAGGCGTGGGCGTGGGGTTGGCAGGGTGCAGTGCTGCGCGCGTGGGCTGAGCGCCGAGGGCGTGCTCTGGTGTTGCCAGGGCGCGTCGAACACGTGGTCGTGTTCATCTGCCCAAGTTCTTGCGTGTGCAGAGGTCACAACCGTGCGAATCTCGCCAAAGGTCTTGTGCAATATTTCTTCCTAGCACCTAGGGCTAGCTAGTTTGTGTAAGTTCCAATGGAAGATCTGCCCTAGCTTACAAGATATGTGGGCGCCAAGTCTTGTTTGTGTGCACTGTTCACCAACGACAAAACTGATGGCAAACCATGTCAAACGACCTTAGTTTGTTTTCAAATTTTTCAGGGGTGTGCCTTGGGTAATTTGGCCACTTTTTGCTATTTGGTCCAAGTGGTTTTGGCGCCAGCACAAGGGTGAACCCATTTGATCTTTGGGCTAGGGTTGGTTTGGGGACTTAGAGAATTTTTGAATGGCTGTAGTGTGCTCCCCACTTGGTGAATTGTTTTGGGGTTTTTGTTGTGCCTTTTTGTAATACCTTCCTTAATACGTTTTTTAGATTTACTATTATACTTCATCTTTGGTAAAGGTTCCCTTATATGATTTGGCTATTTGCCCACTCTATCCCCTTTAACCCCATGTTTAGGGTTTAATGGCTTAAGAGGGGAATTAGGGTTTTAGAATCCTTTTTCATGAGTGAGAATGGATGAAGGCTACGGTGTCTCTTTGGTTATGATCAATACTTAGCTTAGCCATGATTCTAAGGCTCTTAGTACCTTCACTTCCTATTTTTCATATTGGATTAGAGGCCATAGGTGTGCTCCTTTGGCCAGGGCTTTGGGTAACACCTAGGGTGTTACACCCTTCCCCGCTCAGCCCACTTCTCATGCTCTCATTTCTTTTTCCCACGTGACAGTATCATATGGGCCCGCGTGGACAGCAAGCATTCGCACGCGGGCGCTCGTGTGCCGGAGTCTGGGTGAGTACGACATGTGGGACCATGGGGATAGCCTCTATGCTCGTGTGTGAGACATGTGTAGCCGATTGGTGGGACCCCCCATTCGCCACTATGTTTCTCTCCCCTCGTAACCAACCCAACGTCACCTTGCAACAAACTCGCTAACAGTATGGATGTGCCAGCTAGCGAATCTCTGTGGTCTTGGGGATATACAAACAACGCTGCCGCACCTTTCCATGGCCATCCCATCTCTTCGGTCTTCGTGCACGCCGAGCTAAGAGAGAGTCATGCCTTGCTAGATGGAAGAAAATGCTTTCACGCGTGATTCTGCGTTCTCCGCCTTGTGGTGCCCTATGAGGGGGTTGTGGAGGGTTTCTAATGCACGTGAATCATGACCGCACAAGCCTCAAGCACACGGATAGACCCTAGGAATCACTCATCGGAGCCCTCCCTTAGCCCGAAGTCACGTCACGCCGTGGTTAGGATCCACCATGGTGTAATTCCTCGATATGATTCTCCTAACACCTCCGCCATTCTTCCAGCTTTGTGTATCCGTGCCGCAGGGAATTGCTCGCACGACATGGTACATGGGTTGTGTCACTGTGCCGCAGGGAATTGCTCACCATTGGTCATGAGGACCATGGAGCCATAGCTCGGCTTGGACAGCACCACCGGCCTCAATAAGGCTACCCTTGAGTAATTCACCGTGCCCTATGTAACACCTTTGATGTTACGAGAACTAAAACTTTGGTATGACATCATGTGCACTGGCATTACATTGTGTATGATACACCTAGAATGCATCCACTTGGCTAAAATTTCAAAACAAAACATGTGATGTGATGCTTGTGTGATGGTATGATCTGGTAAGGGGGGGACCATTAACTTTAGATGAGAGAATCTCTCCAAGAACTAGAAACATGTGACCTAATGTTGTGGACACTAAGGAGTGATCTTACCAAGTTTGGTAGATATGTTCATGAAATAATGACTTGGAGAAGTTAAGCACTTGATGTACCCTAGGACACTTAAAACCCTAATTTGGAGTCCAAACCCTAATTAGTGCCCTCTAGGGTGATATTCAATTCTAACCACTTTTTTGCCAAAAGTGTGTATATCAAAGTGGTAGAATTATAAAAACTAAGCAACTTTTATATTTGGAGATTTCCAAGTTTTGTGGTGAAAGTTGGAGTAATTTGTAAAAGTTCATAAGCACCTCTATTCTTGAACCCTAGAAAACAATGTTGAGGAGCCAACTTTGGGATCTTGCATCTCTTAATCCATAAGGGATTTTCTATAAGTCATTATGGCAGAGTTGTAGAGTTACTATAGTAGTCCAAATTTGATTAAGTGACTTAGCCCAAGAACTGTATGAAATTTGGAGAAAAATGCCCTGGAAGTCGGGTTGTCAGTTAAGCAGTATTCTGAACCTAGACTGACAGTGGCATGAGTATAACTTTGGAGCCAATTTATGCTTGATCCATTGAGTGAATGAGCAGGATCCTTATGACAAAGTTAAAGCTGGTATGTTGGAGAACAACTTTGATGCAGATGGGTTGGTAGTTCACTGCATAAAAATCGAAGTAAAAGGGACCCAAAGTCGGTCTATCAGGCAAAGCGATGAAGCCATTCAGGGTGAACAGTCAACTGAAGAAGGTCCTTCTCGCCGTCGGTGTGTCGTGAGCCGTGATCCACGCTTGGTGCCATAATTCGTGCAAAGCTAAGGACGACGACTACACAGTGATCAAAAAGATCGGTGGTAGGGTGAAAAGATCTGAGGGGTTGAATTGGGGCTCTACGCTGCCGTGCCCACTTGACGGCGACGAGGCCGAGTGGCTGTCACTTTGGTGGCTACAAGCTTCCTCGGTTGTGCCACGCCAGGGACCAATTCACCATGTTGCCATAATCGTGTTAGATGGCAAGTTACCCCTCCGTGAGCTATTGCACTACTACGCCCCACAAAGCTTAGACCAGTGAATGATTTCACCGCCGTGGAATTCAATCCCATCTCAAATTCGTGAAGTAGGTGGCCGGTCTCTTTAAATTGAATGCCCTCCCTACTTTGCCTCTCTGTTACGCACCTAGCCCACCGCTCATGCTTCGTTTCATCCACCATAGCCTGAGCTTACCGAATTTTCCCGGGAATGGTCACCAACGCTACTGTGAAACACCTCACTGTGGCCAGAGAATTCTAGGTTGGTTCATATCCCTCTAGTCTATGTTCTAGTGTCCTTAGGATCTCTTGTTGCTCACCGGCTTGATCGATTGAACTCTACCGTAGTAAACTAGCCGAAACGCCAGCTTGTCATCGCAGGACGCCGTCGTGGACCGCCACATGGATAGCTAACCTGGGCTTTCCTATGGCTGTCTCTGCCACCGTTCCCAAACCTAGACTTACTCGTGATGCTTACCGTGTCCACAATTTGAACTCTACTATAGCCGAACCGGAACCAAGCTTGGTTACCCTCGGTGTCCACCATGAACATGACCAGCCGAGACTGCGGACTATAGATGCTCGATTAATGTAACACCCTGAATTTTGGGGTATAAAAATTTCTTTGCTATATATTTAAAATTCAGGTGTTACACTCTCCTTTTTCTCCTCTTTTCCTTTGTCCTATATAGTGGGGAGTTATTCTATATTATATATATATGTGTTAGCTTTGGTGAGATAAATCCTATGGGGAGTATGAAATGTTGCATCATGCTGGAGCATCTATTTTTGGATGATGACTATGTTTTGGTGTGCATCCATTTAGACTCATGAAGCGTGTTTGAATTTAAATTCGAAAGCCAAAACTATATTCAAAATATAGATAAAAAAGCAATAAAAAGGTAAAACCTCCCTCAACCACTTTTTCTCGTCCAGCTGACCCTTGCGCACGCCGCGCCTTGGCTCAGCCCCACGGCCCACTTCTCGTGCCCTCGCCTCGGCCTGCTCGTGCCTGCGGCCCAGCGTGTTGTGCACTCCCGCCCCCTGGCCCACTCCGCGTGCCCCTTCCGCTCAACAACGCAACCAGCAGCCTAGCGCCCCGATGCGTACACGCGCGCAAGCGCGCAGCTGCGCAGTTCTCTGCCCATGGTGGGACCCGCACGCTAGGTCCTCTCCTACTCTCATAACTGACCCCCTCCGCTTAGCCTAGCACGGTCACGCCCACGTCGCATGGACCTCGGCAACTGCCTGTTCTCGATGCCCCTTCAAACGCCAGCACACCCGCTCGCCCCTCCTACAAATCGGCTCGCTCTTCTCACCCATATGCATGTGCGCAGCCTCGTTGCCGTGTCGCGCTCGTCAACGCCGTTGTGTGCACGCACCCGGTGCACCTCGTCGTCCGCGTAGAGCCGCTCACCATCGCCGTCGTCCACGCCCTATCGAGTCGCGCCCTCGCCATCTCCGTCGAGCTCCAAGGTGAGGATCCCCGGCGTGTACCCCTAACCATGGCCTCTCTTTCTTCTCTATTCCTGTCGACACTCGGTGCCAAGGCAGCGCCCTGCTCGCTCGGTCAGCCATGGCCATGGCCAGGCACAGCTCCTATGGCGAACTCTAGCCCCCATGGTCTGGCATGTTTCTCCCTCTTGCCCCTGCGCGACCCTGCTCGGTAGGCGCGTCATTGTCCACCGTGGCGCTGGCGTTGAGCCCCCACCCTCCCCTAGCCGAGCTCCTAGCCAATTAGTCGCTGCTGGCTGAGCCCAGCCACCGCCAGTGCTGTAGGCCACAGCCTCCCCTGCATGACCTACCTAGAATCCTAGATGCAAGGCGTGTCCGTTGCTATAGGAAGAAGACAACTCCTCTCGTCGTGGGTTTCGTGTGGGAAAGGGAGGTGCGTGGGCCCACCCGATTCCCTACATGCAACCTACACGGCAACCTCCACACTCATGCATGCAGCAAAATTAGGAAACTGCACCACACTAGACCGAGATTTGTTGTGGATGTGCTCTTTGTGGCGCATCTTCCGGCCAATAGATTTACGACGCATCAGTTGGCCACCATGTTTTTTTAAAAAAAAGACCCTGCTTTTATTTCAGAATTAATTTACTATTTCCCTGAGTCTGGCAAAAGTCATTTGGTACCCCAAAAAATATATAGTTAATTGTTTATATGCCCTTAGATATTTAAACCTCATGTGGTAAATCCGTTTCAATTCGTTCCCAATTGTGTTAACCTCTTAAAAAATGACAATTTTGTATTAGTAACATTATTTGGTCGCGACACACGTTTTAATTAATTAGTTGATTATTTATTTATTCGAGCTATTAAAGTAGTAATTTACTTAAACTAATTTATAGTTTTAGTTGTTGCACTTTATAAATACCTATTAATATGATTACACTTACTCGAATGTTTCAAACTAATAATTGTTTAGTATAAACACGACACATATTTAGTATTTCTCGCCTATCTTGTGCGCTGTTCACACGTGTGGCGCTCGTCGTTGTCGCGTTGTTCGCTCGTCGTTCGTGCTGTTTCACGTGTCGCGCGTGTTGTTTCACGTTTCACACGTCGCTCACGCACGTTGCGCGCTGTCCATGGGCGTAATTAAACTGTGTCGCATATAACCACTTGTGTTAGTTAATTAATTACTTGTTTAATCCGACAACTATTAGAATAGAAGATTAATCGAAACTAAGTAGTAATTTTTATTTAATAAAGGTCAATTAATATAATCACGTCGAATCAAATGTTTTAACTAGCACTTGTTTAGAGTAAACGCGATATGCTCTCGACCGTAGCTTTGCCTACTATGCTTCATTTCGTGTGACCGCGGTAGCGAGCTCTATTTCGTATTGCACGTTTTTATAATGGTTTTCTTTGTATGGTGTAATATTCTTATGCATATATGTTTGTTTGCTTGTGCCTGTTCGTCTTCGCTTCGCGTTGCGATTAGATCGCGATTCGTTTCTGAGTTTCGAGGTGTAACGCCCTGAATTTGGGGGTAGATTTTTTTCTTCTTTTCCCTCACCAAATTCAGGCGTTACCCTTTCCTTTTCCCTTTTCTCCTTGCTAATCCTTGATCTTTTCCAAAGTATAGCGGGATTCGGCTTGAGATCTCCTCGCCGAACCATGCATACCTTTTGATTGTTTAAAAATGTGAATGCATTCATCTAGAGGAAAATAGATTTTAGAAAAAGAAAACCTTTTCCTTCTCCTCTCCCCCCTCCCCATTTTCGGCCCAGCCGCCCCCCCCCCTTTTCCCCCCGCGTGGGCCTCGCGGCGGCCAAGCCGCCCCCCTTTCCTTCCCGCCGTGGGCCACCTGGCGGCCTAGCCGTGCGCCCCCCCACCCCCTTTGGGCCCAGCCGGCCCAACCGCCCCCCTCCCCTTTCCTTTTCAAAAAATCCCCTCCCCGCGGGTCAGGCCCGTCATCCCTCTCTCTCTCTCTCTCCCTCACCCTAGCCCTAACCCTAGCCGCCACCGCCCCTCCCCCGCGCCGCCGCCGTCCTCCCCTACGGTGAGGCCCTCCCTCCTCCCTCCCCCTCCCTCTTTCCTCCCCTCCCTCCTCCTTCCCTCCCGCCGGCGCCCGGCCAACCCGCACCGCCCGCCTCGGCCCCGGCCCCGGCCGCCTTCGGCTCGGCCGCGCCCGGCCGCCCGCTCGGCCACCCCGCCCGCGCCCGGCCACCCCACGCCGCCCCGCCTTCGGCCGTCCCCGGCGAGCCCGCCGCGCTGGCCTCGCCCCACTCGGCCCCCCCCCCCGCGACCTCAGCCGCCCGACCCCGCCCGGCTCGGCCGCTCGCGCCCGGCCTCGGCCGCCCCCGACCCCGGCTCGGCCGCCTCGCCGCGCCCCGCCTGGCTCGGCCGCCCCGCGCCCCGGCCCCGGCCCAACCGCCCCGCCCCGCGTTCGGCCGCCCCCCGGCGAACCCGCCTCCGTCCCCGCCCCGATGTGGTGACCGACCGTGTCCTCGCTCGCCCGTGCCCGCTTGCCCCGGCGTGCTTGCCCGCTCGCCCCGCCGTGCCTTGCTCGCGTCGCGACGGCCCTCGGCGTGGCCTCGAGCTCGGCCCAGCGCACGGCCCCGACGCGTGCGCGACTCGTTCGCGGCACGCTAAGTGTGGCTTTGCGCGTTCGCGTGTTCGCGCAGCGTTCTGGCGTAGCTCGTCGTGCTCGTGACGCGACGCATAGCGCCCTGTCACGCTCGCGACACGATCGTCTACCCCCTAGCCCCCGTCTACCCCCCCCCTATCCTATGCGCGCTAATCACGTTGTTTATATTAATAAGATAGGAGTCTCAATTTGGAAATTGGTTACGTTGGTTAATTTGTATAGCTAATCGTCTATCTTATTCGATGTTAATCTACTAAAAATGGTCACGTTTACATTAGTGCATGTAGCTAATTCTTGTCATTGAAGCTAAGTAGACCTGGAGCACGTATCATTTAGTTGTTCGTCTACCCGTAGTGCGTCTCGGGCATAAGCTTTAACCCTCACGAGACCTTTCCCCGCCTCTTTCTAACCATGGTAAATTCATCATCGTATGTGATATTCTATGCATATTTACTTTATTTGTTCTTTCGTAATGGTGTACTGTTTGTTTCCTAATTTGAATGGATGGATGTATGTATGCTTGCAATCGCATAGAGAACGATCCGGTCGAAGAGCCCGAGGAACTCACAGGAGAAGCCCCTGAGCAGCAGTCGGTTGGTGGAGGCAAGTGTCCTTTGACCTATCTCTGTCCTAATCATTCTTTAATTCACCTCCCGCATTACACATTTATACTTAAGGATTGACTAGCTTTTGTTATCCATGTCCTTGTTTACCTATTTGGGTCGGATTATTATTGTTTAGCTTTGTGCTATTGCTCAACTCTAATCAATGAACATGATGAGATTATATATGATACGCTGTTTTCCCTTCTCTTATTATGATGTTGTACTTGTGGCCTTTAAGGGGGCTCGAGCGGTTTCTCGAGTGCCTCTCCGTAAGGACCTGTTCTATGGATGACCGCCCGGGAAAACAGTGCAACCATGAGGGTGGAGTGGGATGCCCTTAGCTGAATAATTAGAGGATCCGGGGTGTAGTTCGCTTCGCCGTCGTGCCGTAAATGGGGCTCGGTGTACGCGGCTCGCTCTGCCAAGGTCGATTTGTCCCTTGGGGAGGAGTGCGATACATTTAGGAAACCTAACGGGCGGCTACAACCCCGGAGAATCTTTGTAAAGGCTACGTAGTGAAACCCTGCCTATTCACCTTGGTAGTGTTTAAGGGTTTGATCGGCCCGAGGCAAGAGGGAATCACGGCTTGTGGGTAAAGTGCACAACCTCTGCAGAGTGTTTGAAAACTGATATATCAGTCGTGCTCGCGGTTATGAGCGGCCAAGGGAGCTCCAGTGATTAGTGGTACTTGATCAGAGACACTTTGATTTACAGGTGGCAATGAGACTGATGGTTTTGGTTATGACTATGGTACTGGTAAGTGGTATTCTTTCCGTTTGGAAAGGGTACATCGGGCTAATAACTTGGGTTAATGCTAAAACCTGGCTTTCTATTAGTAAATAATAATCTGACCAACTAAAAGCAACTGCTTGACTTACCCCCACATAAAGCTAGTCCACTACAGCCAAACAGGATACTTGCTGAGTATGTTGATGTGTACTCACCCTTGCTCTACACACCAAACCCCCCCATCCCTAGGTTGTCAGCATTGCAACCACTGCTCGGGAGAAGATGAAGATGTGGAAGGAGACTTCCAGGAGTTCCAAGACTACGACGAGTTCTAGGTGTGGGTTAGCGGCAACCCCCCAGTCGGCTGCCTATGAAGGCCGCGGTTATCTACGTTTCGTTTTCGCACTTTGATTTATTGTAAGGACCATATGGATGTCTCAGACGTATGATGTAATCGACTATTATTTCCCCTTTTAATACTATTTGAGCACTGTGTGATGATGTCCATGTTATGTAACTGCTGTGTACGTGAATTGCTGATCCTGGCACGTACATGGTTCGCATTCGGTTTGCCTTCTAAAACCGGGTGTGACATAGGTGGTATCAAAGCTGTGCTGACTGTAGGACCGCTAACCTAGAGTAGAATGGTCGTTCTAAGGGCTATAGACCTCTGTCCCTGCCTTGACTTTGGTACCCCTTCAAAAGTTGGTCATATCAACCAAACCTATGTTCTACTATATATTATACCTTGCTGAAAATTTTGTTTTATTCTAATCCTTCATTTATTTATGATTCATTATTTGCTGGTCATATTGATTCTGTTCTCACTCTTTTGCTTGCGGTGTCTTTTGTAGATGGCTCGACTTAGACATACTGCACGAAAGTCTGTCATCCCCTTCTTACCCTCCCGCCTTGCGGAGCATCCGCTTCGCCGTCCCGTGGCCGGTCAGTCCAGCCACTTGGAGAGACTACACCACCGCCTGCATGAGGAGCAGGAACGTCGACGACAGGAGCAGCAGGGCTCTTCTTTCTCGCTCCAGCAGGAGATAAAGTCCGTGAGGAGCTGCTCCCCGTGCTTCCCCTGGAGGCGCCCCCTGCACCACCACTGGGCGCCCCAGCCTCTGGAGTAGCTGCTGGAGGAGACCCAGACGATGGAGGTGGCGATGACAGCTCGAGCCACGACACCGACCTCTCTGCTGACCAGGAGCGGGAAGGATGGGTTGCTCGACCCATCACTCGCGACGCTGCTCGCGGGTGTCACTTCCACGATGCGCTCGACACCCTGCTACGTCGGGCACTTAACCGGCGTACTTGGTCCATCGAGTATCGCTGTGTGGTCTACCAGCATAGTCGCGGGGTCTACCCGGACCGCTGGGAGGTGACCTGCTTGGTGCGCCGTCTAGAGAACAGTCTCCAGGGTGCAGAGGCCTGCTCAGAGCACTATTCTATCTCTGAGCGAGACTCAGCTGAGGCAGCCATGCAAGATGCCGCACGGCGTGCGCTTTCGCACTACTGCTCGGTTCTCGGTGGGGTAGCTGACGGTCTCGACCTGAAGTATTACCCCCGCCGTCCATCTGGAAGCACAGGAGGCGTGATTGTTTCACCTGCTGGTGAGGACAATCCTAGGTTGAGCAGCACAGTCAACCTAGCCGCCGTGCTAAACACGGAGCTGGACCATGCACTAGACGAGCTGAGTAGGGCTCGTGCTGAGATCGCCCTGCTGCGGGCTGAGCGCGCGGAACGTCGTCACCTGGATGATGGTTCCCCCGCTCCCGTTGGGACTCAGCACCTGTACCGCTCACCTCAGCGTGGACGCCAGTCTTATGGCAATCCCGACTGCAAGACCAAGATAAATCTAGAACCATAGATCGCTAGAGTCGGATCTTGTAATTAATACAAAATATATACGTAGAAGCTACAGTCTTAGCGTTAGTCTCGCTTTTAGTTAGTCTTAGTTAGACAGGGTAGTTTGTTATATCCTGTGCATTTATGTTTGTCATGATGAACTACGTTTGGTTTGGATCTTTGTAATGACAGTCACCAGAGTGTGGGTATCCCCTGCATTTTGGTTTACCTGTTATATGTTAATGGAGTTAGTTATATAGTTGGGAAACCTTTTATTCCACTTTCCTCTTCATCTGAGAAGCTGTGTGGTCTGTGTTGGAGATCAGTGAAGATGCTCATCTTTTCAGTGCTGTTGAAGAATTCTATACTCTTTTCTTATGCTGCAAGATTTGCAAGATCAGTTCTGATGTGTGGTTGCATTCTGCAGATGTCAGAGAACAGACGCAGAGGAGGAAGGCGTGCTCAGCAGGAGCGAGCCGCTCAGCAGGATGAGGTGCCCCAGCAACAGCACCTGCCGCCCCCGCCCCCGATGTCGATCGAGCAGATGTTTCTGATGTAGACTCAGGCAGTTCAAGCCATCGGTCAGACTCTGGCCGCCATTCAGCAGAAGCAGCTACAACAGCAGCAAGCACCGCCTCAGCCTCAGATGCCTTAGATGCCCAGAGACAAGCGTGCTGAATTCATGAGGTCATCCACCAACGTTTGCTCACTCTTCTGACCCCATGGATGCTGAAGATTGGCTGCACACTGTGGAGCGGGAGTTGCATACCGCTTAGTGCGATGACAGGGAGAAAGTCCTGTATGGTCCCCGTCTGTTGAGAGGAGCAGCCCAATCATGGAGGGAGTCTTACCTCGCCACCCATGCCAACCCCGACGCCATCACTTGGGAAGAGTTTAGAGGTAGCTTTCGTCAGTACCATGTGCCTGCAGGTCTGATGACAGTGAAGAAGGAGGAGTTCCTGGCCCTTAAGCAAGGGTCATCATCTGTCAGTGAGTATCGAGACAGGTTTCTGCAGTTGTCCCGCTATGCTCCTGAAGATGTCAACACCGACGCCAAGCGACAGTACCATTTCTTGAGAGGCTTGGTTGACCCGCTGCACTATCAGCTGATGAATCACACCTTCCCGACATTCCAGCACCTGATTGACAGAGCAATCATGACAGAAAGAAAGCGTAAGGAGATGGAGGATCGTAAGCGCAAGATCAGTGGACCCCAGCCTAGAAGCAGCAGCCGCCCTCGTTTCTCAGGCAATCAACCTCAGCAGTTCAGGCAGAACCAGCGTCCACATCAGCAGCAGCAGCAGTTCCAAAGGCAGTATCCTCAGCATCAGTACCAGAACCGTCAGAGCAATCAGTCAGGAGGTCAGTTTTAGAGGCAGAATCAGCAGGCACCTAGTCTTCCTGCCCCAGCAAGCCAGCAGAACAATCAGGCAGCACCAGCTCAGGTTGGAAATAGGGCATGTTTCCACTGTGGAGAGCAAGGCCATTGGGTGATGCAATGCCCGAAGAAGGCAGCCCATCAGCAGTCAGGCCCCAATGCCCCAGCAAAGCAGAATGTGTCTCAGCCTGGAGCAGGCAATCGCCCTTAGCCGCGTTACAATCATGGAAGACTGAACCACTTGGAGGCTAAAGCAGTTCAGGAGACCCCCGGCATGATAGTAGATACGTTCCCAGTCGACTCCCATATTGCAGAAGTGTTATTTGATACTGGAGCAACGCATTCTTTCATTACTGCATCATGGGTAGAAGCACATAATCTTCCAATTACTACCATGTCAACCCCCATTCAAATTGACTCAGCCGGTGGTAGAATTCGAGCCGATAGCATTTGTTTGAATGTAAGTGTGGAAATAAGGGGGATAGCGTTTCCCGTTAACCTTATAGTAATGGGTACTCAGGGAATAGATGTCATCCTAGGGATGAATTGGCTAGATAAGTATCAGGCAGTTATCAGTTGTGATAAAAGGACAATCAAGTTGGTGTCCCCACTAGGAGAGGAAGTGGTGACCGAGTTAGTCCCGCCTGAGCCGAAGAGAGGAAGTTGTTATCAGATAGCTGTCGATAGCAGTGAAGCAGACCCAATTGAGAGTATCAAGATTGTGTCTGAATTTCCAGATGTGTTTCCAAAAGACTTACCGGGTATGCCACCAGAGCGGAAAGTTGAGTTTGCCATAGAGCTTCTTCCTGGAACCGCCCCCATCTTTAAGAGAGCTTACCGAATATCCAGACCAGAGTTGGTTGAGCTTAAGAAGTAGATTGACGAACTGTCAGAGAAAGGTTACATCCGGCCAAGCACCTCGCCTTGGGCCGCCCCTGTCTTGTTTGTGGAAAAGAAAGATGGCACCAAAAGGATGTGTATCGATTATCGAGCTTTGAATGAAGTCACGATCAAGAATAAGTACCCTTTGCCCAGAATAGAAGATCTGTTCGACCAGTTGAGAGGAGCCAGTGTGTTCTCCAAGATTGATCTGAGGTCGGGTTATCATCAGCTCAGGATTCGACCTTCGGACATTCCGAAGACGGCATTCATTACCAAGTATGGTTTGTATGAGTTCACTGTGATGTCTTTTGGTTTGACAAATGCACCGGCCTTCTTTATGAATCTGATGAACAGTGTATTCATGGATTATCTTGATAAGTTTGTGGTGGTATTCATTGATGACATTCTGGTTTATTCTCAAAGCGAAGAAGAACATGCAGATCATTTGAGGATGGTATTGCAGAGATTGCGAGAGCACTAGTTGTATGCAAAGTTGAGCAAATGTGAATTCTGGATCAATGAAGTCCTGTTCTTGGGTCACATAATCAACAAAGAAGGATTGGCTGTGGATCCGAAGAAAGTGGCAGACATTCTAAACTGGAAAGCGCCAACGTATGCTCGAGGAATCAAGAGCTTCATTGGAATGGCTGGATATTATCGGCGATTCATTGAAGGGTTTTCGAAGATTGCGAAACCAATGACAGCGTTGCTAGGCAACAAGGTTGAGTTCAAGTGGACCCAGAAATGTCAAGAGGCCTTTGAAGCACTGAAAGAGAAGTTGACAACAGCGCCTGTCCTAGTCTTGCCTGATGTGCACAAGCCCTTCTCTGTGTACTGTGATGCTTGTTACACAAGTTTGGAATGTGTATTGATGCAAGAGGAAAGAGTTGTGGCTTACTCGTCCCGACAGCTGAAGGTTCATGAGAAGAATTACCCAATCCATGATCTAGAGTTGGCTGCAGTGGTTCACGCACTGAAGACATGGAGGCACTACCTGTATGGACAGAAATGCGATGTTTACACAGTCCACAGGAGTCTGAAGTACATATTCACTCAGTCAGAGTTGAATATGAGGCAGCGAAGATGGTTAGAGTTGATCAAAGACTATGAGTTGGAGATTCACTACCATCCAGGTAAAGCGAACGTAGTGGCAGATGCTTTGAGCAGGAAGAGTCAGGTAAATCTGATGGTCGCTCGTCCGATGCCTTGTGAGTTGGCCAAAGAGTTTGACAGGTTGAGTCTTGGGTTTCTGAACAATTCGCGAGGAGTCACAGTTGAGTTGGAACCTACCTTGGAGCGAGAAATCAAAGAAGCACAGAAGAATGATGAAAAGATCAGTGAGATTCGACGACTGATTCTAGATGGCAGAGGCAAAGATTTTCGTAAAGATGCAGAAGGTGTGATATGGTTCAAAGACCGCTTGTGCGTTCCCAATGTCCAATCCATTCGGGAGTTGATTCTTAAGGAAGCTCATGAGACTGCTTATTCAATTCACCCTGGTAGTGAGAAGATGTATCAGGATCTGAAGAACAAATTCTGGTGGTACGGAATGAAGAGGGAAATCGTAGAGCATGTGGCTATGTGCGATAGTTGTCGAAGAATTAAGGCAGAGCACCAGAGACCAGCTGGATTGTTGCAACCGTTGCAAATTCCTCAGTGGAAATGGGATGAAATCGGTATGGATTTCATAGTCGGATTGTCTCGCACTCGAGCCGGCTACGATTCCATTTGGGTAGTAGTGGACCGTTTGACCAAGTCAGCCCACTTCATACCTGTCAAGACCAACTACAGTAGTGCAGTGTTGGCAGAATTGTATATGTCTCGGATCGTTTGTCTTCATGGTGTGCCAAAGAAGATAGTGTCAGACAGAGGAACGCAGTTCACCTCTCATTTCTGGCAGCAGTTGCATGAGGCCTTGGGCACACATCTGAATTTTAGTTCAGCTTATCATCCACACACAGATGGTCAGACTGAAAGGACCAATCAAATTCTTGAAGATATGTTGAGAGCCTGTGCGCTGCAAGATCAGTCCGGATGGGATAAGCGATTGCCTTATGCAGAGTTTTCCTATAACAGCAGTTACAAGGCCAGTTTGAAGATGTCACCATTTCAAGCGCTCTATGGGAGGAGTTGTAGAACTCCGTTGCAATGGGATCAGCCTGGGGAAAAGCAAGTGTTCGGGCCAGACATTTTGCTTGAAGCCGAAGAGAACATCAAGATGGTTCGAGAGAACCTGAAGATTGCGCAATCAAGGCAGCGAAGCTATGCAGACACAAGAAGAAGAGAGCTGAGTTTCGAAGTCGGAGACTTCGTCTATCTGAAAGTGTCACCGATCAGAGGAGTCAGAAGATTCGGAGTCAAAGGCAAGCTAGCACCCCGCTATATTGGTCCATACCAAATTCTCTCAAGGCGTGGAGAAGTGGCCTATCAGCTCAGCCTACCAGAGAATTTGTCCGCAGTGCATGATGTCTTTCATGTGTCTCAGTTGAAGAAGTGCTTGCGTGTGCCAGAAGAGCAGTTGCCAGTGGAAGGTCTTGAAGTCTAGGAGGACTTGACCTACGTTGAGAAGCCAGTGCAAATCCTTGAGGTTGCAGACAGAGTCACCCGAAGGAAGACCATCAGAATGTGCAAAGTCAGGTGGAATCACCATTCAGAGGAAGAAGCAACCTGGGAGCGTGAAGATGATCTGTTGGCTAAATACCCAGAGCTCTTTGCTAGCCAACCCTGAATCTCGAGGGCGAGATTCTTTTAAGGGGGATAGGTTTGTAACGCCCTGAATTTGGGGGTAGATTTTTTTCTTCTTTTCCCTCACCAAATTCAGGCGTTACCCTTTCCTTTTCCCTTTTCTCCTCGCTAAATACCCGCCTCCGTCCCCGCCCCGACGTGGTGACCGACCGTGTCCTCGCTCGCCCGTGCCCGCTTGCCCCGGCGTGCTTGCCCGCTCGCCCTGCCGTGCCTTGCTCGCGTCGCGACGGCCCTCGGCGTGGCCTCGAGCTCGGCCCAGCGCACGGCCCCGACGCGTGCGCGACTCGTTCGCGGCACGTTAAGTGTGGCTTTGCGCGTTCGCGTGTTCGCGCAGCGTTCTGGCGTAGCTCGTCGTGCTCGTGACGCGACACATAGCGCCCTGTCACACTCGCGACACGATCGTCTACCCCCTAGCCCCCGTCTACCCCCCCTATCCTATGCGCGCTAATCACGTTGTTTATATTAATAAGATAGGAGTCTCTATTTGGAAATTGGTTACGTTGGTTAATTTGTATAGCTAATCGTCTATCTTATTCGATGTTAATCTACTAAAAATGGTCACGTTTACATTAGTGCATGTAGCTAATTCTTGTCATTGAAGCTAAGTAGACTTGGAGCACGTAGCATTTAGTTGTTCGTCTACCCGTAGTGCGTCTCGGGCATAAGCTTTAACCCTCGCGAGACCTTTCCCCGCCTCTTTCTAACCATGGTAAATTCATCATCGTATGTGATATTCTATGCATATTTACTTTATTTGTTCTTTCGTAATGGTGTACTATTTGTTTCCTAATTTGAATGGATGGATGTATGTATGCTTGCAATCGCATAGAGAACGATCCGGTCGAAGAGCCCGAGGAACTCACAGGAGAAGCCCCTGAGCAGCAGTCGGTTGGTGGAGGCATGTGTCCTTTGACCTATCTCTGTCCTAATCATTCTTTAATTCACCTCCCGCATTACACATTTGTACTTAAGGATTGACTAGCTTTTGTTATCCATATCCTTGTTTACCTATTTGGGTCGGATTATTATTGTTTAGCTTTATGCTATTGCTCAACTCTAATCAATGAACATGATGAGATTATATATGATACGCTGTTTTCCCTTCTCTTATTATGATGTTGTACTTGTGGCCTTTAAGGGGGCTTGAGCGGTTTCTCGAGTGCCTCTCCGTAAGGACCTGTTCTATGGATGACCACCCAGGAAAACAGTGCAACCATGAGGGTGGAGTGGGACGCCCTTAGCTGAATAATTAGAGGATCCGGGGTGTAGTTCGCTTCGTCGTCGTGCCGTCAATGGTGCTCGGTGTACGCGGCTCGCTCTGCCAAGGTCGATTTGTCCCTTGGGGAGGAGTGCGGTACATTTAGGAAACCTAACGGGCGGCTACAGCCCCGGAGAATCTTTGTAAAGGCTACATAGTGAAACCCTGCCTATTCACCTTGGTAGTGTTTAAGGGTTTGATCGGCCCGAGGCAAGAGGGAATCACGGCTTGTGGGTAAAGTGCACAACCTCTGCAGAGTGTTTGAAAACTGATATATCAGCCGTGCTCGCGGTTATGAGCGGCCAAGGGAGCTCCAGTGATTAGTGGTACTTGATCAGAGACACTTTGGTTTACAGGTGACAATGAGACTGATGGTTTTGGTTATGACTATGGTACTGGTAAGTGGTATTCTTTCCGTTTGGAAAGGGTACATCGGGCTAATAACTTGGGTTAATGCTAAAACCTGGCTTTCTATTAGTAAATAATAATCTGACCAACTAAAAGCAACTGCTTGACTTAACCCCACATAAAGCTAGTCCACTACAACCAAACAGGATACTTGCTGAGTATGTTGATGTGTACTCACCCTTGCTCTACACACCAAACCCCCCCATCCCCAGGTTGTCAGCATTGCAACCACTGCTCGGGAGAAGATGAAGCTGTGGAAGGAGACTTCCAGGAGTTCCAAGACTACGACGAGTTCTAGGTGTGGGTTAGCGGCAACCCCCCAGTCGGCTGCCTGTGAAGGCCGCGGTTATCTACGTTTCGTTTTCGCACTTTGATTTATTGTAAGGACCATATGGACGTCTCAGACGTATGATGTAATCGACTATTATTTCCCCTTTTAATACTATTTGAGCACTGTGTGATGATGTCCATGTTATGTAACTGTTGTGTACGTGAATTGCTGATCCTGGCACGTACATGGTTCGCATTCGGTTTGCCTTCTAAAACCGGGTGTGACACGAGGAATCGACAGTCAAGCTTCAGCGACCATGTGATCAGGTTCATCGAGTTCTACAAAGTTAAAGACCCTGAGCATCTGTTTGGTGAAGGCAAGTGTCCCTTGGCCCATCTATGCCTTACTCATTTTATAATTCACTCCCCGCATTCACACAATTTATACCTAAGGATTGACTAGCTTTTGTTTATGATGTCCTTGTATACCTATGTGGGTTGGGTTATTTTGGTTTAGCTTTATGCTAGTGCTCCACCCTAATCAATAAACATGATGAGATTATTTATGATACATTGTTCTTCCCTTTTGATTATGATGATGATACTGTGGCATTTAAGGGGACTCGAGTGGTTTCTTGAGTGCCTCTCCGTAAGGACTGGTAATGTTGGATGACCGCCCGGGAAAACAGTGCAACCATAAGGGTGGTATCGGACGCCCTTGGTGAAAGGGAAATAGGGTTAACCATTTCTTATAATTAATTTTGGTGGTTGACGACCAACTCAAACACATGGACTAACTAGTTTGTCTAGAATACATGTTTTACAGGTGCATAAGGTTCAACACAAGCCAATAAAAGAATCAAGTTAGGGACTCAATTTGAAACGGAGCAAAGAACTTGAGTGGGCTGAAAAATGGTGCACCGGACTGTCCGGTGTGCCACTGGACAATGTCCGGTGCCCTAGGGCCGTACACTCCGAAGCAGCCACTCTCGGAATTCAACGACGCCCTCTGCTATAATTCACCAGACTGTCCGGTGAGCCAGTGGGCAATGGCTATCCAACGCCAACAGTCGACTGCAAAAGTACCTGCCACTGTGAACAGTGCGCGGCAGAAGTCAGAGCAGAAAGTCAGAGGGGCACCGGACTATCCGGTGCCGCAAGAAGACAAAGCTCCAATGGTCGACTCCGCTCTGAACCCTAACGGTTGGGTGACGTGGCGGCGCACCGGACAAGGAACAGTGCCTGTCCGGTGGCGCACCAGACTGTCCAGTGCGCCCATCGCCAGCAGCCTCCCCAACGGCTACTAAAGTGGTTAGGGGCTATAAATACCCCCAACCACCACAACCATTGGCATCCAAGTTTTCTGAAGTTCTCGTTCAATACAAGAGCTAGTGCATTCACTCCTAGACACAATTCAAAATATCAAAGCCTCTCCAAGTCCAAAATTCATTCCAACCACCTAGTGACTTGAGAGAGTGTGTGTTCGTGTTCATTTGCGCTCTTGTTGCTTGGATCGCTTTCTTCCTTCCTCATTCTTGTTCTCAAGTGACTTGTAATCAAAGCAAGAGGCACCTAAGTGACTTGTTTGATTAAGGAGAAAGCTCACTCGGTCTAAGTGACAGTTTGAGAGAGGGAAAGGGTTAGAATAGACCCGGTCTTTGTGACCTCCTCCACGAAGACTAGGTTCTTTGGAACCGAACCTCAGTATAACAAATCACCGTGTTCATTCGCTTGATTTCCATTTGATTTGTTTTCCCCTCTCTCCCAGACTAGATTTTAGTTCTAACGCTAAACTCAGCTTGTAGTGTGAAAGTTGTAAATTTCAGATTACACCTATTCACCCCCCTCTAGGCGACTTTCAATTGGTATCGAAGCCCGGTGCTTCATTAGAGTCTAACAACTCAAAGTGATGTCAGGAGAACACGCCAAGAGGGAGATCATGACCGGCGACAAGCCCGCAAGCTTAGGGAGAACCCTTTCAAGGGAGTCTGGCCACAAGCATAAGGAGGAATCATCATCCTCCAACAAGACGCATCGGAAGGGTGACAAGAAGAAGAAGATGAAGAAGGTGGTCTACTACGAGACCGACTCTTCATCACCCTCCACTTCATCAAGCTCCGACACGTCCGTCGCTTCTAAGCGCCATGAGCGCAAAAAGTATAGTAAGATGCCACTTCGCTGTCCCTGTATTTCTAAGCGCGCTGCATTACTTTTCGTTCCCTTAGGCAAACCACCATATTTCGATGGTGAAGATTATTGTATGTGGAGTGATAAAATGAGGCATCACCTAACCTCACTCCACGAAAGCATATGGGACATAGTTGAATTTGGAGCGCAGGTACCACAAGTGGGGGACAAGGATTACGATTCGAACGAGGTCGCCCAAATTAGGCACTTTAACTCCCAAGCCATGTCTATACTCCTCGCCTCCTTGTGCAGAGAGGAGTATAACAAGGTGCAAGGGTTAAAGAGCGCCAAAGAAATTTGGGACATGCTCAAGACCGCGCACGAAGGGGACGAGGTGACCAAGATCACCAAGCGTGAGATGATCGAGGGGGAGCTCGGTTGGTTCGTCCTCAACAAAGGAGAAGAGCTGCAAGCCATGCACAACCGGCTCAAGACGATGGTCAACCAAGTGTGCAACCTCGGGAGCACCAAATGGGATGACCATGAAATGGTCAAGGTTATTCTAAGATCAAAGACTCCAAGTGCGCAACCTACTCAAGTACATTTAATTTGTGGGGATCCTAGATACAAATTAATGTCTCCCGAGGAAGTGATTGGTAAGTTTGTGAGCTTTGAACTTATGATCAAAGACTCTAAACATATTGTCAACTTGGAGCAAGGCACCACCTCCACACCCGAGGTGCAACCCGTCGGATTCAAAGCGACGGAAGAAGAAAAGAGGGAGTCTACACCAAGTAGGCTTCCAATCGACACCTCTAAGCTCGACAACGAGGAGATGGCGCTCATCATCAAAAGCTTCTGCCAAATCCTCAAGCATAGGAGGGGGAAGGACTACAAACCCTGCTCCAAAAGGGTGTGCTACAAATGTGGTAAGCCCAGTCATTTCATTGCTAAATGTCCAATGTCTAGTGAAATTTACAGGGATGATGACAAGAAGGGGAAGAAGAAATAAAAGAAGAGGTACTACAAGAAGAAGGGCGGCGATGCCCACGTGTGTCGGGAATGGGACTCCGACGAGAGCTCCACCGACTCCTCCTCCGATGAGGACACTGCCAACATAGCCGTCAATAAGGGCCTCCTCTTCCCTAACGTCGGCCACAAATGTTTCATGGCTAAGGACTGCAAGAAAAAGAAGGTACAATCTAGAGCCACCCCCAAATATACAACATTTAGTGATGAGGGTAGCTCTAGTGAAGATGAAGATGATTTACTTACTCTTTTTGCCAATCTCGGCATGGAACAAAAAGAAAAATTAAATGAATTAATAGAAGCTATTAATGAGAAGGATGAACTCTTGGATAGCCAAGAGGACTTCCTTATTAAAGAAAACAAAAAACAAGTTAAATTGAAGAATGCTTATGCTCAGGACGTAGAAAAATGTGAAAACTTAACTAAGGAGCTTAGCATTTGTCATTATTCTATTTCTAGCCTTAGGAATGAAAATGCTAGCTTAATTTCTAAGGTTAAAGAATTAAATGTTTGCAATGATTCTATTACCTGTCTTAGAGATGAGAATGATAGATTAAATACTAATATAGAGGAATTAAATGATTGCAAACCCTCTACATCCATTGTTGATCATGTTTCCATTTGTACTAGATGTAGAGATATTAATGTTGAAGCTATTGCTGATCACATTGCTATGATTAAACAACAAAATGATCACATAGCTAAGTTAACTACAAAAATTAATGAGCATGAACTTGAAAATGAGAAGTTTGCTAGAAGCATGCTCTATAATGGGAGACGCCTTGGCATTAAGGATGGCATTGGTTTCCAACAGGGAAGCAATGTCAAGCTTAATACCCCTAAAAGATTGTCTAATTTTGTTAAGGGCAAAACTCCCATGGTTCAGGATAGTGAGGGTTACATTTTATATCCTGCAAACTTCTCGAACATAAGATTAGGAGAATTCATGCTAGAAAACCTCACACTGTTTCTCATCATGCATTTATGTATAAAATGAGGCTTCTTGCTCTAGGCAATCAACTCATGTTAAATTGCCTAAAAAGAAAACTTCTACTGCATCAAATGAGCATAACATTTCATTTAAGACTTTTGATGCATCATATGTTTTAACTAACAAATCGGGCAAAGTAGTTTCCAAATATGTTGGGGGCAAACACAAGAGTTCCAAAACTTGTGTTTGGGTACCCAAGGTACTTGTTTCTAACATCAAAGGACCCAAGATTGTTTGGGTACCTAAGAACAAGGCCTAAAATTATTTTGTAGGTTTATGCATCCGGTGGTTCAAGTTGGATAATCGATAGCGGGTGCACAAACCACATGACATGGGAGAAGAGAATGTTCTCCTCCTATGAGAAAAACGAAGATCCCCAATGAGCTATCACATTCGGGGATGGAAATCAAGGTTTGGTCAAAGGATTGGGTAAAATTGTTATATCACCTGACCATTCTATTTCCAATGTTTTTCTTGTAGATTCTTTAGATTATAATTTGTTTCTATTTCTCAATTATGCAAAATGGGCTACAACTGTCTATTTACAGATGTAGGTGTTATTGTCTTTAGAAGGAGTGATGATTCAATAGCTTTTCTGGGAGTGCTAGAGGGTCAGCTATACTTAGTTGATTTTAATCAAGCTGAACTAGACACTTGCTTAATTGCTAAGACTAACATGGGTTGGCCCTGGCATCGCCGACTAGCCCATGTTGGGATGAAGAATCTTCATAAGCTTCTAAAGGGAGAGCACATTTTAGGACTAACAAATGTTCATTTTGAGAAAGACAGGATCTGTAGCGTATGTCAAGCAGGAAAGCAGGTTGGAGCCCACTATCCACACAAGAACATCATGACGACTGACAGGCCGCTTGAGCTACTCCACATGGATCTATTTGGCCCGATAGCTTACATAAGCATCGGAAGGAGTAAGTACTGTCTAGTTATTGTGGATGTTTATTTTCGCTTCACTTGGGTGTTCTTTTTGCAGGAAAAATCTCAGACACAGGAAACCTTAAAAGAATTCTTAAGACGAGCTCAAAATGAGTTCAGATTAAGCATCAAAAAGATAAGAAGCGATAATGGGACGGAGTTCAAGAATTCACAAATTGAAGGTTTTCTTGAGGAAGAGGGCATCAAGCATGAGTTCTCTTCTCCCTACACACCTCAACAAAATGTTGTAGTGGAGAGGAAGAATAGAACTCTACTGGATATTGCAAGAACCATGCTTGATGAATACAAGACACCGAACCAGTTTTGGGCGAAAGCAATCAACACTGCTTGCTACTCCATCAACCGGCTCTACCTTCACCGAATCCTCAAGAAGACGTCATACAAACTCCTGACTGGTAAAAAGCCCAATGCTTCATATTTTGGAGTCTTTGGAAGCAAATGTTTTATTCTTATCAAAAGAGGTAGAAAATCTAAAGTTGCTCCTAAGGCAGTAGAAGGCTTTTTACTAGGATATGACTTAAACACAAGGGCATATAAAGTCTTCACCAAATACACTGGATTAGTTGAAGTTTCTTATGACATAGTGTTTAATGAGACTAATGGCTCCCAAGTGGAGCAAGTTGATCTTGATGAGCTAGATGATGAAGAGGCTCCGTGCGTCGTGCTAAGGAACATGTCCATTGGGGATGTGTGCCCTAAGGAATCCTTCACAAGCACAAGATCAACCGTCATCTTCCATGCAAGTATCTGCACCAACTCAAGATGAGGAATAGGATCAAGATGATGAAAATGAAGATCAAAAGGATGAGCCACCTCAAGAGGAGGACAATAATCAAGGGGGAGATGATGATGAGGAAGATGAGCAAGAAATACAAGGTCAAAGACCGCCACACTCAAGAGTCCACCAAGCAATTCAACGAGATCACCCCGTCAACTCCATCCTTGATGACATTCATAAGGGGGTAACCACTAGATCTTGAGTTGCACATTTCTGTGAGCATTACTCTTTTATTTCCTCTATTGAGCCATACAGGATAGAGGATGCTCTAAGGGATCCGGATTGGGTGCTGGCAATGCAAGAGGAACTCAACAACTTCACGAGGAATGAGGTATGGCATTTAGTTCCACGTCCTAATCAAAATGTTGTAGGTACCAAATGGGTATTCCGCAATAAGCAAGATGAGCATGGTGTGGTGACAAGAAACAAAGCTCGACTTGTGGCCAAAGGTTATTCACAAGTCGAAGGTTTGGATTTTGATGAAACTTATGCACCCGTAGCTAGGCTTGAGTCAATTCGCAAATTACTTGCCTATGCTACTTACCATGGCTTTAAGCTTTATCAAATGGACATGAAAAGTGCCTTCCTCAATGGGCCAATCAAGGAAGAGGTCTATGTTGAGCAACCTCCTGGCTTTGAAGATAGAGAGTACCCTAACCATGTGTATAAACTCTCAAAGGCGCTTTATGGGCTCAAACAAGCCCCAAGAGCATGGTATGAATGCCTGCGAGATTTTCTGTAACACCCTGGGATCCACAAACACCCCATAATGCTACTAAACTACACCTCTAACATTCGTATATAAAATTTTGACAGCATCTCCTTTGAAAATTGCATAAACGGGAAGCAACAAAGTATAAATAGGTATCATGATAAGAAAACATAATCGACATTAATAATCTGCTAGCAATGGGAAGACAACCATAACGGCATGAACTAAATTAACCAGTGCGCACAACTAGTTAGAAACAAACATCCTTTGGCAAGAAGCTTCTAATGAAATCATAAATGCGCCTAAGCAGCGTTATTATGAGAGTGAAGGTAGATGTGCTGCTACTTCCCACTTCCCTCGATGAGCAACAAGCACCTGCATTGAGTAATGCAAGAGTGAGATGAAACATCTCAGCAAGCGAATTATTTTGAGGAGATATTTAAACCATAAATTAAATTAATCAACATTTTAAAAGAATCACAATTAAGATCAGAAATACTTGTATATATAGAACTCAGTAGTCCCAATATAACCAATACCATCTCATTTCCTCGAACAACCACCATAGGTTCTATAACACTTCTCTGCGTCAACAAAACCTGCAAATATCACTTCAATGTATGCATAGGATTGCAAAGTGTAGGTACTCTGTCTTCATACCTCTGAAGGTATAAAACCACTTCATCTGCAAATATCACTTTAATGAATGCATATGAATGCAATGCATATGTCCTCTGCCTTCATACCTCTAAGGGTATGAAGCCGCATCGTACCGCTCCTCGGCAACGTAGGATGCTAAGTTGTACCGATACGGTTAGACCATAGGTCACGACCCAACTTCAGATGCAAGTGAATCATGCAATGTATATGGCACGCTGCATTTATCAATATACTTCACTTCCTTCACATACAATACAACCTCAAATAATATTTCATTTACCTTTAGATACAATACCAACCTCAAATAATACTTTATTTACCTTCAAATACAATATCAACCTCAAATAATACTTCATTTACCTTTAGGGGTGTGAATTAATCTCATGAGTCATACTCAAATCATAATCATCATCAATATGTGATTGAGCATCAGTATAATGCAAGCAAGTAAAGCATCACCATAGAGTCCAATTATGAAAGAATCCAGTACTTCTGAATATTAGAGTGTAAGCAATAGAAATAACAGGTCAGAACGGAAGCAACCACCGCTACATTCACTTGCCTTCATCGAAGAAGAAGAAATGTACTAGGCATGATCTGGAGTGTAGCCACCTGCTAGCGGGCATAAAACTTAGTACAAATATTTCACAAACATTTCCCAACAATCAACAAATCGCTCCTACACTTGAAACCAAGACCTGGTGGAAAGCCTCCCACCCCGAACCACATGCCACACAACAGCAGCACTGTTTGTTAATTTTGTATCTTTAAAATTATAACATTGGTGATATCAAACAAATAATCTAGGAGTATCTACCCAAAATACCCTATAACTTCGGTATTCAATGGATAATTAAATTCTGTCATCTATAAGTTCTAAAACATCTGACAAGATAACTGACTAAATCTGTTTCAGACAGCAGTGTAGTTAACTTCAAAATTCGATATCTCACAAACCACTTAACCAAAAATCATGAAATTCTACTGGAAGTAAGAACTTTTATCCCTCTACAGAAGTCTCCAGAGCTGGAAGAGCCAATTCGGCCATTTACCTGATAAAACCTACCAGTGAACAGACCCGCTCATTTTTGTCAGGCAAATAGGAACAGCCACAGTAAAACAAACATAACTGGAGTTTCATTATTCATATGAATGCACTTTTTAACAATATGGAAAGCTTATGAAATTATATACAACTTTTCTTACAAACCCAAGGTTGAATTCTGTAGATAAATTTGCCTAAATCTTATGAGAACAGATTCTGCACAGAATTATGAGACTGAAAAACTGCTATCATAAAACTGCAATAACTTTCAGATCTGATGTCTGATTGAGGTGTTCTTCGTGGCCATGGAAAGATCTACAAATTATCTACGACTCATAAATAGTCTTTTCATATTTTTGAGGCTACTAAGACCACGGAAAACTGGCATGAACAGAAACTGTCAAATCTGCCATTCTGCAGAAAACTAAATTCGAGATCAAAACCTAACTCCACATCTAATCCAACCTCTAATCCTTTAATCCCTATGATCCACAACCTCCAAAAGCACATAATTATAGGGAGGAACAAGGATTTCATCCATACCTAGGGTTTTCCCCATGGAAATCTTCAAGAAGAGATGGGGAAGAACATCTCCTTGATCCTCTCTTCCTCTTCAATTCAACGTGCTCCTCCTCTTCTCGATCCTTGATGCGTGGGGGGATCTAGAAGGAGGAGAGAGCCATGGAGAGGGTAGGGGGCGGCTTCCAATGGGGAGGAGAGCAAGAGAGGGAGGCGGGTGCAACCCAATTGGGGAGAAGGAGAGGGGGGTGGCTAGGGTTGGGGAGGAGAGGGGGGAACCCATCCACTGGATCGAGATCAATGGCCCAAACTCGCTCTCCCCTTTGAGCTCCCGACCCCAGTGGAAAAAAATGCCAAAAGATCTACTGTTTTCTGAGGAATGCCTCCTGAAACTCCAAACCCCAATGCCACAGAACATCAAAGAAAATAGAAAAATAAGTTTAACTTCTTTTCAGAAAATTGGGCTATCATACTCTACCCCCTTAAAAAGAATTCGTCCTCGAATTCGACCACTCCAACAAAACATCTAAGGTACCCCATACAGCAGCACCATGCAAAACATGGGTCCATTATTGGTCTTAATTAACACAAGAACTCCTACATCGACTAATTGTCTAAGGAAACTACAGCACCTGACATCAAGCATGAACCAACATGTAATGAAGCTCAAACCAAGTCATAGATGCAATCAACACTACGATTTCACAACATCGAATTTGGATGCAGCCATACATCAGCATCAGTGTCTTAAAACGACACTCTTTTATGAAGGGGTAATACGCACTAAGCACAACCTTTACCAACTTTAACAATTCATTTTAATTCAATGGTGAAACATCCACACCAGATGAATGTATAAGAAGATCAAACACCTCACCTCACAGCACCACGAAACAAGTAGTTCTATTGAAACAAAACTCATAATCTTCCTAAACCTTGTTCTTGCCATAATGAAAAGATAATCATGTAATCTAACATACTTTGCACCCCACCAAAAGGGAGAAAATCTACAAAACTAATGGAGCAATAAAGCCGACAAGAAGCCAATAACATCTTGTGCGACACAGTTCATCGAAGAAATGCCAAGAACTCTACATAGACCACTGATAGCCCAACAACAACACAATACTTGCTTAACCCATGTCACTATACTTCATTCAACATCTCAACTAAGAAAAAATATCCAACTACATAATATAAGTCTTCATCTACTGTAGTTTAGAAACTTACATTTCATTCTATCATATGATGCACTCAAAGTACCAGACCTAAAGGGTCAATACTAACCCCGTAATCCTTCACACATTTGGCAAACATCTCAAGTTGATGGGAAAACCAAATCATTTAGGAATAGGTGACTAACCACACACAACCAACTCTAGGCTAGGCAATGACTTCATTCAAACCAATAGATAAGTGGTCCAACAATGGCTCCACAAACATGCATCACGGAGAGAACCATCAGATCTTCAACGTATTAATACATATTCAATGGATCAAGAAAATCAAAGATTTTATTCTACAATTAGCATGACTAACATGCAACCACTTTAAACCACATCTAGGCTTTGTGGCTACTAAAACACACGATAGAAGAGAGACATGTAAGCCATTCTGGCTATGTAAAGACTTCCCCCAAAATCCATATAAAAGTACCAATATTTATTTCTTTCAGAACTGGTTTCTCGACATAAACAATCATTCTTTGCAAAGATAGTTGGAGCTATCCACCAACCGCCCAACAACTTACATTCAAATTAACGGTTACCTTGTAACCCAAAACACGAAATTCACACTCCTCTTCGAAACATCCTCAATCAAGCATATATAACAATTTTATTGTAATAAAACTCAACCATGAAAAACATGTTGAAAACAACATAGGCATACCTGTATATCACTAGCATAATAGCAACTTCAATCTCACAAAAGACCAGCGATATCAATCGCATTAATAAAATAATATCAAAATTTAGAAATGAATTATATCAGGCATTAAGTCATAAACAACTTACTACATCACCGTAAAGGAATAGACAGGGTGAAATTATTTCATCTGCACTTCAAAGACATTAACATATATCAAAGATATTTGAACCCATACCCTTCCTATATGTGCAAGTGTGTCAAATTTATCTTCAAATTGCCAAGAATCTAAACCCTATGCTTTGATACCAACTGTAACACCCCGGGATCCACAAACACCCCAGAATGCTACTAAACAACACCTCTAACATTCGTATATAAAATTTTGACAGCATCTCCTTTGAAAATTGCATAAACAGGGAAGCAACAAAGTATAAATAGATATCATGATAAGAAAACATAATCTACATTAATAATCTGCTAGCAATGCGAAGACAACCATAACGGCATGAACTAAATTAACCAGTGCGCACAACTAGTTAGAAACAAACATCCTTTGGCAAGAAGCTTCTAATGAAATCATAACTGTGCCTAAGCAACATTATTATGAGAGTGAAGGTGGATGTGCTGCTACTTCCCACTTCCTTGGATGAGCAACAAGCACCTGCATTGAGTAATGCAAGAGTGAGATGAAAAATCTCAGCAAGCGAATTGTTTTGAAGAGATATTTAAACCACAAATTAAATTAATCAACATTTTAAAAGAATGACAATTAAGATCAGAAATACTTGTAGATATAGAACTCAGTAGTCCCATTATAACCAATACCATCTCATTTCCTCGAACAACCACCATAGGTTCTATAACACTTCTCTGCGTCAACAAAACATGCAAATATCACTTCAATGTATGCATAGGATTGCAAAGTGTAGGTACTCTATCTTCATACCTCTAAAGGTATAAAACCACTTCATCTGCAAATATCACTTAAATGAATGCATATGAATGCAATGCATGTGTCCTCTGCCTTCATACCTCTAAGGATATGAAGCCGCATCGTACCCCTCCTTGGGCAACGTATGATGCTAAGTTGTACCGGTACGGTCGGACCATGGGTCACGACCCAACTTCAGATGCAAGTGAATCATGCAATGTATATGGCATGCTGCATTTATCAATATACTTCACTTCCTTCACATACAATACAACCTCAAATAATACTTCATTTACCTTCAAATACAATACCAACCTCAAATAATACTTCATTTACCTTCAGATACAATATCAATCTCAAATAGTACTTCATTTACCTTCAGGGGTGTGAATTAATCTCATGAGTCATACTCAAATCATAATCATCATCAATATGTGATTGAGCATCAGTATAATGCAAGCAAGTAAAGCATCACCAAGAGTCCAATTATGAAAGAATCCAATACTTCTGAATATTAGAGTGTAAGCAATAGAAATAACAGATCAGAACGGAAGCAACCACCGCTACATTCACTTGCCTTCATCGAAGAAGAAGGAATGTACTAGGCATGATCTGGAGTGTAGCCATCTGCTAGCGGGCATAAAACTTGGTACAAATATTTCACAAACATTTGCCAACAATCAACAAACCGCTCCTACACTTGAAACCAAGACCTGGTGGAAAGCCTCCCACCCCGAACCACATGCCATACAGCAGCAGCACTGTTTGTTAATTTTATATCTTTAAAATTATAACAGTGGTGATATCAAACAAATAATCTAGGAGTATATACCCAAAATACCCTACAACTTCGGTATTCAAAGGATAATTAAATTCTGCCATCTATAAGTTCTAAAACATCTGACAAGATAACTGACTGAATCTGTTTCAGACAGCAGTGTAGTTAACTTCAAAATTCGATATCTCACAAACCACTCAACCAAAAATCATGACATTCTACTGGTAGTAAGAACTTTTATCCCTCTACAGAAGTCTCCATAGTTTGAAGAGCCAATTCGGCCATTTACCTAATGAAACCTACCAGTGAACAGACCTGCTCATTTTTGTAAGGCAAAGAGGAACAGCCACAGTAAAACAAACATAATTGGAGTTTCATAATTCATATGAATGCAATTTCTAACAATCTGGAAAGCTTATAAAATTATCTACAACTTTTCTTATAAATCCAAGGTTGAATTCTATTGATAAAGTTGCCTAAATCTTAAGAGAATAGATTCTGCACAGAATTATGAGACTGAAAAACTGGTATAATAAAACTGCAATAACTTTCTGATCTGATGTCCGATTGAGGTGTTCTTCTTGGCCACGAAAAGATCTACAATTTATCTACGACTCATATATAGACTTTTCATATTTTTTAGGCCACTAAGACCACGGAAAACTGGCATGAACAGAAATTGTCGAATCTGTCATTCCGCAGAAAACTAAATTCGAGATCAAAACCTAACCCCACATCTAATCCAACCTCTAATCCTTTAATCCCCATGATCCACAACCTCCAAAAGCACATAATTATAGGGAGGAACAAGGATTTCATCCATACCTAGGGTTTCCCCAAGAAAATCTTCAAGAAGAGATGGGGAAGAACATCTCCTTGATCCTCTCTTCCTCTTCAATTCAACATGCTCCTCCTCTTCTCGATCCTTGCTGCGTGGGGGGATCTAGAGGGAGGAGGGAGCCATGGAGAGGGTAGGGGTGGCTTCCAATGGGGAGGAGAGCAAGAGAGGGGGGGGGGCGGCTGCAACCCAATTGGGGAGAAGGAGCAGGGGGCGGCTAGGGTTGGGGAGGAGAGGGGGGCTCCCATCCACCGGATCGAGATCAATAGCCCAAACTCGCTCTCCCCTTTGAGCTCCCGACCCCATTGGAAAAAATGCCAAAAGATCTACTGTTTTCTAAGGAATGCCTCCTGAAACTCCAGACCCCAATGCCAAAAAACATCAAAGAAAAGAGAAAAATAAGTTTAACTTCTTTTCAGAAAATTGGGGTATCACACTTTCTTATCACTAATAGCTTCAAAGTCGGAACAGCCGATCCTACACTCTTTACTAAAACTGTTGCAAAAGATTTGTTTGTATGCTAAATTTATATTGATGATATCATATTTGGTTCTACTAACAAATCAACTTGTGAAGAGTTTAGTAGGATCATGATTCAAAAATTAGAGATGTCTATGATGGGGGAGTTGATGTATTTCCTAGGATTTCAAATCAAGCAACTCCAAGAGGGCACCTTCATCAGCCAAACAAAGTACATTCAAGGCATACTTAAGAAGTTTGGGATGAAGGATGGCAAACTCATCAAGACACCCATGGGAACCAATGGGCATCTCGACCTCGACACGGGAGGTAAATCCGTAGATCAAAAGGTATATCGGTCGATGATAGGATATTTAGTCTATTTTATGTGCATCTCGACCGGATATTATGCTTTCCGTATGCATGTGTGCAAGATTTCAGGCCGATCCTAAGGAAGTTCACCTTAGGGCCGTGAAGAGAATCATGAGGTATTTAGTCTACACTCCTAAGTTTTGCCTTTGGTACCCCAAGGGATCCACTTTTGATTTAATAGGATATTCCGATGCCGATTAGGCAGGGTGTAAAATTGATAGAAAGAGCACATCAGGGACACTACTACAGATCATGCTATATGAGATGGTTAATTTTCACTTATTAAGACGTTTCTCAAGTGTCCAAATTTGATGGAGTCGCAAAAGATGTCCCACATTTAAGACGGTTGCAAATTGTCTTAAAATGATATTATATAAGACGTTTTTAGTTTATAACCGTCTGAAAAAGGTATTTGTTTAAGTCATTTTGTCCCATATCCTATCTTGAATTATGTTTTATTTAAGACACTTTTTCTAAACAACCGTCGAGTATACGAACATTTTAAGTCACAAGTTATTTAGTAACCTGTCTAAAATATTCTATAATAATAAACACTTGGGATATGAAAACCGTCTTATTTAGGTGACATATATTGGACATTTTGGAAATCGTCTTATTTAGAAGACCGATATTGGACATTTTTGGAACCGTCTTAATAAGATTTAAACAAATTGACTTAAATTACTATATATTTTTCAATTTATATTCATTTTTGAGATTCCACATTATAATAATTTGAAAGAGAAATACACAGACATATATATTTAATAATAATATAATAGAAAATAATATAAATGAGTACCAATCAATATTTCATACATAAGTGTACTCATAATCCAAACCAAAACACTGAGATAATCTTGTAATTAGCCAAACAATCTTTGCAAGTGTGGAATACAGTGTACACTAGATTGATTTGCATCTTGTCAAAACCAAATTGTTCAAGGGATACATCGGTTGTCGCTGCTGCACTCCTCCTGCCGATGTTCCATGACTCCATTCTTGCTGGCCTCTTTCTCCCAAGCATTTCACCAAACAGTTCAAGTGCAAATGTTAGCTGTGTGATGACTCCAACTATAGAAATCAAGCAGCGTTACTACTAAGAACGCCATTGTATCTTCTCGGAAGGTCACTGATATGCCACAGTAGTTGCATACACAATTCGCTGTAAGTCAAAACCAGCAAACAAAAGTAATAAACATGCAAAGAAAAGGTGAAGTTGTGTGAGGGAAAGCACTTGCTTGTAACAAACTTACAATAATGGGAAAACCCTGACACCAGTCAGCATCTATATAGACTTTTGAAGCATTGATTATTAAAAAATACAAGTAGTACATTTATGTAGTACTTACATTAATGTCTTTTATCACTCTATATCCGTTTTTCCTGCAAGAAGAGGGTTTGGTAATATGAAGATGCATGGAAAAAGAAAACATCATTAAGGAAGCATATGCTAGCTATTAATTCTCCAACTTATGGAACAAGATATAAAATTACCTCACAGTAATTCCAGATTGGTTCTAGTGGCATCTATATGCTAAGTGCCAAGCTCTCATTTGAGTTACAATGATCTCAGTTTCCACAACCTGTAGATATTAAAAGACCATAAACCCGTCGGTAAAAAAATCTATGTTGAGATTAAATTTTCTTCCAAAACAAATTACATCAAATGTTATACACTATGTTAACAGCAAAAAAATTGTTCTACACTTATGAAACTTTTTATAGGCTGCCAATTATCAAAGCATTATTTCTTACACATATCGTAAGGCCAAATGATTCATCTCATTATATATAGTATTGTATATGAAATTAATCCTCCTTATAATATTATTGTGTAAAGAATGCTGATTAGGTTAGTCTCAAGAATACGAATCTATACAAATATAATAATGAGAAACTAGTATAGAGGGAAAACAAATGCCAAACACCAGATCAGAGTTGAATCAATGTAATCCAGTTTTTATGTAGAGATCATCAATCTTCTAGCTTGGTCCGCCGACATCACCTCTCGAAGTAGGCCATCCTTTGCACCACATGGGGTCAACCTAGACCCTAGCCTTCGCATCTCGATCATTAGCGTACCTATATGATATACATCATGCATATGAATGAGAACAAACATAAATAACACCAAATAGATAAACTAACTGAAGAGGACAAAACACTTCAGGCAAAGCATCACCATTCCTATGAGCAAACACTAGCTAACTTTGACCCCATAACAATCACACACTTGGAGTTAATCATACTCAACTTTTATGAAACACAGGCATTTATAACCTAAACTTTATTACAAAATTACAAGTTACTTACGTCACACTTAAAACCACAAGACTACCAATCAACCAATCAAGAACTAACCAAATATAGGTATCCTTACAAAAGAAACTCCAAGTAATCATTTTAACCCTTGCTGATTTTGGACAGCAGAACAGTAGCTAGTTGTTTTATTCATAACTTACACAATCTTCATCCAAAAATAGTAAACTAAGACTTTTTGGAAAGCTTATAAAGTCCTCTACAACTTTTGTATTATCATTACAGTATGACTTGACACTTAGAATGGTCAAACAATGCTAAACGTAATTCTGTCCAGATTTGGACAGAATTCGACTACTTACTTCAAAAATTCATAACTGGAGTTTCAGACATCCAAATCAGGTGATCCTAGACTTTTTAGAAAGCTAATAGAATCATATACAATTCATTTATTAACATCCCAGGTTAATTTAATACATATCAAGGTCAGAAAACATGAGAAAGGCTCTGCTGTCCAAATTGGAACAGATTCAGAGATCCTAACTCAAACAGTTGTAACTTAATTTATAGATCACCAAAAAGGGTGATCCAAAATTTGTTGGAAAGCTTAAGGAAAGTACTACAATTCTCCTATAATTACTAATGACTGATTCTCAATTTAACTTAGCCAAACAATCGAATTTTCGAAACCTGTACAGAATTTGGACAGATTCTGAAACTGGACTTAAGAAAATCATATCTTTTAAACTACTAGACCTATGGTCATGAAATTTTAGCACCAGCAAGATAAAGAAGTTATCTATAACTTTTCTATATAACACGTTTACAGAAAACATGGTTTACTTCACTCAATTACCTACGTAACTAAAACGATACCTGCAGTCCAAACAGCAAGTGTTAACATGTTCTTTGTATAAGTAATTTATCCATAAACAAAACTCTACCCTTCATGGTTTATTAACACAATCATATCAATGCATATGCGTTCACCAAGCATATTTCATACAACATATCATCACACTTTCCTAGCAATTAACTAAGGAACTTGTGTAATAAACGAAACAGTAGTCATACTCGGCTAGACTAAAATAAAGTCATAAGCAATCTAGAACTAAACCAAACATTAGAAGACAATGAGGACTAAGACAGAACTTCAGCTTCATAAAATCAATACATTTAATGTAATCAATAGTAATAGAGCTTATTGGTGAGTTGCTTAAGACATTAAACCCAACCTACACATCACCGATAGACCACTTATAACATATAGAACCAATTTAGTCACTTTCAACCCATACTTCCATAAAGGTTGTGGAGGATTAGTACACAGGAAACCCTTATAGATCAGAAGATTACTTCGTGGCACACCAAAACTAAATTTGACTTGAGATGATGAAATCAACGACGTAGTCTGGTTTACGTGTATCATCGAACACATGAGGAGCGTCACGCTAGGACTATGCCCCCCAAGTTATTAAACACCTGGAATATCTCTCCCATACTACACACATATGAAATTAGCACAAAACTGCGGCTACAGATCTAGAAATCGTCACACAACACACTGACGCTATGAACAAGAAAACCATCGTGACTAATACATAATCAATTCACCAACAAACCAACTAACAACAAAAGTAAATCGGCTCACCATGACTAAAGTTGACCGTGGATACGACGACGACAGACTACATGTTTAGGCATTTTGTCGAACACATGACACGTGAGGTATGACACCAATGGTCAGCTGCGAGAAATGATAGTAGCTTATCGATTCAGTCCCTTCAACGAATACAAAGGATGTAAGCAAGCGGGGATAGCAGGGGGCTCACCGGGGTGGACAACGTCGTGACCGAGGCTGCGCAAGCGCGACGTGCTGCTCGACAACCACCAAGGTGCTGCTGCAGGGAAGGAAAGAACATTTGCCTGCACCGTGGGGAACAGATCATCAGCATCCAGGGGGAATGCCATGGGGAGGGAGCAAGGGAGTCGAGAGGGAGGAAACACCATGGGGGTTGGACGAGCTGATACGCGCAGTGGAAAAAGAGGAGGCGCAAGCAGGAAGATGGGCTTGGCCACCAAGAAGGCTGCAGGTCATCGTGTCCATGGCTGAGGGGAGGGGCGAGCTCAGCGACGGCGTGGAGAAAGGGCTAGAGCAGAGGATGGGCGAGCTCGACTGGGGCGCTTGGGGAAGCGGTGCCAAAGCCGACGCTAGGAAGGGCAATGCAGCGGCGCTGGCCACCGGCGAGGACGTGGCCGGGTGGAGGTCCGAGCAGGGGACGGATGCCGTGGCAAGAGCTGGAGGCGAGGGCTTGGGGATCCGAGTGGAGAGGATGGTGTGCTCTACTGCTGGGTGGATAGGGCGGCTGGAAGATGAGCCTAGGTGAGCGGCGTCGCAGGGATAAGGAGACGACTGGCTTGAAGATGGATATGTGAATTATTTGGCTAGGAGCAAGTACGAAGGGGATAAGGGAAAAAGAAGCTAGGGCGGTGGGAGGATAATGGAGAATTTAGAATTTTCTTTCTCCAATCTTTAACAAATAGAATACCCAAATAAGTAAAAAAAATCTGGGATTTGAATCCGAGCGAGATGTAAACAGACCCACCAAAACAATATAGATTTTAACATTTTTGGACTACGCTAACAATGGTAGGTATTTTTAGGATCAGACAAATTTCCATAGTTGTAGAAAATGGAACAGATTAATTACGAATACTCTGTTCGGTTATAGTTATCTCGGCCTGATTTAATTTTGCATCACTTCTATCGTCGAGTTCCAATTAATTTGTTCGGGATAAAATCGTAAGAGTGGGTCGAGCTTCTGAATTCATATTCTCTTAATCCGTAAAATTTTAAATAGACACCAGACTCGACATTCCGCGAAATAAATACGCGAGATCGATATGGCATCGAAATTGTGATCCTTTTGGAAGCGATCTCATGCAATGTTCACGTGGGCGAGAGGCTATGCGTAGTCTAGACACCGGTTAGCACCTGCCACGCGCCACAGAGAGACACGTGCAACGCAAGCGTGAAAGAATTTCAAATGAAGTTTAAGAAACCGGATTCAATTTCAAGGATTAGAGTTTGGGCAAGACGTCGATGGCTCAACCCAAACGATATTGGATTCGAGGTTTCGAAAATTACTAAAGTCTGAATTTTTGTAGAATAAATTAGGAACATTTAGACAGATAGAGACATGCACGATATCAAAATCATGATAGACGAGGATGATTAAAATTTAGTGACCTTTACATTCACAGATATCACGTGTTAACGTCCGCACTCGTGGTCGAGCAGACGATAAACATCTAGGATGTTACAAGTATACTCACTCACATCTACGACAGTTTTTATAGTTTAGACAACTCTAATAGTATCCTTATTTGAGATGGTTTCATACATAGAAGTGTCTAGAATACTCACTACCATCTAAGACAGTTGTTAAAGTAGTGATGACTCAAATACTATCCTTATTTGAGACGGTTTACAATAAAAATATATCTTAAATCAATATAAGACATTTGTTATGACATAATTGTCTCAAAAAACTTTTCTATTTGAGACGGATTTTCAAAAAATTGTCTTATCTTGCTCAACACCGTATGATATAAGACACTTGTTATATCCGTCTTAAATTGTGTGTCTCAAATAGTCATATATGTAGTAGTGGGACTTGTTAGTTTCTGGGAAGATCTCTGGTATCTTGGGCTTCAAAGAAACAAAACTCAGTAGCTCTTTCCACAGGCCATTGTTGCGCACAATTACTTTGGATGAGACAAACCCTTAGTGACTATGGCTACAAATTGAGCAAAGTCCCTCTCCTTTGTGACAATGAGAGTGTAATCCGCATGGCGGATAATCCTGTTGAACACATCCGCACTAAGCACATAGACATTCGTTATGACTTTCTAAGGGATCACCAACAAAAGGGGGATATCAAAATAGCTTATGTAAACACCAAGAACCAATTAGCCAATATCTTTACCAAGCCACTAGATGAAAAAACCTTTAGCAAACTTAGGAATGAGCTAAATATACTTGATTATCGGAATTTTGATTGAAACATTGCACAAATGGCTCATTTAAATACCTTTGATCATGTCTCTTTCATTTGGTACAAATACATATTTCTTATTCTTCTTATGCCAAGACTATGACTAATGTGTTTTCAAGTGTATTTCTATACTAAGCCGTAGATTGAAAGGGAAATGGAGTATTCGGCAAAGACAAGGCTTCTACTCAACTCTAACGGTCTCATTTACCCCTTTGCCGGTATTCCACAAACTCTCAAATTGGTATAATATTTCACTCATATTTCTTTTACCAATGGGGGAGAAAGTATTAAAGGCCTCTCAAAGTCTCTGTTTTTGGCGATTAATGACAAAGGGGAAGAAAGTATTAAGCCCAAAGCAAAATGACCGCACCACCATTTCAAAAAATTTCAAAATGAAGTTTTAATTGATATTTTTCAAATGGTATTTATTTCAATTAATGTAGTCTCAAATTAGTATTTTATATCAACTAGTATCTATGTTTCATGTGATTTGTGAAAGTAAAATTTCAAATTGATATCTATCTCAAAACCCTCTTGAAAGCTAAGAGTAGAATTTCATTCATGGGGAGTTTTATTTAGTCAAAGGAAAACATTTGAAACAGGGGGAGAAATTTCAAATGTTATAAATACTTCTTGCAAAATCATTCCTATACCTTTTACTATTTGCAAAAAGACTTCGAAAAGATTTTCCAAAAAGATTTGCAAAAACAAAACAAGTGGTGCAAATGTGGTCCAAAATGTTAAATAAAAGAAAAGCAATCCATTCATATTTAGTGAGATTTTAAATTGGTTTAACTCCAAGTAACCTATGCACATTCTAAATACAAACTAGTTACATTTCTACACTTTATATTCGCTTTGGTTTGTGTTGGCATCAATCACCAAAAAAGGGGAGATTGAAAGGGAAATAGGGTTAACCATTTCCTAAATTAATTTTGGTGGTTGACGACCAACACAAACACATGGACTAACTAGTTTGTCTAGAATACATGTTTTACAGGTGCATAAGGTTCAACACAAGCCAATAAAAGAATCAAGTTAAGGACTCAATTTGAAACGGAGCAAAGAACTTGAGTGGGCTGAAAAACGGCGCACCAGACTGTCCAGTGTGCCACTGGAGAGTGTCCGGTGCACCAGGGCCGTACACTCCGAAGCATCCACTCTCGGGAACTCAACGACGCCCTCTGCTATAATTCACCGGACTGTCTGGTGAGCCAGCGTGCAACGACTATCCAGCACCAACGGTCGACTACAAAAGTACTTGCCACCATGAATAGTGAGTGGCAGAAGTCAGAGCAGAAAGTCAGAGGGGCACCGGACTGTCCGGTGCCGCAAGAAGACAAAGCTCCAACGGTCGACTCCGCTCCGAACCCTAACAGTTGGGTGACGTGGCGGCGCACTGAACAAGGAACAGTGCCTGTCCGGTGGTGTACCGGACTATCCGGTGCGCCCATCGCCAGCAGCCTCCCCAACGACTACCAAAGTGGTTGGGGGCTATAAATACCCCCTAACCACCACAACCATTGGCATCCAAGTTTTCTGAAGTTCTCATTCAATACAAGAGCTAGTGCATTCACTCCTAGACACAATTCAAAAGATCAAAGCATCTCCAAGTCCCAAATTCATTCCAACCACCTAGTGACTTGAGAGAGTGTGTGCTCGTGTTCATTTGCGCTCTTGTTGCTTGGATCGCTTTCTTCCTTCCTCATTCTTGTTCCGAAGTGACTTGTAATCAAAGCAAGAGACACCTAAGTGTGTGGTGGTCCTTGCGGGGTCTAAGTGACCTGTTTGATTAAGGAGAAAGCTCTCTCGGTCTAAGTGACCGTTTCAGAGAAGGAAAGGGTTGGAATAAACCCGGTATTTGTGATCTCCTCAACGAGAACTAGGTTCTTTGGAACCGAACCTTGGTAAAACAAATCATCGTGTTCATTCTCTTGATTTCCATTTGATTTGATTTCCCCTCTCTCCCGGACTTGATTTTAGTTCTAACGGTATCCCCGTCTTATGTTGGGTGCTGGTTTTGGTCGTTGGGAGACGGAGGCATCTGTTATGGCTCCTATATTCTCGCTTAGGGATCTAGGTACGAGCATCGCCTCATGACTTTTCCTTAGGGTAGAGGTATAGGTTTTGATATGTTAGATGGTCTCTATGGAAATGGTGGCATCTGTTATGGCTCCTATAATCTCACTCAGGGATCTAGGTAGGTCGGAGGTATAGGTTTTGGTACGTCAGATGGTCGCTATGCAATGGTCATTTCCTACATTCGCATAGTGAGGACCCTAGGGAAAATACACGTAGTGAAACCTTGCCTACTCACCTTGGAAGTGTTTAAGGGTCCGTACAACCTGAGGCAAAAGGGATCATGGCTCATGGATAAAGTGTGAAACCTATGCATAGTGTTATGAAACTAATATATCAGTCGTGCTCATGGTTATGAGTGGCCAAGGGAGCTCCATTGATTAGAGACACATTGATCAGAGATGTTTTGTTTACATGTGATAATGAGGATGATGGTTTTGATTATATTTATGGTAATGGTTTTTGGTATTCTTTCCGTTTGGAAAGGGTACTTTTGGGTTAACAACTTGGGTTAATGCTAAAACTTGGCTCTCTACTAGTAATAATAACCTAACCAACTAAAAGCAACTGCTTGACCTTAACCCCACATAAAGCTAATGCACTACGGCCAAACGGGACAACTGTTGAGTATGTTGATGTGTACTCACCCTTGCTTTACACACCAACCCCCCAGGTTGTTCACATTACAACCACTACTCAGGAGAAGATGGAGTCGTGGAGGAGGACTTACAGGATCTCCAAGAGTACGATGAGTTCTAGGCGTGGGTTAGCGGCAAACCCCCAGTCGGTTGCCTGTGAAGGCTGTAACACCCCTGGTGTTACTAGCACTAAAATTTGAGCATAACATCATGTGCATTGACATTTCATATTGCTTGTTACACCTAGAGTGCATTTACTAGGTAAAAATTTCAAACTAGTTGTGATGATAGGACTTGAGGTATGCTTAAACCTAGGGTAGAGTACTTGGCCCTACATTAGGGCTTAAGGATGAAAAGTGAAGTCCAAATAAGTAATAGTCTCATAAGTCATGAGAATTGTTCATAAGGTAGCACATTTGATGTACTTTAGTGACACAAAAACCCTAAAGTTCTCAAATCTCAAAAAGAAACCCTAGAAACCCCAATTGAAACCCTAGGGGGTTAAATGTAAATTGTAGGCACTTTTAGACTAAAGTGCAAAAATCAAAGTAATAGAACACTACAAATTAAGTACTTTTCACATTTGAGGATTTTCAAATTGAAAGATGGAGTTTGGACTTAATTAAAAAATACCCCATGAATACTATGTGGTTAAATTCTGACATTCAGTGTTTTGAAGCCAACTTTGGAGCTCTATATCTCTAATTCTACAAGGATTTTGCCCTAGTTCAACACATCAAATTTAAAGAACTATGATAGGAGCATAACTTTGCTTAAGTGATTGAGCCTTGTGGTTGTACAAAAATTGGAGTAAAATGGATAGAAAGTTTGGCTGTCAGTCGAGTCAGAAGACTGAATTGTGACTGATAGTAAACACTGAAGAACTTTGGGGTGGATTTGAGCTTAATCCAGTAAGTAAATGGCTAGAGTTTCTATAGTCGAATTGTAGCTGGATTATAGGGCAAGGACTTTGTTACAGAGGGATTGACAAGTTATCACACAGAAATCAGAGATCATAGCCTAGCAAAATGCTCTGTCAGACACTCTAAATGGGGTTTCCCATTGAACAGTGAACTGAAGAAGATCTGCAGGTACATCACCCCTCGCTGCTGGTGACCCTCATGCCGTGATCCGCACCGGTGTTACGATTCGTGCTCTCTGGCGTGAAGATAATCGCGGCGGAGTAAAGATCTTGGCACTGGATAGGCTCGGACCCGGTCGATGGTGAGTTCGCCGTACCCACTTGGGCTGCGGTTGGCCGAAATGGTCCTCGCCGGCGTTGGCCGCTTACCGACCGTGTGCCACGTGCCTTAGGACGTTAAAACATCACAGTGAATCGCATTAGCATGTCCGTTCATTGCTGGTGGCCTTGCCACTGTGAAAGCCACGAATCACTTGCGCTAGTGACCTCCCCTCTCTCCGGCCGCCAGCACGCCATTCCAAAATTAGGAGCCACCGCCCTTGGACTCTATAAATTGAGCATACTACTAGCTCCGTTAGGTAATCACGAAGCCAGAGCACCCACTCCGGCCTCTGATTAGCCGCCATAGCTCTCTAATTCCTCTCTTCCCCCAAAATCGGGTTTCCGCGCCTCCGTGAACTCCACGTCGTGGCCAGCTCTTTGCAGGTCCGTTCACTCCCTCCTCGCTCTCGTTTCAACACCCCTGTGTGCTATAGATGCTTACTGGCCCAGCCAATTGAACTAGCCCGTGTTGGATCACGGGAACACCTCAGATTATCCTCGGTATGCGCCATCACCGTGGACAGAGAGTTTTTGAGCTAGAACTTCGCAATTGCTTGAGGGATTAGTGTTATTGAGGGTGGAATTAGGTGTCGGCCACACTTGAGTGTCGGTCATTGCGTTTTCCGGCCGGTACAGGCTCGCCGGAGCCACTGCTCCGCCGTCCATGGTCGAGGATCTCACCTTGCGAAGAAATAGAAAGGGAGGGGCCTTACTGCAGATGTCAGTGAGACAGGGAAATAGTGGAAAGGATTATTTAAGGGTTTTTCAAATCGTCAGGGTCCTCTGTGCAAATCTAACACCACGGGCGTGCGAGGGCGCACGTTTCCCTGGACGTGGGCCAACTTGGGCAGGTTTCAACCCTTAACTATTCATCTTTTTCCCTTTTCTTTTTCTGCCAGAATTAGAAAATTCATATGAAATTATAGAAAAATGCTAAAAATATGAGACCAATTTTGCTAGACTCCTAAATTCCTATGGTATTTAATAAAAATAGTTTCAAGAATTTTAGTCCAAACCAGGAATTGCTTAGTATTTAAGAAGGCCAAAACCTAGACTTTTGGAAATTTAGAAATTATTTGATGATTCCAAGAATCATAAAACTCTTTGGATAAACTTAATTTGATAATTAGAACTCATGGGTGAAGTTTGACCTGTGTTGGACATTGTTTGATTCCCAAACCCAGAACCCTAGCTCCTTAGGGTAGAACTATCTAACCCTACTAGGGCGTTGACCTAGAAGACCCTAGTTTCCATGGTGCACCATGAATGGAAAGTTGTATTCAAGATACAACTTGATGCATCTCTATTATAATTGCATATTCATAGCATCACATGAGCATTCATGGTTATAAATGGTTATGTATAGAGAACGAGGAAGAAGTAACTGTTGAAGAAGAGGAGACTGCACCATCAACTAAAAATCCACCTGCCAGGAACTGTTTTTATTATGATATCTGTGAAACAGAGCCCAACTCCCCTACAACACAAGGCAAGCCCCAGTGCATTTTCCACCTCCTTGCTATTTTAAAATCTTTTTCACCTTATATGATGCATTAGGTGATAGGAGTTGTGTGCTAAACCAATTGCTGCATTTCCTTCCTTGGAACTGTTTACCATTCCTTGATGACCTGTTTTATTAAAAGTTTTCTGATGCTTAGTCCTGCTTTAGAAAAACAAATGTTTGTTTTAAAACAATGGTGATGCTTCATAGTGGATGGGATGTTCTCAAAAATAAAACTTGATGGTGGATCCATCATGGCCGTGAGGGGTTCAACATCGGACAAGATGTACCTCTGCCAGGTACCAAACTTTTGGTTTTTAAATGATAAAATTGAGACCGAGCGGGTGACTTGCACAAGAAGAGAGTCTCAGTGTAGTGTCTCCGTCTCAGTCGATTAAGGACCGTGTCGATGTAGGCTTGATGATTGAGGACCTTTTTTAACTGGTCACATGCCTCATCATGGGTAAGTTTTGCCTTGGGCAGACTACTACCAGAAAGGCCAACACGCCATGGGAGTAGAGAGATGGCGAGAGTAGCATGTACTCTCTGTGGCAAGAGGCTGGACGGTGGTGTATCTGTGCTCTCGGTTGGCGTGAACTCAGTCTGGTCTTAAGAAACCCGGTGGCAAGTTGACATATGCAAGGATTAAGTGCTACATATGTCATGTGACTGGAGATCCCCAGCTGGGTATTAATCGATTCGGATCGTTGTTACTTCTCGGATATAAAGACTTGGTCACTACCCTACATGTAGAATCAAGTGAATTGAAAGGGTTGATAAAAAACAGCTAGTATAGGCCAAGTGCTTGAACTAGGATAGAAAGAATCCTAGAGGCAGGTAATTTTACTTAACCTGACAGTAAAATTGGATTTTTATAAATCCACTATATGTAAGCATTTCTGCAAAACAGAGTCTTTGATACTTGAACAGCCTTGCCTTGATTTCCTCAAGCCAGTATATCCTTGAGAGTCTTTGCTTTTGATGGGTAAGACTTGCGAAAGTACACTCCGTACTCAGGGTTTTCGAACCCATGTTGTTGTAGGTGAGGAAACAACAGACTTTTGCTATTTTTGTTCTAAGGTGGTACCCAAGGAAGAACCTTAGCAGTGAAGTCGTGGGAGGAGGTTGGCCTCCCACTTGAAAAACAATATACCTTTATGCGGGAGGGGGTTTTTTCCTCCCAAGTCTGTAATAATAATACTTTAAGCACTCGTACACCCTGGTATTGTAATAACCATAATACCTTTTCTCTATATTTGAATGAATGTAAATTAAGTTATTGTAATTGCTTCCGCTATTCTTTCCTCTTATGTGATGTAATATCTGCGTGACGGGTGAAGCGCTCTTGGGCGAGGAAATGAGGATACAATTACTAAACTTGTCGAGTGATTATGTGCATCTACAGGGTTGTCCAAGGTCCGTTGGACAAGGACAACTGTAGGTGGGCCTAATAACTTGGGAGGTTCCGTCACAGCTGGTATCGGAGCGAAGCCCATCTCTTCAGATATTATGAAGCACTTCAAAAAGAGTTTTCAAATACTTATCTAGAAATATTCTTTTATTCTTACCTTGCCACTTTCTGGAAGCTCTCATCTTATAAGACCAGGTAATAGAGTGCAATATATAGGAAGTTGGGGATCAACGAAGGTTGATTCTGTAATTATTGGGTTATGCATGCATCATGTTTAAAAAATATACTAATAAATCTTCCCCTCTTATGGAGATATGGCACGTATGAGGAAAACCGCGCGCAAGTCGACTGGACCTTTTGGCGTGCCTCGTCATCAGTTAGCCCCCAGACATGAAGGAAGCAGTAGCGGTGGCAACGATCCAATCGAAGATTTGGAAGCCAAAGTGGAACAGCTTCGGACGGAGCTGCGTCACCGAAATAGGGTGTGGGCACAGGACAGTCAGCGCATAGCTGAATTGTCAGCTGACGTCAGACGCTTGCAAGACGAACTTTCTGAATGAGATCTGGCGGTTGATTGGGCCGTCAACTCACGTTCGGTTGCTTGGGACTGCGAAGCAAAAACTCGAGCTCGTGTGACTGAGCTTGGTGCGGCCCTCAATAGTCTGCAAGTATACTTCAATACTTTACATGAGGAAGTACATGTACTGTATGCTCAACTGCACCCAGACGTACCTTCTGACGTTGCTGCAATGGGAGCCAGACCGTCGGGAATAGCAAATAAAGGGCTGGATGAGGAGTTGGACCTTTTTAAGCCTCCTTTTTCCATGAACCTTGCTGATGAATGGTCTCCTGTGGCAGGAAATGGAGCAACAAAGGATGATGAAGACTAGAATAGTATAGTTTAGATACTATACCTATGTAAAATAAGTAATGAAGTCATGTTGTACGCTGGAGTATGTATAATTACATTTTGGTAATGTAATATGATGGTATGTGCTGCCACATTATATTTTTCCCAAATGTCTCTTTGTCTTAGATGCCATCACGGACTCGCACGCACGACGGTGCGGGGACTTCATGTGGTCAGGAAGATACTCCCAACCCACCGCCTATACCACCGACATTGGCTGAGGCTATCACTACCTTGGTCAATGCTACTGCAGATAATACCCGCTTCTTGCGCGAGATGGAGGGAAATCAATTCCAGCAGCATGGCGGGAGAATTCCTCCACAAGAACCGCGTGAAACCTCGTATCTGGAATTCTCTGAGACGCGTCCCCCGCTCTTTGTTAAAGAAGAAGACCCTCTTCAAGCTGATGAGTGGATAAGAGTAATGGAGCAGAAGTTCGGATTGATCCATTGCACAGAGACACAGAAGCCGTTATTTGCTGCCCAATAATTGAGAGGCCCTGCTAGTACTTGGTGGGCAAATTTTGTAGCAGTTCAACCAGCTGGACATCAGATCACTTGGGAGGAATTCAAGCTAGCATTCCATGAACACTATGTTCCAGAGGGAGTGCTTCACATGAAACAAGAGGAGTTCATTCGACTAAAGCAAGGGGGAGATACTGTAATGCAGTATCTCAACAAGTTCAATCATTTGTCCTAGTATGCCATCGATCAAGTAAATACTGATCTGAAGAAAAAGAAGCATGCTTCATGAGGGGACTTAATGATAGGCTTCAGAGTAAAATGGCAACCTATGTGGATCTTACTTACAGCAGAGCTGTCAGCACGACATTGGTCGTGGAAGCCAAGAACACAGGCCATGGAAAATCAAAGGGATTTGGAGGTGACAGGTCTAATCAGGGACCTGAGAAGCAAACCAGGTTGGTAATCCGACCTTTTAATCAGAATCGTTCTTCGCCTCGTCCACCTTCCTATCCGTTCAAGCATCCTGTTTTCATTCGTCCTACCACTGCCCCTGCTTCTACAAATCAGCCGAGTGCCCCTAGTACTCGTTTCCCCGCTCTTCCTAGTTCTTCCACTGGATGCTTTAACTATGGAAAGTCCGGACACTTTATAAAGGACTGTCCATACCAAAGAAGAATAAATTCAACAATCAACAGAACTCTGAGAGCTCCAATGAAGGAAAGGGGAACATGGCTAGTACTTCAATGGGCAAAAATGTCAAGAAAACAGGACAGATATATTATACTCAAGTGGCAACAACACCGGAGGGCGAGCCGGTGATGATGGGTATGTTCCTTGTTGCAACCACCCAGCAGTTATTCTCTTTGATTCTTGTGCTTCATATACTTTCATAAGCAAGAATTTTGTGGAAAAGCATTGCATTCCTTGCACTGAATCTAGGGAAGGATTTATTATCCATTCACCTGGGGGACAAATATTTACTAAGGAAGTAGCCTTCCATGTGCCAGTAACATTGGCTGAAAGGGAATTCCCTACCAACATGATTGTTTTAAAGGGCCAAGACATAGATGTAATCCTGGGCATGGTTGGTTAGCCCAGCATAAAGCTATCCTCAACACTGAATTAAGGACCATCAAGTTGAGCCATGGCCATGAAGAGATTCTCTTGTCCATCCTTGTAGCTGTCCCACCCAAACCATTTGGATGGGTCTATCAAGCTATCGTACCAAAAATCTAGGGTATTCCGGTAGTATGTGAATTCCCGGATGTCTTTCCTGAAGATCTGCCTGGATTACCTCCAGAAAGGGATGTATAGTTTGTGATTGAACTAAAACCCGGTATGACTCCTATTTCGAGAAGGTCGTATCGAATGCCACTTAATGAATTGGCGAAACCCAAGACTCAACTCCAATATTTGCTTGAAAAGGGTTTCATTAGGCCCAGTTCATCACCTTGGGATGTCCTGCAATTTTCATCAAGAAGAAGGATCAAACACTTCGAATGTGCATGGACGACAGACCCTTAATGAGGTCACTATTAAGAACAAGTACCCGCTCCCCCGGATCGATATTTTGTTCGATCAACTTATTGGAGCTCGGGTATTCTCTAAGATTGACCTCAGGTCAGGTTATCATTAGATCTGTATTCGACGCGAAGATATATCCAAGACCGCATTTACTATGTAGTATGGATTATTTGAATATTTGGTTATGTCCTTCGGATTGACAAATGCTCCAGCCCACTTCACGTATCTAATGAACCTAGTATTTATGCCCGAGTTGGATAAGTTTGTGGTGGTCTTCATTGACGACATCTTAATCTATTCCAAAAATGAAGAGGAGCATGCTAAGCACTTACGGATCGTGTTAACGCGCTTAAGGGAACACCAATTAATGCTAAGTTCAGCAAATGCGCATTTTGGTGGGAGGAAATCCAATTTTTGGGACATGTATTATCTACAAATGGGATTGCGGTTGACCCTAGCAAAGTCAAGGATATTCTAGAATGGAAGTTGCCAACCACTGTACATCAAGTTCGAAGCTTCCTCGGACTGGCTGGCTATTACCGCAGGTTTATTCTGGATTTCTCCAAGATTGTAAAGCCAATCACAAGTTTGTTGAAGAATGATACGAAGTTTGACTGGTCCTCAAAATGCAATGAAGCCTTTGAGCAGCTGAAGATATTATTGACCACTGCTCCGTTATTGGCTCAACCGGACATTGAAAAGCCTTTTGATGTATATTGCGATGCATCAGGCAGTGGTCTCGGATGTGTCTTAATGCAGGAGGGCCGAGCCATAGCATATGCTTCAAGACATTTACGCCGTCATGAAGAGCACTATCCAACTCATGACTTGGAATTAGCTGCAGTTGTTCATGCCCTTAAGATATGGCGTCATTATCTGCTGGGAAATATCTGCCATTTATATACAGATCATAAAAGTTTGAAATATATTTTTACCCAGTCAGAACTAAACATAAGTCAAAGAAGATGGCTTGAGCTAATTAAATATTATGATTTGGAAATCCACTACCACTCAGGAAAAGCTAATGTGGTGGTAGATGCAATAAGTCGCAAGGCTTCCTGCCATTGTCTTACAGTAAGGGCCCCTGACATCACATTATGTCAAGAAATGGAGAAGTTAAACCTGGGAATGATACAACATGGAACTTTGACCCAAATAAAGCTTGAGTCAGTTCTTCTGCAAAAGATTATTGATGCCCAAAGAAGTGACAAGGGTATGAAACATATTCATGAGAAAATAGAAGCTGGTAAAGCTAGCTGCTTTAGAAAAGATGACCAAGGAATATTATGGTTTAGTGATCGCATAGCTGTGCCTAAGGATGCGGGAGTCTGCCAGCAAATTTTGGATGAAGCTCATCTTAGTCGATATTCTATTCACCCGAAAGTACTAAGATGTATCAAGATTTAAAACAACACTATTGGTGGACAAAAATGAAGATTGAGATTGCACGCTATGTAGCGAGATGTGACACCTGTAGACGTGTCAAAGCCATACATATGAAGACCGCTGGGCCACTGCAATCTTTACCCATCCCAACTTGGAAATGGGAAGACATTAGTATGGATTTCATTGTAGGTTTGCCCAAAACAGCCAAAGGTTTTGACTCCGTATGGGTCATAATTGATCGACTTAAGAAGATTGCTCACTTCCTGCCCGTCAAGACAAAATATCCAGTGGTCGCATATGCAGAACTTTATATTGCCCGCATTCTTAGTTTGCATGGAACTCCAAAGACAATTGAAAGGGAAATGTGCCCTTGGGCCATTTCTAAGTATTTTGGTGATTGAGTGCCAACACATGTGTTTAATTGTGAAGTTATATACATGGATGAACAAGGTGCAAATCATGAGATAAAGGTATGTTTCTAAGCCTTAGTACATTGGTTTTGTGGACTAACATAATTGTCTAAGTGTTAGAAACAGAAAGAAGAAGAAAAGAGAAGAGGAGAAAAGACTTGGCTGTGTGCTGCCAAGACCCAGCTCGGTCTGGAGCACCGGACTGTCCGGTGTGCACCGGACAGTGTCCGGTGCGCCAGGCTGACTCGGCTCGAACTGGCCGCTCTCGGGAATTCGCCGACGGCGTACGGCTAAAATTCACCGGACTGTCCGGTGTGCACCGGACTGTCCGGTGAGCCAACGGTCGGCCAGGGCCAACGGTCGGCCGCGCAATCCGCGCGGGACACGTGGCCGAGCCAACGGTCGGAAGACGGCACCGGACTGTCCGGTGTGCACCGGACTGTCCGGTGCGCCAACGGCTCGCAGATCTCCAACGGGCTGCAACGGTCGGCAGCGCCAGATAAGGAAACAAATCGGGCACCGGACAGTGTCCGGTGTGCACCGGACTGTCCGGTGCCCCCATCGACAGAAGGCAAGGATGGCCTTCTAAAATTGCTCTCAACGGCTCCTAGCTGCCTTGGGGATATAAAAGGAGCCCCTAGGCGCATGGAGGAGATGCACAAGCAACCTTTGAGCATTCTTGATCATCCACACTAAGTCTCTGCGCATTCGTTTGTGTTTCTAAGTGATTCGAGCTCTGTTCTAAGTGAGAACTCTGTGATAGTCTTGTGAGCTCGATTCTTGGCCGTGTGTGTGCGCTTTTGCTGTGGATTTGTGTGTGTTGCTTCCCTCCCTTACTCTGTGCTTCTCTGTGATCATATACTTGTAATGGCAAGAGACTCCAATTTGTGGAGATTCCTTGCAAACGGGATAGTGAAAGGAAAAACAAAACACCGTGGTATTCAAGTGGGTCTTTGGACCGCTTGAGAGGGGTTGATTGCAACCCTCGTCCGTTGGGACGCCACAACGTGGAGTAGGCAAGCGTTGGTCTTGGCCGAACCACGGGATAAACCACTGTGTCACATCTGTGCTTGATCTTTTGTGGTATTGTGTTTTGTTGAGACTTCACCTTAGCCACTTGGCAATAATCGTGCTAACACTTAACAAGTTTTTGTGGCTTAAGTTTGAAGTTTTTACAGGATCACCTATTCACCCCCCCCTCTAGGTGCTCTCAATTGGTATCAGAGCCGTTCTATTCACAAAGGGAGTAACCGCCCGAATAGATGGATCCTAAGGGGAAGGGTATAGTGATCAACGACAAAGAAAAGGAGACCTTCGTCAACGAGCCAAAGGACGACAAGCCTACCGACTCCGGCTCGGGCCATAGACGGAAGGAAGGGAGGAAGAAGAAGACAAGGCGCATCAAGGAGATTGTCTACTACGACAGCGATGAGTCTACTTCCTCCCAAAAGGACGACCACAGTGACTACGAGAGGAAGAAATCGGTTAATTCGAACTTTTCTTTTGACTACTCTCGTATTCCGCAAAGTTCACATTCACATTTGCTCTCCATTCCACTCGGCAAGCCCCCACACTTTGATGGAGAGGACTACGGATTTTGGAGCCACAAAATGCGTAGTCACCTATTCTCTCTCCATCCTAGTATTTGGGAGATTGTAGAGAGTGGAATGCATTTTGATAGTTCGGATAGTCCCATGTTCATAAATGAACAAATTCATAAGAATGCACAAGCTACTACTGTTCTTCTAGCTTCCTTGTGCAGGGATGAATATCATAAAGTGAGCGGCTTGGATAACGCCAAGCAAATCTGGGACACCCTCAAGATTTCTCATGAGGGGAACGACGTCACCTTGCTCACCAAGATGGAGTTGGTGGAGGGTGAACTTGGGCGGTTCGCAATGATAAGGGGCGAGGAGCCAACGCAAACATACAACCGGCTCAAGACCCTTATCAACAAGATAAGGAGCTATGGAAGCACACGATGGACGGACCACGACGTCGTCCGCCTAATGCTCAGGTCATTTACCGTTCTTGATCCTCACTTGGTGAACAATATACGTGAAAATCCCAGGTACACCAAGATGTCGCCCGAAGAAGTTCTTGGAAAATTCGTTAGCGGGCGAATGATGATCAAGGAGGCGAGGTATGTGGACGACGCCTTGAATGGTCCGATCAACGAGCCGCAACCCCTTGCTCTCAAGGCAACACGAAGCAAGGAGGCGCTACCTAGCAAGGTGGCACAGATTGAGGCGGCTGGCCTTAATGATGAAGAGATGGCTCTCATCATCAAAAGATTCAAGACGGTGCTTAAAGGTCACAAGGGACAACCAAGCAAGACCAAAGCCAAGGGGAAGCGCTCATGCTTCAAATGCGGTAAGCTTGGTCATTTCATTGCTAACTGTCCCGATAATGAAAGTGACCAGGAAAAGGGGAACAAAAGAGAGAAGAAGAAGCAATACAAGAAGGCAAAGGGCGAGGCGCATCTAGGAAAGGAGTGGGACTCGGATTGCTCCTCCTCCGACTCCGACAACGAAGGACTCGCCGCCACTGCCTTCAACAAATCGGCTCTCTTCCCCAACGAGCGTCTCACTTGCCTTATGGCAAGGGAGAAGAAGGTGAGTACTCAAGACTCCACTTATGCTTCTTCTAGTGATAGTGAGTCTAGTGATGATGATGACATAGATTATTCTTGCTTGTTCAAAGGCTTAGATAGATCTAAAATTAATAAGATTAATGAGTTGATTGATGCTTTAAATGATAAGAATAGATTACTAGAAAAACAAGAGGATCTTTTATATGAGGAGCATGATAAATTTGTTAGTGCACAAAATTCTCTTGCTCTAGAAATTAAAAGAAATGAAATGCTTTCTAGTGAACTATCTACCTGTCATGAAACCATGTCTACCTTACAAGGTGTTAACAATGATTTAAGTGCTAAATTAGAAGTAGCATATAAATCTAATTCCTGTATTGAACATGTTGAAATTTGTACTAGGTGTAAAGATTTTGATGTTAATGCTTGTAGTGAACACTTAGTGTCAATTTCAAAACTAAATGATGAAGTGGCTAGTCTTAATGCCCAACTTAAGACTAGCAAGAATGAAGTTGATAAAATAAAATTTGCAAGGGATGCCTACACGGTTGGTAGACACCCCTCAATTAAGGATGGGCTTGGCTTCAAGAGGGAAGCCAAGAACTTAACAAGCCATAAGGCTCCCATCTTCGTCAAGGAGAAAGGGAAGGCCCCTATGGCTAGTAATGCTAAAAAGAACCATGCTTTCTTATACCATGATAGGAGACATGCTAGAAATGCTTATAATGATTTTGATTCACATGTTTATGATTCTCATGTCATGTTTGCCTCTAGTTCCTCTCATAAGCATGATAGAGATATGAGTACGAGAAATGTTGCGCATATGCCTAGGAGAAATTTTGCTCATGTTCCTAGAAAAGTTGTAAACAAACCTTCTACCATTTATTATGCCTGTAATACTCCCTTTGCTATTTGTAGAAAGGGTAAGAAGGTAGTTGCTAGGAAATTAGGGGCTAGATGCAAGGGAGATAAATCTTGCATCTGGGTCCCTAAAGATATTTGTGCTAACCTTGCAGGACCCAACATGAGTTGGGTACCTAAGACCCAAGCCTAAATTTGCCTTGCATGTTTATGCATCCGGGGGTTCAAGCTGGATTATCGACAGCGGATGCACAAACCATATGACGGGGGAGAAGAAGATGTTCACCTCCTACGTCAAGAATAAGGATTCCCAAGATTCAATTATATTCGGTGATGGGAATCAAGGCAAGGTAAAAGGGTTAGGTAAAATTGCAATTTCTAATGAGCATTCTATATCAAATGTATTCCTAGTGGAGAGTCTTGGATATAATTTGCTATCTGTTAGTCAATTATGTCAAATGGGATATAATTGTTTATTTACAAATGTAGATGTGTCTGTCTTTAGAAGATGTGATGGTTCACTAGCTTTTAAGGGTGTACTAGACGGCAAGCTTTACTTAGTAGATTTTGCAAAAGAAGAGGCCGGTCTAGATGCATGCTTAATGGCTAAGACTTGCATGGGCTGGCTGTGGCATCGCCGCTTAGCACATGTGGGGATGAAGAACCTCCACAAGCTTCTAAAGGGAGAACACGTGATAGGTCTAACAAATGTTTATTTCGAAAAAGATAGACCTTGTGCAGCTTGTCAAGCAGGTAAACAAGTGGGAGGAGCACATCACAGCAAGAATGTGATGACCACGTCAAGACCTTTGGAGCTGCTGCATATGGACCTCTTCGGACCCGTCGCCTATCTAAGCATAGGAGGGAGTAAGTATGGTTTAGTTATTGTTGATGACTTTTCTCGCTTCACTTGGGTGTTCTTTTTGCAGGATAAGTCTGAAACTCAAGGGACCCTCAAGCGCTTCCTCAGGAGAGCTCAAAATGAGTTTGAGCTCAAAGTGAAGAAGATAAGGAGCGACAACGGGTCCGAATTCAAGAACCTTCAAGTGGAGGAGTTTCTTGAGGAGGAAGGGATCAAGCACGAGTTCTCCGCTCCCTACACACCACAGCAAAATGGTGTGGTAGAGAGGAAGAACAGGACGCTAATCGATATGGCGAGGACGATGCTTGGAGAGTTCAAGACCCCCGAGTGTTTTTGGTCGGAAGCCGTGAACACGGCTTGCCACGCCATCAACAGGGTCTACCTTCACCGCCTCCTCAAGAAGACGTCATATGAGCTACTAACCGGTAACAAACCCAATGTATCGTACTTTCGTGTATTTGGGAGCAAGTGCTACATTCTAGTGAAGAAGGGTAGAAATTCTAAGTTTGCTCCCAAAGCTGTAGAAGGGTTTTTATTAGGTTATGATTCAAATACAAAGGCGTATAGGGTCTTCAACAAATCTTCGGGTTTGGTTGAAGTCTCTAGCGACGTTGTATTTGATGAGACTAATGGCTCTCCAAGAGAGCAAGTTGTTGATTGTGATGATGTAGATGAAGAAGATGTTCCAACGGCCGCTATACGAACCATGGCGATTGGAGACGTTCGGCCACAGGAACAAGATGAACGAGATCAACCTTCTTCCTCAACGATGATGCAACCCCCAACTCAAGACGATGAACAGGTTCATCAAAAGGAGGCGTGTGATCAAGGGGGAGCACAAGATGATCATGTGATGGAGGAAGAAGCGCAACCGGCACCTCCAACCCAAGTTCGAGCGATGATTCAAAGGGATCATCCCGTCGACCAAATTCTGGGTGACATTAGCAAGGGAGTAACTACTCGGTCTCGACTAGTTAATTTTTGTGAACATTACTCTTTTGTCTCCTCTATTGAGCCTTTCAGGGTAGAGGAGGCCTTGCTAGATCCGGATTGGGTGTTGGCCATGCAGGAGGAACTTAATAACTTCAAGCGCAACGAAGTTTGGACGCTGGTGCCTCGTCCCAAGCAAAATGTTGTGGGAACCAAGTGGGTTTTCCGCAACAAACAGGACGAGCACGGAGTGGTGACGAGGAACAAGGCTCGACTTGTGGCAAAAGGTTATGCCCAAGTCGCAGGTTTGGACTTTGAGGAGACTTTTGCTCCTGTGGCTAGGCTAGAGTCCATTCGTATCTTGCTAGCATATGCCGCTCACCATTCTTTCAGGTTGTACCAAATGGATGTGAAGAGCGCTTTCCTCAACGGGCCAATAAAGGAGGAGGTGTACGTGGAGCAACCCCCTGGCTTCGAGGATGAGCGGTACCCCGACCACGTATGTAAGCTCTCTAAGGCGCTCTATGGACTTAAGCAAGCCCCAAGAGCATGGTATGAATGCCTTAGAGATTTCTTAATTGCTAATGCTTTCAAGGTTGGGAAAGCCGATTCAACTCTTTTCACTAAGACTTGTGATGGTGATTTGTTTGTGTGCCAAATTTATGTCGATGACATAATATTTGGTTCTACTAATCAAAAGTCTTGTGAAGAGTTTAGCAGGGTGATGACGCAGAAATTCGAGATGTCGATGATGGGCGAGTTGAACTACTTCCTTGGGTTCCAAGTGAAGCAACTCAAGGACGGCACCTTCATCTCCCAAACGAAGTACACGCAAGACCTGCTAAAGAGGTTTGGGATGAAGGACGCCAAGCCCGCAAAGACGCCGATGGGAACCGACGGACACACCGACCTCAACAAAGGAGGTAAGTCCGTTGATCAAAAAGCATACCGGTCAATGATAGGTTCTTTGCTTTATTTATGTGCTAGTAGACCGGATATTATGCTTAGCGTATGCATGTGTGCTAGATTTCAATCCGATCCTAAGGAGTGTCACTTGGTGGCGGTGAAGCGAATTCTTAGATATTTAGTCGCTACGCCTTGCTTCGGGATCTGGTATCCAAAGGGGTCTAACTTTGACTTGATTGGGTACTCAGATTCCGACTATGCTGGATGTAAGGTCGATAGGAAGAGTACATCAGGGACGTGCCAATTCTTAGGAAGGTCCCTGGTGTCATGGAACTCTAAGAAACAAACATCCGTTGCCCTATCCACCGCTGAGGCCGAGTACGTTGCCGCAGGTCAGTGTTGCGCGCAACTACTTTGGATGAGGCAAACCCTCAGGGACTTTGGCTACAATCTGAGCAAAGTCCCACTCCTATGTGATAATGAGAGTGCTATCCGAATAGCGGAAAATCCTGTTGAGCACAGCCGCACAAAGCACATTGACATCCGGCATCACTTTTTGAGAGACCACCAGCAAAAGGGAGATATCGAAGTGTTTTATGTTAGCACCGAGAACCAGCTAGCCGATATCTTTACCAAGCCTTTAGATGAGAAGACCTTTTGCAGGCTGCGTAGTGAGCTAAATGTCTTAGATTCGCGGAACTTGGATTGAATTGTAGCATACATGTGCTTATGCCTTTGATCATGTTCTTTCTGCATTTTGTTGCTTATTATGGTGCTCAAGTTGTACAAACACTCCCTGGACCTCACAAGTCCATTGCAAAGTGATGCACATGTTTAGGGGGAGATGTGTTACAACTTGACCCTTTGAGACTAACCATATGTTTGAGTTTGTTTGATTTAGTCTCAAAGGAGAATTGAAAGGGAAAAGGTGGACTTGGATCATGCAAGACTTCCACTGCACTCCGATGAGAGGGTAACTCATTCCAAGTCCATCTTATGAACTCTTATTGCCATTTGCTCTTAATTGAAGATTTTGGTGAGGCAATGGGGTTAAAGTGCCACAATTGATCCCGTTTTGGTGCTTGATGCCAAAGGGGGAGAAAATAAAGACCAAAGCAATAAATGGATCAGCTACCACTTGAGAGATTTTGAAAATAGTAGAATAGAGTTTTTGGTTTGTCAAAATTCTTATGTTGTCTCTCTTGTCAAAAGTTGGCTTCTTGTGGGGAGAAGTATTGTTTATGTGAAAAAGGGGGAGTTTTTGAAATCTTTGATCAATATCTTTTGGAACGACTCTCTTTATGCTTCAACATGTGTGTTTGACTTAGAGATAGAGATTTGAGTTTGATTTGCAAAAACATACCAAGTGGTGGCAAAGGATGATCCATATATGCCAAAATTGAATAAAACTTAAATTTATTTTATTTGAAGTAAGTTTGCACTTGTTCTAGTTGCTTTATGTTGTGTTGGCATAAATCACCAAAAAGGGGGAGATTGAAAGGGAAATGTGCCCTTGGGCCATTTCTAAGTATTTTGGTGATTGAGTGCCAACACATGTGTTTAATTGTGAAGTTATATACATGGATGAACAAGGTGCAAATCATGAGATAAAGGTATGTTTCTAAGCCTTAGTACATTGGTTTTGTGGACTAACATAATTGTCTAAGTGTTAGAAACAGAAAGAAGAAGAAAAGAGAAGAGGAGAAAAGACTTGGCTGTGTGCTGCCAAGACCCAGCTCGGTCTGGAGCACCGGACTGTCCGGTGTGCACCGGACAGTGTCCGGTGCGCCAGGCTGACTCGGCTCGAACTGGCCGCTCTCGGGAATTCGCCGACGGCGTACGGCTAAAATTCACCGGACTGTCCGGTGTGCACCGGACTGTCCGGTGAGCCAACGGTCCGCCAGGGCCAACGGTCGGCCGCGCAATCCGCGCGGGACACGTGGCCGAGCCAACGGTCGGAAGACGGCACCGGACTGTCCGGTGTGCACCGGACTGTCCGGTGCGCCAACGGCTCGCAGATCTCCAACGGGCTGCAATGGCCGGCAGCGCCAGATAAGGAAACAAATCGGGCACCGGACAGTGTCCGGTGTGCACCGGACTGTCCGGTGCCCCCGTCGACAGAAGGCAAGGATGGCCTTCTAAAATTGCTCTCAACGGCTCCTAGCTGCCTTGGGGATATAAAAGGAGCCCCTAGGCGCATGGAGGAGATGCACAAGCAACCTTTGAGCATTCTTGATCATCCACACTAAGTCTCTGCGCATTCGTTTGTGTTTCTAAGTGATTCGAGCTCTGTTCTAAGTGAGAACTCTGTGATAGTCTTGTGAGCTCGATTCTTGGCCGTGTGTGTGCGCTTTTGCTGTGGATTTGTGTGTGTTGCTTCCCTCCCTTACTCTGTGCTTCTCTGTGATCATATACTTGTAAGGGCAAGAGACTCCAATTTGTGGAGATTCCTTGCAAACGGGATAGTGAAAGGAAAAACAAAACACCGTGGTATTCAAGTGGGTCTTTGGACCGCTTGAGAGGGGTTGATTGCAACCCTCGTCCGTTGGGACGCCACAACGTGGAGTAGGCAAGCGTTGGTCTTGGCCGAACCACGGGATAAACCACTGTGTCACATCTGTGCTTGATCTTTTGTGGTATTGTGTTTTGTTGAGACTTCACCTTAGCCACTTGGCAATAATCGTGCTAACACTTAACAAGTTTTTGTGGCTTAAGTTTGAAGTTTTTACAGGATCACCTATTCACCCCCCCCTCTAGGTGCTCTCAACAATAGTATCAGATCGTGGACCACAATTTGTATCCAAATTTTGGAATGAATGGAATAAATTCTTGGGTACTAAACTGCTCCACAGTTCAGCATACCATCCTTAGACAAGTGGGCAAACTGAAAGAGTAAATCAAATACTTGAAGACATGTTACGGGCATGTGTCCTAGAGTTTCCACAAAAATGGGATGATTGTTTGCCACTGGCAGAGTTTTCTTATAATAACAGCTATCAAGAGAGTATCAAGATGGCACCATTTGAAGCACTGTACGGGCGATGGTGTCGGACACCCTTAAATTGGTCAGAACCTGGAGAACGGTGGTATTTCAGGCCTGACTTGGTCAAGGAAATAGAAACAAAAGTTCAACAGATAAGAAATCACTTGAAAGAAGCTCAAGCTCGGGAGAAAAAATATGTAGACAAACGGCGTCGGCCTTTGCTCTTTCAAGTTAAAGATCACGTGTACCTAAAAGTATCACCAATGAAGGGTGTAAACCGTTTCGGGGTAAAAGGGAAGCTAGCACCCCAATACATTGGCCCATTTCCCATTCTTGAACAGTGTGGACCAGTGGCATACTGACTTCAGTTGCCAGAAACATTAACTGCAGTACACAATGTGTTCCATGTATCTCAATTGAAGAAGTGCCTTCGGGTTCTGGATCAAGCCATTGATGTGGTGGATGTGGTCTTAGAACCAGACTTGATGTATTCAGAACATCCTACTCGTGTCTTGGATCAGAAGGACAAGATCACCCGAAAAATAACTCTTAAATTCTATACGGTACAATGGAACCAACATACTGAAGATGAAGCTACCTGGGAGACTCAAGATTTCTTGGAAAAGAATTTTCCTAGGTTTTTAGCCTCATGTAAATTGTGAAGATATGTACATTGGATTGTAAAGGAGAAATAAACCCCCATACCACCCCTGCCCTATAAGACAAATAAGGAAATAAAGATGTGATGTGTTTCCTTTTCCATTACTTGCCCTAGGACCTTAAATCTCGAGACGAGATTCTTTTATGGGGGGGAAGGATGTAACACCCCTGGTGTTACTGGCACTAAAACTTGAGCATAACATCATGTGCATTGACATTTCATATTGCTTGTTACACCTAGAGTGCATTCATGTCACACCCGGATTTAAGGAACAAAGCCGGGTGCATCTCATACATGCGCCAAAGTAGACAACACATATAATAACAGAGTGTATAAAGATAAATGTCACAATATAATCAGAGTACTTATTATATAGCGGAAGTCTTATAAAATAAAAGATAAATATAACAGGATCTAAAATCCATCCTTGGTGCCAGAAAGTCAATTGGGAGACGCCACCTAGATTAAATCGAACTCCTCGTTGTGTGGCTCCTCTTGAACCACCTATTCTTCTCCTGTGGGGGGTGTGAGACAGCAAGAGTGAGCTCACACATGTTCATCGCTCAACAAGTTATGGGGAATAATGTGGCATGAACTCACCAAAGGTGGGAGTTCATGTGATGTGTAAAGCTAATCAACAATAGGGGTTTAAGCTGAGCATTGCTTTTAATAAGTTGGTCAAATTTTATTAGCAGTTACTAAATGTAAGTAAATACCAAACCTTAGTAATAATAAGTAAAATTAATAATAAAATAATCCCAACGTGATGCAAATGACAAATTGAGTTTTAATTCCTTAGATTAATCATGTGAGGGTCCGAGCAGCTCATGACCGTGAGCACGGCTAGTATACCAGTTTTACACTCTGTAGAGGTTGCACATCTTTACCCATAAGTCATGTTACCCATCTGCCAAGGGGTCATGAATCCCATACACCTCTACCAAGGAGGCGAGGCAGGGCAACACTACGAGGCCTTTACAAAGTTCCACTAGCTTCAGAAAACCTGCTATAGTTTATAGGAAGCTCCAATGTAGGAATCCCTCGCCTAACCGCCATTGCAGCAAAATCAACCCAAGGACCTCCCTACACTGACCACTCCCCTACTTCCCTTGCCCCTTTCGGGTAAGGTAGTCATCCACTGGCTTTCCTAGTTAATCAGCCAAGGGCGTCCCATTAAACCCTTGCGGTAGCACTGTTTTCCCGGGTGGTCGCTACATGTTCCAATTAACATAATGATCTTATCATGAACATAAATAACATAACAGAATAATTGGAACATGGATGTAATGAAATATTATCCCAAAACCACATAATGCAATAGCATAACTACCCAAGTGAATCAGGGGTAAACAAGGTAAACAGGATAAACAGACTAGGGTGACCTATTGGGTCCCATCAAAATTAAACCTATGCATTGAATAGTGATAATAAAGAATATTATTGGGTAACAAAAGTGCATCAAGGGCACAACTTGCTTGGCACTTGAGATTCCAGTTACCAAGGTGATTCTTCGGATCCTCATGACCTCGTGCTAGTCGTAGGGATACAAACAAACATGGTATAGACAAAATTAACATCACACCAAACATAAGAACAAACTGCATGATAATAATCTACATGAAGCTACAAAATCGTGGGATCCAGAACTACTAACATCGGAGTTACGATTAAGGAGTTATGATTTTATAGAGGATTCATGTGATTAAAACATTAAACTATATCATAAATTGGTTAATATAAATCATATAATAGGTTATTCTATAAATAATTATCTCAACTTTAATCTAGTTATAAATTGACCATAGATCATATTCTAGTAGTCTATAATGATAAGCAGTTTAACCAGACTAACCAACATCAGTTAAATACAGATCTAATTATAAAATAATAAGACATGGTATAATAAATGTTGTTATTGCATTGTAAATATTCGTATGAGACTAACACAACTTGAACAGATCAAATCGGAGTTAAAATAGAGGAGTTATGAATTTATAAAGTTTTAAATGTTGGATAAAAGATTAATTAGGATATTAATTTTTAATGTGGCTTTCATGTCAAAAGTTTTGCACTAATTGATAAACAATAATATTACAAAATTATAGGAACTGAAATGGGTCAATTTGGACTAAATATGGATTTTCTAAAGATTAAATAAGTTTTCTGGATTTATCTTAATACTAAAAATCAATTTATGCAATTAATTATCCATTTTCATTGTTCTCTAGACTGCGCGCTAAATACTAGAAAGTCCAAGGGCTCTAGCACAATTAATCCTAAGACACAGAGTACAGTCAACTGGATGGTGGGTTGGTTTTCTAGAATCCTTGGGTTTCTTTTGCAAAATGGTTAAACTGAAGGGGTACAGGACGATCTGCATCGCCCGATCAGAAATGGAGGGCTCTGATTAGATCTAGGTTTCGCATGAATCGGTATGAAGCAGCTACCACCAGATCAGGAATCAACGACTTGATTTTAATGAAACGGTCTTCCACCAGGACCACACGATTTCATCAAACGGCCCACATTCGGTCTCACGAAGGGGTATCGTGGTGCCTAATCCGGACGGACATCGCTAAATCAACGGTGCTGACCCTCGACCCTACCCTACCCTCTGGTGCGTGGCGGCGGAAACACCGCATGACGGCGAGTCACCGGAGCGCCACCCAATTTGTCGCCCCGAGGTGCGCCCAGCTTAAAATTCAGTGGAAAAGAAAGCGCGAGGTGAATTGAAACTGCCCAGAGGCTTACCGGGAACGAGAGATGTCCGACGGCGGCTGTGCACAGTGCAGGGCGGAGTTGCGGCACCGAGCGGTCGATGGCGAAGAATTCTGGCGGAGTATGTTGTTAATCTCGAGTAGCGCGGACACCAACGTCTTTCCCAGAGCTTAAGGAAGGTCCCTGACCAATCCGACGGCACAGATGACGGCCAATGGAAGCTTCCCTCACACGGCAGCGGAGCTCAGTTTCCACCGCCCACTCGGCTATGGTGTAGGTCGGCACGAGGTACGAATTGGGGTAAGGTCACGATGTGCACGGTGGTCGATAGGAGGTAACGAGCCCGCGCCAGCTATATGAGGGGGCAGCAGGGTGGACCGCGCCGATCATGGCGATTGCAACGATCCACGCGAGAATGACAGCACGTCCAGAGGGTAGTTCGCGGACGTGGCCGAATCGATGGCAGCGGGGACCCGCTAGCCAGTGCGATGCACCAGTGAGGCGAGGGGGGGTTGTGCCAGGAAGATAGCAGGGAGGCGCGGAGTTCCGTTATAGAGCCCGCGTTCTCGGCGGGGATGACGGACCTGACGCGAAGGGTCCACAAGTCGGTGACCAGAGGTGAGTCAGCGTAAGGCTAGGAGCGCGCCTGTCACGAGGGCCCCACCGGTAAGTGACCCAGCGCACGAAGAACATGTCCGACCCGCAGGGTCCACCTGTCATAGTCGCCAGGGTGCGTGTGCGGTTAAGGTGGGCCGCCTGGTGGTAAGGGCCGGCGCAGGGGGAAAAGTGATTGGTGATGGGCCAGCACGAGGAAGATTCGGCCCAAACAACGATTTTCCTTTTTTCTTTTATTTTCTGTTTCCAATTCCTTTTCTCTATTTCATTTTCTATTTTTGTTTTCTATTTCAGATTTTATATTCCTATTTTGGATTTAAAACATAATTCTAATGTGGAGCCAAATCCTAAGTTCATATTTATTATAATAATTATTTTATTTAGCTTACCCTCACCATTTAATTCAAAAAGAATTAAATGATTATTATAGTTATCTTTCTCAACTCTTTTCAAATCCATGTTTGATCTTCAAATTTTCAAGAGTCCAAATTCATACTAATGTGAATGTAGCTTCTATTGTTTACAATATTTTTATTTATTCTTCTCTTTAAATGTTCAGTTTGAACATAGTTTGGATTTTATAAGTTTTTGTTTTGTATTTCAGAATATTTCTTTCTTATTTTCAAATCCGAATTTAAATTTAGGGCTAAATCCCAATTTCCTAAATTGTACTTTTGGGTTAACATCAAATTCTAAAATCAATTAGTATACTTTAATATGAAGGTGTCTTATTTAATTTCCTTAAATATTATTATCCCCATGAATTGAGGATTGGATAGCAAAACAATCAAGAGGGTCCACTCTTATATTATGTTTTACAATTTTGGGTACTACAAATCCTACCCCCCTTAATAGAAATCTCATCCTCAAGATTTGTAAGGAAAGGGTGTATGTTTATATTGTCTCAACACATATGCACAAACAAAAATCTCAATATGATGCATAATTTATTAGCAACACATGGGGTCAATTAGACCTTATTATTCCTCCTGAAATAGTATCATACCATTTACTAACTAAAGTAACATTTAGATCTTACAAATAGTAGTAACGTATATATATGTTTATGTAGCTTGGTGGAGCTGGTGGTGGTGGAGATTGTTGTTGTCGTTGTCTTTCCAACTGTGCTTGCCTTATTTCTTGACGTATCTCCAGCCGGTCCTGACGTATTTCCTAGCGTTCTTGTCTTATCTGATTTTGCATTTCGGTAACCATGTCTGCCATTAGTTGTATTACCAGCATTTGGGCGGCAACCACTTGATCGATTCCAACAGGTGGAGGATTTGGAGGATTCATTTCTATTTGTTGTTATCTGATAATCTTCCCTTCCTGGTATTGACCATGAGAGTTAGAAGCATATGACAAAATAGTTTTGCAAGGGAAATTATTCGATAAGCGGAATGAATAAGCTAGTAGCTGGTTATGATCTGAAGATTCTTTAATAGGGCTTAATCTTTGTTTTATATCAAGATTGGGATAACTAGTCGTATAAGGTGAATTTCCAAAGGTAAGATAGAATCTATCAAGATGAGGTAGATATGGGTGAGATAGACTACATGATGTAGATCAAAAGTTTGTTTGATGTTAGGTGGGGATAGAAAACAAGGGTACATTCAGTTTTAGCTTGTAGGTGAGTGTTGACATAGAATGATTGTACTATGGCATAATCATGCTTCCTTTGGGGTCTGAATTAGGGACCATCAGTCGTGGTGTTAGATGTCATTATCTGAGTTGGGATAACAATTGTGGTATATGTGTAGGTAGATTAAACAAAGTTTTGCTTTGCTTTTGGAATGAATGAGTTGGGCAACCTATGACATAGGCTAGGTCGTGGTTCCACAGACAAGTTGGTCTAGGACACAAATTTAGATTTACAACCCATTTATAGGATTATGGTTTAGTTATTACTTGTAACATAGATTAGGCCATTTTAGATTAGGTAGGGTCTAGATTAGATTGGATATAACTGGATTAAACTTAGTTTAAGTCAGATAAATCTACCAGGGTAGGATATATCATTAGGGTATGTTAGATTCTTTTGAGATAAGATGGATCTATTAAGATAAGAGAGGGTCTTTTAAGATAAGAGGGATATATTAAGATAAGAGGTAATCTTTTGAGATAAGGTGGATCTATATGAAATAGGTACACTTTAATGGAGAATAATCTAAGTTGCTTAGTTATCTCCTGAATTTTATTCATTTATATTTATGCCTATACGCATATGTAGATGTAATTGTGGACATTACTCCACGTCTCATCACACTCAATCAAAGATCCAAATCAGACAAATATCATAAGAACAAACACTCAAGCGTATAGATACCTATAAAATTAGTTTTGTTTTTGTTCCTAAGAGTAGGTCTCCTATTCCTAAAGTCACTTTAGGCACAGGATTTCAAAAGTGTGAAATCCACATTTGTCTTTAGAAGGAAGAGGTAAGAATGATTGGAGTAAAGCGGAAATAGATGAGAAAAGATTATGATAAGTTTAGAAAAAGTATCAGAGTAGCAAAGGTAAGGTTAATCAGAGTAGAATAGAAGAAGGTGAGACAAGATCAAGATAAGTATAGAAAGAATCAGAGTAAGGTAAGTAGGCAAGGGTTTGTCCATTTCTATCTAGGTTTCATCCTACAGTCAACATTCCTCTGATACCACTTCTGTCACACCCGGATTTAAGGGACAAAGCCGGGTGCATCTCATACATGCACCAAAGAAGACAACACATATAATAACAGAGTGTATAGAGATAAATGTCACAATATAATCAGAATACTTATTACATAGCGGAAGTCTTACAAAATAAAAGATAAATATAATAGGATCTAAAATCCATCCTTGGCGCCAAAAAGTCAACTGGGAGACACCACCTAGATCAAATCGAACTCCTCGTTGTGTGGCTCCTCTTGAACCACCTGTTCTTCTCCTGTGGGGGGTGTGAGACAGCATGGGTGAGCTCACACATGTTCATCGCTCAACAAGTTGTGGGGAATAATGTGGCATGAACTCACCAAAGGTGGGAGTTCATGTGATGTGTAAAGCCGGTCAACAATAGGGGTTTAAGCTGAGCATTGCTTTTAATAAGTTGGTCAAATTTTATTAGCAGTTACTAAATGTAAGTAAATACCAAACCTTAGTAATAATAAGTAAAAGTAATAATAAAATAATCCCAATGTGATGCAAATGACAAATTGAGTTTTAATTCCATAGATTAATCATGTGAGGGTCTGAGCTGCTCATGACCGTGAGCATGGCTAGTATACCTGTTTTACACTCTGCAGAGGTTACACATCTTTACCCACAAGTCAGGTTACCCATCTACCAAGGGGTCATGAATCCCATACACCTCTACCAAGGAGGCGAGGCAGGGTAACACTACGAGGCCTTTACAAAGTTCCACTAGCTTCAGAAAACCCGCTATGATTTATAGGAAGCTCCAGTGCAGGAATCTCTCGCCTGACCGCCATCGCAGCAAAATCAACCCAAGGACCTCCCTACACTGACCACTCCCCTACTGCCCTTGCCCCTTTCGGATAAGGTAGTCATCCACTAGCTTTTCTAGTTAATCAGCCAAGGGCGTCCCATTAAACCCTTGTGGTAGCACTGTTTTCCCGGGTGGTCACTCCATGTTCCAATTAACATAATGATCTTATCATGAACATAAATAATATAACAGAATAATTGGAACATGGATGTAATGAAATATTATCCCAAAACCACATAATGCAATAGCATAACTACCCAAGTGAATTAGGGGTAAACAAGGTAAACAGGATAAATAGACTAGGGTGACCTATTGGGTCCTATCAAAATTAAACCAATGCATTGAATAGTGATAATAAACAATATTATTGGGTAACAAAAGTGGATCAAGGTTACAACTTGTGTGGCACTTGAGATTCCAGTTACCAGGGTGATTCTTCGGATCCTCATGACCTCGCGCTAGTCGTAGCGATACAAACAAACATGGTATAGACAAAATTAACATCACACCAAACATAAGAACAAACTGCATGATAATGATCTACACGAAGCTACGAAATCGTGGGATCGAGAACTACTAACATCGGAGTTACGATTAAGGAGTTATGATTTTATAGAGGATTCATGCGATTAAAATATTAAACTATATCATAAATTGGTTAATATAAATCATATAATAGGTTATTCTATAAATAATTATCTCAACTTTAATCTAGTTATAAATTGACCATAGATCATTTTCTAGTAGTCTATAATGATAAGCAGTTTACCTAGACTAAACAACATCAGTTAAATACAGATTTAATTATAAAATAATGAGACATGGTATAATAAATGGTGTTATTCCATAGTAAATATTCGTACGAGACTAACACAACTTGAACGGATCAAATTGGAGTTAAAACAGAGGTGTTATGAATTTATAAAGTTTTAAATGTTGGATAAAATATTAATTAGGATATTAATTTTTAATGTGGCTTTCATGTCAAAACTGTGGCACTAATTGATAAACAATAATATTACAAAATTATAGGAACTGAAATGGGTCAATTTGGACTAAATATGGATTTTCTAAAGATTAAATAAGTTTTCTGGATTTATCTTAATACTGAAAATCAATTTCTGTAATTAATTATCCATTTTCATTGTTCTCTGGACTACGCGCTAAATACTGGAAAGTCCAGGGGCTCTGGCGCAATTATTCCTAAGACACAGAGTACAGTCAACTGGATGGTGGGATGGTTTTCTGGAATCCTGGGGTTTCTTTTGCAAAATGGTTAAACCAAAGGGGTACGGGACGATCTGCACCACCCGATCAGAAATGGAGGGCTCTGATTAGATCTAGGTTTCGCATGAATCGGTATGAAGTAGCTACTACCAGATCAGGAATCAATGGCTCGATTTTAATGAAACGGTCTTCCACCGGGACCGCACGATTTCATCAAACGGCCCACATTCGGTCTCGCGAAGGGGTATCGCGGTGCCTAATCCGGACCGAACATCGCTAAATCAACGGTGCAGACCCTCGACTCTACCCTACCCTCAGGTGCGCGGTGGCAGAAAACACCGCACGGCAGCGAGTCGCCGGAGCACCACCCAATTTGTCGCCCCGAGGTGCGCCCAGCATCAAATTCAGTGGAAAAGAAAACGCGAGGTGAATTGAAACTGCCTAGAGGCTTACCGGGAATGAGAGATGTCTGATGGCGGCTGTGCACAGTGAAGGGCGGAGTTGCGGCACCGAGCGATCGACGGCGAAGAATTCCGGCGGATCAGGCGGTTAATCCTGAGCAGCGCGGACACCAACGCCTTTCCTAGAGCTTAAGGAAGGTCCCTGACCAATCCGACGGCACGGACGATGGCCAATGGAAGCTTCCCTCCCGCGGCGGCAGAGCTCAGTTTCCACCGCACACTCGGCTATGGTGTAGGTCGGCACGGGCTACGAATTGGGGTCAGGTTATAATGTGCACGGCGGTCGATAGGAGGAAACGAGCCCGTGCTAGCTATATGAGGGGGCAGAAGGGTGGACAGTGCCGATCATGGTGGTTGCAATGATCCGGGCGAGAATGACGGCACGTCCAGAGGGTAGTTCGCGGACATGGCCGAATCGATGGCAGCGGGGACCCGCTAGCCAGCGCGACGCACCAGTGAGGCGAGGGGGGTTGTGCCAGGAAGGTAGCAGGGAGGCGCGGAGTTCCATTATAGAGCCCGCATTCTCCGCAGGGAAGACGGACCTGACGCGAAGGGTTCGCAAGTCGGTGACCAGAGGTGAGTCAGCGTAAGGCTAGGAGCGCGCCTGTCACGAGGGCCCCGCCGGTAAGTGACCCAGCGCGCGGAGAACATGTCTGACTCGCAGGGTCCACCTGTCATAATCGCCAGGGTGCGCGCGCGGTTAAGGTGGGCCGCCTCGTGGTAAGGGCCGGCGCAGGGGGAAAGGGAGAGGTGATGGGCCAGCACGAGGAAGATTCAGCCCAAACAATGATTTTCCTTTTTTTTCTTTTATTTTTTGTTTCCAATTCCTTTTCTCTATTTCATTTTCTATTTTTGTTTTCTATTTCAGATTTTATATTCCTATTTTGGATTTAAAACATAATTCTAATGTGGAGCCAAATCCTAAGTTCATATTTATTATAATAATTATTTTATTTAGCTTCCCCTCACCATTTAATTCAAAAAGAATTAAATGATTATTATAGTTATCTTTCTCAACTCTTTTCAAATCCATGTTTGATCTTCAAATTTCCAAGAGTCCAAATTCATACTAATGTGAATATAACTTCTATTGTTTACAATGTTTTTATTTATTCTTCTCCTTAAATGTTCAGTTTGAACATAGTTTGGATTTTATAAGTTTTTGTTTTGTATTTCAATATATTTCTCTCTTTCTTATTTTCAAATCCGAAGTTAAATTTAGAGCTAAATCCCAATTTCCTAAATTGTACTTCAAATTCAAAACTCAATTAGTATACATTTATATGAAGGTGTCTTATTTAATTTCCTTAAATATTATTATCCCCATGAATTGAGGATTGGATGGAAAAACAATCAAGAGGGTCCAATCTTACATTATGTTTAACAATTTTGGGTATTACAATTCACTAAGTAAAAATTTCAAACTAATTGTGATGATAGGACTTGAGGTATGCTTAAACCTAGGGTAGAGTACTTGACCCTGCATTAGGGCTTAAGGATGAAAAGTGAAGTCCAAATAAGTAATAGTCTCATAAGTCAAGAGAAATGTTCATAAGGTAGCACATTTGATGTACTTTAGTGACACAAAAACCCTAATGTTCTCAAATCTCAAAAAGAAACCCTAGAAAACCCCAATTGAAACCCTAGGGGGTTAAATGTAAATTCTAAACACTTTTGGACTAAAGTGCAAATATCAAAGTAATAGAACACTACAAATTAAGTACTTTTCACATTTAAGGATTTCCAAGTTGAATGATGGAGTTTGGACTTAATTGGAAAATACCCCATGAATACTATGTGGTTAAGTTCTGAAATTCAGTGTTTTGAAGCCAACTTTGGAGCTCTATATCCCTAATTCTACAAGGATTTTGCCCTAGGTCAACACATCAAATTTATAGAACTATGATAGGAACATAACTTTGCTTAAGTGATTGAGCCTTTATGTTGTACAAAAATTGGAGTAAAATGCATAGAAATTTGGCTGTCAGTCGAGTCAGAAGACTGAATTGTGACTCACTGTAAAGATTGAAGAACTTTGGGGTGGATTTGAGCTTAATCCAGTAAGTAAATGGCTAGAGTTTCTATAGTCAAATTGTAGCTGGGTTATAGGGCAAGAACTTTGTTACAGAGGGATTGGCAAGTTATCACACAGAAATCAGAGATCATAGCCTAGCAAAATGCTCTGTCAGACACTCTGAATGGGGTTTCCCATTGAACAGTGAACTGAAGAAGATCTGCAGTACATCACCCCTCGCTGCCGGTGACCCTCGCGCCGTGATCCGCGCTGGTGTTACGATTCGTGCTCTCTGGCGTGAAGATAGTCGTGGTGGAGTAAAGATCTTGGCACTGGATAGGCTCGGACCCGGTCGACGGTAAGTTCGCCGTACCCACTTGGGCTGTGCTCGGTCGAAATGGTCCTCACCGGCGTTGGCCGCTTACCGACCATGCGCCACATGCCTTAGGGCGTTAACACATTGCGGTGAATCACCTTAGCATGTCCGTTCATCGCCGGTGGCCTTGCCACGGTGAAAGCCACGAATCACTTGCACCAGTGACCTCCCCTCTCTCCGGCCGCCAGCACGCCATTCCAACATTAGGAACCACTGCCCTTGGACTCTATAAATTGAGCATACTACTAGCTCCGTTAGGTAATCATGAATCCAGAGCATCCACTCCTGCCTCTGATTAGCCGCCATAGCTCTCTAATTCCTATCTTCCCCTAAATCGGGTTTCCGCGCCTCCGTGAACGCCGCGTCATGGCTAGCTCTTTGTAGGTCCGTTCACGCCCTCCTCGCTCTCGTTTCAACACCCCTGTGTGCTATAGATGCTTACCGGCCCAGCCAATTGAACTAGCACATATTGGATCACCGGGAACACCTTAGATTATCCTCGGTATGCGCCATCACCGTGGACAGAGAGTTTTTGAGCTAGAACTTCGCAGTTGCTTGAGGGATTAGTGTTATTGAGGGTAGAATTAGGTGTCGGCAACACTTGAGTGCCGGTCATTGCGTTTTCCGACCGGTACAGGCTCGCCGGAGCCACTGCTCCACCGTCCGTGGTCGGGGATCTCACCTTGCGAAGAAATAGAAAGGGAGGGGCCTTAGTGCAGATGTCAGTGAGACAGGGAAATAGTGGAAAGGATTCTTTAAGAGTTTTTCAAATCGCCAGGGTCCTCTGTGCAAATGTGACACCACGGGCGCGCATTTCCCTGGACGTGGGCCGACTTGGGCCAGTTTCAACCCATTACTATTCATCTTTTTCCCTTTTCTTTTTCTGCCAGACTTAGAAAATTCATATGAAATTATAGAAAAATGCTAAAAATATGAGACCAATTTTGCTAGACTCCTAAATTCCTATAGTATTTAATAAAAATAGTTCCAAGAATTTTAGTCCAAACCAGGAATTGTTTAGTATTTAAGAAGGCCAAAACCTAGACTTTTGGAATTTTAGAAATTATTTGATGACTCCAAGAATCATAAAACTTTTTGGATAAACTTAATTTGATAATTATAACTCATGGGTGAAGTTTGACATGTGTTGGACATTGTTTGATTCCCAAACCCAAAACCCTAGCTCCTTAGGGTAGAACTGTCTAACCCTACTAGGGTGTTGACGAGGGGCGGATCTAGGAGGGGGGCTGCCAGGGCTGCAGCCCCGGTCGCCCCCCAAAACACCTATTAATACACACTTCATCTATTTTAAAATAGTAGTCATCATTTTAGGGAATTTGTAGGTTTATATAATTTTTGATTGATACATGTGTTTTATATATGTGTCTAGATTCATCATCATCCATTTGAATATAGACATAAAAACCAAGAGCTAAAAGGACAACTATTTTGGAACGTAAGAGTATATAATAACATAAATGCAGACTACAAAGGTTAACTAAGATAGGCCATAACCTTCTTTCTGATCGTGTCATTTAGCACATATATTTGGCCTCCATCCGTGCCACTAGCACGCTAGGTGGTAGCGTGCGCATCCATGCTGGACCTTTCCATGCTTCAGCAGTCCACGCCACCACACAAGACATAGTCATGAGCTAGTGCGCACAACCAATGCACATCTAACAGTTAGCAACGCGCATGTGCCCAACGCAAGAGGTAGGCTGCAAGCCAGGTGGACAGGGGAGCAATGTCCTGCCTAATGATTCCCTAATTCTATAGGACATGTTAGTTTTTTAGCTAATTCTCATGTAAAAATGCTTCTAACAGCCTCCTTAATCGAATTTGGTCCCCCTAATTTTAGATCCTGGCTTCGCACCTGCTGCAAGCAGCACCATGGCAGACCTGCTGCAGCACGCTAGTACATCAGGCCTACGAGAACATCGTCGTGGCACTCACCCCCAAAATAGCTGCTGGTGGCTCCGCCAAGCCCCTCCTTTGATCCAATCCTGGATCCGCCACTAGTGTTGACCTATAAGACCCTAGTTTCCCAGGTGCACCATGAAGGAAAGTTGTATTCAAGATACAACTTGATGCATCTCTATTGTAATTGCATATTCATAGCATCACATGAGCATTCATGGTTATATATGGTTATGTATAGAGAATGAGGAAGAAGTAACTATTGAAGAAGAGGAGACTGCACCATCAACTGAAAATCCACCTGCCAGGAACGGCTTTTATTTTGATATATGTGGAACAGAGCCCGACTCCCCTACAACACAAGGCAAGCCCCAGTGCATTTGCCACCTCCTTGCTGTTTTAAAATCTTTATCACCTTATATGATACATTAGGTGATAGGAGTTGTGTGCTAAACCAATTGCTGCATTTCCTTCCTTGGAACTGTTTACCATTCCTTGATTACCTATTTTATTAAAAGGTGTTCTGATGCTTAGTCCTGCTTTAGAAAAACAAATGTTTGTTCTAAAACAAAGGTGATGCTTCACAGTGGATGGGATGTTCTCAAAAATAAAACTTGATGGTGGATCCATCATGGCCGTGATAGGTTCAACATCGAACAAGATGTACCTCTGCCAGGTACCAAACTTTGGGTTTTTAAATGATAAAGCTGAGACCAGGTGGGTGACTTGCACGAGAAGAGAGTCTCGGTGTAGTGTCTCCGTCTGAGTCGATTAAGGACCGTGTCGATGTAAGCTTGATGATTGACGACCTTTTAACTAGTCACATGCCTCGTCATGGGTAATCTTTGCCTCGGGCAGACTAATACCAGGAAGGCCAACACGCAATGGGAGTGTAGAGATGGTGAGAGTAGCATGTACCCTCCGTGGCAAGAGGCTGGACGGTGGTGTATATGTGCTCTCGGTTGGCATGAACCCGGCCTGGTCTTAAGAAACCTGGTGACGAGTTGACATATGCAAGGGTTAAGTGCTACATATGTCGTGTGATTGGAGATCCCTAGCTGGATATTAATTGATTTGGATCGCTGTTACTTCTCGGATATGAAGACTTGGTCACTGCCCTACACGTAGAATCCTAGTGAACTGAAAGGGTTGATAAAAGACAGCTAGTATAGGCCAAGTGCTTGAACTAGGATAGAAAGAATCCTAGAGGTAGGTAATTTTACTTAACCTGACAATAAAAATTGGATTTTTAAGGATCCACTATTAGTAAGCATTTATGCAAAACAGAGTCTTTGATACTTGAACAGCCTTACCTTGATTTCCTCAAGCCAGCATATCCTTGAGAGTCATTGCTTTTGATGGGTAAGACTTGCGAAAGTACACTCCATACTCAGCGTTTTCGAACCCATGTTGTTGTAGGTGAGGAAACAGCAGACTTTTGCTGTTTTTGTTCTAAGGTGGTTGTAATGCCCAAAATTGGTAGAAGAAAAAAAATGATAATAGTGAAATAAAATAAATAAATAAATTTAAGATTGTGCTTTAGGGATTTTTAAAACCTTTTTGGAGTTCCCATGCTTTTGAATGCTCAATTAAAAGGGAGTAAGCTAGCCAAATAAACAAAATAAATAAATATAGAAATAAGCATATCATGCTGGAGTTTTATTTGCTTGAGCATTTCAAATTGTGTGTGTGCAAATTTCAAACCAGAATTTGGAATTAAGAATAAAAAAAGAGAGAGGAAGGAAATGTTCATGGAACCCTATTTTTCCCCCCGATAAATGAATAACAAAAGGAAATAATAATAAAAAAAAATAGTAAACAACAGGGATTATATTATTTTGGCACTTACAAATCTGAAATCCAAAGATGAGAATTTGAATTTGATTATCTCAAACCAAGCAGAATTTATAAAAGAAAAAGAGAAAAGATTCCTCCTTGCGCCTTGGGCCGAATTTCGTTTCTGGCCCATTTCTTCAGCCACCGCTCGGCCCATATACGCCGCGCTTACCCCAACCCTAGCCGCCAGCCCAACCCGCATCGCCAGCCCCCGCCCGCGACGCGTTGCCACTGCCAGGCGGGCCACTCTGGTCAGACCTCCAGCCTCCCAACGGCGTCAAGACGTCTTCAACCTCCCAGACCGAAGCTGCCGCGCGGATCGAGCTCAACGGAGCTTGCGCCAACAACCACCGCGGACTCTCGGCTGGCAACAGGATCCGCCGAACTCGCGCGGACTCGGCCGAACGACGCAGGCGCGGAATCCGGGCGGGGTTGCTCGCTGCCTCTATCCGGCCGGACTCTGGGTATTTATAACGAGGCTGTCGCCGCCTCTCCAATCATCCCTCTCATCTCCGTGAGCTCGGCGACTCGTACCTGGGCCTCGTGCGCATCTCGCTGCCATCACTGGGGTGATTTCGCATGGACCGTCGCCATCCTCACCTCGTGACCACGTGCTGGTATGGACGGTTATTCCCTTTTCATCCCCTCGCGATGCTCATTGCGTTGGAGTCGTTGGGACCCGGGGTTGCGCGGACGAACTCCTGTGTTGGCGCCCATGGTGGCCACGGGTCGTAATGGCGCCACCGGTGAGGATTCCTACACAGTCGTAGATGCATCTGGCGAGGAAGATAGGTGTAGAAGATGTCCCCTGACCATTAAATCGTCCGTCGAACTCACGGCGGACAGACCTCCGTTTCAAACCCGGACTGTGGCGGGGTCCGTGCGGGGGGTCCTCGACGTGCGTGCTCGCCGGCAAGCTATGCCGTGCGGGGTGGCCGGCTCTGTTCGCTCGGCCGTGGCGCAATAGTTGAGAAAAGAAAATAGAAGAGAGAGAGAACCGGGGGTAGAAGAAGAGCGTCGGCCGTCTGATTACGGATGGGTGGCTTAGATTGGATCTAGGCATAGGACTGACCAGCGCCGTTCGATTCAGATCCGACGGGCATGGGTTGTGCTGGGTAATTTAAAATCCTGGGCGTCCACTAGAAATCCAATGGCTCCAAGTGCATACCGGTTCATTTAAATGATAGGACTGATCTGGGCCGTCCAGATCAGATCGGGTGGCTGCGAAATGTTCATACCGCTTCGCCTGGCATTCTTACTTAAGAGCCCCTACGCTTATCAGAAAACAACCCGCCGTCCAGGGACCCTGTTCTCTGTGTCTGGGATATCTTGCGCATAGCCCCCTGCCTTCTCTGGAAATTGTGGCCCAGTCCAGTGATAGGATAAATTGAATAAATGGATTAGAAAATAGGTTTTTAGTATAAAAATAAATCCATAAACTTGTTTAATCCGTATTTAATTCATTCTAACTCCGAATTGACCCGTTCCAGTTTCTATAATTTTGTTTTAATATTGTATATCAACTAGTAACACTGTTTAGCTATGAAACTTGAATTAAAATTGTTCATTTGAATTAATCTGTTCTATGTGCTAAATAACTTCAGAAATCCATAACTTTCTAACTGTAACTCCGAATTTAGTAATTCTTGTTCCCACGATCTCGTAGCGACGCATAGATTATTATTACACAATTGGTACTTATGTTTGGTGATGTTAATTTTGCCTATACACTGTTTGTTTGTATTGCTACGACTAGCGCGAGGTTACGAGTCATCTGAAGATCATCCTGGTACCTGGAATCTTAAGTCCCAGGCAAGTTGTGCCCTTGATCACTTCTTTTTACCCAGCCATGTTCTGATTAATCATAATGATCTGTATAGGTTAATTTTGATGGGACCCAATAGGTTACCCTAGTTTGTCTATCTTTATACCTTGTTTACCACTGAACTTTCTGGGTAGTACTTGCTAGTGCTATATGTGGTTTTGGGTATGAAGATTACATTATTCATGATTATACTTTTGTTATCAGCTGTTATTTATTGTTCATGATAAAGATCATTATGTTAATTGGAACATGGAGCGACCACCCGGGAAAACAGTGCTACCACAAGGGAGGAATGGGACCCCTTGGCTGATTAATTAGGAAAGCTAGTGGAAGACTACCTTACCCGAAAGGGGCAAGGGCAGTAGGGGAGTGGTCAGTGTAGGGAGGCCCTCGGGAGGATTTTGCTGCGATGGCGGTCCTGCAAGGGATTCCTGCATTGGAACTTCCTAGAAGCTGTAGCGGGTTTTCGGAAGCTAGTGGAACTTTGTAAAGGCCTCGTAGTGGATCCCTAGCCATTCACCTCGGAAGTGTCTAAGGGCCTTGCAAACCCTGGCGACATGGGATACACGACTTGTGGGTAAAGATGCGCAACCTCTGCAGAGTGTAAAACTAGTATACTAGCCGTGCTCACGGTCATGAGAGGCTCGGACCCTCACATGATTAAATTATGGAACTTAAATTCAATTTGCCATATGCATTGCATCGCAGGTGAAGTTGTTACTTTTGTTCTACTTAACTGGGTTGGTATTTACTTATACTTAGTAACTGCTAATAAAATTTTGACCAACTTTAAAAGCAATGCTCAGCTCTAACCATCCTCTTTGGTAAGCCTTACACTTCACGTGAGCTCCCACCTTTGGCGAGTTCATGCACATTATTCCCCACAACTTGTTGAGCGATGAACGTATGTGAGCTCACTCTTGCTGTCTCACACCCCCACAGGTCAAGAACAGGTACCGCAGGATGATGCGCTCGGAGGATGCTGTGAAGTGTTCGTGAGAGATCTAGGTCGTCGTCTCCCAGTCAACTTTGGGTTGCTGGACCGTTGTCTCCTTATAATGTAATTATTTATTTTGTATAGAACTCCTGTTATATATATAAAGATGTGACATTCGATCCTGTGCCACTATACATCATATGTGTGAGACTTGGTCCCAGCATACCTGGTGTTTATGTTCGCGCCCGGGTCTTGGTGCCCCGAAATCCGGGTGTGACAGAAGTGGTATCAGAGGAATGTTGACTGTAGGACGAAACCTAGATAGAACTGGACAACCAATATTTACTTACCTTACTCTGATTCTTTCTAAACTTTTCTTAATCTTTTCTCATCTAATTCCGCTTTACTCTGATTATTCTTATCTTTTCTTTCTAAAGACAAATGTGGATTTCACACTTTGAAATCCTGTGACTGAAGTGACCTTTAGGAATAGGAGACCTAATCTTAGGAACAAAAACAAAAACTATTTTTATCTATGTACTTGAATGTTTGTTCTTATGATATTTGTCTGATTTGGATCTTTGATTGAGTGTGATGGGTTGTGGAGTAATGTCCACAATTACATCTGCATAGACTTAAATAGAATTCATAAGAAAACTAAGCAATTTAGATTATCCTCCATTAAAATGTATCTATCCCATAGAGATCCCTCTTATCTTAAAAGACTCTCTCTTATCTTAAATGGTTCATCTTATCTTAAAAGATACTCTCTTACCTTAATAGACTCATCTCATCTCGAAGGATTCTATCCTATCCTAATAGATCTAACTAATCTCAAAAGATTCTATCCTATTCTTAGAGACTCATCTTGTCCTAATAAGCATACTTGTCCTCACCACTTGGCTTATCTCATGACATTGTAACAAACATGATCTATTCTAAAAAGTAGATCTTATCTATTGTAATCTGGTTATACCAATTTAAATTCTGATCCCATCTAATCTGATCAGATCCAACCTAATAGACAAACATGTTAGATAATACTGGTAAAATAAGATTGGATCCTACTCTTATAAATATGTTTTAATCCAAGTTGGACTCAGATCCCAATTTAGACTAGACCACATATAGTAACCTAGCCATATGCAACTACCTTAACCATCCGATAGTTGCATAACCTCTTTATTTTAACCTAACAAGGATTATGATCTACTTACACCATATACCCCATCATGTCTCAAAAGATTATAAGATATCCTAACAAGATATATCCTACCCTAATAAATCTATCTAACCTAAACTAGTCTAATCTAGATCATATCTAATTTAATATGTTCTAATCTAGTGTGAGTTACTTAATGCCGGTAGAAAGGATAAGGCCATACTCCTAACTCACTTAGGCCTAAATTGGTGACTTAGATCAACTCAGCCATACACAACAACTCGACCTATATAACAGGATACATAACCTATCCACCCAATCTAGAAGCAAACAATCAAATTACATTCTAAACTAATCTCATTCAACTTATAACTACCTACCAAACCAGCTACACTACCTACTAAGTCACTGCCTACAAATCTATCTTAACCTCTTATCCCTAACCTGGTTGAAGACATCAAGACCAGAAAAGAGAAGATCAACATCGACAAGGAAGGATATGAATAGAATCAGAACTTCAGATGAATCAGAATCCACCATCCAAGATGAAGTCTTTTCTTACCCTGCCTTTATTGCCTCAACCTATCCTTGCTCTAACCAAATCTAATCTACTAGATGGCCAGAAATAAAAGATGCTAATACTTTTCTAATCACATGCTAATCAGTATTAAAAAAAAGACTCTTAAATTTTGAACCTAAAAATCTCAATTGCAAACCATTCTTTCTACATCCCTTTTCCTACTAATCTCGAGGACGAGATTATTTTTAAGGGGGGTAGGATTTGTAATGCCCAAAATTGGTAGAAGAAAAAAAATGATAATAATGAAATAAAATAAATAAATAAATTTAAGATTGTGCTTTAGGGATTTTTAAAACCTTTTTGGAGTTCCCATGCTTTTGAATGCTCAATTAAAAGGGAGTAAGCTAGCCAAATAAACAAAATAAATAAATATAGAAATAAGCATATCATGCTGGAGTTTTATTTGCTTGAGCATTTCAAATTGTGTGTGTGCAAATTTCAAACCAGAATTTGGAATTAAGAATAAAAAAAGAGAGAGGAAGGAAATGTTCATGGAACCCTATTTTTCCCCCCCGATAAATGAATAACAAAAGGAAATAATAATAAAAAACAGTAAACAACAGGGATTATATTATTTTGGCACTTACAAATCTGAAATCCAAAGATGAGAATTTGAATTTGATTATCTCAAACCAAGCAGAATTTATAAAAGAAAAAGAGAAAAGATTCCTCCTTGCGCCTTGGGCCGAATTTCGTTTCTGGCCCATTTCTTCAGCCACCGCTCGGCCCATATACGCCGCGCTTACCCCAACCCTAGCCGCCAGCCCAACCCGCATCGCCAGCCCCCGCCCGCGACGCGTTGCCACTGCCAGGCGGGCCACTCTGGTCAGACCTCCAGCCTCCCAACGGCGTCAAGACGTCTTCAACCTCCCAGACCGAAGCTGCCACGCGGATCGAGCTCAACGGAGCTTGCGCCAACAACCACCGCGGACTCTCGGCTGGCAACAGGATCCGCCGAACTCGCGCGGACTCGGCCGAACGACGCAGGCGCGGAATCCGGGCGGGGTTGCTCGCTGCCTCTATCTGGCCGGACTCTGGGTATTTATAACGAGGCTGTCGCCGCCTCTCCAATCATCCCTCTCATCTCCGTGAGCTCGGCGACTCGTACCTGGGCCTCGTGCGCATCTCGCTGCCATCACTGGGGTGATTTCGCATGGACCGTCGCCATCCTCGCCTCGTGACCACGTGCTGGTATGGACGGTTATTCCCTTTTCATCCCCTCGCGATGCTCATTGCGTTGGAGTCGTTGGGACCCGGGGTTGCGCGGACGAACTCCTGTGTTGGCGCCCATGGTGGCCACGGGTCGTAATGGCGCCACCGGTGAGGATTCCTACACAGTCGTAGATGCATCTGGCGAGGAAGATAGGTGTAGAAGATGTCCCCTGACCATTAAATCGTCCGTCGAACTCACGGCGGACAGACCTCCGTTTCAAACCCGGACTATGGCGGGGTCCGTGCGGGGGGTCCTCGACGTGCGTGCTCGCCGGCAAGCTATGCCGTGCGAGGTGGCCGGCTCTGTTCGCTCGGCCGTGGCGCAATAGTTGAGAAAAGAAAATAGAAGAGAGAGAGAACCGGGGGTAGAAGAAGAGCGTCGGCCGTCTGATTACGGATGGGTGGCTTAGATTGGATCTAGGCATAGGACTGACCAGCGCCGTTCGATTCAGATCCGACGGGCATGGGTTGTGCTGGGTAATTTAAAATCCTGGGCGTCCACTAGAAATCCAATGGCTCCAAGTGCATACCGGTTCATTTAAATGATAGGACTGATCTGGGCCGTCCAGATCAGATCGGGTGGCTGCGAAATGTTCATACCCCTTCGCCTGGCATTCTTACTTAAGAGCCCCTACGCTTATCAGAAAACAACCCGCCGTCCAGGGACCCTGTTCTCTGTGTCTGGGATATCTTGCGCATAGCCCCCTGCCTTCTCTGGAAATTGTGGCCCAGTCCAGTGATAGGATAAATTGAATAAATGGATTAGAAAATAGGTTTTTAGTATAAAAATAAATCCATAAACTTGTTTAATCCGTATTTAATTCATTCTAACTCTGAATTGACCCGTTCCAGTTTCTATAATTTTGTTTTAATATTGTATATCAACTAGTAACACTGTTTAGCTATGAAACTTGAATTAAAATTGTTCATTTGAATTAATCTGTTCTATGTGCTAAATAACTTCAGAAATCCATAACTTTCTAACTGTAACTCCGAATTTAGTAATTCTTGTTCCCACGATCTCGTAGCGACGCATAGATTATTATTACACAATTGGTACTTATGTTTGGTGATGTTAATTTTGCCTATACACTGTTTGTTTGTATTGCTACGACTAGCGCGAGGTTACGAGTCATCTGAAGATCATCCTGGTACCTGGAATCTTAAGTCCCAGGCAAGTTGTGCCCTTGATCACTTCTTTTTACCCAGCCATGTTCTGATTAATCATAATGATCTGTATAGGTTAATTTTGATGGGACCCAATAGGTTACCCTAGTTTGTCTATCTTTATACCTTGTTTACCACTGAACTTTCTGGGTAGTACTTGCTAGTGCTATATGTGGTTTTGGGTATGAAGATTACATTATTCATGATTATACTTTTGTTATCAGCTGTTATTTATTGTTCATGATAAAGATCATTATGTTAATTGGAACATGGAGCGACCACCCGGGAAAACAGTGCTACCACAAGGGAGGAATGGGACCCCTTGGCTGATTAATTAGGAAAGCTAGTGGAAGACTACCTTACCCGAAAGGGGCAAGGGCAGTAGGGGAGTGGTCAGTGTAGGGAGGCCCTCGGGAGGATTTTGCTGCGATGGCGGTCCTGCAAGGGATTCCTGCATTGGAACTTCCTAGAAGCTGTAGCGGGTTTTCGGAAGCTAGTGGAACTTTGTAAAGGCCTCGTAGTGGATCCCTAGCCATTCACCTCGGAAGTGTCTAAGGGCCTTGCAAACCCTGGCGACATGGGATACACGACTTGTGGGTAAAGATGCGCAACCTCTGCAGAGTGTAAAACTAGTATACTAGCCGTGCTCACGGTCATGAGAGGCTCGGACCCTCACATGATTAAATTATGGAACTTAAATTCAATTTGCCATATGCATTGCATCGCAGGTGAAGTTGTTACTTTTGTTCTACTTAACTGGGTTGGTATTTACTTATACTTAGTAACTGCTAATAAAATTTTGACCAACTTTAAAAGCAATGCTCAGCTCTAACCATCCTCTTTGGTAAGCCTTACACTTCACGTGAGCTCCCACCTTTGGCGAGTTCATGCACATTATTCCCCACAACTTGTTGAGCGATGAACGTATGTGAGCTCACTCTTGCTGTCTCACACCCCCACAGGTCAAGAACAGGTACCGCAGGATGATGCGCTCGGAGGATGCTGTGAAGTGTTCGTGAGAGATCTAGGTCGTCGTCTCCCAGTCAACTTTGGGTTGCTGGACCGTTGTCTCCTTATAATGTAATTATTTATTTTGTATAGAACTCCTGTTATATATATAAAGATGTGACATTCGATCCTGTGCCACTATACATCATATGTGTGAGACTTGGTCCCAGCATACCTGGTGTTTATGTTCGCGCCCGGGTCTTGGTGCCCCGAAATCCGGGTGTGACAGTGGTGCCTAAGGAAGAACCTCAGTAGTGAAGTCGTGGGAGGAGGTTGGCCTCCCACTTGAAAAACAATATACCTTTATGCGGGAGGAGGTTGGCCTCCCACTTGAAAAACAATATACCTTTATGCAGGAGGGGTTTTTTGCCTCCCAAGTCTGTAATAATAATACTTTATGCACTCGTACACCCTGGTTTTGTAATAACCATAATACCTTTTCTCTATATTTGAATGAATGTAAATTAAGTTATTGTAATTGCTTCCGCTATTCTTTCCTTTGATGTGATGTAATATCTGCGTGACGGGTGAAGCGCTCTTGGGCGAGGAAATGAGGATACAATTACTGAACTTGTCGAGTGATTATGTGCATCTACAGGGTTGTCCAAGGTCCGTTGGACAAGGACAACTGTAGGTGGGCCTAATAACTTGGGAGGTTCCGTCACAAAGGCCGTGTTTATCTACGTTTCGTTTTTGCACTTTGATAATTGTTATTGACTAAGTGGATGTCCCGGACATCGTGATGTAATTGACTATTACCCTCTTTTATGTTATTATTTGAGCACTGTGTGATGATGTCCGGTTATGTAACTGCTGTGTACGTGAATTGCTGATCCTAGCACATACATGGTTCGCATTCGGTTTGCCTTCTAAAACCGGGTGTGACATAAGTGGTATCAAAGCCTTGCTGACTATAGGACCGCTATCATAGAGTCGCATTAGCCGTTTTTAAGGACTTATTGACTATTACTTCACCTCATCCTTGATGCTGTTTCAAAATATTAGTCACCTCGACTAATTTTATGTTGTGCTCCTATTTGCCCCTTGCCAAAAGTATTTTATTCTAATATGGTTCATACTTTTCTCAACCTATTAGATCTGATCTCACTCTTGTGCTTGCGACATCTTTATAGATGTCCCCTGACCATAGCCTTTAGTCTCTTGGGATTCTTTCCTCTTCCATTATTAAATTTGCTTCTATTTGACCATCTCTATTCCCTGGGTATTGACATGCTCGTACCCCTAGATTCCTCAATACTCTTGTTTCAAAGACTCACATCTGAATTTCTCTTGCCTACTTAAACACTCTAGTTTATATATCCATGAACTTCTTGTCTTCTGAGACCCCTTCCTATTCCGTCGTTAAGTCGTTATCCTTAGGCCTTTTCAATTCCCTTGTCTTGGCATGCCTGTTGTTGGGATCATGCTTCGTCGCCGAAGGTCCTGCAGAAAGAAAACACCTTCAGCAAATCTGTTTATATGAGATACCGAAGCTACCACTCATAAAGCTTCGACGCTATAGCATATCCAAGGATGAAGGATTGAACCGACTTAAAGATGGAATTACTTTTTAGTCCATAAGAGTCTGAGTTATGATTGTGATCTTCTGTAAGGGGCATGATTGTAATTTCTTACAGGCTGCGTCCTGTGTCTATAAATAGGTGAACAGTACTTCTTTGCTGTTCGGGCAATCTTGTAATTGCTGACGTGCTACTCTAGAATTATTGTTTCTGCCAAGGCGAAGGTACAAATGTGCCCAAACATTATGTTTTGATATTTAAGTTCACATTACAAAATAATCAAATAATGTTATTTATTCTTGCTATTCTATAACGTTTTATATTTTATTTTTGCATTATTTTATCTTTGATCACGAAGGTGCAACCTTCGTGATATATTATTCATAACCTTCGTCCGAAGTTCATTAAATCCTTGGGGAAATAATGCTTCAGCGGACGAAGGGTTTTAACATCTGACATTCTATGTTGCCTTGTTCCTAATTCATAGCACTTGAGAACAAGTCCCGGACATTGGCGCCCACCGTGGGTGAACTCACTTCCACTTTTTCAGCTGATGGTTTCGTTCAAGAACCAAGCTGGAACTACTTTGGCTCCGAAGCTGATTCTCTTGATAACAGGCGGTTCATGCTCAGAGCCGGCTAACAAGAAGTAGAAGAAGGAGGTGCAAAGAAGAGTACAACATGTAGGGGTACAAGGACACTTCATCATGTCAAGATGGTCTCACATCCCAATTACCTTCTCTCAAGAGGATCTTCAACTCAAGGATTACCCACATAATGATGCTATGGTTATCTCTTGTGTGATCAAAGGATTTCTGGTCCACAATGTCTTGGTTGATACAGGCAGTGCAGCGGATATCATATTTGCTAAGGCCTTCAGACAAATGCAAGAGCCCAAAGACAAGATTCATGATGCTACGCACCCTCTTTGTGGCTTTGGAGGGAGACAGATTGTAGCGCTTGGTAAGATTACCATGCCAGTGACCTTCGGATTCGTCAACAACACAAGGACTGAGCAAATTGTGTTTGACATTGTTGACATGGAGTATCCTTACAATGCTATCATTGGTCGCGGAACACTCAATGCTTTCGAAGCAATTCTTCATCCATCATATCTATGCATGAAGATACCTTCAGATCAGGGACCTATTGCCATTCATGGGAGTCAGGAAGCTGCCAGAAAGGCCGAGGGGAATTGGACTGATTCAAAGGCAATCCACAATATAGATGAAGTCGAAGCTTGTGAGCAGTACAAGCACAGAAGGGAGAAGGCTGCTTCGGCCGATCAGCCGAAACCCATGCTTTTATGCGAAGATATCGCAGAGCAGAAGGTGCTACTGGGATCTCAATTGTCTGAGGAACAAGAGAAAACCCTGATAAGATTCTTGTTCAACAACAAAGATGTCTTCGCATGGTCGGCTAACGATCTTTGTGGCGTCAACAGGGATGTTATTGAACACTCGCTCAATGTTGATCCATCCTTTAGGCTTAGAAAGCAGAGGCTTCGGAAGATGTCTGATGACAAGGCCGAAGGTGCTCGAAATGAAGTAAAAAGACTCCTCAGTGCCGGAGTCATCAGAGAAGTGAAATATCCAGAATGGCTGGCTAACACTGTTATGGTAAAAAAGGCCAACGGCAAATGGAGGATGTGTATTGATTTCACTGATCTCAACAAGGCTTGTCCGAAGGATGAGTTCCCATTGCCAAGGATAGACTCCCTAGTTGATGCAGCAGCTTCATCAGAACTTATGAGTCTCTTAGACTGTTATTTAGGCTATCATCAGATTTGGATGAAGAAGGAGGATGAGCCAAAAACCAGCTTCATAACCCCTAGCGGAACATATTGTTACCTTCGGATGCCTGAGGGGCTCAAAAATGCTGGAGGAAGCTTCAGCAGAATGACAGCAAAGGTTCTTCATTCTCAGATAGGCAGAAATGTGCTAACTTATGTCGATGATATCATTGTAAAAAGCACGAAGCAAGAAAATCACATTGCTGATTTACAAGAGACTTTCGCTAATTTTAGACAGGCCAGTCTAAAATTGAATCCAGAAAAGTGTGTTTTCAGAGTAAAGAAAGGGAAATTCCTTGGTTGCCTAGTTTCGACAAAAGGGATTGAGGCTAATCCAAATAAAATCGAAGCTATTCTTCGAATGGAACCACCAAGCACAAAGAAGGGGGCTCAACGATTGACAGGAAGATTGGCATCTCTCAACAGATTCATATCTAGATCAGCAGAGAGAAATTTACCATTCTTCGAAGTGCTGAAATCAGCCGAAGTTTTTCAATGGGGACCAGTTCAGCAGAGAGCCTTCGAAGAGCTGAAGCAATATTTGATAGACTTAACGATGTTAACCCCACCAACGCCATGGGCTCCTCTGTTGTTATATGTGGCAGCCTCGCACTCAGCGGTAAGTGCGGCACTTGTCCAAGAGAAGCTTGAAGGGCAAGTCAAAAATCAAGCTCCAATATACTTTGTATCTGAAGTTCTTAGTTTATCAAAGAGAAATTATACAGAATTGGAGAAAGTGTTGTATGCTGTTTTGATGGCTTCCAGAAAGCTTCGGCATTATTTTCAAGCATACAATATAATTGTCCCTTCTTCACAACCATTGAAGGACATTATGAGAAATAGAGAAGCTACTAGAAGGGTTGGAAAGTGGGCTGCGGAACTCAATGAATTCTGCATTGATTATGTGCACAGATCTTCGATTCAGTCCCAGGCGTTAGCTGACTTCAATGCTGACTGGACGCTAGAGGCTCAGGAAGAAGAAGCGAGTAAAGATGCCGAAGCATGGACAGTATTCTGCGATGGTTCTTGGGGAACCTTCGGGGCAGGAGCAGCCGCTGTGTTGGTCGCACCCTCCAAAGTTAAAACTTGCTACACAACAAGACTTGATTTTAGCTGCACAAATAACATTGCTAAGTACGAAGCTTTACTTTTGGGTCTTCGGAAGTTAAAGGCAATGGGAATCAGAAGGGCGGTTCTTAAAACTGATTCCCGGGTTATCTCTGGTCATATTGACAAGAGTTGTAAGGCAAGGGACCCGAAGCTTGAAAAGTATTTAGATACGGTCCGAAGGATTGAAGCTTCCTTTGAAGGGTTTTCTGTAAAAAATATTCCTCGAGGAGAAAATGAACATGCTGATTTGCTAGCCAAGTCAGCAGCACAGGGGCTGCCCTTACCTTTGGAAGTATTTTTTGAAACAATAAAAGCACCCTCGGTTGAACTCATTGAAAGAGCGGTCCTCAATATATCTCCTGTTTATAGTGAAGACTGGAGAACTAAGATCATCTCTTACCTTCAGGGTAACTTCCTTTCAGATGACGAAGCTTATAACAAGAGAATAGAAGCAAGAGCTCGTCCATATGTAATAATAGAAGGGGAGCTGTACAAGCATGGGGTCTGCTCTCCGTTACTCAAATGTTTATCCAGAGCCGAAGGTATAGAATTGATGAAGGAAATACATGCAGGCCTGTCTGGATCTCACATTGGATCTAGGCCTTTGCTGGGAAAAGTTTTCCGTCAAGGATTTTATTGGCCAAAGGCAGCTTCGGATGCAGAGGAGTTAGTCCAAAAGTGCGAAGGTTGTCAGAAATGTGCAAGAGATCAAAAACAACCTTCGTCTCTAACCCAGCTAATACAACCCACTTGGCCATTGCAAAGATGGGGCCTTGATTTGTTAGGTCCGCTACCACCAGCACAAGGGAACTTAAGATATGTTGTAGTGGCAGTGGAATATTTTTCTAAATGGATTGAGGCAAAACCTTTAGCCACAATAACTTCGGTTACTATTCAAAAGTTTTTCTGGCAAAACATTGTCTGTCGCTTCGGAGTGCCGACGGCCATCACTGTGGACAATGGAACGCAGTTTGATTCCAAAGCTTTCAAAGAATTTTGTGAACAAATTGGCACAAAGATCCATTTTGCATCAGTTCGACATCCGGAATCAAATGGACTAGTTGAAAGGGCTAATGGCATCATAATGACAGGAATAATGAAGTTAATATTCAATCAGCCAAGGGGAAAGTGGCCAGATGAATTAATCAAAGTGGTGTGGAGCCACAACACAACAGTATCAAGGTCAACAGGTTTTACACAATTCAAATTGCTGTTTGGTGACGAAGCAATGACCCCGGAAGAGGCTAAGGCAGGATCAATAAGAACAGTGGCTTCGGCAAAAGACGAAGTTGAATGCTCTGTGGACAAAGATGCTATAGAAGGGATCAGGCTTCAGGCTGTGGAAAACATCAATAAATACCAAGCCGAAACAATAAAATGGCATGATAGAAAGGCTCGGTTGAAGAACATTAAGCCAGGACATTTGGTGCTTCGAAGAGTAGCCATACCAGACACAGTGGGCAAACTACAGCTGAAGTGGGAAGGCCCCTTTCTGGTAGTATCTTCGTCAAGACCCGGATCCTACAGATTAAAGGATATGGACGACAACGTCATTCCTAGATCTTTGATAGTAGCTTCGTTTTTCTCGTCTTCAAGATCTTGTTGCATCCTCAGCACTTTACTTAATAATATACTCTGGCAAAACAACCTTCGTCAGAAAACATCTTAATTCAAAAAACAATAAAAGTTGAGAGTTTTTACCTTGAAATTAGCATAGAACAAGCTACCGGCGATATGTTATCGCTGGTATCTGCACAAGTCCGCTTCAATCTTTGGCAGCCCAACATTCTTTGAAAAAGTTCTAACAACTTTAGCCTCGGTTCGATTCCAAAGGCATCTTAGTTTTCCTTCATTGACTCCGCCAAACAGCAGAGCCCCTGGTTTGTATCCACAGGATATAGCATATTTCTTTAGTTCTTCTTTTTCAGCTTCTGATAACTCTTGTCCAAGTATATCTTGAAAATTAAAGTTTTCTTCTTCCAAAGTGTCTTCAATCTGCCCTTTTCCTTTCTCAATCGTCGTGTCCACTACGACCGCAGCAGCTTCTTCTTCAGCCATTTTCAGAAGTATGTTATCAATATCACCAAGTGTGGTTTCTAGATTAGGATCTTCGGTGATCTCAGTTTCGGCTCTGGTGGCTTCAGCTTCGGCGGTTGCTCCGGTGGCTACGGCTCCGGTAGTTCGGCTTTGGTGGCTGTGGTTTCGGCAGTAACAACGCTTTCAATTATTTTTGACGCCGATGTTGGTGGTGGTGTCTGATGAATGACATCGGCCACTTGCATAATTCTTCTTTTCTTCTTTGGCTTGGTAGGACTTTATGTTGCCGAAGGTTCTTTTTCCTTTTGAAAAAACTTTGTCAGTTCTGGCGCCAGCGGACTTAGCTTGATAGGCAAAGGTTCAGTCATTACCTTTAGAATCTCCTCCACTTCGGCAGCAGAAGGTGTTGCAGGAGCTTCCTCCTCTCGGGCTGACATCTTCGGTTTTGGGGATGCAGCTTTTCTTCTCTTTGGAGCAGCTATCTTCGGCTCAGGGCTCAATTTTCTTTTCTCAGAATTTTCTTTGTCCTTTTTAGCCGATTTGGTGCCTTCTTTATCAAGGACGCTGGCAATCCTTTTTCTTTTCTGGCCTTCGGCATCTCCGCTCAGTTGCTCGTAATCAGGATAATCAAAATTCAAGGCATCCAGCACCCGATTCAATCTTCATTTCGGATGAGTGCCGAAGGCTGCAGTCATTAATTGATCTTCTTTCTTAGAATAGCAACCGAGAATCTCGTTGCACATAACCTCAATTGTGTCCAACCATTCTTTAGCATGGTGCTTTAAAATGTTTCTTAAATTTGTAGTGATAAGGCAATCGAACAAGTTCTCCCTTCTTCTTTTCTCCCTTTAGCTTCGGCATCTCCCAGTCCCTCAGTGTTGGGAACACTTTAAAAGCCAAGAATTCCTACACTAAGTCCCTAGTGCCAATATGATCTGAAATAACTCGAAATTCAGCCAAAGCAATCTGACTCGGGCTCCCCATTATCATGTTGCATTGAGGCCTCGTCTCTCCGAAAGTCAGTTCTAGCGGACTCTGGACCAATTTATCCTCATCTTCGTCAACTTTAACATAAAACCATTCAGACTTCCATCCGGCTGGCCATTTGCTTCGATAGCTTATCACTGGAAACTTCGTAGTCTTGCGATAAGCAAAGTTGTAGCAGACAAAATTCTCGTGCAGACCGTCTCCTCTGGCTTTAGCCTGGTAGTGTAATTCATGAACTCGGCAGAAACCCTCACCAAACGGTTGCACTCCCTGGCTACGAAGGGCCCAAATATAAACGCTCAACCTAACAATAGCATTAGGGGTCAGCTGATGAAGGTAAATCCCAAACTTCTTCAATACAATAGCAATCATCTTGTTAAGGGGGAACCTTAAACCAGCTTTCAGAAAACTTTTGAAGACTACTACTTCATTCTTTTCTGGCTTTGGAATAGTTTCTTCTCCACCAAAACGAATTAGTTCCTTTTTGGCCTCGCTAAAATAACCTAGCTTCACCATCTTAGGAAGATCAACTTCAGAGATGGTGGACCTTCCAAAGTCCAGATGACTAGGTCTACTAGGCATCCCAAAGCTGTATTCATCTTCGGAACCAATTTCTTCAACAACAGCTTGTGTTACTTCGGCAGCAGGTGTGTCCTCTGATGAAACGAGCCCGGAACGCCTCATTGCTTTGGAAATCGGAACAGTTTCAGTGGCTTCGGCCTCGTCTCCCTCACGCTCAATCCTGGCAGTGGAGCGCAATCTAGCCATTTGATTATGAATTCCTAAAGTTTTTTGAAATTAATGACCTTTTTTCTGAAGCTCTTCTTATGACGAAGCAGAGTCCGGAGTGGTGCTTCGTTTGAGTGCAAAGGTCAAGCTTCGGCTATGGTGAAATTTTTGGCAGCAAAACTGTGCAATTGCAATGAATGTTGTGGTAACTTTACACCTACTTGTCTGTTTATATAGCGCTGCAGGTAAAAAGGTGAATCGTCAAGTCTCCTACACCGGACGAACACTCGCCCGCACCCACTGAACGGTGGGCCACAAAACCCAAGAAGGTAAATATGCATGATGGGACTACTCCACGCTCGGAAGTTGTATCGTTTCTCCATAACGAGCTCAGGGAAGGTGTTTTTTGGACCTTCGGCTACCCGAAGCTTAAGAGACTTTTTCACGGGTGAAGCTCGTTACAAAAAACGATCTAGCGCCGCAAAGGGGCTACTGTTGGGATCATGCTTCGTCGCCGAAGGTCCTGCAGAAAGAAAACACCTTCAACAAATCTGTTTATATGAGATACCGAAGCTACCACTCATAAAGCTTCGACGCTATAGCATATCCAAGGATGAAGGATCGAACTGACTTAAAGATGGAATTACTTTTTAGTCCATAAGAGTCTGAGTTATGATTGTGATCTTCTGTAAGGGGCATGATTGTAATTTCTTATAGGCTGCGTCCTGTGTCTATAAATAGGTGAACAGTACTTCTTTGCTGTTCGGGCAATCTTGTAATTGCTGACGTGCTACTCTGGAATTATTGTTTTCTGCCAAGGCGAAGGTACAAATGTGCCCAAACATTATGTTTTGATATTTAAGTTCACATTACAAAATAATCAAATAATGTTATTTATTCTTGCTATTCTATAACGTTTTATATTTTATTTTTGCATTATCTTATCTTTGATCACGAAGGTGCAACCTTCGTGATATATTATTCATAACCTTCGTCCGAAGTTCATTAAATCCTTGGGGAAATAATGCTTCAGCGGACGAAGGGTTTTAACATCTGACATTCTATGTTGCCTTGTTCCTAATTCATAGCACTTGAAAACAAGTCCCCAACACCTGTATCCTTGGAATCTTGCATACTCTTACATTCCTATGTATGCTTATTTTCATGCCCCAAGGAATGTTCAAGACATTTCAGTTAACATGTTCTTGACCACCCTTGTTTCTTAATGATCCATGAGCGGTCATTTTACTTTTCACATCCATGGTATTCTTGTTGTTTCCTTGTAACTTCCTTCGGTAATGAATTTTTACTTCATCTCTTCTGTCGAAACCTCACTTATCTTATCCTTGATTGTTTTCTCCACCATGCCATTTCACGAGTCTTGCCTTAATTCTATCCTTTGTCATACTTTTTATTGACATCATCTTTGCCTTTGTCATCTCTACATATCACCTTGTTGCTTATTGTATAACTGCCCTATAAAATTTTCCCTTTTCCATCTCAAATTGATAGTTGTATTTTACCCATTTTCCCTTGGATGTATCCTATTCTTTGCCGCTTGAACTTTCAACTCCATCGTTTAATGTGTTTTGTTTGATATCACCTTTACCCTTGTGACCCTACCTTTCTACTTGTCATATGCCTGCCACTTAAAATCTCCAATCTCCTATCTCAATTTGAGAGCGGTGTTTTACTTACCTCACCCTTGGCTATATCCTCTTCTTTACCCCATGTAAGCTTGGGTGAAACTCCATTCTTTGTTGTACTCATACCACTGGCTCTCCAATGCCCTCATCTTTTCTCTCATACCCTTGTCTATTGTCGCCTTTGACCCTTGCGATATTGACGTCTTCTACCTAAATGCTCACCTTGAACTTATCTTTATAATCCTCCCCTTTCTTTCAACCCAGTTTGAGAGTTGCGAGTTACCTATCTCTCCCTTGATTTCTTTTCATTTCTTATCGCCTTACAGCTTTTGTGTTAATTCCATCCCTTGCTGTGTTTTTATTTGCTATCGCTCTCACCCTTGGCGTCCCTCGATCTTTACCTTCATGCTTATCTTGCCCCTGTATTTTAAAGCCCCCTCTCCCGTTCCAGTTCAAGAGTGTTGTCTTACCCACCCGCTCTTGGTCGTTCCCTTTTCCTCTGTCGCGTTGCCAGTCGTAACTTTTGTTTGATATCCCCCTTACACTTGTAATCACTAGATTTTGACTTGATACTTATCTTAGGTCTGCTTTTGGAAATCTCCCCTTTTCTATCTCAACTCGAGAGTGTTGTTCTACCCATTATGCCCTTGGTCGTATCCTTCTGTTGGTCGCTTACAATGCTTGCTTTAACTCCATCCTTTATTGTGCTCATGCCCCTATCCTGCATGTCTTGTTCTTCTCCTTATCCTTCGACAACCTTAGAGAGTAGTTATTCCCTTTTCAAGAAAGACCACCATTTAATTAAAAGGAACGTCTAGCAACAAAATGTTTGTTGTTGTATGCTTGTGCTGTTTGTCTTTTTGTGAAGACTGATTTGCTTCTTTGTGATGAGTGTTAATGTGTTGTGGCCCTTGGTCCACATTGACATCAGTTTACTAGCTGAATGCCATAGAGTTAGGTAGTTGGGTGCTCTACCTTTTCTCTCTTTAATCCATCTATGCTTACCCTTTTCTATCTATACCCTTCCCTCTTGCACCTGTGCGGTTAACAACCTCTTGCCTCTCCTAATCAGTCAAGATCAGAATCGACAGCATCTTCACCAAGTGCATATCAACGCTCCTGTTAAGGGGGTTAGCTGCTAACCCCAGTGAAGACAATGTGATCAACATCAGCCAACAGGATCAAAGTGGTGCAACGAAAGCGTGTGTGAGTCCTAACCCACAGGTCTAAGGGATTCTCAAGAATTATATCAATTGATCTCGAGCATCTGATGGTCAAAGCCACCAGTTCACAAGTTAAGCTTCAGAGTCAAAGTCAGCCCAAGAAAGTCGTGAGTAATCAATGAACCGACCTTGTTTTTCTTGCTAGCTTCTTCTTGAATCTCGGGGGTGAGATTCTGTTAAGGGGGTTAGATTTGTAACACCCTGAATTTTGGGGTATAAAAATTTCTTTGCTATATACTTAAAATTCAGGTGTTACAGTCTCCTTTTTCTCCTCTTTTCCTATGTCCTACATAGTGGGGAGTTATTCTATATTATATATATGTGTTAGCTTTGGTGAGATAAACCCTATGGCGAGTATGAAATGTTGCATCGTGCTGGAGCATCTATTTTTGGATGATGACTGTGTTTTGGTGTGCATCCATTTAGACTCATGAAGCTTGTTTGAATTTAAATTCGAAAGCCAAAACTAAATTCAAAATATAGATAAAAAAGGAATAAAAAGGTAAAACCTCTCTCAGCCACTTTTCCCCGTCCAGCCGACCCTTCCGCTCGCTGCGCCTCAGCTCAGCCCCACGGCCCACTTCTCGTGCCCTCGCCCCGGTCTGCTCGTGCCTGCCGCCCAGCGCGCTGTGCACTCCCGCCCCTGGCCCGCTCCACGTGCCCCTTCTGCTCAACCACGCAACCAGCAGCCCAGCGCTCCAATGCGTACACACGCATAAGCGCGCAGCTACGCCGTGCTCTGGCCAACGTGGGACCCGCACGCTAGCTCCTCCCCTACTCTCGTAACCGTCCCCGTCCGCTCAGCCTAGCACGGTCGCACCCACGTCACATGGACCTCAGCAACTGCCCGTTCTCGATGCCCCTTCAAACGCCAGCACACCCGCTCGACCCTCCTACAAATTGGCTCACTCTTCTCTACCATATGCATGCGCGCAGCCTCGTCGCCTCGTCGTGCTCGTCAACGCCGTCATGCGCACGCGCCCGGTGCACCTTGTCGTCCGTGCAGAGCCGCTCACCATCGCCGTCATCCGCGCCCTGTCGAGTCATGCCCTCACCATTGTTTGAATAAAGTCCTGAGCATCTAATTATAGAAGGTAGCAGCCGTTAGAGGCAAGCCACTGATTACGGCATGGCCTAGGTGGTTGGGATGGCAACACTGATCACGGGTAGGCCGAGATTAGCTGGTTATTTTGTTTCCTTGTAACACAGCATGTAATTCCTTTATATAGTGAATACATTCAACAGAATGCACTGCCGCTTACAGCACCAACGCTCCTGTGTCAAGATCGCATGCGTGTGTTCTTCCATCTCTTTCAGAGTCCAGAATTCTAACACTTGGTACCAGAGCCTGCTCTCACCATCGCCATGTCGTCGAAGTCTCCTGCCAAGAAGCCAGAGACTGGTGACGGCTCCGGTGGTGGTGAGAACAAGGTCCAGCCGTCACATTTGCCGTCGAGGGGATGTTCCCACAGCCGCCGCCGCCGACCGTCACACGCCAGATCGCACGTTGTCAAGCGCGTCATTGAGCGGTGTTGGGGGCCCTCGGCTCCCGAAGGTCCTCAAAAGCATAGTTTGATAATATTTTCCAAGTGTAATGTGTGAACAGGCACCTTTGGAACAGACACCTTCGGAGTCTGGTCGCGAATATACAAGAGCATGGTTAAGACGAAGCGTGACTGGAATGAAAAACGATCATGACGAAGGACAAGACGATCACGAAGCTATGTGCAGAAAGGCTTCGGCTCAACAACAGAAAAGAGGAACCGACTTAAAGATGAAAAGCCAAATTGAACCTCGAAGAATTACTGTAGTTATTGATAAATGTAAAGGGCATCAATGTAATTTTACACGGGCTGCGTCCCGTGCCTATAAATAGGTGAACAGTACTCCCGTACTGTTCACGCTGACTTGGCATCCGCTTTTGTGTCACACTTGTACTTTCCCTTCGAGTCGAAGGTACAAATGTAATTCAATACTGTTTCTATTTATTCATGATTATATGATAAAAAATATATGAACGATGTCATATGATTATTCATGTTATTTTTCACGTTTCATACGTTTCGTCTTTCATTAGCATATGCTGTTATAATGAAGGTGTGCCCTTAATAACCTTCGTCTGAAGATCATTATATCCTTAGGGGAATAATGCTTCGAAGGACGAAGGACATTAACCATTGACATATTTTTGTGTTGCCTTGTTCTTAACTCATAGCATTTCAGAACAAGTCTCCAACATTGGCGCCCACCTCCAGTGAACTCACTTCCATTTTTTGAGTCTTGAAAACCTTCGGCAAGCATCACCTTCGTCATGCCGCCGAAAAAAGCTTCAGCTACAGGGGCTGCTGCTCTGCAGCCGCTAGTCCACGATCAAGATGTCGTTTCTCTTAGGGAGGCCCGAAGCCAGAAGAGAAAGGCCACTAGTCCAACGCCTCCGGAGGACGAATTGGATCAAGAAATCCAAAATTTGGAAATGCTTAATCAACAGGTCCAACGGAAGAAGGAGAAGATGGCTCGTCTAGCTGATCTTCAAAGGCAGATAGACGAAGCCTCTGAAGAGCTTCGACATCTTGCTCAAGATGATCAGAACCAAAGGCCCCCGCGCAGAGAGCTTCATCAAGAGGATTTCTACAACGAGGACGACTGGTATGAAGATTTCCATCATGGAAATTTTGCTTTTGATGACACTTCTCCACTGTCAACAGAAATGCAGGCTACACCTTGGCCACAGTCTTATAAGCCACCTCAGCTCCCCATGTATGACGGTCATTCAGACCCGAAGCAATTCTTGATGAGCTATGAGGCAACTATATCTTCGTATGGTGGCAACACAGCGGTCATGGCAAAGTCCTTCGTTATGGCTGTCAGGAGCGTTGCACAAACCTGGTACTCCTCCCTTAGGCCAGGAACAATCACCTCATGGCAAAAGCTGAAGGATATGTTGATAACCAGCTTCCAAGGTTTTCAGACGAAGCCAGTCACTGCTCAAGCTTTATTCCAGTGCACCTAGGATCACGAAGAGTACCTTCAGGCATATGTCCGAAGGTTTCTACGTCTGAGGGCACAGGCACCAACAGTGCCCAATGAAATTGTCATTGAGGCCATGATTAAGGGGCTTCGGCCAGGACCTTTAGCTCAGTACTTTGCCAGGAAACCCCCTCAAACTTTGGAGAAGTTGCTCCAGAAGATGGACGAGTATATTCGAGCTGACAATGATTTTCGCCAAAGAAGGGAGGAAGCTCTCAGGTTTTCTCGAATGACCAGGGGCTTTGGAGGAAGGTTTTATCCGAGGCATGTCAGGTCAATTCACAATTCTACTCAAAATGATGACAAAGGGAGTCAGCAGCAAAGGTCACAGTATTCCTCGCAAGCTTCGGGGCAACAACAAGCTTCGGGGCAACAGCAAAACTCTTTTCGGCCGCCAGCGCCAAGAGGCAGAGGTGCCAGGGGCTTCGGGGGAAGATTTGGAGATCAACCAAGAAAAATTTACTGCTTATTCTGCGGTGAAGGCAAGGACCATACCACTAGAATGTGTCATGTTACCATTCAAAAGCAAAAGGAGCTAGCGGAGGCTGCAGCACAACAGAGCCAGCCGAAGCAGGTTATGCATACTGCTTCGTATCATTCGCCTTACATTCCAGAATATGTAGGCAATCACCCTGCAGCCTCTGTTGCTTCGGCAAGCCAACCCCAAGCTTCCTGGCAGCAGCTTCCACCACCACCAATACAACGAGCTCCGTAGCCAGAAGGGAGCCATCACTCTCACCCTCAGAGGGACTTCAGTGAAGAATCCGAAGCTCGCACAGTCAATAGCACTGTGCCAGAGTCGAAGCACATTTACTGATAAAATATCCTACTCCCACAGCAGTTTTTATGCTTTCACGTTCAGTTTTATTTTCTTCGTAGTAAAGAACAATTATGGGAAGTTTAAGTGTTTTTATCGTTTTTCAAAATCTTGTAACAGTTTACCGTATTATTATAATGAAAATATATCTCTTCCAAAGGTTTCAGTTACCGAAGCGCAAGAATTTATGGAGGCACGGAGAACCTTCGGAATATCGAAGACTTGTTCTAAGGAACGAGCCGTAACTTTTTTAGTAATAAAAGTCATTCCAAAGGGAGCGCAGTGTAAGTTTTCTGCTCAAAAGTCGTTCCAAAGGGAATGCAGAGCTTACAGTGAAAAATAAACGCTGATTCCGCTGAAAGTAAAAGGCGAAGAAGCTCCTAAGGGAGGCTTACAGCGAAAAATAAACGCTGATTCCGCTGAAAGTAAAAGGCAAAGAAGCTCCTAAGGGAGGCTTACAGCGAAAAATAAACGCTGATTCCGCTGAAAGTAAAAGGCGAAGAAGCTCCTAAGGGAGGCTTACAGCGAAAAGTCAGCGCTGATATAAAAAGTGTGTGTGCTCTATTACAGGGATATGTATCTGTGGCACAAATGTCATTTTGCATGACATAACATCATCACATCATTCTGCATAACATAAGCATCATACAACATATTGCATGTGGAACAAGAAGGGGATACAGTATTAATCTTTGGAGAATATTTTGGAAAAGAGAAAATCGTACTAAAGCACAAGACAAGTCGAGAAGAAGTGTAGCTTCATTAGAGAGGCAACAAAAAACTTTTTTATAGCGTCGGAGAATATTTCACGAAGCTTGGATAATCTTCATCAGCGAAGTATGCAATTTCTTGTGATATAAGATTTTCTTCACGAAGCATGAAAAGAAGGGAAGGTGTTTTTTCGCCGAAGGCTCAAAAATGGTATGTATGCAAGATTTCATGCATCGTAAAGAATTAAAACTGTACATAGATTATATATTACATTCAAAGTTACAATATATTACATACGTTACGTTCCAAATGTTTTTACAGTAGAATTTAATCCTCTTTAAGAACTATTTCTGCAGCTTCGATCAGTAGCTGGTCGACAACCTTGTCCATAATGGCTTCGGCCATTTTTCTAATTTCATCGTCCCCCTTCGGGTGGGGGCCCGGAGATGCCTCAGCAGGTTCTGAGCGAAGAGAAGATACGGCTATATTACTATTACAAACCGTGAACAAAGTCTGGAATCAAAAATTACAACATAATAAAAATCACTAATTAATACCTATTTGCCCTTCGGGCTTTGTACTTTTTTCGGCAGCCGCCGCTACTTTTCTAGCATCATGGATGCCTTTTTCGCTCTTTTGAATAATTTCTTGCGCCATTTCTCGGCCGCCGTTGTCCCAGATATCGGTGAAAAATTTTCCGCCGATCATGCTTGCTTCAGCTGAGGGGTCTTTAATGTCTTCAGAGGACAAAGTAGCTTCGGATTGCACTAAAGATTTTACATGCTCACAACCTTTCTTCTCCAAAACAGTAGCAATTCCTCTAGCACTCGAAAAAGCACATATGTCTCCGTGGCTATTCAGGATTTCTTCGAAGGCCTCAGCTTCGTTACTGATCCATTCCATCGGACCTTCGGCATTGCCCCTTGAGAAATTCTCTTCGCTAGAGAATGCGCCAACGTTGGCAAAGCTGGATTTTATCTTCTTAACGCACTCTATAGATTTAACATAGCATCTTCTCTGAGAAGCACGAAGTTCTTTAACATTAACTTCCAAATGATCTGCCCATTGATCACTTAACTCTCGTTTTGTTTCTTCAAGAACGCGTTCTTCTTTGGCTCGGGCTAGTTGTTTACGAAGATCTTCGATTTCACGCCTCTGAGCTTCGGCTTGAGTTTTAGAGTTAGCTTCGTCTTCCTTCATTTTTTCCACTAATGTAAGCAAAATTCTGTCCTTCTCCAAGGCTTCATTTCTTAGCCTGATAACCTCTGTTCGAAGGTTGTTGAGAGCAATGGTGCAGCTCTTGTCTTCAGCATTCTTTTGTGCCCTTAAGGCATTGCTGAGAATTAAACCCTATTCAAAAAGAATGAATGGATTAACACAACAGTAAAGGACTCATTCAAAATCCACAAAATTCAAAATTTACAATCTTCATACCTTCAGACTGTTATATGCAAGACTATCCGCAAGATCCTCCTTCGTCATGGCGCAAAGGCCAGCTTCGAGTTTTGGGAACCCCAGGCTTTTAGCCATATCCCGGCACACGGATAATTCTTTATTATCTGGGAGACAGTACAGGAAATCATCTTCGTTTGTCCCATTGAACACTACGGCCCCCCTCGGATACTTCAGTTCTCGGGCATAGTGATTGGCTTCAAAAATCTCTTCTTCAGATAGTTTCTTCCCCGAAGCATGTCGCACAATATAATCATGTATTTTGGAAGATGCTTCAGGGGTGGCAGTGCCAATTTCCTTAGTCAGAATCGGCTCTGTTATTTTTGCTTTTTCAGTTTCTAAACTTGCCTTTGACATCTTTTCAACCTCCAAAGGTTGTATTTTAGTGGATTCCGAAGGCCCAACTTCAGTCTCGAATTGCTGCTTCGAAGTTTCAGCAACAAAGGCTTCAGTAGATATTTCAACAGTTTTCTTTGGAGTTGTGCTTGAAGATTTAATTGTCTCCAAAACATCCAGCACATTAACCATCCTTTTTCTTTTCGGGGTCGCTGCTGGCCCCTTCTGGTTTTTAGCTGCTTCAACTTTTGAAGAAGGACTCAAAATATCTAGTGTTTTTCTTTCTTCAGTCCTCTTTTCTCCTGTTTTTTCTATTGTTGGTGCTTTGCCCATTTCTTCGGATTTTGGCGCTGGAGTTGGTTCTCTGGCTTCGGTGGCCGAAGAAGCCTCGCCAATAAAATCGGGCACTGTAGCCGGCTCAATGCACCGTGGAGGGTGTGTGAACACTTTTACCTTCTTCCTTTTCGGCGCTGGCTCCCCGGGAGCAGCCGAAGCAGTGTTTTTTGCAGGGGAAGTATTTTTTCTTTTTTGACCTTGCATTGGATAATAGTAGTCGGGATAGATAAACCCAATTGCATCAAACACTCGGTTGAGTCTCTTCTTCTTTCGGCCTTCGAAAGCCGCTGATAATGCAGTATTTTCGGCCTTTGAGTATGCCCCAAGCAATTCATTACTTACATTCTCAATGCTTTTCAGCCAATCATCATCTGGTTCAACAAACTTATCTCCATACTTGAATGTATATTTCAGCCTGATTAGCCCACCCTCGTCAGTTTCTTTAACGGTCTCCTTCGGCATTTCCTAGTTATCTACAAGCGGCCACACTCTGAAGGCAATGTGCTCTTGCATTAAATCTCTGGTCCCAATAAAAGAACAGACTACGCCGAAGGCCCTCTGACATTCTTCAGCTGCTTCGTCCATTTCTACCTTTGGTTTCCGGAGTCCGAAGCGCTACCAGATAGGGCGCATGATGATGTCTTTGATATCTTGCTGAACCTTCAAATCATTCTTCACGTAGAACCATTCCTTCATCCATTCCCCGGGCCATCTCTTCCGAAAGGTCGGCACGGGACAGCTTGACCCAGAGCGGGCACCGAAGCTATAGCAACCAAAATTATTATGATATTGCTCCTTACCCCAGGGTTTTGTCTCATATACTAGCTCATGTATATTGCAAAAGCTTTTTGCACTTGGCTCCAGACCTGGCTCCTCACGGCCCAGACGAAGATTCCCAATCTTATCACTGCCTCAGGGGTAAGTTGATGAAGGTAAATTTGATATATTTTCAGAACTTCTACCACAAACCTGCTTAGAGGGAATCGTAGCCCAGCCTTTAAAAAGCTTCGGAAGATCACGACCTCATTATCTTCGGGGGTCGGCGTAGTTTTTTCTCCGTCATGTGCCCTCACGATCGATATATCTCGGAAGTATCTCCCCCTCATATTTTCAAGTTGACTCTGCTTTATAGTTGATTTTCCGAAGTTTGAGTGACTAGGCCGCCACGGGCGATCTTCGGAGTCCTCCCCACCACTATCCACATCATAGCTATCACTGTCGCCAGTATCTTCAGATAAACCCTCTAAAGTTTCCTTGACAATCTTTTCCGTATTGGTCTTCGACATTGACTCAAGAAAACCCAGGTGCATTTCCTCCGAAAGGCTTAGCTTCGAAGCACCAGCAGCTGTCTTATCCTCAGACATTTTCGCGAATGCTGACAAACTAGACTTGAAACCGAAGCTTAAAAGTTTAAGACCGAGCAAATGCTGTCGCGCGCAGGCTAAAAGCTGGGTGAGTAAAAAGCAGGTGGCAAAAGGGCGTACCAAATAAACCCGCGGTGGGCTTGTATTTATACACCCAGTATGTCGAAAACTGGAGGGCCCCGCTTGTCAATGACTGTTGCTATTCTAGCAAGAGGAAGGTGTTTTTTCGGACCTTCGGCTTAAAGCCTTCGTCCATGTCGCAATATGAATTTATCTTTACAATAAATTGATATTACGAGGGGCTACTGTTGGGGGCCTTCGGCTCCCGAAGGTGCTCAAAAGCATAGTTTGATAATATTTTCTAAGTGTAATGTGTGAACAGGCACCTTCGGAACAGACACCTTCGGAGTCAGGTCGCGAATATACAAGAGCATGGTTAAGACGAAGCGTGACTGGAATGAAAAACGATCATGACGAAGGACAAGACGATCACGAAGCTATGTGCAGAAAGGCTTCGGCTCAACAACAGAAAAGAGGAACCGACTTAAAGATGAAAAGCCAAATTGAACCTCGAAGAAATACTGTAGTTATTGATAAATGTAAAGGGCATCAATGTAATTTTACACGGGCTGCGTCCCGTGCCTATAAATAGGTGAACAGTACTCCCGTACTGTTCACGCTGACTTGGCATCCGCTTTTGCGTCACGCTTGTACTTTCCCTTCGAGTCAAAGGTACAAATTTAATTCAATATTGTTTCTATTTATTCATGATTATATGATAAAAAATATATGAACGATGTCATATGATTATTCATGTTATTTTTCACGTTTCATACGTTTCGTCTTTCATTAGCATATGCTGTTATAATGAAGGTGTGCCCTTAATAACCTTCGTCTGAAGATCATTATATCCTTAGGGGAATAATGCTTCGAAGGACGAAGGACATTAACCATTGACATATTTTTGTGTTGCCTTGTTCTTAACTCATAGCATTTGAGAACAAGTCTCCAACAAGCGGTCATCCACGAACGTCTCCTAGCCGATGCTCTCCCGGACGAATTACCCAGAGTGGGCTTTGGTCATGTAGGTGAACTTCTAGACCCTCTGGGTGTGGGACGTCGTTGACATCAGGATCGACGACGATCCGGACGAAGATGAGTACCACGCTGATCGCCAGGCAATGGCCGGGCTTCTGCGCTCAGTCCCATCTGAGCTCTGGAGCACTCTCGCTTGGAAAAGGACCGTGAAGGAGGCGTGGGATGCGGTCAAGATCCTACGGATCAGCGATGAGCGCGCGCGTGATGCTAGCGCGCAGCAGCTTTGCCGAGAATTCAGCATCCTCTCTTTCAAGGAAGGCAAGTGAAAGTCACCTAGAGAGGGGTGGATAGGCGGAATCTGAAAATTATAAACTTAAGCACACACTACAAGCTGGGGTTAGCGTTAGAACGAATATTAAGTCCGGGAGAGAGGGGAAAACAAATCAACCAAGAAATAATGCGGATGAACACGGTGATTTGTCTTACCGACGTTCGGTTCTAAAGAACCTAGTCCCCGTTGAGGTGGTCACAAAGACCGGGTCTCTTTCAACCCTTTCCCTCTCTCGAACGGTCACTTAGACCGAGTGAGCTTTCTTCCTTGATTTCTCGGGTCACTTAGACCCTGCAAGGACCACCACATGATTGGTGTCTCTTGCTTCGCTTACAAGGCTTTGAGAATAAGAATGAGAGAAAGAAGAAAGCCAACCAAGCAACAATAGAAACAAAGAAACACAAGAATGATCCTCTCACAAGTCCTAAAGCACTATAATTGAATTGAGGACTTTGATTGGATCGGTGGCTTTAATTTGTGTCTTGGAGTGTTGCACTTTGCTCTTGTATTGAATGAAGTGTGATGAATGCTTGGATGGTTGAAGTGGAGGTGGTTGGAGGGTATTTATAGCCCTCAACCACCAAACAACCGTTGGGGTTGGGCTGCTGTCGATGGGCGCACCGAACAGTCCAGTTCACCACCGGACACTGTGTGGTGCGCCAGCCACGTCACCCAACCGTTAGGGTTTGGGAGTAGACGACTATTGGAGCTTTGTCTTCTAGTGGCACCAGACAGTCCGGTGCAGCATCGGACAAGCACTGTTCACTGTCCGGTGCACCTTTGGTGATTGCTCTGACTTCTGCGTGCACTGTTCTTCACTATTCACGGAGTCAGCGGCTTTTGCAGTCGACCGTTGCGCGAAGGAGCCGTTGCTCCGATGGTGCACCGGGCAGTCCGGTGGCATACCAGACAGTCCGGTGAATTTTAGCGGAGCACGCCCAGAGAAACCCGAGGGTGGCGAGTTTGGAGTTGTACGGTCTTGGGGCACCGGACATTGTCCGGTGGCACACCGGATAGTCCTGTGCGCTAGACTAGGGCACACTCGGTTTCTTCAATCTTTTATTGGTTTGTGTTGAACCTTTATGCACCTGTATTTTATATAATGTAGAGCAAACTAGTTAGTCCAATATTTGTGTTGGGCATTCAACCACCAAAATTATTTATAGAAAAAGGTTAAACCCTATTTCCCTTTCAATCTCTCCCTTTTTGGTGATAGATGCCAACACAAACCAAAGCAAATATATAAGTGCAGAATTGAACTAGTTTGCATAAGGTAAGTGCATAGGTTACTTAGAATTAAACTTATTTATTATTTCACTAGATATGCATGGATTACTTTTTTTGTTTAACATTTTGGACCACACTTGCACCACTTGTTTTGTTTTTTTTGCAAATCCTTTTGGAAAATCTTTTTCAAATTCTTTTGCAAATAGTCCAAGGTATATGAATAAGATTGCAAGAAGCATTTTTAAGTTTTGAAATTTCTCCCCCTATTTCAAATGCTTTTCATTTGACTAAACAAAACTCCCCCTGAATAAAATTCTCCTCTTAGTTTTCAAGAGGGTTTTAATAGATACCAATTGGAACTTATACTTAGATACTAGTTTTGAAATTCCATCTTTAAATATACCAATTGAAAATATCATATCAATTGAAGAAATTTCTATCATAAGATACCAATTGAAAAGACAAACATAAATCATCATTTCGAAAAATTTTTAAGTTGGTGGTGCGGTCCTTTTGCTTTGGGCTTAATATTTCTCCCCCTTTGGCATTAATCGCCAAAAACAGAGACTTTTGAGAGCCCTATTATTTTCTCCTCGATTGGTACAAGTAAATATGAGTGAAGGATTACACCAATGTGAGAGTGATGTGGAGTGACGGCGAAGGGTAAATGATACCGTTAGAGTGGAGTGGAAGCCTTGTCTTCCTCGAAGACTCTATTTTCCTTGCAATCTATGACTTAGCATAGAAATATACTTGAAAAACACAATAGTCGTAAAGAGATATGATCAAAGGTATATTAATGAGCTATGTGTGCAATGTTTCAATCAAAATTTCGAGAATCAAGAATGTTTAGCTCATTCCTAAGTTTGGTAAAGGTTTTCTCATCTAATGGTTTGGTAAAGATATCGACTAATTGTTCTTTGGTGCTAATATAAGCTATCTCGATATCCCCCCTTTGTTGGTGATCCCTCAGAAAGTGATACCGAATGTCTATGTGTTTAGTGCGGCTGTGTTCAGCGGGATTATCCGCCATGCGGATTGCACTCTCATTGTCACATAGGAGAGGGACTTTGCTCAATTTGTTGCCATAGTCACTGAGGGTTTGCCTCATCCAAAGTAATTGTGCACAACAATGGCATGCAGCAATGTACTCAGCTTCGACGGTAGAAAGAGCTACTGAGTTTTGTTTCTTTGAAGCCCAAGACACTAGGGATCTTCCCAGAAACTGACAAGTCCCTGATGTGCTCTTCCTATCAATTTTACACCCTGCCCAATCAGCATCTAAATATCCAATTAAATCAAAAGAGGATCCCTTGGGGTACCAAAGTCCGAACTTAGTAGTGTAAACTTAATATCTCATGATTCTTTTCACGGCCCTAAGGTGAACTTCCTTAGGAACGGCTTGGAACCTTGCACACATGCATACGGAAAGCATAATATCCGGTCAAGATGCACATAAATAGAGTAAAGATCCTATCATCGACCGGTATACCTTTTGATCTACGGATTTACATCCCGTGTCGAGGTCGAGATGCCCATTGGTTCCCATGGGTGTCTTGCTGGGCTTGGCATCCTTCATTCCAAACTTGTTAAGTATATCTTGAATGTAGTTTGTTTGGCTGATGAAGGTGTCATCTTGGAGTTGTTTGACTTGAAATCCTAGGAAATACTTCAACTCCCCCATCATAGACATGTCGAATTTTTGTATCATGATCCTACTAAACTCTTCACAAGTAGATTTGTTAGTAGACCCAAATATGATATCATCAACATAAATTTGGCATACAAACAAATCTTTTGCAATGGTTTTAGTGAAGAGAGTAGGATCAGCTTTTCGAACATTGAAGCCATTGGTGATAAGAAAATCTCGCAGGCATTCATACCATGCTCTTGGGGCTTGCTTGAGCCCATAAAGCACCTTTGAGAGTTTATACACATGGTTAGGGTACTCACTATCTTCAAAGCCGGGAGGTTGCTCAACATAGACCTCTTCCTTGATTGGTCCATTGAGGAAGGCACTTTTCACGTCTATTTGATAAAGCTTAAAGCCATGGTAAGTAGCATAGGCAAGTAATATACAAATTGACTCAAGCCTAGCTACGGGTGCATAAGTTTCACCAAAGTCCAAACCTTTGACTTGTGAATACCCCTTGGCCACAAGTCAGGCTTTGTTCCTTATCACCACACCATGCTCATCTTGCTAGTTGCAGAATACCCATTTGGTACCTACAACATTTTGGTTAGGACGTGGAACTAAATGCCATACCTCATTCCTCGTGAAGTTGTTGAGCTCCTCTTGCATTGCCAGCACCCAATCTGAATCTCTTAGTGCATCCTCCACCCTGTATGGCTCAATAGAGGACACAAAAGAGTAATGTTCACAAAAAATGAGCAACTCAAGATCTAGTGGTTAACCCTTTATGAATGTCACCGAGAATGGAGTTCATGGGGTGATCTTGTTGAATTGCTTGGTGGACTCTTGGGTGTGGCAGTCTTTGACCCTGTATCTCTTGATCATCTTCCTTGTCTTCATTGACTTGATCTCCCCCTTGATCATTGTCCTCCTCTTGCGGTGGCTCATCCTCTTGATCTTCATTATCTTGAGCCTGTTCCTCATCTTGAGTTGGTGGAGATGCTTGCATGGAAGATGGCGGTTGATCTTGTGCTTGTGTAGGCTCTTCGGATTCATTAGGACACACATCCCCAATGGACATGTTCCTTAGCGTGATGCACGAAGCCTCTTCTTCATCTAATTCATCAAGATCAACTTGCTCCACTTGAGAGCCATTAGTTTCATCAAACACAATGTCATAAGAAACCTCAACTAATCTAGTGGATTTGTTGAAGACTCTATATGCCCTTGTGTTTGAATCATATCCTAGTAAAAAGCCTTCTACAGCTTTAGGAGCAAATTTAGATTTTCTACCTCTTTTAATAAGAATAAAACATTTGCTACCAAAGACTCTAAAATATGAAAAATTGGGCTTTTAACCGGTGAGGAGTTCATATGATGTCTTCTTGAGGATTCGGTGAAGATATAACCGGTTGATGGAGTAGCAAGCAGTGTTGATTGCTTCCGCCCAAAACCGATCCGGAGTCTTGTACTCATCAAGCATGGTCTTTGCCATGTCCAGTAGAGTTCTATTCTTCCTCTCCACTACACTATTTTGTTGAGGTGTGTAGGGAGAAGAGAACTCATGCTTGATGCCCTCATCCTCAAGAAAGCCTTCAATTTGAGAGTTCTTGAACTCCGTCCCGTTGTTGCTTCTTATATTTTTGATTCTCAATCCAAACTCATTTTGAGCCCGTCTCAAGAATCCCTTTAATGTCTCCTGGATTTGAGATTTTTTCCTGCAAAAAGAATACCCAAGTGAAGCGAGAATAGTCATCCACAATTACAAGACAATACTTACTCCCGCCGATGCTTATGTAAGCGATCAGGCCGAATAAATCCATGTGGAGTAGCTCAAGTGGTCTATCGGTCGTTATGATGTTCTTGTGTGGATGGTGGGTGCCAACTTGCTTTCCTGCTTGACATGCGCTACATGCCCTGTCTTTCTCAAAATGAACATTTGTTAGTCCCAAAATGTGCTCTCCCTTTAGAAGCTTGTGAAGATTCTTCATCCCAACATGAGCTAGTCGGCGATGCTGGAGCCAACCCATATTAGTCTTAGCAATTAAGCAAGTATCGAGTTTAGCTCTATTAAAATCAACTAAGTATAGTTGACCCTCTAATACTCCCTTAAATGCTACTGAATCATCATTTCTTCTAATGACAGTAACACCTATATCCGTAAAAAGACAGTTGTAGCCCATTTTACATAATTGAGAAACTGAAAGCAAGTTATAATCTAAAGAATCTACAAGAAAAACATTGGAAATAGAATGGTCAAGTGATATAACAATTTTACCAAGTCCTTTGACCAAACCTTGATTTCCATCCCCGAATGTGTTAGCTCTTTGGGGATCATCGTTTTTCTCGTAGGAGGAGAACATTCTTTTCTCCCATGTCATGTGGTTTGTGCATCCACTGTCTATTATCCAACTTGAGCCCCAGATGCATAAACCTACAAAACAATTTACACTACTACATATCTTGTTATATGAGACGGTTAATTTTTAGTTATTAAGACACTTATGAAGTGTCCAAATTTGATGGAGTCGTAAAAGATGTCACACATTTAGGATGGTTGTAAACCGTCTTAAAAGATATTATATAAGACAGTTTTAAATTTATAACCATCTAAAATGGTATTAGTTTAAGTCATTATGTCCGGTAAACCGTCTTGAATTAGGTTTTAGTTTAAGACACTTATTATAAAGAACCATCGAGAATAAGAATATTATAAGTCATAAAGCATTTATCAAACTATCTAAAATATCCTATAATAATAAACACTTGCAACAGGAAAACCATCTTATTTAGTAGACTGATATTGTACGTTTTAGAAACCGTCTTATTTAGAAAAGTGATATTGGACGTTTTGGAAACCATCTCATTAAGATTTAAATGAAATGACTTACTTGGCAATACAATCTTAAATTTATAATCAGTTTTTAGATACCGCATTATAATAATTTAAAAAAGAAATATACATACACACATATATTTAATAACATTATAATTAATATAATATAGATAAGTATCATTCAATATCTCATAATTAAGCACGGTAAAATAACTCATACATAAATGTACTCTAATCCAAACTAAAATATTAATTGAAAATCTTGGACATCAACTGTTTGTGCTAACGTTGAGCCTAACTAAGTATAATTCAACTCTCCACACTTGTGCGCTGCGGCCAACAAAATTTGAGTTCCATTCCATCTTTTACTATACAACAAACAGAAGGCAATAATTAGTAGTTAGACACAGTTGAACATCCCACATTGTTATGGAATCATAAAATAAATTATCTTAACATGTACGGTGATGTGTCAAAGCTAGTATGTTAGGGGATCATTTTTTTTTGGTTCATCGGCAGCTCGCTAAGTGAATAAAAGCAAGCTCCAAAGAATCAGAAAATGTAGGCAAGGCCCTTTGTGAAGATAGGGGATACTAACATCATCACCAGCACCAATAGTCATATTTACAAAAGAAGATTCAGATGACCTGAGGAAAATAAGCACTGTATGAGGTCACACGTTAGAAGAAACATAATAAACAGCTTGCCATTTGTATAACAACATTGAAAAGCAGCCCAAAGCACATGCGAGATGTAACACCTCAAAATTGTATTGGTGGAATTCGTTAAAATTCTTCAAAGAATTTGAATTTGGAATATCTTTTAATAAGGTTTTTCCTTTGCGAAAGCTACATTTCCTAGAATAAACATCAACTAAAATAATTTATATTCAAGTATTTGTTGAATTATATATTTAAGATAAAAAAAAATCTCTAAAAAGATACTACACCATAGAAGACATTTTCTTAAACCACTATTTTATGTGCATGAATGGATTATGTGGAAGCATTTCTTAAAATAGAATTAATAGATGAATAAATATATTAATAAAATATTATGGCATCTCATGCTGGAGTTTTAATTTCCTGAGCATTTCAAATTTTGAGTGTGAATTTCAAACTAAATTCGAATTTGATCTGAAATAAGTAAGGAAATAGTAGAAAATAGGAATTATAAGGGAAGGGGGAAAACTCATCTGCGCCTGGGCCGAATTCACCCCGCTCTCGGCCCAATCTCTCCTCTCGGCCCAACTGGGAGCTTGGCGCGCCACCGCTCTGTTGGTCCGGTGTGCGCTCATTCCACTGACGGGTGGGCCATTTGGGCCGGGAGCTAATGCGTGCGGTGTGTTGTATCACTGACAATTGGGCCCCGTCTGTCGGGCATATCCTCTTCCTCCCGTCAACGAAAACGCGCAGAGGTCGCCCCATTGGTTGGAGCGACCAATCTGGGCCCGCCTCCACCTCAGTCGGAAAACGGTTGCAACGGCGCGCGCAGCTCGCGGCGGGGCTCCTCGGCTCCGCTTCGCCCCTATATAGATAGCTCGAGCAGCACCAGGACGGCGCGCTGGCTGAGCGAACCTTGGGAGGATGGAGTGCCGCCACCGTTGAACTCGTGATGCCCCGTCGTCTGGACCGTGATGCGTGAATCCAAGGGTTCGCTAGGGCTCATCGGTCATCTCCATAGCTTAATCGCCGTCGGAGGACAATTGGGGAACCCTGAATTCGTCATCAAAGCTCCATAGGTGCCGCCGGACCATACTGCGTCGTGGTCACGATGCTCCATGCCCTAATATTCGGTGAGTAGTCTTTGATCGCACTCGCCTCTCTCCCCTCTGTCGATCGCGCTAGGGAATCAAGGTCTGGACGTTTGTGCACGATAATTACAAACTCCGGCGATGTCTCCTCCGTGGCGAGAATTGCTCCACCACCTGGACGCCGTCGGGTTGGGGAAGAGACCTTGCAGCCGTTGGATCAGAGGGGAACGGCTGAGATTAGAAACAACGCATACCGCTTCGATGGATTGATCCGGACCGTTGGATGGAGATCGGGCGCATTCGAAGCCACCTTGGGTATTTTAAATCCGATCCGTAGATCTCGGATCGGGCGGCCACCAGCGCGTACCGGTTCGGGGTGGTACTCGATTTAATCGGGGCGTCCATCTCTGATCGGACGATAGATATTCATCCATACCCCCTTCGCGAGCCATCTTTACATAAGAGACCCTATGAAATTGTGAAATCAACCCGCTATCCACGCGTGGGGTGGGTATGAGTCTTGGAGAAATATACGAAATAGCCCCTGGTCTTTCACAGAATAGCGTCCGCAGTCCAATCCACTAGTAAACTAATTTAATTAGATGCAGAATTCATTTTTAGTATAAAAATAATGTCTTAATCTGGGAAAATTCATAACTTGATGAATTTAACCCCGATTTGATTCGTTTCAGTTGCGTTATTTTCGTACAAATATTTACTACGCAGTAATAGCATTGGTTGTACCATATCTCATATTTTTATAGTTAGATATTTGGTTAACCTATGTTTACTAGATTAACTCCTCTCAATCAAAGCTAACCTGTCCATGATTATAATTTGATTAAAATATGATCTGTAGTCAAGTTATAATTAAGGTTAAGGTTGAGTTAATTATTCATAGAATATTCTCTCGTATGGGTTATAATAACTAATTTATAATATATTTTAATATTTAAATCTCATAGATCTTGCATACATCATAACTCCTTATCCGTGGCTCCGAATGTAGTGGTTCTTGTTTCTACGATCTCGTAGCAACGTGTAGATTATTATTACGCAATTTGTTCTTATGTTTGGTGTGATATTAATTTTGTCTATACCATGTTTGTCTGTATTGCTACGTTTAACCGTGAGGTTACGAGAATCTGAAGATCATCCTGGTACCTAGAATCTCAAGTCCCAGGCAAGTTGTGCCCTTGATCACTTCTTTTTACCCACTCATGTTCTGATTAATCATAATGATCTGCATAGGTTAATTTTGATGGGACCCAATAGGTTACCCTAGTTTTACTATCTTTATACCTTGTTCACCACTGAATTTTTGGGTAGTACTTGCTAGTGCTTTATGTGGTTTTGGGTATGAAGATACATTATTCATGATCACACTGTTATTATCCGTTTATTATTACTGTTCATGATAAGATCATTATGTTAATTGGAACATGGAGCGACCACCCGGGAAAACAGTGCTACCACAAGGGAGGAATGGGACCCCTTGGCTGATTAATTAGGAAAGCTAGTGGAAGACTACCTTACCCGAAAGGGGCAAGGGCAGTAGGGGAGTGGTCAGTGTAGGGAGGCCCTCGGGAGGATTTTGCTGCGATGGCAGTCCTGCAAGGGATTCCTGCTAGCGAGGCCCTCGGGAGGATTTTGCTGAGATGGCGGTCCTACAAGGGATTCCTGCATTGGAACTTCCTATAAACTGTAGCGGGTTTTCTGAAGCTAGTGGAACTTTGTAAAGGCCTCGTAGTGTTACCTTGCCTCGCCTCCTCGGTAGAGGTGTATGGGATTGGCCGTCTCTTGGCAGATGGGTAACACGACTTGTGGGTAAAGATGCGCAACCTCTGCAGAGTGTAAAACTGGTATACTAGCCGTGCTCACGGTCATGAGCAGCTCGGACCCTCACATGATTAAATTATGGAATTAAATTCAATTTGTCATATGCATTGCATCGCAGGTGAGGTTGTTACTTTTGTTCTACTATTTAATTGGGTTGGTATTTACTTATACTTAGTAATTGCTAATAAAATTTTGACCAACTTTAAAAGCAATGCTCAGCTTCAACCATCCTCTTTGGTAAGCCTTACACTTCACGTGAACTCCCACCTTTGGCGAGTTCATGCACATTATACCCCACAACTTGTTGAGCGATGAACGTATGTGAGCTCACTCTTGCTGTCTCACACCACCCCACAGGTCAAGAACAGGTACCGCAGGATGAGGCGCATGGAGGATGCTGCGATGTGTTCGTGAGAGGTCTAGGCCGTCGTCTCCCAGTCAACTTTGGGTTGCTGGACCGTTGTCTCCTTATTATGTAATTATTTATTTTGTATAGAACTCCTGTTATATATAAATATGTGACATTCGATCCTGTGCCACTATACATCATATGTGTGAGACTTGGTCCCAGCATACCTGGTGTTTATGTTCGCGCCCGGGTCTTGGTGCCCCGAAACCCGGGTGTGACAGAAGTGGTATCAAAGCAATGTTGACTGTAGGACGAAACCTAGATAGAACTGGACAACCATTGTCTACTTACCTCTGCTACTCTGATTCTTTCTAAACTTCCCTTAATCTTCTCTCATCTAATTCCGCTTACTCTGATTATTCTTATCTTTCTTTCTAAAGACAAATGTGGATTTCACACTTTGAAATCCTGTGCCTAAAGTGACTTTTTAGAATAGGAGACCTAATCTTAGGAAAAAAAAAACTATTTTTGTAGGTATCTATATACTTGAATGTCTGTTCTTATGATACTTGTCTGATTTGGATCTTTGATTGAGTGTGATGGGTTGTGGAGTAATGTCCATAATTACATCTGCATATACATATAGGAAAAATGCTTATAAAAATAACTAGACAAACTAAATTATTTCCTCATTAAAGTATCTAGCCTAACAATACCCATCTCACCTTAAAAGATTCTATCCATCTTATCTCAAAAGATTCTACCTTATCCTTATGGATTCACCTTGCCCTAATTAGCGTATTTATCCCACTCTATAATAACAACCATGAGCTAATCCAAAGAATTTATTTAGATCTTATCTAGTCTACAATAGTTATATCAATCTATTCTAGATCCGATCCAATCTAATAAGTTAATCTAACAGAACAGAGTGTAACCTTAAGTTGAGCTAACCTCAGGATAATCACTTAACCAGTTAATAGTAGTAAAATAAATTAGACCCTACTCCTATAAACATGATTAACCTAAACTGGTTCCCTATACCAGCTCAGCCATATACAAGTACTTGACTTATGTGCTGGGTTGCAAAATCTGTATAGACCGACATAAAATTTTAAGCACCCAATATTTTCAACTATCATAACGGATCCTACCCATTAACCATCTGTCCCTACCTACAAACCATCTTAACTATATATCCCAAACTTGGGTGACGATTCCAAGGCTGGAGATCGAAGATGACCGCCCTCATCAAATCACGGAAGGATAAGATTCAAGCCGGATCCTCATGGGAATCAAGATCCACAATCTTGGATGGAGTCTTTCTTTACCCAACTCTTTCTTACCCAAACCTACTCATACTTCTAGGACATCTTTTAACTTACATAATGGGGTGGCCATATATATGCCTTCCTAATCACCTGATAAATTGATATATTAAAAAAAACTTTTGGTACTAGAACTAATTAGAAACTAAAATCTAGACTACAAGCCAAACTTATTGTATCCCTTTTTTTTACAAATCTCGAGGACGAGATTTCTGTTAAGGGGGTAGGATTTGTAACACCTCAAAATTGTATTGGTGGAATTCGTTAAAATTCTTCAAAGAATTTGAATTTGGAATATCTTTTAATAAGGTTTTTCCTTTGCGAAAGCTACATTTCCTAGAATAAACATCAACTAAAATAATTTATATTCAAGTATTTGTTGAATTATATATTTAAGATAAAAAAAATCTCTAAAAAGATACTACACCATAGAAGACATTTTCTTAAACCACTATTTTATGTGCATGAATGGATTATGTGGAAGCATTTCTTAAAATAGAATTAATAGATGAATAAATATATTAATAAAATATTATGGCATCTCATGCTGGAGTTTTAATTTCCTGAGCATTTCAAATTTTGAGTGTGAATTTCAAACTAAATTCGAATTTGACCTGAAATAAGTAAGGAAATAGTAGAAAATAGGAATTATAAGGGAAGGGGGAAAACTCATCTGCGCCTGGGCCGAATTCACCCCGCTCTCGGCCCAATCTCTCCTCTCGGCCCAACTGGGAGCTTGGCGCGCCACCGCTCTGTTGGTCCAGTGTGCGCTCATTCCGCTGACGGGTGGGCCATTTGGGCCGGGAGCTAATGCGTGCGGTGTGTTGTATCACTGACAATTGGGCCCCGTCTGTCGGGCATATCCTCTTCCTCCCGTCAACCAAACGCGCAGAGGTCGCCCCATTGGTCGGAGCGACCAATCTGGGCCCGCCTCCACCTCAGTCGGAAAACGGTTGCAACGGCGTGCGCAGCTCGCGGCGGGGCTCCTCGGCTCCGCTTCGCCCCTATATAGATAGCTCGGGCAGCACCAGGGCGGCGCGCTGGCTGAGCAAACCTTGGGAGGATGGAGTGCCGCCACCGTTGAACTCGCGATGCCCCGTCGTCTGGACCGTGATGCGTGAATCCAAGGGTTCGCTAGGGCTCATCGGTCATCTCCATAGCTTAATCGCCGTCGGAGGACAATTGGGGAACCCTGAATTCGTCATCAAAGCTCCATAGGTGCCGCCGGACCATACTGCGTCGTGGTCACGATGCTCCATGCCCTAATATTCGGTGAGTAGTCTTTGATCGCACTCGCCTCTCTCCCCTCTGTCGATCGCGCTAGGGAATCAAGGTCTGGACGTTTGTGCACGATAATGACGAACTCCGGCGATGTCTCCTCCGTGGCGAGAATTGCTCCACCACCTGGACGCCGTCGGGTTGGGGAAGAGACCTTGCAGCCGTTGGATCGGAGGGGAACGGCTGAGATTAGAAACAACGCATACCGCTTCGATGGATTGATCCGGACCGTTGGATGGAGATCGGGCGCATTCGAAGCCACCTTGGGTATTTTAAATCCGATCCGTAGATCTCGGATCGGGCGGCCACCAGCGCGTACCGGTTCGGGGTGGTACTCGATTTAATCGGGGCGTCCATCTCTGATCGGACGATAGATATTCATCCATACCCCCTTCGCGAGCCATCTTTACATAAGAGACCCTATGAAATTGTGAAATCAACCCGCTATCCACGCGTGGGGTGGGTATGAGTCTTGGAGAAATATATGAAATAGCCCCTGGTCTTTCACAGAATAGCGTCCGCAGTCCAATCCACTAGTAAACTAATTTAATTAGATGCAGAATTCATTTTTAGTATAAAAATAATGTCTTAATCTGGGAAAATTCATAACTTGATGAATTTAACCCCGATTTGATTTGTTTCAGTTGCGTTATTTTCGTACAAATATTTACTACGCAGTAATAGCATTGGTTGTACCATATCTCATATTTTTATAGTTAGATATTTGGTTAACCTATGTTTACTAGATTAACTCCTCTCAATCAAAGCTAACCTGTCCATGATTATAATTTGATTAAAATATGATCTGTAGTCAAGTTATAATTAAGGTTAAGGTTGAGTTAATTATTCATAGAATATTCTCTCGTATGGGTTATAATAACTAATTTATAATATATTTTAATATTTAAATCTCATAGATCTTGCATACATCATAACTCCTTATCCGTGGCTCCGAATGTAGTGGTTCTTGTTTCTACGATCTCGTAGCAACGTGTAGATTATTATTACGCAATTTGTTCTTATGTTTGGTGTGATATTAATTTTGTCTATACCATGTTTGTCTGTATTGCTACGTTTAACCGTGAGGTTACGAGAATCTGAAGATCATCCTGGTACCTAGAATCTCAAGTCCCAGGCAAGTTGTGCCCTTGATCACTTCTTTTTACCCACTCATGTTCTGATTAATCATAATGATCTGCATAGGTTAATTTTGATGGGACCCAATAGGTTACCCTAGTTTTACTATCTTTATACCTTGTTCACCACTGAATTTTTGGGTAGTACTTGCTAGTGCTTTATGTGGTTTTGGGTATGAAGATACATTATTCATGATCACACTGTTATTATCCGTTTATTATTACTGTTCATGATAAGATCATTATGTTAATTGGAACATGGAGCGACCACCCGGGAAAACAGTGCTACCACAAGGGAGGAATGGGACCCCTTGGCTGATTAATTAGGAAAGCTAGTGGAAGACTACCTTACCCGAAAGGGGCAAGGGCAGTAGGGGAGTGGTCAGTGTAGGGAGGCCCTCGGGAGGATTTTGCTGCGATGGCAGTCCTGCAAGGGATTCCTGCTAGGGAGGCCCTCGGGAGGATTTTGCTGAGATGGCGGTCCTGCAAGGGATTCCTGCATTGGAACTTCCTATAAACTGTAGCGGGTTTTCTGAAGCTAGTGGAACTTTGTAAAGGCCTCGTAGTGTTACCTTGCCTCGCCTCCTCGGTAGAGGTGTATGGGATTGGCCGTCTCTTGGCAGATGGGTAACACGACTTGTGGGTAAAGATGCGCAACCTCTGCAGAGTGTAAAACTGGTATACTAGCCGTGCTCACGGTCATGAGCAGCTCGGACCCTCACATGATTAAATTATGGAATTAAATTCAATTTGTCATATGCATTGCATCGCAGGTGAGGTTGTTACTTTTGTTCTACTATTTAATTGGGTTGGTATTTACTTATACTTAGTAATTGCTAATAAAATTTTGACCAACTTTAAAAGCAATGCTCAGCTTCAACCATCCTCTTTGGTAAGCCTTACACTTCACGTGAACTCCCACCTTTGGCGAGTTCATGCACATTATACCCCACAACTTGTTGAGCGATGAACGTATGTGAGCTCACTCTTGCTGTCTCACACCACCCCATAGGTCAAGAACAGGTACCGCAGGATGAGGCGCATGGAGGATGCTGCGATGTGTTCGTGAGAGGTCTAGGTCGTCGTCTCCCAGTCAACTTTGGGTTGCTGGACCGTTGTCTCCTTATTATGTAATTATTTATTTTGTATAGAACTCCTGTTATATATAAATATGTGACATTCGATCCTGTGCCACTATACATCATATGTGTGAGACTTGGTCCCAGCATACCTGGTGTTTATGTTCGCGCCCGGGTCTTGGTGCCCCGAAACCCGGGTGTGACACGAGAGCTATAGCAGCTCCTCTTCTAAGGTCAATGTTAGATAAACTCAAATTATCCACATCACTATAGAGTCAACTACACTTGCCCTTCATAGCAGTTCTCTGCAACATATCTCATGCACATAACTTCAAGTAGTAGTCTAATAATTAGAGAGCTACCTTGAATTACAAAACCTTCTCTAGTCAATCATGGTGTGTGATTGAAGCTCCCACTAATGCTATTTTGGATATTTTACACATGTATATATGCTACATAGTGTGGTATTCTCAAATGTAAAGTCTGGTGTCATATTTGAAATTTACTACAAAGGTATTACAAATTCAAAGCTGCAGCCTGCATATAGTAGAATCTTTAATGTTAGGGGTATACATAAATCACTTGTAGGGTCCAGTTTAAGCAATAATAACAGAATAGTGAATTGCTTGTTAGCTGGTCAAATAAAAAATCAGCAATATAGACTATATTGTAGCCGCTACCTTTCATAGCTATTTCAGAAATATTGAGGAACCACAATGAAATAGAAATGAAGAATATTATGATGCCATTACAAATGCATGTGCTTCTTACTTTTGACTTCCTTGTAGGTGATCCACCTGTAGTCTCATGCCCACTGACACCACTTGCAATAACTAATCATAAAAAACAAACAAGGATCATAATTTACAACACAATAGTAGTAGGTCATGCACCTATATCACTCAATAAGGTACCAATTCTTACAAAATTAGGTATAGTCACAAGAAGTATCATTCAATAAGGTATGAATTGTTGCAAATCCAGCATGCAAAATTTCAGATATATAGTTTGCCATTTGTGGCAACAATAGGCTAGCTGATGCCTTACATTGTTGATTAAAAATTTACCTATTGTGTTGGAGAAATGGACTATGGTCCATGGACCAGCAACACTCTATTTTCCTTGGAGAAAAGAACGCAGCCCTCTGTCAGGAACCAGTTTTGGAAAGCACAGAAGAAACACATAAAATATAAGAATGCAAGCTTGTCATGAATAATACTCAAACATTGGATAGTCTCATAGTTTTTTAAGTGTGAGGTTTCATTCCAACTTGAAAACTGAATCATTTAGGAAGTCTAGGATTTCATGTCTTAGCATAGATAGTGTACAGGTGATATGTGCATAAACAAGAAAACTGAGACCCTCCAAAGTTTCAAGAGTAACATATAAAAATGTCGTAAAAATAGTACTGGTTACATCACATAAAAAAATACTAAACTGGTAGGATCTTCTTAGCATTTAGTCACCTATTGCTTAGCCAAAACATAGGCTACAGGTCCTAAATATCCATTTTATTCAACCCAAAAAGGTCCTTTAGCATTTATATGATGTTTATTCAGCCTAGACAAACTTAAACAAAAATAAACATCTTCAAGGTATACTTTTCAAAAAAAATTCTAAACCGTAGATTAGATTTAAGACTAGATGCCTTATTATGAAGCAACCATATGTACACAGGAGATAAGATTCCTACAAGATGCAAATGAGAATAGCAGATAAATCAGAATGAACATGATTCATTCAGAAACTAAGAATCCAAAAAATGTAAGGACCAAATGAAGCCCACAAGACTAGAACAACTAAATGATTCTTACTTGACAATTGGAACTTAATCATAAATGTTCCAAGTCTCCTATAGAATCAGATTATGGGACATAATAGAAAATTACCTCAGATCAACAAAATATTTTTGGGAATATGTTACTGCCACTTAGTCGTTCTAGCACCTGATTATTGATAATTATCTATTTTATTCTAATGCACAAGTTGGCTACAAATACATGTGTTTGTAATAATAACTATGCTTACTATTTATTGTATTTTAGACCATGCTTACAGATACATGATATGCTATACTATTTATTGTATTTAGTACATTCTTACAGAATCTTGAGATTGAAGCCCTTCTTCTCAAAGCAACCGATGATCTCACGAATCTGCAAAAAAAGAATAAAGTTGACACAAACCAGTACAGAATCGGAGCACCATGTGCCAAATCGAATCGAAGGAGACAAACTGGGGAATATGGTGCTTACGAGGCTACTCTGGAAAACGTATGCTTGGACATGATGAAAATGCTCTCCATTCTGTGACTGCAAGCGTGGGGCTCTAGGGCGAGGGCTATTGCTAGCAAGAGCGGGGGCTGGGGCTAAGGGACGGGCAGGGCAAAGGGCGGGGATCTTGGTGACCGACCGGGGCACCGGCGGGGTGTAGGCTCCCCCATGGCGAAGAACCGAGGCATCGACGGGAGCAGGGGCTAACAATCCTGGCATGGAGGCCAGATCTAGCAGCTGGGGCGTCGATATGGAGGATGATGGTGGCGCGAGCGGGGCAAGCTATGATGGCAGCGCGGGTAGGAGAGAGGTTGAGACGGAGGTAGCAGTAGTGGGCTCAGGCAGAGGAGAGGGGATTCTTTTGCTCCGTTGGTTGAGAAACGACTGATGCTGATCGACAGGAGAACAAACGTTCGTTGATTAGCGTTGCAAGGGCCATCGCCACATGGTCCCGTCGCACCTGGCTTTACTATCCGCTCGATTCGGCTCAGGCGTTTGAAAGAAAGGGGAGCTTTTTTAATAATATAGCTAACTACTAAGAATCTTTGCGGTCGATGTGTATAATGGTTAGGTCTTTACAATTAATATATGTCCCACTTATCTCTCTTACAAATTTTTTGGTTTCTAGTGTATAAATTAGTTGTTAGTTTATAGCCCGCTTCTACTCTCTTTTCTCTCCTCTATCTTCCGTATTCCAGGTCAGCATTTAGCCATTTTACAACTGGCTATTATACTTGTTCTTATGTTAGTTCCATCTAACTTCTGTCAGTCCGAGGTCCAGCCGACGAGAGTTATGTTAATCCTCTTCGCCCAGCTATCTGGGTGATGGGACATAATTAATTAATTATCGATGGTTTTTTCTAGCCGACAAGAGTTTATTTAATTACCGTTGCGATGAGAGTTATTTTAGCCAACAAAAATATTCTCAATTTCTGTTGTGCTCACCGAAGGCGTAGGGGTCCTCCCTCTCTTAACCTTCTGGTCGGGTTGTCTCTCGTCGCACATGGGATGGAGACTAGAATCTCTGAGCTCTTCCTTTTTGTGGGTTTTTTTCTTTTTCTTATTCGTTCTATGGAGAGGTATGGACGACCCCTCCTATTTTTCTCCTTCATCCTGTGGAGAGGTAAGAACGGTGTTGGCTACCATTCCACGCGTCAGCGAGCTAGAATGCTAGATAGACAATGAAATTGTGGGGTACGGGGCGAGCGACGGTCAACATCATCTTTTAAGGAAGTAAATTAGAATAAATCATTTATTGGGTTTCCTTTTTTTGAGTCTGAATCTCTAAAGTGGCCAGTTTTTTGTGTTTAACAAAGTAAATATAAAAAGTACTGATATATTCAGCATAGGATGGGTATACCTTCGTAAAACCCGTGGTACGTAATTGATGGGAACTAAAGCAAAATAATAACTTAGGTTTGTTCTATGAAACATTAATGATTGGGTCATATGTGAGTCCATTTTACCATCTATATCAAGTTGCATAGATAAGTTTTACATTTTATATGATATATCATCAAACTAAGCCGAGTTCACTATTTACTACGTTTTTTACATTACGTAGTATACTCGCTAACATCTAAGACAATCCTTATAGTCTAGATGACTCTAATAATATCTTTATTTTAGATGGTTTTATATACAGAAGTGTCTAATATACTAACCAAAATCTAAGACAATTCTTACAATCTTAATGACTCAAAAGGTATATTTATTTGAGACGATTTTCAATAACAATTCGTCTTAAATCAATATAAGACATTTCTTACGATGTAACTGTCTCAAAAAACTTTTTTTATTAAAGACTGATCTCCAACAAACTGTCTTACCTTGCTCATCACCATATGATAAAAGACACTTCTATAAAATGCATTGTTATCTGTCTTAAAATGTATGTCTTAAATAAGCATATCTCTAGTAGTGTAAGGCCTTGTTCTTAGGTACCCAAATAGTCTTGGGTCCTTTCACATTAGAAACAAGCACCTTGGGTACCCAAACATAAGTCTTGGAGCCCTTGTGTTTGCCCCCAACATATTTGGCAACTATTTTGCCTGATTTGTTAGTAAGCACATAAGATGCATCAAAAGTCTTAAATGAAATGTTAGGCTCATTTGATGCAGTAGGAGTTTTCTTTTTAAGCAATTTAACATGGGTTGATCGCCTAGAGCTAGAAGCCTCATTCTTATACATAAAAGCATGATAGGAAACATAATGATATTTCTTAGCATGAATTCTCCCAATCTTGTGCTCAGGATAATTAGTAGGATATAAAATGTAACCCTCATTATCCTGAACCATGGAAGCCTTGCCCTTAACAAAATTAGACAATCTTTTAGGGGCATTAAGTTTGACAATGCTTCCCTGTTGGAAACCAATGCCATCCTTAATGCCAGGGCGTCTCCCATTATAGAGCATGCTTCTAGCAAATTTAAACTTCTCATGTTCAATTTCATGCTCATTGATTTTAGAAGTTAATTGAGCTATATGATCATTTTGTTGTTTAATTAAAGCAAGGTGATCATGAATAGCTTCTACATTAACATCTCTACATCTAGTACAAATAGTAACATGATCGACTGTACATGTAGAGGGTTTGCATAATTTTAATTCCTCAATCTTAGCATTTAAAGTAGCATTCTCATTTCTAAGATTGGAAATAGAAACATTGCAAACATTGAGCTCTTTGATCTTAGAAACTAAATTTTCATTTTTATTTCTAAGACTAGCAATTGAATCATTACAAGCATTTAATTTTTCAACCTTAGCAATTAAACTAGCATTCTCAGTTCTAAGGTTTGAAGGCGTCATGCCAAATGCTAAGCTCCTTAGCCAAGTTTTCATTTTTCTCTACTTACTGAGCATAAGCATTTTTTACTTTAACATGCTTTTTATTTTCCTTAAAAGAGGAATTCCTCTTGGCTATCCAAAAGTTCATCCTTCTCATGAATAGCTCCTATTAATTCATTCATTTTTTTCTTTTTGTTGCATGTTAAGGTTGGCAAAAAGTGTAAGCAAATCATCTTCATCATTACTAACCCTCATCACTAGATGTAGTATTCTTGGGGGTGGTTCTAGTTTGTACCTTCTTATTTTTGCCGTCCTTTGCCATGAAGCGCTTGAGGCTGACGTTGGGGAAGAGGAGGCCCTTGTTGACGACGATGTTGGCTGCATCCTCATCGGAGGAAGAGTCGGTGGAGCTTTTGTCGGAGTCCCATTCCCGAGACACGTGGGCATCGCCGCCCTTCTTCTTGTAGTACCTCTTCTTCTCCTTCTTCTTCCCCCTCTTGTCGTTGTCCCTGTCACTATCACTAGACATAGGGCATTTAGCGATAAAATGACCGGGCTTACCACATTTGTAGCACACCCTCTTGGAGCGGGGCTTGTAGTCCTTCCCCCTCCTTTGCTTGAGGATTTGATGGAAGCTCTTGATGATGAGCGCCATCTCATCATTGTCGAGCTTAGAGGCGTTGATGGGGAGCCTACTTGATGTAGACTGTTCTTTCTTTTCTTCCGTCGCTTTGGCTGCGGCAGGTTGCACCTCGGGTGTGGAGGTGCCGCCATGCTCCAAGTCGATGATGTGTTTGGAGCCTTTGATCATCAACTCAAAGCTCACAAACTTCCCAATTACCTCCTCAGGAGACATTAGCTTATATCTAGGATCACCACGTATTAATTGAACTTGAGTAGGATTACAAACTACGAGGGATCTAAGAATAACCTTGACCATTTCATGGTCATCCCATTTTGTGCTCCCAAGGTTGCACACTTAGTTGACCAAGGTCTTGAGCCGGTTGTACATCGCTTGTGGCTCCTCTCCTTGGAGAAGGATGAATCGACCGAGCTCCCCCTCGATCGTCTCCTGCTTCATGATCTTGGTCACCTCATCCCCTTCATGCGCGCTCTTTAGGACATCCCAAATTTCCTTGGCACTTTTTAGCCCTTGCACCTTATTATACTCTTCTCGACATAGAGAGGCGAGGAGTATAGTAGTTGCTTGGGAGTTAAAGTGCCGGATTTGGGCGACCTCGTCCGAGTCGTAGCCCTCGTCCCCTACGGTAGGTACCTGTGCTCCAAACACAACAATGTCCCATATACTTGTGTGGAGTGAGGTTAGGTGATGCCTCATTTTATCACTCCACATACAATAATCTTCACCATCAAAATATGGTGGTTTGCCTAATGGAACGGAAAGTAAAGGAGCGCGTTTAGAAATGCGGGGATAGCGTAGGGGGATCTTACTAAACTTCTTGCACTCATGGCGCCTAGAAGTGACGGACGTGACATCGGAGCCGGATGTGGAGGGCGACGAAGAATTGGTCTTGTAGTAGACCACTTTCTTCATCTTCTTCTTCTTGTCGCTACTCCAATGCGACTTAATGCGGGGAGGTGATTCCTCCCTTCCTTTGGCGCCGGACTCCCTAGATGGAGCCTTCCCGTGGCTTGTGGCCTTCTCGCTGGTTTCCATCTCCCTCTTGGCGGATCCTCCTAACATCACTTCGAGTGGTTAGACTCTAAATGAAGTACCGGGTTCAGATACCAATTGGAAGTCACCTAGAGGGGGGTGGATAGGCGGAATCTGAAAATTATAAACTTAAGCACACACTACAAGCCGGGGTTAGCGTTAGAATGAATATTATGTCCGGGAGAGAGGGGAAAACAAATCAACCAAGAAATAATGCGGATGAATACAATGATTTGTTTTACTGAGGTTCGGTTCTAAAGAACCTAGTCCCCGTTGAGGTGGTCACAAAGACCAGGTCTCTTTAAACCCTTTCCCTCTCTCAAACGGTCACTTAGACCGAGTGAGCTTTCTTCCTTGATTTCTCGGGTCACTTAGACCCCGCAAGGACCACCACACGATCGGTGTATGTTGCTTCGCTTACAAGGCTTTGAGAATAAGAATGAGAGAAAGAAGAAAGTCAACCAAGCAACAAGAGCAACAAAGATACACAAGAATGATCATCTCACAAGTCCTAAAGCACTAGAATTGAATTGAGGACTTTGATTGGATCGGTGGCTTTGATTTGTTTCTTGGAGTGTTGCACTTTGCTCTTGTATTGAATGAAGTGTGATGAATGCTTGGATGGTTGAAGTGGAGGTGGATGGGCGGTATTTATAGCCCTCAACCACCAAACAACCGTTGGGGTTGGGCTCCTATCGATAGGCGCACCGAACAGTCTAGTGCGCCACCGGACACTGCCGGTGCGCCAGCCACGTCACCCAACCTTTAGGGTTCGGGTGCAGTCGACCGTTGGAGCTTTGTCTTCTAGTGGCACCGGACAGTCCGGTGCCGCACCGGACAGGAACTATTCACTGTCCGATGCACCTTTGGTAAGTGCTCTGACTTCTGCGCGCACTGTTCTTCACTATTCACGGAGTCAGCGGCTTTTGCAGTCGACCGTTGCGCGAAGGAGCCATTGCTCCGCTGGCACACCAGACAGTCCAGTGAATTTTAGCGAAGCACGCCCAGAGAAACCCGAGGGTGGCGAGTTTGGAGTTGTATGTTCCTGGTGCACCGGACACTGTCCGGTGGCACACCGGACAGTCCGGTGCCACACTGGACAGTCCGGTGCGCCAGACGAGGGCACGCTCGATTTCTTGCTCCTTTTGAATTTGAACCCTTTCTTCAATCTTTTATTGGTTTGTGTTGAACCTTTATGCACCTGTATATTATATACTCTAGAGCAAACTAGTTAGTCCAATATTTGTGTTGGGCATTCAACCACCAAAATTATTTATAGAAAAAGGTTAAACCCTATTTCCCTTTCAGCGAGAGCGTCACCGAGTTCGGCATCCGCATCACGATGCTGGCCACCAACCTCCGCACCCTCGGCGACAACATCACCGACGCCAAGGTGGTAAAGAAGTTGTTGCAGGTGGTACCGGAACGGCTAACCCAAGTCGTGGTCTCCCTTGAGATGTTCCTTGATCTGAACTAGGTGACGATCGAGGAAGTGATCGGCCGTCTCCACGTGTTCGAGGAGCGCGCCAAGCCTGCACAGATCATGGACGCCATGGGGCGCCTGATGCTGTGCGAGGAAGACTGGGAAGCCCGCCGCAAGGAACACCACGAGCAGGAGAACTCCGGTGGCAGCTCAGGCTCCAGCAACCATGGCAAGCGCCAAGATCGTGGACGTGGACGGGGATCCACGTCGCGGAACGGCCGAGACGGGAAGAACACGGCCGCAGGGAACGGTGGTGGTGGGAAGCCACCGCCTGGCACCCTCTACCTCAATTGCGGAAAGGGGGGGGCCATTGGGCCAAAGACTGTCGTGGCAAGAAGAGGAACACAACTCATGTCACAGAGGCCCAAGAAGAAGAACGGGCCCTGATGTATCTCACAGTGGAGATAGAGGTAATCGGCGCTGCCTCGCTCGTGCCCACTCTCCACGCCGGCATCGTCCACCTCATCCCCGCAGGCTCTGATCCACATCCACGAGCGCAAGGTTCTCCTCCATCTCAGCAGTGAGGAGGAGAAGGAGGTTGTGGCCCTTGCCGGTGGGTGCTTGATACTGGGGCGATGAACGACATGACGGGATCGCGCCGCCTCTTCACTGAGCTTGACACCAGCGTCACTGGAACCGAGAGGTTCGGGATGGGTCGGTGGTCGACATCAAGGGGAAGGGCACCGTCATCTTTGACCTCAAATCTGGCGAACACCGCCGGCTCGACGGGGTCTACTACATCCCGTGGCACATGAACAGCATTGTGAGTCTCGGGCAGATGGATGATGTAACACCCTAAATTTGGGGGTATAAAATTTCTTTCTTATGATCATCCAGATTCAGGTGTTACTCTTCTCTATCTCACTCTAGTTTCACTCTCTCTTTAGTTTTCTCCCTCTCTTCTTCTTTTAATTAGGGTTAGTTGAATTAGTGAAGGATTACTTATTTTATTTTTCCCAAACATATTAGTCATGGAATGTTGCATCATATTGAGCCTAAATATTCTTTGAATTGTTGCACATATTTGATTTGGTTTGAATTTGAAACTTGATTTGAGTTTGAATTTAAAACCCTAGAGAAAATAAATAGAAAAGGCAATAGAAATTCCAGGAAAAAGAAAAGGCCAATTCGCCCCAAACCAGCCCACTAAGCCCAGCCCCCACGCGCGTGTCCGCGCCCTCGCGCCCTCTGTGCCTAACAGGCGGGCCCCGCATATCGGCGCCAAGCCGAGCACGCTCACTCCTTCGCTCTCTCGTTGCTCTGTGGGGCTGAGCTAACGGCACCATTCTCTTCCCCCGTGCCTGCTCTCTCTCTCTCTCTATCCCGCCATCCCCACCTATCAGCCGTCCCTAAACTCTCGCCCACAATCTCCCCACCGTGGACGCGCCCACGACCGCGCGTTCTCTGGCCACGTCCCTGCGCCCGCGCCCCTTTTGAGCCTCGCGCCCTGCTCGCCCACCTCCCCTCGCTCATTTGCGCCCTCTGCCAAACCCCCTCGCCCTCTCTCTCGCTCTGCCCATGCATGCAGAGAGCTCCGCCACCGCCCGCCGTCGACCGCTGCCTATCTGCGGCCACTGTCGCGTACGCGCCCTGTCTCGTGCCACGGTGAGCTCCACCTCGCTGTCAGCTGCTCGGGGCACCCTTCGGTGTGCCCTTCCCCTCTCTGTGCCTCTGCCGTTGCTTCGCGACTCCAGTGCTTCCCCTCTTGGTGAGCAACATGCCCGTACCCTTAATTTGGTCATTCCTGCTCTGTTGCTCGCGCGATTGCTCGCCGGAGCTATCCCGCGCCGCCGTTAACCCACCTCGGCATGGTTTGTGCCCTCTGGTGCCCCTGCACCAGCGTGAGGGCCATGATCGAGTCCGCTAGACCACCCTGATCGCGCTTGGGCTAGCCCCCATGCCTCTGGAGCCCTGTCGTGGCCAGCCTCCTCGTCTCCGGCGAGCTCTCGCCGCGGGACCGAGCGGTGCCACCGCGCCCATGTCCACCCCTGGCCATTAGATCTCGGGCGTCCGTCCGAGATCGGGCGATTTAGACTTAACCTGAGCGGATCTAATACCAGCCCATCGATCTAGATCCAACCGCCTCTCTCTCTTCCCCCTCCCCCGTGTCTCTACATCTGGGACCGGCTGGTCAGCCCGCCCTGGCCCGCTGATGCCCTGGCCCCACTTGTCAGTTCCGTCCGCGCGCCCGTGCCCGCGTGCTCGCACGATCTAATCTAGGCCACTGATCTTTGTTCCAATGGCCAAGGTTACCCCATACCCCTTCGAGTGTGAGTTTTGCTTAAGAGCCCCCCTGGTTTAAAGAAATCAATCCACCGTCCCCTGTTTTAGCGCGTAGGCCCATGGTTTATTTTGAATAGCCTCCTGTACTTTTATTTAATCACAGATTTAGCACTAATTTCATATTTCAAACTTTAAAACTTGTTTATTTCATATCTTTTTCATATGAACTCCAAATTTAGTGGTTCAAATTGCAAAATGTTCACAAAATTATTCTCTGTTCAAATAAAATATGATCAACTATAGTCTGTGTACTTTAATTTTACACTTAGAATATAGGATTAAAGTATATGTTGATTTATTCATTTAATGAAATAAATAAAAAGAAGAATCCTAGGAGTTAAAGTATATTTAATCTTGTGAGATTAGTGATATGCATTACATGAATTTATTTTTGGTTTAGCCTTTAGGTCTTAATGAAATGAATAAAATTAGGTTATGTAATTATGGATAACACTTAAAGGATAATCAAATTCCTAAATGAGAGTAGTTCATCTTATAATTTAATCTTTTCTTTGTGTAATTACTACTTAAACTTTTTGAGCTATGTTTTAACACTTAGAGAGTAATTAATCCCTTTTACAACTTGATCTTATTATCCTTTATTTAGTATTACTTTTTTTGAGGTGTGTTCCAATGTTAGTACATGTTTGATGTGATGTTCGTTTTTTACTTTCCAAATGTATTGAATGTATGCTCGCTTTATTTAGACAACGAGCAGCTCTTGGTTCCTGAGTGTGTTGCCGAAGATCCCTTTGAGCAACAACCTGGTGAAGGCAAGTGTCCTCAGACCTATCATGTCCTACTTTAATTTATAATTCACTGTCCCGCATTATATTATTGAAACTTAAGGATTGACTAGTCTATATTTACCTTACCCTTGTTTACCTGTTTGGGTTAATCATGGTTAGCTTATGCTATTTCTTTAACTTAATCAATGAACATGATGTGATCTTTTATTGTACGATGATGTTATCCCGATGAGGTTCTTGTGATTACTTTAGGGGGCTCAGGCTGTTTCCTGAGTTCCACTCCGTAAGGACCTGTTTGGGGAGTGACGACCTGGAATAACAGTGCCACCATGAGGGTGGAATAGGATGCCCTTAGCTGATTAATTAGAGGAACCAGAGGAGTAGTTGGCTTCACCCTATGGTCGTCAATGGGGTCCGGGCACAGTACTTGCTCTGCCGAGGCAGGTTGAAGAGGTTCTTTGATTTGGTTTTGTTAGTCACCCTTCCTCTAGGGAGATGTACTATGTTTATCAAACTGGAGAAACCTAACGGGTGGCTATGACCTCTGGGAAATCTTTGTACAGGCTACGTAGTGAGACCCTGCTAGGTCACCTTGGTAGTGATCAATGGGGAGGCTAGAACCCCGGGCAGAATGGGAATCAAGGCTTGTGGGTAAAGTGTGCAACCTCTGCAGAGTGTTAGAAACTGGTATATCAGCCGTGCTCATGGTTATGAGCGGCCTTGGGATCCTCTTTGATTAGAAGAACTCTGATTACTTTTATGATGATAATTAGCAATGATGGTTATAATTTTGATCTCTGGTATTTCCTCTTGGAGGGAGTACTCCTGGGTAATAACTGGGTTTATTACTAAAACTTGGCTCTATTTATAGTAATAAAACCTGACTAACTAAAAGCAACTGCTTAACCTTAAACTCCACATACAGCTAGTCCACCTTAGCCAAATGGGACATTTGCTGAGTACGTTGAAGTGTACTCACCCTTGCTTTACAAACCACCCCACCCCAAGTTGTCCCCACTATACTCAGTGCTCAGGAGGTGAAGTTGGCAACATGGAGGACTTTGAGGAGTTCCAGGACTACGACGAGTTCTAGTTTACTTTAGTGGCAAACCACCAGTCAGCTGCCTGTGTAGGCTTATCATCTACGTTTCGTTACTCCGCACTTTGACGATAAATGTTAAACACTATGGATATGTATTAGACTCTATGGATGTCTCAGACATCTTGATGTAATTATGTACTTTTCCGTTATTTAATTCGAGCATTGTGTGATGATGTCTAATTATGTAATCGATGTGTACGTGAGTTCTGATCCTGGCACGTACATGGTTCGCATTCGGTTTACCTTCCGAAACTGGGTGTGACATAAGTGTTATCAAAGCCTTGCTGACTGTAGGACCGCTAACCTAGACTAGAATGGTCGACCTAAGAACTATAGACCCCTACTATTACCTTGACCTTAGTGCTTACAATGTCTTTTGTAGATGGCCCGTATCAGGTGCACTACACGTAAGTCTGTGATCCCCTTTTTGCCTTCTCGTCTGGCGGAGCGTCCACTGCGTCGTATGGTGTCAGGTCAGTCCAGTCACCTAGAGAGACTGCATCCTCGCCTGCACGAGGAGCAAGAGCGTCGACGCGAGGAGCAGGAGCAACAGGACTCTTCCCCCTCGGCTCAGCGGGAGGTGGAGTCTGAGAGGCCTCCTTCCCCTGCACCCAGCCAGAGATGCCCCCTGCACCACCTCAGGGCATCCTAGCTGCTGGAGGAGACCATGATGGAGATAGAGACGATGATGACATCGGTGGTAGTTCGAGCCACGACACGGAGCGCTCGGAGGAGCCAAAGCCGGAAGGATGGATCGCTAGACCCATCACTCTCGACGCTGCTCGCGGGTGTCACTTCCACGACGCTCTCGATACCCTGTTGCGTCGGGCCTTCGACGGACACACTTGGTCCATCGAGTACCGTTGTGTAGTCTACCAGCATCGTCGCGGGTTATACCCGGACTAGTGGGAGGCTACTTGCTTGGTGTGCCATCCGGACGATGATCTCCAGGGTGCAGAGGCCTTCTCAGAGCACTATTCTATCACTGAGAGGGACACTGCTGAGGCAGCCATGCAAGATGCAGCGTGATGGGCACTTTCTTAGTATTGCTCGTTGTTTAGTGGGGTAGCTGACGACCTTGACCTAAAGTACTACCCTCGCCGTTCGATCGGTAGTGCTAGAGGTGTGATTGTCTCTCCTGTTGGTGAGGGTAATCCCAGGCTGAACAGCTTGGTCAACCTGGCCGCCATGCTCAACAAACAGTTGGACCACGCCCTTGACGAGTTGGGCAATGTTTGGGCAGAGGTTGCGGAATTGCGTGCTGAATGAGCGGCACGCCACTATATGATGGTGGTTTTCCCGCCCTTGTCGAGATTCAACACCCTTACCATTTGCCGCCCCATGGCCGCTTCGACTACGGTACCCCAGACTGCAGGACCCAGATATATTTAGATCCATAGATCGATAGAGTCGGAGTCTGTAATAATGCTTAATTTAGTGTCTTAGTCTAGTCAGTCTTAGTTAGAGTTAGTTTGCTTATCATCTGTTGGAATGCTTGTAATGATGAACATGTAATGAAGTTGGATCTTTGTAATGATTGTCATCAAGGTGTGGGTATCCCCTGCAACTTGGTGTAGTTATTAATAAAATCAGTTATTTAGTTGGGTAATCCATTTATTTCCACTTTCCTCTTTATCTGAGAAGTTGTTAGTGAAGATGATCAATTGTTTGGTGCTATAAAGATTTCCGTATATCTTTTCTTATGCTGAAAGACTGCAGAGTCAGATCTGATATGTGCGTGATTTCTACAGATGTCTGAGAACAGGCGCAGAGGTGCAAGGCGTGCTCAGCCGGAAGAACAGGCACCCCAGGAGGATGCAGCCCAACAGCAGTAGTTGCCACCGCCACCCCCGATGATAGTTGAACAGATGTTCATGATGCAAACTCAGGTAGTTTAGGCAATTGGTCAGACCTTAGTGTGACACCCCAGTGTCACCTAGGGTTCTTCTCAATACTAACTCTAGTGCCATCATTTCATGTAAGCCAAATTGAGCAAGAAGCACCAAATCAACTTAAGAATAAAAGACCCACTAAGTTTATATCTAAAGAATCATGTCTAAAACAAATGAGGTTTTCAAAAAAAAGGAAAAATGTTGAAACCCTAATACCAACCCTAAATAAGCCACTTAAGTGGAAAGGGAGAAAAGGGATAAAAGACCATGAAAAACATGAAATCATGGCTTAGGCCAATTATAAAAATTGAAATAAACTAACTAAGCTACAATAAAGATTATAAAAGTTTGGCCAAAATAGTTTGTTAAAAACTCCAAGCAAGCCATTCAAGTGGATGTTTAATGGGGAAATCTGAAATTCAGATTTCTGAATTTTCAGCCTTTGAACCAAAACCGAACGCGTTCACCTTGATCTCTATCTCAAAACTCTAAGCTCCCATTGACAAAAATGTGTCTAACTAACCCCTCTACGTCATACCAGAAGATGACATTGGGACGCGTGATCTGGACACATCAAACCCGGGATCTTCTCTCTGTGCTTGGCAGTGAGACAAACCCAACTTCACCCCTCCATATCTCTTGATCCAGTCAGCGAAACCTGCAAGCCTCCACACACAAACGACAAAGGAATGTCATGGGAAGAGATCTCTCAATAGGATCATGGCCATAATCTCAAAGATTTGGAGCCAATCCGCGCTTGAACATGACCTCTCTCTGCGCTACCTCGTGCTCGACGCTGTGCCAGATGCTAGAGCGCGCACTGGCGGTCGCCAGCACACGCCCCGAGCGCTTGTCAGAGCCTCCACTCGGCCGCGCTTGCCTGGGCCTTTAAAACCTCCCCTGGGCATGCCTCACCTCACCCCGCGCTCACCCTAGCTGGCTAGACACCCCTCCCTTAGCTCCGGCAAGCTCTCCTCCGCCCGCCATCACTGCCCAAGCCTCGGCCACCATGGCCAGCTCGCTCCAGCTGCGTCCAAGCTGCGCCTGTCCCTCGGTCAGCTTCGCTTGTGGCCCGTGAAGCTTTCCAAGCTCTCGGACCCGGTAGAACTTCACCGGAGACCCAAGATCGTCCTCGCTGGACTTCGATCGCCCGCAGCCGCACGTGGACCGAGCAATCCAGTGAGCCATTCTCTAATTCCTTGCACCCCTATCCTCCTTGATCTCTGGTGAAGCTCCCTGACCGATTTAATTGATCTATCGCGCCCTGGTTAGGACGGATTCCTCACCGCCGACGAGCATCTCCGCCTGTGCACGTGGACTGGCAGACTCCGACCATTCCCGACGGCGACCCGCACATCGCCGTGACCCTCAGGACCTCCCCAACATCCTCGACCACCTCACCGGAGCAGTCTCGCCACCGGTAAGCCCCTCCGCCCCTTTCTTTCACCGCGGCCACTGTTCCATTAGGGAAGGACTGCGGATTTGATTTCGCAAAACCCTAGGGGGTTTCTGAAGAGCCATAGACTCCAATGAATAGTGAACCGAGGACCTCTCTGTAATACACTTAAAACCTTTTAGCCAGGGACCCAGACGCAAAACCATTTTCCCTTAAACCATTTCTTAATATTCTTTTTAAATTCAGCAGAGAACTTAAGAAATTTATATCTTGAGTAATATTCAACCAAATTGAGCCAAACCAATTTTGCTGGATTCAAAATATTATGGACTATCAAATAAAAATGCTAAACCCTATGGTTTCTATATTGATTTTTAGAGTTTAGAATTAAATAAGAAAACTACCCAAACCTTATTAAAAGGAAGAAAATTAGTTATGCTTCTGTGCTGAACTTGAGAAAATTTGTAGAAGTATGAACCCCACTTAGAAACTGTTTAAAAATAGTAAGCACCCCAGTATTGAAGATTTAAGCAAAGTTACTTATTAAAAGCCATATTTGCCCAAAACTTAGGAAAATGAGAAAGGCAGTAGAAAATAATGAACACTAGATGTCAATATTTTTCCTAGTCCACTTGAGTAATAAGGAACCTAGGAAAAATAAAAGGAACCTTAGTCCATAGCCAATTCAAGGTGAAATGTTTTATTTGGCACTAATAAAACTAGAAAGGCCATTATTAAAAATATAAGAACAATTCCAAAATTGGTAAGAAAAATTCAGTAGACTTGTAACCACAATGACACCACTGCAAAAATTGTAAACACCCCAACCCATCATTTCAAGTAGGTTGAACAAATAGAACTTGAATTTGAGCCATATTTCAATTAAATCATAAGTAAGCCAAGAAGTGTGCAATAGTGGGCAAATAAATTTTTATCAAATTAGTAAGGTAATAAACGACCAGAGAAAAATGTAAAACCTATTCAAACCTACAAAGTAATACCCATTGCCAATACTTCATAAAAAAGGCCATTAAATTCAAGAAATCCCTACCACCCTCTCCCTTAAGCAAAAAGTTACCAAAATTTAGAATGATTGCTCTTGCACAAAGAAGAAGATAGGAAAAATTAGAAATCTGTTGTTTGATATTTTTCAAATATAGTGGTAGTAGAAAGCACCCCTTTGGCTAGAAACTTTAGAAAATCATAGTAAATAAACTAACAAGTATTAGTGGCTGAAAATTTGTACAAAGTCATGTTATAGCATCTAAATGCCAGAAAAAATAAGTCTTAGAGAACAAACCACTGTAAAAAGGGAGTTGTAGTTCAAAACATCCTCTCTGCCCTAATATTTGATAATTTTATACAGAGAAGACCACTCACTTTTTAAGCCTGAAATTTTGAGACAGAGAGTTATACACTAGTGAGAAGCCACTGTAATTTGTTTCAGAATTTTTGGAAATTTATTAAGCTACCTTGTAGTGCAAACTCACCTCAAAAGCAGAAGAGAAATAGAGATAAAGTAGAAAGAATAATGAATCTCACCCCAATAAATTCAGCTAGGAATCTTAATAAAACTCTCACTAAGACATTAAACAGAAAACAGTGGAACGTCAAAATGAACTTACCAATTAGCTTAACTAAACTTGACCCTAATTTGCTAATTGTATCACAAAAATCTTCAATAATGAGATAAAGCTCCATATCAAATTGATCATTCCCCATCGAATTTTAGTTGCTAAATTGCATATCATGCCATGCATGTATCTTACTCATTGCATTCATTAGATTGCAATCTTGCTGACGGAGAGTACGTGCTCATCCCTGAGCAAGGAGCTGTCCAAGAGGAAGATCAGGAGCAAGCTTCCAAGACTGCCATCGAGGATCTCCCTGCAGCCCCAGCAATTGAAGGCAAGCCCCGGTTTTATGCATAACCGTTTATATATGCTATTTTACTACACTTAATGTTTGTAGGTTTGTAATGTGCACTTAAGTGTAGGAGTTGTTTGAAACCCCTAGTTGCATGAACTGAGGATTCCTTTTTGAGATGGATACTAGTATGCTAGGTCGAATAGCTGCTATGCTAATTAGGATCTCGGTTGAAGTCGAGTGATTTTTCTAGCACTCGCGCGAGGTCAGGAATTGATTGTATTCATCTTGATAACGGGATCTATGATGATCCATGGACTTGGATCCAGGGAGGATGCCTTGTCCATGAGACGGGAAAAGGAATTAAGGATTAATGTGTGGATACCTGAGTCAAGCGTTTGAACGTACTAAACAGATGTCCAGAAATATGGTAACCGGTAAACCTAGTACCTGAGTGAAGCCGGGCATGGACTTTATCCCTCACGCAACCTGAGACTGGGTCTCCCATGCTAGCTATGGTGGGTACAAGTGCGGTCACTGCACGGCGGCAGCCGAGGTCAGTGGAGCATTGTATGCCAAGGCGGTGAGCCCTGGCCATGAACGGGGGATCGATGGCGATGGTTGACGTGTGTGGGGACGGAGTGCCCCTACATATCGTGTGTTTGGGTTTACCTTTCAAGGTTTAAAAACTCGATTCGAATCATCTGCTTCTCGCAGCTAATGAGACTGCTTGACCCCTTGTACTACATTGAGTAAGAAGTGAAATGAGGATTACATGAGATAACTTGTTGGCTGTACTAAATGTTTGTTACCATGTATGCTTAGAAAGAGCAAACCTAGTTAAGGTAATAATGCTAGAAAGTGAAAAGCTAAAATTTGTTTTTAGACTTAGCTAGTGCTTTTGGCAAACCAAACCCCTCAGCCAAACAGCTGCTTAGTCTAGAGGTAGAGGAGTAGATTCCTCACACCGGATAAGTCTAGCTGAGTATTAGTATACTCAGCCTTGCTTGTCGCATAATTTTTGCACATATGCTTCAGGACATGGTTGATGGTGTGACTTGGCCTACCACCCTGCCTCTGGGTTGGACGGTCAAGTGGGATGCTTCTCCGGCAGGAGAGGAGCAGGAGGAGTAGTGGGCTAGGCCTTGCCCTATTCCTCGCTTTTGACGATATCAATTATCCGCTGCAATTTATTTTGTGAACTTATGTCAGCTACTTGAAAAACTCCGATTTATGTAATAACTCTAGTACTTTAATTTGAGGTTTCCTGTTTTATTGTACTTCTTCTATGACTCACCTTCGAGTGAGTTTGTAGTATTTGATCCTGGTTAAGTGGCTCTATCAGACTAGATCTGAGGGACTGAAGGGTTATTCCGATTTAAGTGTGTTGCGGCCTCTGAGGTGTAACTTAGGCACTTAAGCTGGAATAATTCGGGCAGTTCTGCCACAGCTGGTATCGGAGCAAATACCACCACAGAAAAGAAAAATAAACCATGAATACCAAATTTCAAAAATCTAAAAATTACTTAGAAACTAGTGTGAATCGTCAGGACTAGACCGCTAGACCTAGGACGAAAGGCCTTAGGAATAGTGGGAGAAATAGGTGGCTAATTAAGTAGGCCCTATGGGCGAGTCTATAGATTTTTATAGGATGCCCCAAGAGCACCCTTTTATTCAGAGAGGAGACGTTATTCCAGCATGCATGCATTATAAAAAATTAAAGAGATTAAAAGCTAAAGGAGTAAAAATTTGAGCTAGCCCGTTTCCTTTTAAAACACTCATGTTTCTTTATTTTCTTCTTCCACCATAATCTTCACATCTGATACCCTTCCGCAGATGACCACGCCTACCCCCGCTAGTGGAGGAGACACTCGTTTCAGCTCTGATTTCCTTTGTCACGATGGCTTTCCTTCCATCTTATGGGGAGTGCTTAGCTCCGCCAGTTACCCTACGCCCCCCTTGCACACAGTGCAGCTGTATGAGGAGCATCAGGTGCCACGTTGCCGAGTCTGGCTGACTCTGGAGGCTCATCCCCTTCAGCCGGGTTGGCATTCTCTTGACTCCGACATGATTGGATTTAGGACGGATGACACCACTGAAGCGGCAGCGATGAAGACCCTGACGACTTTCTGTGGCTACCATCCCCTGGAGATGGTGATGCACCCACTGGGACACTTCCCTGCTAAGAAGAAGGATGACCCCATGTGGTGCAACCGCGTGAGCCATGTGAAGGATGTATGGGCAATGTATCCTAACTTGGTTGGGAGGGTCACTATTCAGTGCATGAGTGCGCTGTACCGCCTTCAGGCCCTACAGAGCGACGCTATGGCACACCTTGCTAATCTCGCTCAAACCACCAAGTGTGACACCTCAGTGTCACCTAGGGTTTCTTCCTTAAGCTAACTTGAACTATTATCACATGTGAAGCAAATAGAGGCATGAACATCAAAAACTAATAGCCAAGATTTAAAGTGAGTCTTTTTCATCTTATGAAAATCTCCTAATCATATCATGAACCTCATGGTAAGAAGAACTCTCAAACCCTAATTAACCCAAAGTGAACCTTTAAGCACATAAGAGAAAAATTGTTAAAAGGCTTGGGAAAAATACATGATTTTGGCAAGAACCAAATAACAAAGTTTTAATACACTAAATGACCAACAAAACATAGTAAGAAAGTTTGGCCATTTGGTTTTTCTAAAATCCCCAAATCAGCCCTTGAACCAAGGTCCTATGGGGAAATTCAGAATTCTGAATTCTGAATTTCAGGACCCTTTTTCAAGATCAAATGCATTCCCTGTTTTCCAAAACTTGAAACCAAAAAGTCCAAATATCAAAGTGGTGCCAAATTTCTTTGAACACGCTTTGGAAAAATTTGAACTCAAACCAAATTCATTTGGCACGGTTTTGGCACCAGTTGACCTCGGGACCTGGCTATCTGACACTGGCACCCTGATGATGCTACAACTCTCTGTCCCTAGCCTAAAACCACGCAACGTCCACACACAAACGACAAAGCACTGTCAGGGGAACAAATCCTTCATAGTTATCTTGCCCAAATTCGCGACGATTTGTGCCCAATCGGCGTTACAACTCGGGCAGAAGCAACGATTCCACGTGTTCGACCGTGGCTGACACACCCGGTTCATGCCCGTTCGCGCACCCGCGCTCCGCAGTGCACGCCCGCGTGCGCTCACCGATCCACGACCGCCCGTGCACCGTGTCGTGCCTATAAAGCAGCCCCAAGCCTCGGCCATACCTCCCCGCACGCTCTTAAGTCCTGCCTGAGCCCAAGTTCGCCGGACTTCGCCTCGGGCACGCCGCGCCACCGGACGCCATCACCACCCGAGCCTCGGCCGCCGTGGCCAGCTCCCTCCAGTCGCTTCTAAGCCGCGCCACCCACTCGGTTAACTTCACCATTAGCCCGTGAAGCTTTCCAAGTCCTCATCCTCGCCGGACTTCGGTGGCCCGCCTGTGCGCGTAGACCAAGCAATCCGGTGAGTCATTCTACAATTCCTCGCGTGCACGCCTTCCTTGACCTCTAGTGAAGCTCACTGACCCATTTGATTGACCAGTTGTGCCCTGGTTAGGCCGGACTCCTCGATGCCGACGAGCTCCCCCGCCTGCACATGTGGACCAACTGATTCCGACCATCCCTGATGGCAACCGGCACATCGCCGTGACCCTCAGCACCTCCCCTACACCCTCGACCACCTCACCGGAGCAGTCTCACCGCTGGTAAGCCCCTTCGCCCTTTCCTCAACCGCGGGCACTGTTTAATTGGGGGAAGGACCTCAGGTTAGGTTTAGTAAAACCCCAGGGGGTTTTCTGAATTGTCAGTGGCACGTTTGAATAGTGACCTGAGGACTAGTCTGTAAGGAAATTAGAAAACACACACCAGGGACCCCGATGCAAAGTCATTTCCCATTTAACCATTTATGATAATTCTTTTTAATGAACAGAGAACTTAGGAAATTCATAACTTGAGAAATATTTAACCAAAATTTGTCAAACCAATTTCGCTGGATTCTAAATAATATGGACTATCAATTAAAAATACTGAACCCTATGCTTTCTATTTTAAATTTTAGATTTTGAAATTGATTAAAGAAAATGACCAAACCTTATTAAATTGAAGAAAATTTGTTATGCTTTTGTGCTGAACTTAAGAAAATTTGTAGATGTACAGACCCCATTTAGACATTGTTTAAAAATAGTGAGCACCCCAGTATTGAAGATTTAAGTAGGGATATCTATTAAAAGCCATTTTGCCCAAAACTTAAGAAAATCAGAAAGGCATTAAAAATGAACAGTGAATGCAATTATTTTTCCTAGTCTACTTAAGTAACAGAGAACCTAGGAATAATAAAAGGACCTCTAGTCCAAAACAGAATCAAAGTGAAATGTTTTATTAAGCACTAACCAAACTAGAAAAACAATTATTAGAATTATGCAAACAATTTCAAAATTGTTAATAAAAATCCAGTGGACTTGTAACCACTAAGACACCAGTACAAAAATGATAAACACCTCAATCCATCATTTTAAGTAGGGTAAACAAATAAGAACTTGATATTAAGTCATATTTCAATTAAATCATAAGTAAGCCAAAAAGTGTGCAATAATGGGCAAATAAATTTTTACTGGATCAATAATGATATAGGCCACCAGAGAAAAATGCAAAACCCAAATGGAAGCTGCAAAATAATACCCATTGTCAATAATTCATGAAAAAGGGCATTTAATCCAAATATTTCCTACCACTCTTCCCTTAAGAAAAAAGCTACCAAACTTCAGAATGATTGCTCTTGCTCAAAGAAGAAGATAGGAAAAATCATAAATCTGTTGTTTGATATTTTTCAAATATAGTGGTAGTAGAAAGCACCCCTTTGGCTAGGAACTTTAGAAAAACATAGCAAAATAACTAATGAGTATTAATGGCTAAAAAATGGTACAAAGTCATGCTATAACATTTAGATGCCAGCAAAAATATGTCTTAGAAAATAACCCTCTGTTAAAAAGGAGTTGTAGTTCTAAACACTCCTTCTGCCCTAATAATTGATAATTTTGTCTAGAAATAACACCTCACTTTTTAAGCCCCAAATTTTGAGACAGAGAACTATAAACCAGTAAGAAGCCACTGTAATTTTTGCAGAATTTTTGGAAATTTATTAAGCAACTGGTAGTTCAAACCCACCTTAAAAGCATAAAGGAAATAGAAGAGAAAAAGGAGGAATAATAAATATCACTCTAATGATTCAGCTAAAAAAATCCTTAATGAAACTCTCATTAAGATAGTAAAAAGAATTCAGTGGAACACCAAAATAGACTTACCACTTGGTTAACTAAGCTTAACCCTAAATTGCTAAGCATACCCCAAGAATCTTCAAGTAGCAAGATTAAGCCCTACCTTATTAAAGTGATTATTCACCCTCCAAGTTTAATTGCTAAATCGCATATCATATCATGCATATATCTTACTCATTGCATTCATTAGATTGCAATATCGCTGACGGAGAGTAAGTGCTCATCCCCGAGCAAGGAGCTGTCCACGAGGAAGACCAGGAGCAAGCTCTTGAGACTGCCATCGAGGATCTCCCCGTAGCCCTAGCTATTGAAGGCAAGCCCTGGTTTTATGCATAACCGTATCTATATATGCTACTTTACTACAATTAATGTTTGTAGGATTGTAATGTGCACTTAAGTGTAGGAGTTGCTTGAAACCTCTAGTTGCATGAACTTAGGATTCCTTTTTGGGATGGATACTAGTCTGCTAGGTCGAGTAGCTGCTTTGCTAATTAGGATCTTGGTAGAAGTCGAGTGATTTTTCTAGCACTCGCGCGAGGTCAGGAAATTGATTGTATTCATCTTGATAACAGGATATATGTTGGTCTATGGACTTGGATCCAGGGAGGATGCCTTGTCCATGAGACGGGAAAAAAGGAATTAAGGATTAATGTGTGGATACCTGAGTCAAGCATTTGAACGTACTAAAGACATGTCGGAAAATATGGTAACCGGTAAACCTAGTACATGAGTGAAGCTGGGCGCGGACTTTATCCCTCACGTGACCTAAGACTGGGTCTCCCATGCTAGCTATGGTGAGTACAAGTGCGGTCACTGCACGGTGGCAGCCGGGGTCAGTGGAGCATTGTATGCCAAGGCGGTGAGGCCTGGACGCGAATAGGGAATCGATGGGGACGGTTGACGTGTGTGGGGACGGAGTGGCCCTACATGTCGTGTGTTTAGGTTTACCTTGCAAGGTTAAAACTCGATTCGAATCGTCTGCTTCTCGCAGCTAATGAGACTGCTTGACCCCTTGTACTACATCGAGTAAGAAGTGAAATGAGGTTACATGAGATAATTTGTTGTTCGTACTAAATGCTTGCTACCATGTATGCTTAGAAGGAGCAAATATAGTTAAGATAATGATGCTAGAAATTGAAAAGCTAAAACTTGACTTTAGAAACAGCTAGTGCTTTTGGCAAACCAAACCCCTCAGCCAAACAGCTGCATGGTCTAGAGGTAGAGGACTAGATTCCTCACATCGGGTAAGTCTAGCTGAGTATTAGTATAATCAGCCTTGCTCGTGGCATAATTTTTCCAGGTACACTTCAGGATATCATTGATGGTGTGACTTGGCCTACCACACTGCCATCGGGTTGGACGGTCGAGTGGGATGCTGATCCGATAGGAGAAGAGCAGGAGGAGTAGTGGGCTAGGCCTTGCCTAATTCCTCGCTACCGACGACATCGATTATCCGCTGCATCTTATGTTGTGAACTTCTACCAGCAACTTGAAAAACTCCGATTTATGTAATAATTCAGTAGTATAATTTGAAGTATTACTGTTTTAGCATTTCTCCTGTGACTCACCTTCGAGTGAGATTGTGGTATTTGATCCTAGTTAAGTGGCTTTATCAGACTAGATCTGAGGGTCTGACGGGTTATTCCGATTTAAGTGTGTTACAGCCCCCGAGGCGTGACTTAGGCACTTAAACTGGAATAATTCGGGTGGTTCCGCCACAGCTGGTATCGGAGCAAATACCACCACAGAGAAGGACAATAAACCATGAATACCAATTTTTCAAAATCTAAAACTGTTGGGTCGTAATTAGGGGTACTCCCAATACTCCTAAGCATGGCTAAAAAACATCTTCAAAACAGACCGTAAAGACTAGTAAGCACAGCTCAAAGTTAAAGCCTTATCTACCAAGGGACGCGATCTCGTCTCGCCCGAGCCCGGCCTCGCGCAAGAACAGTAGTCCCGGACGGATTGACGCCTCGCCCGAGGGCCTCCTCAAGTAGCGGGCGCACCCCCGGCTCGCCCGAGGCTAAGCTCGAGCAAACTTTGTCATATCGCAACCTCGGCCAAATCGCCTTACCATCGATCGTATCGTTTGTGCATTTAATGCAGGGATCACCTGACACCTTATCCTAACACGCGCGCCTCAGTTGGCAAGGTCGAAATGACCGCAGTCACTTCGCCCCTTTACTGATCGTTCTGACAGGAAAACAACACTATTCACCCCGTTCCGACTACTGTGCCAACCACCAGGGTAAGACTAACAATAGTAAGTCACGGCCTCTCCCGAGTTTAGCCTCAGGTGCAACAGGGAGCTCCGCCTCGCCCGACCCTAGGCCTCGGCCTCAGCCTTGGCCTCGAGAGAAGGTCTCCGCCTCGCCCGACCCCAGGCCTCGGCCTCAGCCTCGGCCTCGGGAGAAGGTCCCCGCCTCGCCCGACCCCAGGCCTCGGCCTTAGCCTTGGCCTCGGGAGAAGGTCTCCGCCTCGCCCGACCCCAGGCCTCGGCCTCAGCCTCGGCCTTGGGAGAAGGTCCCCGCCTCGCCCGACCACAGCCTCTGCCTTGGGAGGAGTCACAACCTCGCCCGACCTCAGCCTCGGCCTCGGGAGGAGTCACAACCTCGCCCGACCTCGACCTCGGCCTCAGAAGAAGTCACCGCCTCGCCTGACCTCGGCCTCGGACCGACTACGCTACAGGGGATACATCATTACCCTACCTCTAGCTAGCCGCCTCAGGCTACGAAGGAACAAGACCGGTGTCACATCTAGATTACTTCGGCAACAGGTAATGATGGTTCTCTGCATGCGTCCATGATGTCGATTGTTCTCAGCTCTCTACGAAGGCAAAGAAACGTCAGCAGGACCCAGGGCCGCACCGCCAGCTACGCTTCTACAAGGCTCAAGCACTTCTCCGCCGGCCACGTTAGCACATAGCTACACCCCCATATATACAGCTGGACCATCCCCTTGTATCTATAAAAGGGGATGCCCTAGGGCCTTCCCAAAGGGGGAGGGGGAAAAAGGGGGCTAACTCAGACGGCTCACCTCAAGGCCAAACCCTCTCTAGCGAAGCATGTAACCCCTACTACGAGCACCCCGGTGCAAGATAACATAAGCCTCATCTCCCCTCTTGTGTCTCATCTTGCATCAATCCATCTGGGCAGGGACACGCAGCGTCAAGTTCACTAGTTGGTTGAGGGACCTCGCGGGTCCAAAACGCCGACAGTTGGGGCGCCAGGTAGGGGCCCAGCTGTGTGTTGGCAATACTTTCCCGTTGAGATCCAGATGGACAATCTTCAGCAGGCTCTTCAGCCTGGGACGGTGCTCCACTTTGGGAGTCTCGAGTTCATGTCCCCTGATGGCAGCTACAACATGGTACTCCTCCCCCCGCAGCACGACAACAATGATGGTCATCGGCTCGCTCGATGGAGACGAACTCGACGACGACATCTCCCTGTGGCGGGAGAGGAACACCCGGGTTTGCCCCACCACCCTCCTCGCCGGAGGAGGAGACGGAGCGACCATGGCCAGGCAGGAGGCAGCACCTCGTTGGCTGTCGGACCAGAGCGAGTCGACGACGCCGACACCCCTGCGGGGGACATGTCGGGTGTTATCCTCGCACCTAGGACAACGACGGGTGTCGCTTCCCAGCAATATGCCAACCCCAGGCGGACTGATGACACCGGCACCCTTGCGAGGGACTTGTCGGGCATTAGTCTCGCACCTGAGATAACGACACATTCCATCCCCGATGCAACTTCACCGCCGTCCACCAACCATGAGGTACCATCAGTTTTCCATCCTGTTCCCTTTAGATTCAGCTTCGACCCACCAAGCGACCCCACTTTGGCAAGCGCTTTCGCAAGGGCATATCCTGACCTTCCGGGGTACCACATGTGGTTAACTTAGGACCTACTGATGGCCGTCTCAACCACCAGACCCGCGGGTTCTGAGGAAGAGGACGACCCCGACTTCAGTTGGGATTTCTCCGGACTCCGTGATCCCAGTGCCATGCGAGACTTCATATCCGCATGTGACCACTTCCTCTCCAGTTGCTCTGACGATGGCAACAGCCTTGACAACGAGGGTTACAACCCAACTCGCGAGTGTTTCCACATCGATCAGGGGGATCACAACGAAGACAACCACCTCGGCATGCCAGGAAACGACGATGCCCCTATGCCTGCGTCTCGCGTTGAGATCCCGCCGGAGCTAGCTGTGGCCTGGGTCCCTGCGGGGGTTAGGGCACATAGCTCGAGCAACTCCGCGAGATGCAGGCCAAGCTCGACAAAGAAACGAGGCGACTTGTGCAGCTCCAACAAAACCTCGAGCAAGAGTGGGCAGGCCGAGCACTCGGCGAAGGAGCGCGTTATTGGGCCCGGGACGTCCAGCGCCGTATTATTGACGATGCCAGGGCAAGGCTGCCCCCGGCCTTCAATGGGGCCGGCCAGAACCTAGCTGCAGCTATGATGTTACCTCGAACAATGCCAAAGCCATCCACCACCGAGGGGCAACGTATCTAGGGCGAACTCAAGGACCTCCTGGAAAATGCCGCAGCCCGACGAGCCGAGAGCTCTGCCTCCCGAAGGCGAGGATGCCCCTCGGAGCATCATGCAGCGTCCTCCCGACACATGCGCGAGGCCTCAGTCCACACCGAGCACACAGGAGATGAGACACCTACAACCTGGGATTGCCTCGGCGACGAGCAACACCGCCGCGACTGTCAAGCCTGCCTCGAGGAAAAGGTACGCCGAGGCTACCACCCCAGACGCGGGGGACGCTACGAAAGTGAGGAGGATCGGAGCCCCTCGCCCGAACCACCAGGTCCGCGGGTCTTCAGCCGGGCCATACGACGGGCACCGTTCCCGGCCCGGTTCCGAGCCCCGACTACCATTACCAAGTACTCAGGGGATACGAGGCCAGAGTTGTGGCTCACGGATTACCGGCTGGCGTGCCAGTTGGGAGGGATGGACGACGACAACCTCATCATCCGCAACCTCCCCCTTTTCCTCTCCGACGCTACCCGGGCCAGGCTGGAACATCTGCCTCCTACGCAGATCTTCGACTGGGACGACCTAGTCAAGGCCTTCGCTGGAAATTTCTAAGGTACGTCCGTGCGCCCTGGGAACTCATGGGATCTCTGGAGCTGCCGCCAGCAGCCAGGGGAATCCCTGCGAGAGTATATCCAGCGGTTTTCAAAGCAGTGCACCAAGTTGCCTAACATCACCGACTCGGACGTCATCGGAGCATTCCTCACCGGCACCACTTGCCGGGACCTGGTAAGCAAACTGGGACGCAAGACACCAACCAAGGCGAGCGAATTGATGGACATAGCCACCAAGTTCGCCTCTGGTCAGGAGGCGGTCGAAGCCATCTTCCGAAAGGACAAGCAGCCTCAGGGAAGGCAAAAGGAAGACGTCCCCGAGGCGTCCGTCCAGCGTGGCATGAAGAAGAAGACCAGGAAGAAGGCGCAAGCAAAACGCAACGCCGTTGACGTGGATCTCGTCGCTGCTGCCGAGCACAGGAATCCTCGGAAGCCTCCCGGAGGGGCCAACGTGTTCGACAAGATGCTCAATGAGTCGTGCCCCTATCACAGGGGTCCCGTCAAGCACACCCTTGAAGAGTGCGACATGCTCCGGCGTTACTTCAATAAGGCTGGACCCTCGGCGGAGGGTGGCAAGGACCAAGGCAACAACAAGAAAGGAGGCAACAGGGAAGAAGAGTTCCCAGAGGTCCACAACTGCTTCATGATCTATGGTGGGCAAGGTGGCGAATGCCTCGGCTAGACACCGCAAGCAAGAACGCCGGGAGGTCTGCTCGGTGAAGGTAGCAACGCCAGTCTACCTAGACTGGCCTGACAAACCCATTACCTTCGACCAAGGCGACCACCCCGACTGCGTACCGAGCCCAGGAAGGTACCCGCTTGTCGTTGACCCTGTCATCGGCAACGCTAGGCTCTCCAAGGTCCTCATGGACGGAGGCAGCAGCCTTAACATCATCTACGCCGAGACCCTAGAGCTCTTGGGGGTTGATCGGTCCATGATCTGGGCCGGTGCAGCACCCTTTCACGGGATTGTCCCCGGCAAGTGTGTCCTTCCCCTTGGGCAACTTGATTTGCCTGTCTGCTTCGGAACTCCCTCCAACTTTCGAAAGTAAACCCTCACTTTTGAGGTAGTCGGGTTCCGAGGGACCTATCATGCGGTGTTGGAAAGACCGTGCTACACCAAGTTCATGGCCGTCCGCAACTACACATACCTCAAGCTCAAGATGCCAGGCCCCAAGGGAACCATCACCGTCGGATCCACATACCGCCACGCTTACAAGTGCAACATGGAATGCGTGGAGTACGCCGAAGCCATCGCCGAATCTGAAGCCCTCATCGCCGACCTGGATTGCCTCTCCTAAGAGGAGCCCGACATGAAGCGGCACGCCGGCAACTTCGAACCGGCCGAGGTGGTTAAATCTGTCTCTCTCGACCCCAGCAACGACGCCAGCAAGAAAGTCAGGATCGGCTCCGAGCTCGACCCCAAATAGGAAGCAGTGCTCGTCGACTTTCTCCGCGCAAACGCCGAAATTTTTGCGTGGAGTCCCTCAGACATGCCAGGCATACCGAGGGATGTCGCCGAGCACTCACTGGACATCTGAGCCGGTGCCCGACCCATGAAACAACACCTGCGCCGTTTTGATGAAGAAAAGCGCAGAGCCATAGGCGAGGAGGTCCACAAGCTAATGGTTGCAGGGTTCATCAAAGAAGTATTCCATCCAGAATGGTTAGCTAACCCTGTACTTGTAAAGAAAAAAGGTGGGAAATGGAGGATGTGTGTAGACTACACTGGGTTAAATAAAGCATGTCCAAAGGTTCCCTACCCTCTACCTCGCATCGATCAAATTGTGGACTCCACCGCTGGGTGCAAAACCCTGTCTTTCCTAGATGCCTATTCAGGCTATCACCAAAACAAGATGAAAGAATCCGATCAGCTCGCGACTTCTTTTATCACACCTTTTGGCATGTATTGTTATACTACTATGCCATTTGGCTTAAGGAATGCAGGTGCAACATACCAAAGGTGCATGAACCATGTGTTCGGAGAGCACATCGGCAGAACAGTCGAGGCTTACGTCGATGACATCGTTGTCAAATCAAGGAAAGCCTCCGACCTCCTCTCTGACCTTGAGGTGACATTTAGGTGCCTAAAAGCGAAGAGCGTAAAACTCAATCCTAATAAGTGTGTCTTCAGAGTCCCCCGAGGCATGCTCCTAGGGTTCATCGTCTCCGAACAAGGCATCGAGGCCAACCCGGAGAAAATCGCGGCCATCACCAACATGGGACCCATCAAAGATTTAAAAGGAGTACAATGGGTCATGGGATGCCTTGCGGCTCTGAGCCACTTCATCTCGCGCCTTGGCGAGAAAGGAGTGCCCTTGTACCGCCTCTTAAGGAAGGCCGAGCGCTTCACTTGCACTACAGGAATCCTAATGATTCCCGTCGGCCAGGATAATTCCCGTCGGCCAGGGAAAAAGCCGACGGGGATAACGTAACTCCCGTCGGCTACACTGAAGCCGACGGGAATAACGTAACGCCCGTCGGCCAGAGAGTAGGCCGACAGGAGTTAACTTAACTCCCGTCAGCCAGAAAATAGGCCGACGGGGATTACTTAACTCCCGTCGGCCAGAGCGCAGGCCGACGGGGATTAGGCTTTTATGAGCGCGGGTTCGCCCGCGCGGGCTCATTTCTTCTCTGTCTTTCTTCCTAGCCGCCGCCGCCGCCTGCCCTATTCTCGCCGCCGCCTCTAACCGCCGCCGCGCCACCGCCCCTCCCCGCCGGCGTGCATCCCGGCCGAGCCCGACGTCGCCCCTCGGAGCGCCGCCCGTCCACGCCGCCCCTCGGAGCCCGACGCCGCGCACCCGGGCGCCCCGGCGTCGCCCGTCCGCCGCCCGTCCGCTGCCCGTCCTCTCGCGGCGCCGAGCGCCCAGCCGCCCCACCGCCGCGCGCCCGTCAGCGCCGCCGCGAGCCCGGCCGCCCGTCCCCGCCGCGCGCCCGCCCGTCCGTCGCGGCCGTGCCCGCCCTCGCTCGTCTCCGCCATGCCCCACACCGCCCACATCGCCGCCGGGTCTCTCGGAGCGTCGTCGCTGCCTCCTCGAGTGCCGCCGCCGCGTCCAAGCGCCGCCTCCGCCCTCGACCGCATCTCCGAACCAACTACGACACCCACGTGAGTTAATTATGTGTGTACATGTTAATGCATTGGATTGTGAATGTTAATTATGTGTGTACATGTTTATTTTCGTCGGTTTTTTATGGCCGACGGGAGTTAACTTTCATGTGATTAGTATTAATTTAATAACACATGTGATTAGAGTGTGATTATAGTTAATTTAATATCATATGTGTGGCTTCATGTTAGGTAATTATTTATTGTATTCTTATAGTAGATTTAACTTATACTATTGAATTGTTAAATTTGATGTTATTTATTGATTAGATTTAACTTATAATATTAGGATGTATGAATGTTTCGATATTGATTAATTTGATGTTATTTATGTGTATATATAATTATTTATGTATATATATAGTTTTACTACTTACCTATAGATGTATATATGTATGTATATATGTGTGTGACGTGTAGAAACGTGATTGTCTCACACACACTCTTTACTCGTACACAGCCGCAATAATGGGTGATAGACGTGATTGGATGTATGAAGGTTTCAAGAAGGGTGGGTGTCACACTAGTGAATGGTTTGCCAAGACGCAAATATTTCTGGACCATGCAGCTGCTTTGTCACAAATAGATAATATTAGGTGTCCATGCAATAAATGTAGAAATATGACGAGCCACACCAAGAGGCAGGTCACACTACACCTGTGCTCGCATGGTTTCGTGCCAGGCTATAAGGTCTGGTATCTCCACGGTGAAGATGCTGAACGAGCAGCAGAAGTAGAAGTTGATGACGGTAAAGATGATGTTGATAGGATGGACCAGATGCTTGAGGATCTGCAGCCTGAACTGGCACCAGATCATCATGATTCACCTACACCGGAGGTTCAGAAGTTCTTCGACCTACTCAA